>CM062293.1:373622174-374822174 GCA_031216915.1 Pictodentalium vernedei
ACATTTATAGAATCTTTTGACCTCAATACATCAAACATAAGCATTTAATTTATATCTATTACATCTTGTTTGATAGATCTCGGTGAGCTAATAGGATTATGGCAAAGTGGCTATTCAATTCACAAGGTTCCACTTTACCACTTTTGTGTTCCCAGTATTGTATGTCAGGTATAGGTTATTGACGGCAAAGAACTAATTTGAACAACAATGTGTTTCTCTCATTTCTTGAACAAGGTGATTTGTCTTAAAAATAATAAAGCTGTTTATTTATGTTTCATTCAGATCGAGTTCCAGTTGCAACTCACCTGCCTTTAGCCTGGAGCAAAGCATCAACAGAGGATATTGAACAGTTCATGGTGAGCATGGAAGAGATCGCAACAAAATTCAAAGTATGAATTGGAAAATCAAAAGAAAGCCTGTTAGTAAGCCAAATTCGGGGTTTTAAATTGGTTTAATTTTGGAACATTGCAGAATTGCCAAGCCAGTAGTTGTAGTTCAGCCTGATTAAAGGAAATATTATAATTCATGTATCGACTGTGTGAAATGGCATTTTTTGTTTCAAGGAGCTTGATTGGCATCTCGGAAAATCAGAATATATAATAACCCTCCACAGCCAAATGCCAACTTTGATAAATTTTTACTACAACAGAAGAGGTACTCTGAAATGCAGTCTCTGGTAAACTCGAAGTTGAATTATGTGTATACTAAGGCAGTTTTTTCTCAGCAAATGTTTGCTGCCTATCTACACAGTGAAGATCTGTCTAAACTGAAATGCTATAGGATGTGAACTGTCAGTGTTTAACTCCTTGCATACTGCTGGTGGATATTCCTGCTGAGAGCTGTAGCCAGGATAGAAAGAGCTAAAGTGTAACCAGGATATAAAGTGTTAATCTATCACCCATACTACCTTGTTGTATAAAAGTAATCTATTCAAGATATTACTGAAGGAAATCTTCAAAAAAAAATTATACAATCATGTTTGCATCTGATTAATAATTCAGTTTTATTACTTTCCAAAGTGTGATTTACTGGGATTTCCAGGTTTAATTATAAACGATAACTTCACAAGTGAATTATGCAATCAGCAATTGTGTCATGTATCCGTGCGTGCAAACGAAGATGCTTTGCCGTGGGTGTTATGGGGACTTCATTGTTTTGGGTTTTTTTTTTTTTTTTAACCCTTTACCTAATATGAAAAGCAGACAACACTTGCAAAAATAATTCTTGAATAGCTATTATTTTCAATATTTTTATACTGTACCAATGACCCAGACATAGCTGGTGCTAACTCTTAAAATATAGGGCCAAACACAAATTTTGCCCCCCAATCCCCAAAATTTGCATCTAAAACTAAAGAAAACATGTCCTGAGAGGCCCTCCACACTTCGCCCCTACTGCGCATGCGCAGTGTCAAGGACGTTCCGAAATTGGTGCCATTTATCATTCTAAGTTTGGCCCTTCATCAGTTAACATCTGACTGATCTTTGTGCTTTTAAATCTCAGTTTAAATGATGCCAGACACATAAATATTAGTGAAATGGTGATTCTAAGGAGGATAGAAAAGGAGGAGAGGAAAAGAATGTGTGACAGAATATTATCAGGGCTGTAACTTAAAATTTTTTAATGAAATTATGTTAAGTTACCTATTTTCAAGGCAGCAGCCATTTTGTTGTCATTCTGATTATTTAGTTACACTGTTTTTTCAAGTGTTTTTCCTCTCTCCCTGTCCTTTAAGTTCCCCCTTGCTATTCTCCCATGCTTTTGGCATAATTTCTGTAATTATTATTACTAAAATTTCTTGGGAGTTTAGCTGAATAACAGAATGAATTCTGTTCTTTCCCCATGTTTACGTCTTCACCTACGGGTGGTTAGGCGTTGTGTTCTGCATCTACCATCTGATGTTCTGCAGTTTCTTCCCTGGAAGTCTCTGTTTTGCATCAGATGGTGTATTTTTGGTAACTGATTTCGGGCCTGGGTGCCTGGAGTCTTATTTTAGTGTTTTTACACTCATTGTTTACATTTACAACAGCCCTCTGTGTGAGGGGGGGATTTCTAAATAATAATATCTTTATGTTATTTTAATCATAACTAGATACATTATTATTGTTCGTAAGTGTTGAATAAATTGTTTAAAATATTTTTAAAATTTTTGTCCACACTTAGGCTTGGGATCCATTGGGGCTCAACGTTACTTTTCAGAAACTTGGGCTGTTCTGAAAAAATATTTTTTCAAAATATTTTGATTTCAATTATTTTTTCTATATTAATGGATCATATTATTATTATGTATTTTGATTGCCAGGGGTTAGTGCGAGTACCAGGACTTGTTTCTTTTCACATTGAAAGGATATTGATCAATTGTTTTAAGAGGAAGTCTTCCTCTGACCTTATTATCATTCTATATGTGGTCGGTGTACTCGCATTAACTCCGGTTCTGTATCGTATGATTTCGATGACAATATGGGAAGCGTATGTCACGGTATGTTGTTGGGGATTTGGACACTCCGGTCCTTTCCCCGCAGGGTCACTCTACTTTATCAATTTCTATTTCAGACGATCAAGATTAGGGTGATGTATCTGTGATGTCTTCCAACAGTGTGCCTCCGTCGTCACAATTAATGAAGGGCTAGCGGAAAAGTGCTCATGTAATACGCCAATTGCCTAAGAGGACCCTCGTAGGTTCGACGGCCTTTGACGTCCGCTAGCTCGCCCGGTGTAGCATCCATTCACCGAATGGTTCGGCAGCCGGGTTCGTCCGTTGCGGTCTAGAAGGAATTTTGGGGTGATGCGAGCACTATAAAATTAACTTAATGCACACCCAGTGACGGCGGATCGGAGGAAGAACGGAGGAAGCCTTTTAGTCCGGTTCATAGCTCGTTCTGGTCCATCCGGACGGCAAGCGAGAGAGGCCCCTCTCTCGTTCAACAACATCTGGCCCCAGACGTTGTGGTACAAATGTGTCGTTAGCGGAGCATACGTCCGTCGCTCGGGACGCTCCGTTGTATAGGCAGTCCGCTGAGACTGCTAAGGCTTCCTCTTCTCGTCAGCGCACACGACCGCACCTTGGCTGCGTGACCGCCGATATATTACCAGCTTCGCCGATCAAGGATTCTTCGGCGACCAGGTCACACCATCCGGCAGCTAGGGATTCGAGACCGATGGACTCCGGACGTTCGCATAGGAAAAGTATGCGGGAGCCATCTGATGCGGAGCTGCCCTCGGCGAAGCAGCGATAGACTGCGCCTCCGCAGGTCTCGACGCCGGACATTCTTGTGCACATAGCACAGCTTATCGCAGCATCCCAGCAGCCGACAGGAACGGTGTCGGATCGAGAATTATCCGACAGTGCTGGGTCGGTAGCCGGGGACTCGAGGCCTGCAGACTCCGGACGTTCGCATAGGAAGTATGCGGGAGTCAACGTACACGGAGCTTCCAGCGGCAATGCATCGTAAGTCCGCTACTGCACAGGCCTCGGGAACGGACGTGCTTTCCTTATTAGCACAGTTTATCGCAGCATCCCAGCATCAACTGTATCTGTCGCATATATTTTATCCGACGATGCTGGGTCGGGACGCTCCGCGGAAGCGGGTACGGACGTCCGAAAGTTTCATCCGGTCCGACGGGATACCGAAAGGGATTCGGTGGATTTCAAGCTTTCCCTTTCGGAACAACATATGCTGCGATGCCGGATAAGAAACTGATAGCGTCGGTGGACTTAGAAATTTTTGGTTCGGTTCAGGGACATCGTCCCTCAGTTCCGACATAGTCCAATAATGTCACACAAACTTTCGAATTATTGAACGACGCTATATATATTATTATTTTATGCTTGCTATCCAAGCATTTCTGGTTTCTTGTTCGAAGAGTTATGGAGATGTCTTTCAAAAGTGTGCCTCTGTCGTCATAGTTAATGAAGAGTTAGCGGCAATAAGTGCTCATGGAATATGTCTATCGCTTACGGAGTGACATTCGCTAGCTCACCCGGTGTAGCGTACATTCATCGAATGGTTCGGCTGCCGGGTTCGTCCGTTGCGGTTTAGGAAGGAGATTTGGGTGATGCGAGCACTTTAATTACTTTAGTACTCACCCAGTGACGGCAGATTGAGGACAGATCGGAGGAAGCCAACAACATAGGGGACCGCATGTTGTGGTTCAGATATTTTACATTCGGAGCATATGTCCGTTGCTCGGGACGCTCCGTTATATTGACAGTCCGAGAGACTGTCTTTAATGCTTCCTCATCCTCACAGCAGGGCACACGACCGCACATTGGCTACGTGACCTCGAGTATCCGATCAGTTTCGGCATTCAGTGATTCCACAGCGAATTGGTCGCGCCATCCGGTAGCCAAGGGACACGAGGCCTATACACTCCGTTCGCTCGCATATTGGAAGTATGCACGGGGTAACGATCTCGGAGCTTCCTGCGGCAATGCATCGTAAGACCGCTGCTCCTCAGGCCTCAGTGACGGACGTGCTATCCGAGTTAGCACAGTTGTTTCGCAGCATCCCAGCAATTGACGGTTTCTCGGTCGAATCAGGAATTATCCGACGGCGCTGGGTCGGTGCGGTCCGCGGTTGCATCAAGCTACGGACGACCGAACGCTTTATAGGGTCCGACAGGATGGCGAAAGGGATTCGAAAGATTTCGAGTTTTCCCTTTAGTAGTATCGGAAGATGCCTTTCATATCTTCTGGCATTTCTTCCAGTGATTATTTTTCGGACTTCATTGCTGCGATCTTGGATAAGAGACTTATAGCGTCATTGGACTCGGATTTTTCGATCGGTACAGGGACTTTGTCCCTGACTTACCGACGCAGTCCAATATTGTCATTACAACATGTGTTTTATTTTTCGACGCTATATATTTATATATATATACAAGCTTGCTACTAAGCATGATAGTTTAGTTTCTTGTCCGCGTGGCTCATTTCTGCCATTTTATCTTTTTTACATATAGTTTATTTTGGCAGAGCAGGGCATACCGAGAGTTCATATGCGTCTAGACGGTGTGATTAAAGACTGCATATATTCTTTTTCGCCGTTTATGTCTTTTCCAATTTCAATGTTGGGAACGACATTATGTATAGTACACTTAACTTAGACGCTTTATTATACGTAATCCGCCTTACTGAGGCGTTATCATTACGTCTTCAAGAAAAGATTTACGGGATATTATTCTCAATGTAATTTCTTTTGAGGGCAGTAGTTTGTTCACGTATAACTCCGCCCTTCAGTGGCTGATTGGAGTTGGTTAGACGTGATGCAGCCCTAGCTACATCCACGCGTGGATAGTAGGTTAAGAACTCTCTCAGAGTCGCTTCGTTCTCGGAGGAGCTTCTCTTCGACGGCAACTTTCCGGCAATCCATGAATTGCTTGATTTATACATTCTCTTGTCTATCTAGTGTTACAAGAGATTCAGACTGGGGCAAACATTCGGTGGTTGACTCAGAGAGTGCCGCCGCAGTTGCCGGACCCGAGTGTGGCTGTTATGACGGTTGCCAGTCAAACAGATTGGGATATATACTGATCCCTACGGATTCGAAGTGCCAGGGTCTTTGGGTTCCGCAGTCTTTTAGCTATCAGTTTAACTTCCGCGGAATAATGTTTTTTAGGCTTGCTTTATGTCATTGCATGAACATTATTCAGAAACGCATGCCCAAATTCCTGTCCTTTAATTCGACAGTAGTGGCGTATCTCCGGAACCAGGGAGGCACTCTTTCGTTTCCGTTATTCAATTTAATGGAAAGAATCCGTCTGTTGGTTATAGTACACCAAGTTCAGTTTTGGTCCGTCATATTCTGGGTCGTCTGATTGTTTTATCGCACTCCCGTTCTCTTACGGGTCGCTTGTTGCTGTCAGAATGGACTCTCAACAAACAAGTATTCAGTCAGATTTGCTATCTATGGGAGCGCCCAATGATGTTTTATTTATGACACAGCTTGCTAATCAATTGCAGACGTATGTGTTGGCTTGTCCAGATCTCTGAGCTAATACTGTTAACGCTCTATTGATCTATAGGACGGAATGATAGGATACGCGTATCCTCCGGCGCTGTTGTTTTAGCAGGTATTGCTAAGATAAACAACCACAATACATTTCTGTTGATAGCATCTCTATCTTCACAGAGATCATGAGTAATTTACTCTCTTGTCTACTGTGGATCTTAACGTGAAATCTTCCTCTATGTGAGGATCTTTTTTCACTGGGTAAATCGTGTCATCTTTATCACAACCAGCAAGGTCGCAACCTTCATGTATTCCGTTGTGTGGTCCGTATTGCATTGTAAGCACTGTACTGGACGAGCTTTGGACGCGATTTCTTACTATAGGAGATCCTCTTCTTCGCTATTCTATGCGACTAAAGTGGAGGCTCTTCCGTCGTGGTGTAGGGATCATTATGTTCATATGGTTGATCCCTCCATACTACTCATTGCTATTTTTTAGTATACTTGTTTCACAAGATCTACTGCAGCCTGTTGTTATTTAGGTTATAGGTTTATGTTACCTCATACCTATGCACTCTACGATAGTTTACAATTGAGTCTTTTGTCTCTTTATCTAAGTCAGTTAGTAACTTTTTGATAATTAGACTTAGAATCTTTAGATTAAATTCCTATACGGATTTTAACTTCAGGTTCTTATTTAGCTAAGTAATCATTTGAGCCTCTGGAAACAGTAGTTTTCAAATTCTGACCTTTTAGACAGTAATTCTGTTGGTTTCTCTTTTACTGTAGAGTCAGTGAGTTTCATGCACTATCGATGGATGATTTTCACTTTCATAGTTTCGGAATCAATACTTCCGTTACTATTTAGGTTGGATTGTTGCATAAGAGTTAGGCTCCTATTATCCGGAACCTATTATTTTAAGGTCCTTCCGTCTTCGTATGGGCATAGGCCTTTACTCTTTCCGGGTACAGTTTATGTATTATAAACAGATATCTGTTTATTACAAGGGCGTAAGCTTCTTCTGTCTTTGATGTCTAGTAGAAGGACGTTACGCTCCATTTTATTGTTAATGGATTCTATTAACTAGCGTACTGCTTATGGTATATCATTGGCTTAGCAGTTGTGCTTAAGATTTCGGCTCATGAAGTAAGAGTTCTTCTACTTCTTGGGCTTACATTAATAGTGTTGCTATTATAGATTTTTGAAGCCTGCTCATTGCGCTCAGCCATCCATTCATGAATTTTATCTCAGAAATATCGAGTCCATTTCTGGAGGCCTCTATTGTTAGGTCTATTATCTACTGCTCAGAATGTCATTCACTTAACAGTTGCTACTATAGCTAGGTAGGCTGTCTGTTTCGGCAGTGTCTCCGTTCGGCTGCCCTCTTCGCTCTGGGCTATTTGACCCAGGGCAAGAAAAAGGGGGGGGGGGGAGGGTGTTCCCTTGGGTCACCTGTTTTTACTATGAAAACAAGGGGATACCTCCTCCGGAGTTAGTAATTCTGAGCTGTTATTGGGATGGTTGTTTAGTGAGAAGTTTAAGTTTATAAAATTCATTCAAGTCTTAGTTTTTAAAGTATAGCTTTTGAATATTGCATATGTCAACGGACATGATTATGCAATTCTCACACACTTTTAGGAGTATAAGAGTCTCTATTCTCTAGACTTACTTTATTATTGGCTTACTTTAAAAATTATTAGTATAAGGATTATTGGATATTAATAGAGTACATGGATGTATGAAGCTCAATTTTTGGAAGGTGTTGTATCTTTCTAATTTATCATAAATAAGAAAGATACATGTAAGGCCTATTACTTCTTTTCCCTACAGGGGATGACTCTATTTTATTTTATTGAGCGTATTCCATTTTGCTCTATGTCCTTGGCCCTCCAGCCTTTTTACTATTCAGCTATGTCTGGGTCATTGGTACAGTATAAAAATGTTAAAACATTTATAGTAATTTATATATTTTTTATACTTACCAATGACCCAGACGGGGATGGCCCTCCCAGGAGTTGGGAACTCTTGCCTCCCCGCTGAGTACATAGCGCTTACCAGGCTCTGGTTATTAGAATGATAAATGGCGCCAATTTCGGAACGTCCTTGACACTGCGCATGCGCAGTAGGGGCGAAGTGTGGAGGGCCTCTCAGGACATGTTTTCTTTAGTTTTAGATGCAAATTTTGGGGATTGGGGGGCAAAATTTGTGTTTGGCCCTATATTTTAAGAGTTAGCACCAGCTATGTCTGGGTCATTGGTAAGTATAAAAAATATATAAATTACTATAAATTTTTTAACTTTTGTCTCAAAAACATAGGTTATGACCTCTCATTGGAACGAGCTCGATGAGCTCGTTCCAATGAGGGGTCATAACCTATGTTTTAGAAACAAAAAATGAAAAAAATAATGAAAATTAATTGGCGATTTTTGAGAATAGCACTGTCCGTTACGTTAGGTAAAAGGTTAAATAATATAATTATTGTTAATAATGAAAAGTAATAAAGAGAGTAATTGCTTGACTGGATTGGTTACGTGAAATAATTCATTCGAGGCAAGGGACTATATTGTAAAACACTTGTGCGCATTCGCGTACTCGTGTTTGTACAACGTCCCTCACCTCTCATGCGATTACTCTTTATATATTTATGTCATAAATTATACAAGACTGATTAATACACCATGTATAAAAAGTCACTTTCAGAGTGGTAAAAATGCACATTTGTGGAGTGTAGCCAGGATAGAAAGAGTTAAAGTATAATAGTAGGCAGTCATTTGTAAGCCATTACAATGTGCATTTCTCGTTTTCATTATATGTGTAAAATAAAGTTTTGTTGTTCTTGTTGAAATTCCTGACTCCATACTACAGAGAGCCCAGAATGGGCTTTGATCCTTCCCGATCACTGACCCTCCCAAGGCCAGGGTCATAGCGCACAAAATCTCTTGTCACTGAGATAAGTATAATATGGGCACATTTAACCAAATTTCTCTCCTGTAAAGTGAATAGACTGTTTAACGAATGTTTTCTTTAGTTACATTTAGATGAATTTTTGAAAAACCTTGTCATGGCTGCAATAAAGCAGCCATGACTAGATTTGATGAAAAATATTTTTTTTAAATACTCAGTGGGTTAAGAGTTAACAGAAATGTTTAATAATCTTTGATGCTTTAAGGGTTAAATCACTTCTTGTGAAATTGGACAAAAAGCATAAAAACGAACCAAACAATCGTTTAACCCTTTACCTAACATGAAAAGCAGACTACACTTGCAAAAAATATTCTTGAATAACATTTTTTTTTTTCATTTTTTAAAGGACGATGGCACTGAAGGTGCCCGAGTGAAGACGTCGAAGACATCTTCACTTGATCGTCCTTTATACTAAAAACACTTTTTCTTTTTTAAAGGAAGTGGCATCCGAGAAGAGACTCTACGAGATTTACTTTCGTCTGTGGAATTTTTCAAAGGAAACAGAGGCAGAAAAAAGCACATCTCAATGAACCCTTGGACACTAACACACATTTGGGATGTACTGCCTTTGCTTCGACCTGACTTAGTTCTGCACCCTCATTTGGTATATTGACCCATAATACATTGGGAGTCAGACCTAGTAGAGCACCGATTATGTCACGTGACTCCTATAGCAACCCACGCGACTCCATAGCAACAAGGAAACTACTGGGCCGATTTGGCCCAAATTTAGTATATGGACCCATAATACAGTATGATGCCAAACAGGAAGTCCGATGATGATGTCACGTGACTTCCCTAGCAACCAAAGCAACTCCCTAGCAACGGACAAACTATTGGGCCGATTTTGATCAAATTTGGTATATGGCCGCATAATACAGTGGGAAGCCAAACAGGCAGGCCAATGATGATGTCACATGACTTCCATAGCAACCAAATCAACTCCCTAGCAACGGACAAACCACTGGGCCGATTGTGATCAAATTTGGTTTATGGACCCATAATACAGTGGGAATCCAAACAGATGTGCCAATTATGATGTCACGTGACTTCCCTAGCAACCAAAGCAACTTCCTAGCAACGGCCAAACTATTGGTCCGATTTTGACCAAATTTAGTATATGGATCTACATTACATTCGGAATCCAAATAGACAGGTCGATGATGATGTCACGTGACATCCCTAGCAACCATAACAACTCCATAGCAACGGACAAACTATTGGGCCGATTTGGACCAAATTAAATACATGGATCTATATTACATTGGGAATCCAAACAGACAGGTCGATGATGATGTCACGTGACTTCCCTAGCAACCAAAGCACCTCCCTAGCATCAGACAAACTACTGGGCCGATTTTGATTAAATTTGGTATGTGGACCCATAATACAGTGGGAATCCAAACAGACAGGCCAATGATGATGTCACGTGACTTCCATAGCAACCAAAGCAACTCCCTAGCAATGGACAAACCACTGGGCCGATTTTGATAAAATTTGGTATATGGACCCATAATACAGTGAGAATCCAAACAGACAGGCTAATGATGATGTCACGTGACTTCCTTAGCAACCAAAGTAACTCCCTAGCAACAGACAAACCACTGGGCCGATTTTGATCAAATTTGGTATATGGACCCATAATACAGTGGGAATCCAAACAGACAGGCTAATGATGATGCCACATGACTTCCTTAGCAACCAAAGCAACTACCTAGCAATGGACAAACCATTGGGACGATTTTGACCAAATTTATATATGGGTCTATATTACATTGGGAATCCAAACAGACAGGTCAATGATGATGTCACTTGACTTCCCTAGCAACCAAAGCAGCTCCTTAGCAACAGACAAACTACTGGGCCGATTTTGATCAAATTTGGTATATGGGCCCATAATACAGTAGGAATCCAAACAAGCGGGCTACTGATGATGTCACGTGACTCCCCTAGCAACCAATGAACTCCTTAGCAATGGACAAACTATTGGGCCAATTTTGACCAAATTTAGTATAAGGATCTATATTACATTGGGAATCCAAACAGACAGGTCGATGATGATGACACGTGGCATCCCTAGCAACCCCATAGCCAATTGTGAACAAATTTAGTAGATGGACCCATAATACTATAATAGGAATCCAAAGAAACAGGTCGATGATGATGTCACGTTAATTCCTAGCAGCCATGCCAACTCCCAAGCAACTGACAATCTACTCGGCCAATTTTGACCACATTTGGTAAATGGATCCAAAATACATTTGGAATACAAACAAAAAGGTCAATTATTATGTCACTTGGCTTCCTCGGCATCCAAAGCGACTCCCTAGCAATGGGAAAATTCCTGGGTCGGTTTTCATGCAAATGAAAACTGACAGACCAATGTTGACGTCACGTGACTTCTCTAGCAACCAGAGCACCCCCTTAGCAACAGGCAAATGACTGGGCCGATTTTGACCAAATTCGGTATACGGACCCAAAATGTATTGCAAATAAAAACATACAGGTCAATGTTGATGTCACGTGACTTCCCTAGCAACCAGAGCACCCCCTTAGCAATGGGCTAACTACTGGGCCGATTTTGACAAAATTCGCTATTCGGACCCAAAATGCATTGCAAATGAAAACAGATAGGTCAATGTTGACGTCACGTGACTTCCCTAGCAACCAGAGCGACACCTTAGGAATGTGCTAACTACTGGACCGATTTTGACCAAATTCGGTATACGGACCCAAAATGTATTGCAAATAAAAACATGCAGGTCAATGGTGACATCACGTCTTTTCAGTAAAACTGCATTGGCATATTTTCATCGTCCTTTTTTGCACAGCACTGCTGTATTTTCTTGTTTGTCTCAAAAACATAGGTTATTACTCCTCTTTGGGACGAGCTTGTTCTAACGAGGGGGCATAACCTATGTTTTTGAGACAAAAAATGAAAAAATAATGAAAATTAATTGGAGATTTTTGAGAATAGCACTGGTCGGTTTTGTCAATTATGTTGGGTAAAGGTTTAACCACTGTCTAATTTATTAAGATTCCCGCTGTATGGGGAAATCTATTACCACTGTCTGGTGGAATTCAAAGTCATGCTAAATGACAACATCATAGCTTTCTGTTTATTTGTCAAGTTGTTTTTACAACGTAGTTTATGTTTTAATGAAGTCATTTGGCATAGACAGTGGGTGGTGGAAAATGCTTGCAAATGTAAAAAAAAATATTCTCATGAACCATTGGGAACAATGACTTGATATTTTGTAGTGAGCTACCTTTTGAGATGTAGAATAAGTATGTTCATGGAGCAATATTTGCCTTTGTAATGGGAGGGGCAAGATTTCTGTTTTCTGAACCGATTAGCCAATTTGAACCAAATTTGACTTGTGGTATTATTGAGTCAGAAGTACTTGATTCATGCAAAAAAAAAAAATTTCTAGCATTCCTGTGGGAATCGCAGGAGCGAAAAATAGAAATATTTTATAAAGCTTATATTTCCCAAACCACATGGAACAGAGATCTGTTATTTGGTATGAAGCATCCTTGGGACCAGTAGAATGGAATGGTAAAAAAATTGCTATCAATTTTGTCATTGTGTACTGTAGAGGGAAATGAAAAAATGCTGAGTCAGCATACATTGTTGTATTTGCAAAAATTAAAAAACTCTTCTCCAGAACCACACATCAGAATCTTTTGATATTTGGTATATAGCATCCATATGGGGTGGAGGGAGGGGTTGGGGGGGGGGGGGGGGCAGATACCACTTTATTAAAATTAAGTCCCTTGGTTCATATTTGGGCTCAATACATGAGCCCAAATTTTAACTTGATGCAATATGAGAATGTACACTTTAAAGAATCTTCATCTCCAGAATCACCAGTCAGAAGAATCTTTTAATATTTGGTAGACAACATCGCTACAGGTACCTAATTCGTGTTTGACTAAATCAAGTCCCCCAGTTCATTTTTGGGCTCCCCATGGGAGTCAAAATTTTAACTTACAGCAATATGAGGAATAATCTTTAAAAATCTTCTTCATATCTACCTGTCAGACCTTTCTGATGTTTGGTATACAGCATTCACATGGAGATCAAAGATGAGTTTGTTAAAAACAGGTCTCTGTGTTAATATTTGGGCTCCCTGTTAGGCCTAAATTTTAATTTAGTCCAATATGAGGAATAATCTTTAAACTCTTTCTCCAGAATGACTGGTCAAAATCTTTTGATACAGGTAAGCTATACAGATTGTCAAGTTAGTCCAAAGCAAGCCATTGGTTAAGAATTATGCGCACTGTGGGAGCCTGAATGTTAACTTAGTGCAGTATGGGGTATGATCTTTAAAACTCTTTCTACCATTTTAACACTGTTGGCAATGGGAAAATGCTGAGTCATTATCTTTCACTGCTCCTATCACTGGGCCATGAGTACTTGATTTATGCCCGAAGACACACAGAAGTTAAAAACAAAAACAAAAATTTGTACAGACACTTTTTGAGACTTAACAGAACAGAGCTTTGTTTTTGCCTGAGAAGCTCTCCAAGGACCAGCAGAAATGAATTGCCAAAATAATTGCCTTTGGTTGTGTCATAGCAAATCAAAATATTACTCTTGCTGTCCATCACTTACTGACACTCTCATCTCTTTTGACAACTTGAGCCAGTGGAGCACTTTAGGCTCCCTTGAGCAGTGTGCAAAATTTAAAAAATGACTGTAACCGACTGACTGTTCACGTGGGTTGGAGATGGCGAACCTTGCACTCAGTTATGTAAACATTCTTGCAAAACTGCTTTTTATATCATTAACAAGTTTTCATATGTTGCATGGAATTGAAATATATACTGCCTCGCAGGGCAAAAGTATAAAAATCTATCAAGACACAAGAAAGGCTGCTTAACTGATAGAGTGCTACAGTACAGTCGCCGTGGACTGGTCACTTTCCATGGATGGGCAGTAATTCCACGGACGTAATAGTATTAGATTTCAAACACTAATTATAGGAATAATCATCAAAAAATTAATTAATGAAGCACCGGGTACAACCCGGTGCTTCATTAATTAAAATTTTGCTGATGATGATTTATAGTACCCTGGTAAACGCATGCGTGGACATCACCGCCCACACGTGGATTACAGCCAATCCTTTGCGACTGTACTGTAGAAGCCCATATTTGGGCTTTATTCTGAACTGCAGGTACCTAAAGTTAAAGGCATCATATTCTGTGGATGTCCTTCATATTATCGTGCAAGAAAAATTACTTCATCTCCATCGATTTGCATTGTTACAATTTATGGGAGAGTAACTATTAGTGCCGTGCTTCGGATCCGATAATCCGATCTGATCGGATTCAGGTCGGATTCACAATTTTTTTTCGGATTTGGGTCATCAAAGACATCGGATCCAAACTCAATCTGACCTCAATCCGACGGTCGCAAATTATGCAAAACTATTATTAAATATTAATGTATTTGTCACATTTACCACAGTAATTAAAACATTTGCAACATTCGGCAGTTAGATAATAGATATTGAACTTGAACACCGATTGGAAAATACGCTCTCATATCGAGTGGCGACCTTGTGACACAATAACACACACACATGGCAGTATGATGGCACACAAATTGATACGATACAACATTTCTCCGAAATTTAGTTAGGTCATGATTCCACGATAGCGGCGAGACACTCTTTCGCAGAAATTACAATAATAGTCAGTGTATTAATTTAAGAGACTGACATATATATGAGGGGAAGTACCACGTTAGAATTTTAAATGTGGATCCTCCGAAAAAATCTAAAACTGAATTAGATGATAAGGTACCCTCTAAGGCTGAGATATCTCGCAAGCTTGAGGCAGATGAGATGGCGCTTTTGAAGTGCTAAATGTTGGGAGAAATGCGGACATCTGCGTGTTTGTGGTACAGATGATATTTACAAGATGTATACTGTTTGTAAACATTGCAAAAGTATATGTATGACTCAAAGAAAGGAAATTCGCTGTTGAATAGCCATAAGTGTCCCGATAAACCATCGACAAGTGGCGAAACTAAAAACTTCATGTCTGTGATGCCAGGTGCGAAACTGAAAAAGCTGGCCATATCTTCATTGCCAGTTGAAGCATAGTAGCATCTCAATGAGATGGCAATTATCACATGCACTACCCACTTGCGTCCGTTGTCAGTGTTTGAAAGTCAAAATTCTGTCAAGAACTTGTGGATACTGCTCCACAATTTGGTCAGTTCGATGTCAGTGCGGCTATTGTTGATCACGCTAACCTTTCCCACACTAACTTGATGAATGTATACAAGAGGCATCGTGATATTGTTCAGTGCGAGCTCGCACAACTGGATGGTATGGGACATACGACAGATGGATAGCAGGACAAATACACCTGGGCTTATTTCATGTCTTTCTGTTATTTTTACATAAATGAATTGTGGCAATGGCAGAAAATCGTCTGGAAACGGAAGAATTTGATGTGCCTAAAAAAGATGCTGCCACTATCAGAAAATGGTATTTAGACTCTACTGACGAGTTTGAATTGGACTTGGAGCAAGAGAGTCATTTCATTGTTTCAGGTAACACAAGCTTAAAGGAATCGGCATTCCGAGATTTGTATGGGTCTGGATGTGCACCACATTGCATTAACTTGTTGGTCAATGCAATGAGTGATAATGTACATGGAGCGAAAGAACTCTTCGGTAAAGCAAAACATGTTGTAGCTCATGTTAAAAAAGCAAGGTTACAATCAAAGTTACCATGCCATCTCTGCAGTCCATGCTAACGAGATGGAATGCCTCCCAAAAAATGATTGACTCGATTGAAAAAGTATGGGTTGAGTTAACAATATTACTAATAAGCAGAGACAAAGCCACATATCTCGCGAGAATTAGTTTGATAACTCTTCATGACCTGATAAGTTTCCCAGACATTTTCAAACATGCTTCAGATGTCCTTGAAGCTGACAATGAGCCAAACATAGATCTGGTTTTGTACTGGTTCTTAAGGCTAAACAAGCATTTAGAAGACAAAAATAATAACAGTGAGTTCATTCAGGCAATGAAGAAAGTCGGTCAGGTTGTCATTGGGACCAAATGGGGAAAACGTCTGAAACCAGTACATTACACAGCAACCTTGCTCGATCCGCATGCAAAAAATTCTCCAAAAGTTGATTCCGAGCAACACAAAAGAGGACTTTCTTTCATTAAAGAATTGTTTTCACACTCACTGCAATAGTACCCATGCCAAAAGTGGTAGCTACATACTGATGCTGACCTTTACCCAGCTACTGCCATCGGAGATTCAGTCGACGAAATTGAAACGTATATGAGGGAGCCACCCAGTAACACAAAATCGATCAGGATCTTTTGAAATATTGGCGAGCAAAACAGTGTCATTGCCCAGGCTGGCACTTAAAATTGAAGAAAACAATTCAGCACTCCCATCCAAATATATTCACCCTGATTCAAACTTTAAAAGACATTCAAAATGCAAATGAACTTAGTGCTATACAGGACGCTGGTGGAAAATTTAGGAAAAAGTGTAAAAAATACATGAATGTAGACAGAAGGTTAACAACTTAAAAACTCAGATACATGGATGGAGTGATCAACTTAATGTCGTATATTGATTCTGTTTCAGAATTGCTTCATTTAGACTAAATATTCTGTATCATTGCCATTGTAATTATATGACTTATTTATAATATAACTTCCTTAAGAAGTTTGTTAACCCTATACCCAATGTAACTACGTCATGCTCAAAAATTTATTCCTTGTGTATAATTCTGTATGAATCATTACTATTTAACCATTGTAACCATTTTAAACGATTATAATAGTTAAAATAAAATTATTCGAAATGACAGACTTGTTCGTTTTTCTTCAACAACACAGTCCACGAGCAACAGATTAGGAGTACAAATTCCCCCACTAGATTGAAACAAACAATACGGATTAGCCTATTATTCTCTTGTATAAACACTCCTGATCTTCTTAATTAGTTTTCGACATTCTGGGAACAAGCCATATGGACAACAATACCATCATAAATAACTGTTTATTAACCCTTTGAACCTCGGTGGTATCTTCCATGTCAGTTCAATGGCTGCAATTGGAAGAGTCCATATTTATTATTTGGGGTTAGACCAATTAATATTTTCAACGTGCAGCCCTAAGGCTGCACGTTGAAAATATTGATTGATCTACTCACACATTTACCTTACTGACATTATGACGTAGCTTGTGACTTGGTTTAGATAAACATGCCTCTGGTGTTCAAAGGGTTAATGCTATTGCTTCATTAACACATGGCGATTCTTTGACAGTTTGAGTGCTGGAAGCCATATTTGGGCTTTATTCTGGAGTGCAGATATTGTAACTTAATTTTAGGTTTAATATTTTATTAATGTGTTTCAAATTATCTTTGATGAGAAATTATCTACTCTGTTTGAATTTGCCTTGTTACAATTTTTGGGAGTGTGCCTGAAGACACGCTCCCATAAATGTAAACAAAGCAAAGACAGGTGAACATATTTTGACACCCAAGAATAATTTATCACTTCGCCAGTTATTGCACACATATCGGCTTCTGAGTGCAACAAGGCACCATCTGCAATGCTAAAAGCATTGCAATTGGCACCTTGTGATACTCTGATAAATTGAAACCAGGCAATGACAGGTGAACAAATTTTGACAACTGAGATAATTTAGGCACTTTGCTAGTTATTGCAAACATATTGTACCCTTGAGTATACACCATTTGGTCACCATTTGATTCCCTGAAAATAAATAATAGAAAATAGAATTAATCCTGCCCCTCTCACCAGAATACTTACAAAAACTCTGATGGTAATATAGGTTTTTATTTTTTGTGGCCTTCATATTAAATAATGCCAACCCAAATATACAAGTTTAACAAATTTAGTGTAACTGGCAGATGTTTTTTTACATGATCAGTTTCATCTATGGCACTATCTATTAGTAAACATCATCAAATATCATAAACATGTTAATGCGTGGGATTCCTGAAAAGATTTGAAATTTCAATGTCATTTAGTATAGTTAACTGGTTGAGTGCTAGAAGCCACTATCAGGGCTTTCAAAAAATGAGGATACCAGAGCAAAAGCCAACATTTTCCTTGCTAATATTTTATATTCAGTCAAATACAAATAATATTTTGTTTATTTAAATTTGCTTTATTACAAATTATTGGAGAGTGCCCACAGGCACTCTCCAATAATTTGTAATAAAACAAGTTTTGAATAGCAAATTCAGACCACCCAAAATAACTAGCCCTCAACGAGTTAATAAAACAAGACTGATCAGCTGATGATTAGCTTTGTAAAATATTTACTTACATTACTGTACTGACCTGGAAATAAGCCTAGGGGGTGTGTGAAGTAAAAGAGGACTAAAGTATATTGGTGGGCTTATTTTCGAGAGATGAAGCCTGCATGAGAATGGGGATACAAAGTTGACTCGGTCAATCCCATAATAAAGATGCATTAACTCTTTAACAAACTAATTGGCCATATGCACCCATGCAATTTACAAATTTAATGGTTGAAAAAATCAAAATAATTTTAACAAAACCATATCATGTGACCCCTCCTCATTGGAACGAGCTTAACAAGTACGTTCCAATGAGGGAATCACATGATATGGTTTTGTTGAAATATTTTGAAACATATGAAAACGAAATAATTAAAAAAAACAAATTTTGATAACATATGTATTGGGTAAGAAGTTCATTTTTGTTGTAACAACTTAATGTGAACTTCCTTTATTAACTAACAATGTTTGGGTGTCTTAATTGCAATGAAAACCTGTTTTTAATTACAAATAAAACATTGCAAAATAAAAAGAATACCCATTGTTTTTTTGAATACGTATCAGAATTATCTCATTCATGACTAGATGTAAATTTTAGGTTTTTAAACACATAAAATAACAAGTTTACATCTATCAAGGCACATTTTCGACTTTAAGGTGCAAGCGTGGAAATAAGCAATCTGTCATTTGCAGAATGAGGTACCCACAGGGTGACTTTGCTGATGCTATCCTATCCAATGGGCTAGAAAACTCCCAGTTTATCCTCTGGGTACAGTACCTCTTTCTATTTAGGCCCGAGACCTTGAATAAGATTGAGGTCCTCAGAGGGGGAGTTTGGTAATGCTACCCTGCTGTGCAGGGTAGCATCACCAAAATCACCCTCTGGGGACCTAATCTGCAGATGACAATTAGAACCAGTTTTAATCACAATTAAAACATTGCAATGCAAAAATAACAAGAATACCAACTTACTGTGGAGAGTGACTGTAATTTTTCCTTCCATTTATCTTTTATATACAAATATGTCAATGGGCAGAAGGTGATCCTAAGCAAATGGTGCATATTGTAGTATAATGGATATTTCTGGGATTATGGTTTACTGATAATATCTATCTTATGTAACTTTAAAATATTTCGTAAACAAATTTCATCAATTTTTTTTTTATTTTTGGATTTGTTGTCTTCTCAAGGTTTTTTGAACTAATAACTCTGTGTGTGAAACGTTGCGACCTGTATAGGAAATATCCTTGAAATATCCTGCAACGAATAGTAAGCATATTGTTTTACCCCTACCCATCCATCCAGGCAGTCCATCTGCATCTGGGGTACATTGTTTGCCCGGCCAACTCTCACAGTTTTCAAGCTAGGGTTTTTTTTTATTTCACGGGATGTTTGTACATTTCCAGTGGTGTGCATATTGTCAGGATTTCAATTTGCTTCATCATTTCACAAAATTACAGGTTGTTGAACTTGGTTAATTTTTTGTAGAATTTCATCTGTGTGGTACGTAGTTTGCGTGTGGTTGATTTTTATTTCAGTAATAGTTGCTTTCTGAATGTATATTTTGAAATTTTATTGTAAAAATTAAATTAAAAAAATACCTAATGTAATTCACATTTTAGATAAGAATCCCAATTTCTTTTAAATTTTTTCTATAATCTGCGTTAAGGGGACGTCCAACCTAACTTTGGTCAAATTTCATGTAATTTTCTTTCAAGTCTAAAAAAGGCCCTAAATGAATAACCCCAATAAATTATATACCAAAATGCTTGGAATGAAACATAGAACATGTGGAAACTGAAATTTGCCATGGAACTGCTGCCATGTGTAAATAGCACCACCTGAAAGTCTGCTATGGCATAAGTAAGAGAACAAAATTTTTACAATAAAATACCTCAAAATAAAATAACAGCTGTATTCTATAAACATTTAAGTACATACTCAAAGAAATCTTTTCCTAATTCATGAAAGTAATGAAGATTGAGACCAAATGTTATAAGTGGAGTGCTCACTGATTGAAGGCAGACATTTTCTTTTGTTTATGTTTTGATTTGGGGAGTTCAACAAAGGTCAACTTGAAGGAGTCCAGCAGAAGAAGTATGGAAGGACAAAAGAGTGTCTCCCAATATCAAGATGTATGTGTTACTGTAATGGTTTGGAAAGAAAATATGATATTCTCATATGTAGAATGCACTGCAAAGTCATACATTGTAGTTGAATAAATATATTTACAAACCCCTTGCACTGTAACCCCTTTTATCCCATGCATCAATTTGATAGTGATTAAATTGTTAAATTTGTCTGGTTTATCAATAAGTACATTAGCTTTGTTTAACTCTTGGACACCAATACACTCATGATATCTGTTGGAGAAGAAATAAGGGTAACTGTAACCTGTCACTGCAATAAACCATCTAATGTACTTAAAAGTACATTGTTATTCAAAACACATCAAATCAACCTTACATAACCATTATTGCATGTACTTTCCCCAAGGAGGCTTACTGACATATTGAGATCAGAAGGGCACATCCAGAGGGTCTCACATATTTTTTTCAAGAACGCAGTACACAAAGCAATCCCCAAAAGATGACAAGTGAGCTCCATTTGACACAGAAAATTTGGGGGGGGGGGGGGGGCTCTTCCTTGTATGACTCTACCTCCGGCACTCAAGGCATATGCCTTTTTTCTCAAAGTTTAACTCTTTTTTCTTTTTGAAGATCCTGGCCACACATGTTCCAAACACTATCAGACAGGTAAACCTCCAAATAAGTGTATCTGCAAAAATCATGTTACATTGCAAAACATTCTTTTTAGAGTTTTAGTTCTGGACCTTTCATGCTTCTTACTTCCAACTATAACACTTAATTTATCGATTCATGGGTGAATAGAAAAGTCCTGCCATAATCAACATTTTGAGTTCCATAAGCCTTCAAAACAGCTCCAATAAAAGTGTCAAACATCAGATTGGTGGCTTTATACAGAATATTCATTAGGTTGTTGCTTGATAAGTAATAGGAACAAAATCTTCATAAGAAAATTCTGCAGCAATACAATTGAGGGTATTAGCAGGCACTCTGCAACAAATTGTAACAAATCAACTAGTTATAAACAAAATTTTCTAACTCAAAAGAGTGAAAAAGTACCACAACTCTGAAAAAATGTGGGAAGAAACACATGCTACAGCAGCTACACAGGCATTGTTTCTCCATGATGCTCGATCACAAAACCAAATATCCTTCAAATTGGAGTAGCAATGGTTGAGATACAAGGGGGAATGTTGGTACATGCAATGATGAATGGGTAAGACTAAGATTAAGAGGACAGGGGGTCACCACTGCACGGCCCTAGATGCACCTTTGATTTTCCAACTTCCACTAAGTTCCAGGTCTGGGGCATAATAATCGCAACACACCCAACTTATCAGTTCATAATTTCAGTTAAATAAAAGAAATTATCAATTTGAATTAAATAATAGATGATGTAAAAATATTTGGCTTCCTTCGCCTTCTCGTACTATTTAATTACCACAAACAATATCAGTTTGATGCCGACAAACGAAACTGAACGCATGTGGTTTGATTAAAAAGTAACTCGGCATGAATAATGAAGAAATTGCGAATATTTCGTGTATTTCATTTATTTAAAAGCCAATTGCAGCTAATATTGACCGTGCATTCGATAATTCGTTTCGGTTTTGACCACACGGCCACGCTGACACTCCGTGACAGCGGTTATGTTTATTGTGATATCCAAATTGGGGGATGGTTTCCGGTGAAGGAGATTTGTCACATTTGTCAGTGTAAAACGATAAAAAAACCACTGATCGACGCTTGTATTACTATGGTTGGTTGGAAGAAAAAACTAAATTCTCAGCATCGTCCAAGCGCACCTTATTTAAAAGCACGAATGCATCATTTTCAACCCATCTTCAATCGGTCCTTTGCAGACATCAAACATACCCGTCTTCAAATTCCATGGTTACTAGGACGTAAATAACTTCGCAGCGACAGGGGGAAATTAACACACTCAATATAGTTCCAGGTCACTTGGAATATACTTCGTGAAAAAGTGATTTCTGAAGCATTCTGCTTACTTTGTTATGAATATTGCCTTATTTTATGTGTATCGTCCCGATTTTATACACTCGGTTATTTTTTTTACAAGTGGTTCATGTTGTCTTTCTAGTGCGCAATAATTCAGATTTTTTGTCAACAAAAAAGTTCAGACGGCCTGTAAACACGAGAGGGAATTTCGAACCATATTTTGCAGTTATGACATTAACAGCTCAAGTACTTGCTGTCACCTGTTTGCAAATACGCTCATACATTGTCTCGAACAAATAAAGGGCGTGATCACGTCCTTGCATTCTTACGATTGCCCAAATTGAGTATTTCTGCAAGAACCACATCGTAATCACATGACCGGAAAAACATCGTTGAAACATGGCCACCTCCGGAACATCAAAAATTTGTGTTGATGTTATTACATTCAAACGTCAAAACCCACCAGAGTGTGTGTCAAAAAAATGCTTTCTCCGAGTCTGTAGTATGTTATCATTATATTGAGGACAAGGCTTTCGAATTACCGATTATTTTGTGGTTTTACCGGTTCGTTACTTATGCCATTTGCAAATTAATCTTCTTCAAAATCATAAAATTCACTTTTTTTCCTGAAAAAAAATATATGTACCTTTTCTATGCACTTTACTCATTATTTTGATATATAATTTGCCTTTCCTTACTTCTCTTATCTGTTTCTGAGGCATTGGGAAAAATGTCAAAAAATTGACCAAAGTTAGGTTGGACGACCCCTTAATTAGTGCCATCCCCATTCAGAGAATCACAGAATTCATGTAATTGTGTGATGTATGTAAGAAATGTATAATGTGGTTTTCGACCCCCCAGCTGGGTGATCTCATTGGCGATCTCATGTGATGCCATAGTCAGGTGACCCAGTGGTGTCATGGGAGGGGGTTATGATGGTAGCGTGCGTAAGGGGCTTTAACATCACTACAGTGGTGTCAGTGCGCATGCACAGTATGTGTTTGGATGACAGTGTGTTTCCATCGTCCATTTTGTATACTGAGGACCACCATCTTGGTCTCTGTTGTTGCTCGTGGTTGTTATGCGACCATAAACTCTCAATACGACGGGAGTGCTTTATGATGGTGCCTTTGATTGATATATCTAATTGCCGAAATGGACCCGTTAACGACCCGAAATCACCAAAAACTGCCCAAAAGCACTAAAACGAACCTGGAAAAAATGCCATGTAACACATGGCGGTAGAGCCGAGTGGTCTCTAAAAACTTCTTTGATTGACCTTGAGTACATAGAATCGCCACACACAACCCCTCAATGTCTCCAAAACTTCCAGAATCCTCATTTGTTCAGTTTTACTTTGATGGCACTCAGTTACTATGAAAGCTTCGACAGGACCGAGAGATCTCCAAAAGTGCGTGTTCAATTGTTCCAGTAGCGTAGAAGACCCTCTCACTTGGAACTGTTTTAGATTACTGGTTGCTATTTTTAGCTCATCTGGCCTAAAGGGCCATGTGAGCTATTGCCATCACTTGGCTTCCATCATTATCCGCTGCCTGTCGCCGTCCGTAATTTTTTTTTCCAAAATCTTCTCATCTGAAACTACAAGGCCAAATGTTTTGAAACTTCACATGATTAATGACTTGGACACCCTCTACCTGCTATCCTCATTTAATGTTGACCGGGTTGCAAACATGGCCGCAATTGCGACTCATGGGAAATCATATTTTTATCTTCTTATCTGAAACTATTTGGCCGGTGTGAACCAAACTTGGCACAAATAATGTATGGAAAGTCCTCTGAAAACAATCATCATTCTGTTTCGCTCAGATGAAGATGCATTGCAGCCAGCTGTATACTTTGATTTTGGTTAGAATAACCGAGGGATATGTAGTTCTCAAAGGTGAGCAATTACAGGCTCTTTAGAGCCTCTTGTTCACTTTTCTTGCCTGTTCTGTCTAGTTCTAACCATGGTTTTCCTTCGGTTTTATAGTTCTTGGGTATAATGATAGAGTGGAAGAATTATTATCTTTGTGCAGCTTTACATTCCAACCTTGTATGTCACTAACTACTACTACCTATCCTAGGCTCCATTCTAACTGCACTCTAACACTATCTGTATTTCCAGTCTAAGGAAACTCTGCCTTCGACCCACTTGATCCATATACGGTATCTCCCTTCTGTATACGGTCCTACTATTTAACGAACACAAACGAACATAAACGAACAGAAGAGAAAATAATAGGAAATACAAGTTAAAAATGATTGAGGGTGCATATGCAGGTATATGTGGGTATATATTATTCGTTTGTAAAATTTTATTCACTTCTGATGAGTATTTTGATGATTAATAAGGTTTATAAAATGTACGACGGCGCGAAATTCTTGTGTTCGTTAAGTAGCAGCCTGCTTGAAGCTGTCGACAAGATGCGACAAAGGTGTGAAATCAATTAGCTGTCTATCTGAGGAAGAATGTCGCTGAGGAAAACAGCGAAATTTAGGTTTAAGAGGATGGCAAGCGCCTATTTTAATCGTGTGTAAAATTGTATCCACGTCTGATGAGTATTTTAGTGATAAATAAAGATTATAGCCATTATTTGGATTGACAAACATGCATCAAACTCTCGCTTGGGATTCCGAGGACGCATCACGGCGTGTCGGAGACAAACCGTGATCTACCCTCAGAAAGCGGAGCAAGACTCGGATACATGTAGCATATTGTACACCCACATAATGATAATAATCTAAAGATCTTAAAATATCTTGGGGATAAGTCATTAAAGTCCAGTTTAAGCTTTCCTGAAAACTTTCCCCGAACAAGCTCACCCTCCACCAACGCGGGCTCCCACTAACGAGAGAGGACAACCAGGCACGTAGCCAGGAAAAAGTTTCCCGGGGGGGGGGGGGGGGGGTATAGCCATCAGATGCGCGAAAGGCGGGGATGCTGGGGGGTCCTTCTCCAGGATTTTTTTTCGTGGGGGGGGGGGGGGGTGGTTCTCCCCCAGGAAAATTTTAAAATCTAAGTCTACTGGCGGAAAACATTTGGAAGGGGACACAGCTAGATTTCGGGGAGGGGGTAGGTCCCCCCAGCCCCATGTGGCTACGACATTGGGGACAACCCTACCCATACTCTCCTAGAAACGCGACCCGAGAAAAAAATCCCGCACCCCTCCCCCCCCCCCCCCCCGCTGACTCTCTCCAACGAGGGGGACACCCCGGGCTCATTCCAGGAAGCGGGTTCCATGATACAGTAACCGCTTCGCGGTGATGTCTTCTACATACACCCCATCCCGTTTTTTTTTTTATTTACATTAAAAAAAAAAAATTAGCAATAAATTTTAAACTCCCCTCATCCTTTGCCCGGGCTTGGCACCGGTGGACTTAACAAAGTCAAATCAGGCGGATTTTTTGAGTTTTTATGTTTTCCAAACAATTATTATATTTACTTCTTTGGTAGATATATTCTGATTTTCTTTTCAATTCACTGCCAAACCATAATTATATTTGGTGTGAAAGAAAAAGCATTGCCAAAAAACCTGGGCAACAAAAACGAATAAAGTCGTGCAAAACAAAAGTAACGACACAAAAAAGGCAAAAGAACTTAAACGAATAAAAATATAAAGCATATAATCACCGAAGGCATAGACAAATTATTTTACTGCCAAAAATAGTGGTGATTGAGGCTTTAACCTTTTGGCAAAAAATGACACAAATAATAAATCTTTTAAAAAAAGTTTAAAAAAAAAAAAAAAAAAAAATTGCAGAATGAAATATGCAAAAAAGTTATATCTAAATGATGCTAAAGAGGACAGTAGCCAAAGTGCACTGCCCGCAGTTGCCAAAAGTTGCACCGCAGCGGTAGCAAAAAAATGTGCATCGCACAGCAGGAGATGTTCGAAACACACTGCTTACAGTAGCCAAAAGGCACTGCTGCAGTACTAGCGAAAATAAGTTCCATGTTACCCACTAAAATGGTCACTTTCATTTTAGTGAGTATCAAACAACTTATTTTCCGCGGCTTGTACTGTCAGTAGCCAAAGGCACTGCTATGTCAAAAATGACAAAAAAAAAACCGAATGTTGTACGGCTGCGGTAGCAGAAATATGCACCGCACAGCAGGAGATGCACTGCTTACAGTAGCCAAAAAGGCACTGCTACAGTACTAGCGAAAATAAGTTGTATGTTACCCACTAAAATGGTCACTTTCGTTTTAGTGGGTATCATACAACTTATTTCCGCGGCTTGTACTGTTTGTCCAAAAAAAAAAAAAAATTCTTAAATTTATTTTGGATAACTCATTTTTTCACATTAAATATAATTATAGTAAGGCAGAGAATTGAAAAGAAAATCAGAATATATCTGCCAAAGAAGTAATAGAATAACTTTTTGAAAAAAAACAAAAAACTCTAAATCCGCCTTACTTGACTCTGTTAAGTATGCCGGTCCCAAGCCCGGGCAAAGGATGAGGGGAGTTTAAAATTTATTGCTAAAAAAACATTTTGGAAAAAACAAACAACTCTGAATTCGACTAACTTGACTCTGTCAAGTCTGCCGGTGTGTGTGTGTGTGTGGGAGGGGGGGGGGGGGGTAAAATTTATTACTAAAAAAAAAAAATTGGGAAAAACCTCTAAATCCGCCTGACTTGACTCTGTTAAGTCTGCCGGTCTAAAGCCCGGGCAAAGGATGAGGGGAGTTTAACATTTATCTAGTCCAATACTATTAGCCTTCGCCTGTGCTCCAAATTTATTATTTTTTTCATTTTTTAATATGTCGCACCGGTGCGACATATTAAAAAAAATAATAATAAATTCGGAGCACAGGCGAAGGCTAATGTTATTGGGCTAACATTTATCGCGAAGCGGTTAGGCCTACTGTATCACGGAACGCGTTTCCTGGAAAGAACCGGGGGTGGATGGGGCTCGTTGGTGAGAGTCTATGGGTGGAGGTGTCCCGGGATTTTTCGTTGCCACTGGGGGCAGGTGCCCCCTCCCCAAAATGTAGCTGTACCCCCTTCCAAATGTGTCCCGCCAGTAGTTAGACTTAGATTTTAAAATTTTCCTGGGAAATTTTCCCCATACCCCCCCCCCCCCCCCCCAAAAAAAAAAAAAAAAATCCTGGGGAAGGACCCACCTTTCGCGCATCTGATGGCTATACCCCCCTCCCCGCCCCCGCCAGTTATCGCCCCCCCCCCCCCCCCAGGAAACTTTTTCCTGGCTACGCGCCTGGTTGTCCTCTCTCGTTAGTGGGAGCCCGCGTTGGTGGAGGGTGAGCTTGTTCGGGGAAAGTTTTCAGGAAAGCTTAAACTGGGCTTTAATGACTTATCCCCAAGATATTTTAAGATGTTTAGATTATTATCATTATGTGGGTGTACAATATGCTACATGTATCCGAGTCTTGCTCCGCTTTCTGAGGGTAGATCACGGTTTGTCTCCGACACGCCGTGATGCGTCCTCGGAATCCCAAGCGAGAGTTTGATGCATGTTTGTCAATCCAAATAATGGCTATAATCTTTATTTATCACTAAAATACTCATCAGACGTGGATACAATTTTACACACGATTAAAATAGGCGCTTGCCATCCTCTTAAACCTAAATTTCGCTGTTTTCCTCAGCGACATTCTTCCTCAGATAGACAGCTAATTGATTTCACACCTTTGTCGCATCTTGTCGACAGCTTCAAGCAGGCTGCTACTTAACGAACACAAGAATTTCGCGCCGTCGTACATTTTATAAACCTTATTAATCATCAAAATACTCATCAGAAGTGAATAAAATTTTACAAACGAATAATATATACCCACATATACCTGCATATGCACCCTCAATCATTTTTAACTTGTATTTCCTATTATTTTCTCTTCTGTTCGTTTATGTTCGTTTATGTTCGTTTGTGTTCGTTAAATAGTAGGACCCTCTGTATAACACCGACCTATATGGCTCCTAAGTCTTAGTCTCCACGGGAACCCTGGGAAGTGAAGTTGGTAAACAAGCTCCGTTTTACTGGTAAAATAGGACCCATTCACCAATGCTTGGGGTGCGCGAGTCCTCTAAAATAGGCAACATTGGGTATAAACGATTGACTGGCCTTGACTTTTTCTCCATGTGGTCACGATTATCCATTGTGCAGAAGTATGTGACCTTAAACACCAATAAATAAATAAATAAATATCCTAAGTATTAAGAGTAATAGGAGTAATTGTTCTCACGACTATTAATCTCATTACGGAAAAAAAGATACCCTGCATTTTAAACATTTTTCTTGACATTTTTAGTTGCGTTTAGTTTTCTATTTAGCTCGGAATTTTATGTTTAATTTAGTGTTTAGGTCAGCTGCTGTGCTCCTCTTCCCATGGCACTTATATTCATCATACATGTTCCTCAGTATCATTGTTCCATGATTAACCCCTCATACCCTGCAATTTAAACATTTTTCTTGACATTTTTAGTTGCATTTAGTTTTCTGTTTAGCTCGGAATTTCATGTTTATTTTAGTGGTTAGGTCAGCTGCTGTGCTCCTTCTCTTCCCATGGCACTTATATTCATCATACATGTTCCTCAGTATCATTGTTCCATGATTAACCCCTCATACACTGCATTTTAAACATTTTTCTTGACATTTTTAGTTGCGTTTAGTTTTCTGTTTAGCTCAGAAATGCATGTTTAGTTAAGTGTTTAGGTCAGCTGCTGTGCTCCTTCTCTTCCCATGGCACTTATATTCATCATACATGCTCCTCAGTATCATTGTTCCATGATTAACCCCTCATACCCTGCATTTTAAAATTTTTCTTGACATTTTTAGTTGCGTTTGGTTTTCTGTTTAGCTCGGAATTTCATGTTTAACTTAGTGTTTAGGTCAGCTGCTGTGCTCCTTCTCTTCCCATGGCACTTAAATTCATTATAGAGGTTCCTCAGTATCATTGTTCCATGATTAACCCCCCCCCTCATACCCTGCATTTTAAATTTTGTCTTCACATTTTTAGGTGCGTTTAGTTTTCTGCTTAGCTCAGAATTTCATGTTTAACTAAGTGTTTAGGTCAGCTGCTGTGCTCCTTCTCTTCCCATGACACTTATATCCATCATACATGTTCCTCAGTATCATTATACCCCCCGCAAACAAAGTTTGGGGGGGGGGGGTATATAGGAATCACCCTGTCCATCCATCTGTCCGTCTGTCCGTCCTTGTAAGCGCAAATCCTCCTAAACCGTTAGAAGAATTTTCATGAAACTTTACACAATTGAAGAACTCCATATGAAGATGTGCACGAAGCAATATAATTCCGATCTGACATTTCCAAGGGGAGATAACCTAACTTATACCGTCTGTCCATCCTTGTAAGTGCAACTCCTCCTAAACCGTTTGAAGAATTTTCATGAAACTTTACACAATGGAAGAACTTCATATGAAGATATGCATGAAGCAATATAATTCCGTTCTGACATTTCCAAGGGGAGGTAATCTAACTTATACCGTCTGTCCATCCTTGTAAGCGCAACTCCTCCTAAACCGTTTGAAGAATTTTCATGAAACTTTACACAATGGAAGAACTCCATATGAAGATGTGCATGAAGCAATATAATTCCGTTCTGACATTTCCAAGGGGAGATAATCTAACATATACATTTCAGGCACGTGGGGGGGGGGGGGGGGGGGTATCACTTTGTGAGTTTGCTCACAGTACCTGTAGTTGTTCCATGATTAAACCCTCATACCCTGCATTTTAAACATTTTTCTTGACATTTTTAGTTGCGTTTAGTTTTCTGTTTAGCTCGGAATTTCATGTTTAACTTAGTGCTTAGGTCAGCTGCTGTGTTCCTTCTCTTCCCCTGGCACTTATATTCATCATACATGTTCCTCAGTATCATTGTTCCATGATTAACCCCTCATACTCTGCATTTTAAACATTTTTCTTGACATTTTTGTTTGCATTTAGTTTTCTGTTTAGCTCTGAATTTCATGTTTAACTTAGTGTTTATGTCAGTTTCTGTGTTTTACTTTTAAGAGGTTGTGTTTAGGTAAGCTTTGTCGCATGTTATGAGCCTGTTTGATACAGTTCTTGTGTTTGCCAAAATTACTATCAAAGAGGAATGTTGGTGAGCTATAGGGCGTTGGCGTCCTTCTTGTTGGAGTTAGGTGTCAATGGGGGGCTGTATGGACAGGATTTCTCCTCTCTGTTGCGGGCAGAATTTCTGTTTTTTGATCCCTGTCGGCCGTCTGGGTTCAGTTGTGTTCCCTCCCGTCCTTTTTTCTGCAACCTTTCTGTTGTAGTTGGGGGTGTTCTACTTTCTACATCTGTTGAGTTCACCTTTTTCTTCTACTGCTCTCACTTCTGTTATGCCCAGGACTGATTCTTGAGGGCAATGCCTTTTGCCTTAGCATGTGGACGATTCACATGCTTCCTGCTCTTCTTCCAATGGGTGTTCTTCCGATCGACCCTGTGGGCTATATGGATCGTGGTCATCCACCTTTTTGGCATATGTGAACCGTGTTGTGCGTTCTCGTGGTCGTGCCCCCCCCCCCCCCCCCCCCGCACCGGCGGGAAAGGGGAACGCTGTCGTTCGGGGCCTCCCGAAACGACCACGTCTGGTGAGAGTTATTCCTCCTCCGTGGAGGATGTGCAGTCTTTCCCTGTGGTGGATACTGCAGGAGCCGTTGAGTTGTCTGGTGAAGAGATGCCTGGTTCTGGGACTGCGGCCCCTCTCCAGTCGACATCTGAGGCTGTCACTAGGGTTGTGACTCCTTCGGAGCCGAGCGCGGGTGCTCTCTCCACCTTTCCACCATTCCTCGATGACTCCCGATGTATCTTCTGCTACTGCTGTTCCGTCTGCTATGTCATCGGTCATTGTTTCAGCCGCCCTCGGCTTATCCCTGCAGAGATGTCTGGTAGTGTGGACGTGGGATATCGGCCTCAGCCTTCCCTGACTTCAACTCGGTGAAGTCGGAAGGGGCTGCCGGCCGAACCCTCTACTGTGGTCTCTCAGCCGTCGAGCACCGCAGTTTTTTCTTTGGATTCGGATGTTCATGGTGGGGCCCCTATGAACTCCGTGGCATTTCCGTCCACGAACTCTGGTCACATGGCCAGTTTTATGGGACCAACACCTTTTGTGCAGCCTGGACCTTCTGTCCCTCAGAGGTCCGCGGCGACGTTCCTGAGTTCCCGCTCTGTAGATCCTCGGGGTATGTCACACCCCTATACACATCTGCCTTCAGATATTTCGGCTGCCGTCTGTCGCCCTGTGTCAGGTGTATTTGAGGATCGTGACCCTTCGCTGGTTAAAAGGGTCACTAGTGAAGCCTCTTTGCTCGTTCCCACGTCGAACCGGCCGACACGGGCAGTGAGCTTAGGGAGGCCCTGTACTTACTCACTTGGGTAATGTCCAAGAGCCTTCCTGTTGCTTCCAGCGAGGCTACTAGTGGTTTTCAGGCGGCGCCGCCTCTCTGACTTGGGGGCGGCTCCTGACTTTGTGTTTGGGTTCCTTCCAGATCTCAGACCGTCAAACCAGCCGACAATGTCAGCCAGGCCACGATCATCGTTTGCGCACCTACAGCCTATGGAGCAACCTGCTTCTGGGCACCTTCGACCGTGCCAGTTGGTACATGTGGTTGAAGCATTTACAGCTTTGGACTCTAAGCTGAGTTCCAAGGCTATGAAGACTTCGTTCTTCACCAGGGTTGACACTTTTTGGCAATCCGTCAGTCTGCCAGACTTTGACGGTCTTGGATCAGGACTCCAACTCCCTCTGGCTTTCCAAGCCCAAGTCGACCGTTATTCCTATGGCGACTCAGGAGTCCGTGTTGGGCTTATAGAGAGAGATGCTGGGCATGCTTTCTCTCTCAGATCACGTCGTCTCTGCTTATCTGCCTCCAGATAAGTTTGACGACCTACAGGCTGCTTTGCGTGTTCTGTCCAAGGTGCACATGCATCTTACTCACGCATGCCTGTAACACGGCTAACTTGTAATTAGTTTGCAGGGACGCTGTGCTGGACACAAGCCGTTCCCTTCCTGAGGGGCAGCGTGCTGCCCTTCTGTCTGCTTCTTTGGCGGGTCTACAACTATTCCATGGTTCCGTGGCTACGGTCCGGGATGGCGTCCTACGTCATTCCAAAGATCAGCTGCTGCTTCGTCAGCTTGATCAGCCTTCTGTTGGAGGCAGGGGCCGTCCAAAGCCTAACAAGCACCCTTCTGCTTCCTCTGCGAAGCAAAGGGCTGATCCTCCTGCCGCCGCTTCTACTTTTTACTCACGGTGTAAGGGTAAGCGTCGGCAGGCTAGAGGGAGGACTCTTCATATAGTAGAGGAGGTAGTTTCTCCTCTCGCCGGGGCTCGAAATGAAGGTTCTCACCTCGATTCGTCCCAGGTTGGAGGAAGGATATCAGAATTCGCAGACCATTGGGCCACCATCTCATCCGATCCTTGGGTGTTGGATGTTGTTCTGTCCGGGCTGCAAATATCCTTCCGGAGGCCCCCACTCTGTCGAGAGTGCCTCTTCCAACTCGAGTTCCTTCAGACGTTTCACGTCGGGAGCTTTTGTCCACGGAGATAGACAATCTCCTGGCAAAGGGGGCGATCGAGGTCATCAAGAACATTCAGTCAGTGGGATTTTATTCCCACCTGTTCTTGGTGCCGAAGAAATACGGCCGACTCCGACCGGTTATCGATTTGAGTATCCTGAAGCAGTCTATCATTGCTCCCAAGTTCAGCATGGAGACTTTCAGATCGGTTCGCCGTTCCATTCACCAGGGAGATTTCGCTTCCAGCATCAACCTGCGAGACGCTTACTTTCACATTCTGATTCATCGGACATCTCAAAAGTATCTCAGGTTCGCTTTTCTGGGGCGAGCGTACCAGTCCAAGGCCATGCCTTTCGGCCTCAACCTGGCTACTTGGACCTTCACCCGACTGATGTTGCATGTGATAGCCTTCCATCGCACACAGTCCAGGGTGACTACTTCGGCATATCTAGATGATATCCTCCAGAGGCATTCCAATGCTGTCTTTCTGGAGTCAGATGTCGACACACTGTTGAGCCTGCTCACGTCGCTAGGGTTCAGAGTCAACGGGGAGAAGTTGGACCTGGTCCCTTCTCAGTCGTTTTGTCATCTGGGGATGAACTTTCGTACTCAGTTCAATACGGTGGCAGTTCCCCGGGCAAGGGCTGTGATTCTCTCAGCTTTTGCCCTGACTCTGTCCCAGTCCACGTCCGCGACAGCTCGGAGTATTCTCCGACTGCTCGGTCTCTGCGGTTCGGTGACTGATCCCATTCCTCTAGATCAGCTGCATGTCAGACCTCTCCAACACTTTCTGTTCAGTCGTTGGAGGCCGAATGTCGATTCTCTGTGCTTCAGTTACCAGAGTCTCTTCATCGTCACCTTTTCTCCTGGACAGATGTTCAGTGGATTACGCAGGGGGTTCCGTTGGACTTGCCCACATCCGATCGTGTTCTGATTGCAGACACCAGCGATCTCGGATGGGGTGCGACGTTGGATCCTCTAGGTCTTCCCCTTCACGGGTCATGGGACCAGGATCAAGCAGCTCTTCACATCAACCAGAAGGAGCTTTTCGCTCTTCTGAGTTTCCGGCAGTGGATCCCCCATCTTTCGAATCGCCAGGTCCTTCTGTTGCCTGACAGGGGCTCAGTTGGTAGAGGTGCAGGCTGCAAGCCGGGAGGTCCTCGGTTCGAATCCCACCTGCGGCAACCGCGTTGTGTCCTTGGGCAAGACACTTCACCCCGATTGCCTACATGGGGGCACGATGACGCTGTGTACTGAGGCGTACTAGTAGCACATCGATGGTGTGCATGTCTTCAACCAATCTAACCCTGCCTGTGCTGCGGTGCAGAGTTCAGAGTTACGATGTTGGAGAGCTGACAGCTGCTCGTCGTTGCTCGGTGGTTCTCTCCTGGTACTCTGGCTTCCCCCACCCTTAAAACTTTCACAGTCACGATTAGCCATTGTGCATATGTATGTGACCTTAAACACCAAAAAATATAAATAAATAAATGTTGCCCGACCATTCGACAGTGGTGGCTTACATTCAGAACCAGGGCAGCACGCACTCGGTTCCCATGTACGAATTGGCTCGGGATCTTCTACTGCTCGCTCAGGATGTCAACGCCGGAGTGGTGGTTCGTCACATTCCCGGTCGTCTGAACGTCCTATCCGACTCCCTGTCCCGACACTGCTCCACGGGGCGGTGTTACAGTCGCTTTGTGATCTCTGGGGTCATCCCCACATCGATCTCTTTGCGACTTGTTGGAACCATCAGGTGGACACTTTCGTGTCCCCGTGTCCAGATCCTCTGGCTTTTGCCGTGGACGCTCTGTCACTCGATTGGAACGGTCTTGTCGGCTACACCTTCCTGCTGGTTCCGATTCTGCCTCAGGTTCTAACCAAGATACGAACCTGCAGTTGTCGAGTCCTTCTGATCTCTCCCCTGTCGCCTCAGTGGGTGTGGATCAATCAGCTCCGCTCTCTGTTAGCAGCGGTTCTGGCACGTCTCCCTCTATGTCGCAACCGTTGCCAAGGTCACCCAAGGAGGTTCCACGTCAACCCGACTTCACTGTACCTTCATGCATATCTTTTGTCAGGTCCTGTCTCCTCCGTACAGGTTTTTTTCGAGATGATCAGTGGAGTACATTTCTTCTTCACGGGGGCACTCCACTGGTTTAGCCTATGCGGCTAAGTGGAAGGTCTTCAGTCGATGGTGTGCCGACCGATCACTCTGTTGATTATGCCAATCCTTCGATTTCACAGATTGTGGAGTTTCGGGTGTATCTGTTTGATTCTCGGGGTCTGCAGCCTGTTCCCATCAAAGGGTACAGGCCCATGCTTTCGGAGACCTTTTCGTATGTGGGACAGCGTCGTATCGGCACTAATCCATACTTCTCCAAGTCTCCAAGCTTGTTCAGCACTTTTCCTTGAAAAGGCCTAGGACTTTGCAGCTTACCCCAAGATTGAATCTTTCTTGGGTGCTGCTTTGCTTGGGGGGGGGGGGGGGGGGGGGGAGGCGCCGTTTCGAAACTTTATCCCAGTTGGATATGCGTTTTCTCACATACAAGACGGTTTTTCTGATGGTTTGTGCCTCAGCCAGACGGGTTAATGAGCTTCACGCCCTCTCGGTTGACCCGGCCTTTTTTCAGGAGTTCTCCCAACAGTGTTATGTTTACCACTGATTGCTCCTTTCTGGCCCAGAATCAGATACTAGAAACTACTCCACCTCCTATCTGTATCAGGGCTCTTCCTTCTGCTGAGGGTAACCACCCTTTGCTCTGTCCGGTTCGTGCAATTCGCATTTATCTCAATCGGATGCAGTTCAGTAGGAAAGGCAGGAAACGATTTTTTCTGCCTCTCATTCCTGGTCGACAGAAGATCGATGGATTTGTCTTGCTATTCGGTCGGCTTACGCTCGTCTAGCGACTGGCGATTGTATTACCAATCGTATTTCTGCCCACGATGTGCGTGCATTGTCTACCTCTTGGGCTAATGCTAACTCCGTCGTGTTGTCGGATGTTATGCAGGCGGCCAACTGGAGAAATGCTACTTTTTCCACCTATCTGCATCAGTTGCAGGAGCAGTCAGAGGACCTTTTTACTATGGGCCCTCTCTTCTGCTCAGGCTGTTGTCTACCCTGGCCATTAGGCTTCTTACAAGGTCAGTTCCAGCTCTGTGCTGTTACTGCCCTTTCTGTCTGTGCATCGCACATAACCATACGCCTCATCTCTCATTGTCTTTTACTAATGATTGTGATGCTATGGTTTGATAGACCTGGGGACCTTTTCCTCTGTCCACGGTTCCAGTGCAATTGGGTTATGTGGGGGTTGGTTACGTGATTCTCTCCATCCTATTGCCTATTCAGCCTGTAGTAAACAATTCAAAAGAATGATTCATTAGTTACTGCCTGCGCACTGGATGCCGGAAGCCGTGGATTTGTACTAAAAGATGTGCGTCCCTTATTGGGTGTGCTCCGGTGGCGCTCCACACAGTTTTGGCTTATTTTTTCTTGGTGCTTTTACACCACTTTCTTTCCCAAATCGCTTGGGAAAGATCAAAATAGAGAGTATATTTTCCGAGGTAGGGTCTTCCACTGTAGTGCAAGCCTGTAGTAAACAATTGTGGTAGGTACAATGAAAAAGGAAATTTACTATAAAATTTAAATATCTATCTGATGATCTGCTTCCACTCTATTTATATATTTAAACAATACTGCAGCCCTCCACTGCTGGTGGTTAGTACCACGGCTACCACAAGATGTCCTATGATCAGCCTCTATTGTATTCGCCATTATTACTATAGTTTTCCACAACTCTTGCAGCCCTGTACGATTACTATTGACTTGTAGCACTATTGCAAGCTTGTTAGCCCTCTCTGACTCTGTCTCCGTAACCTGAAGTCCCTTCTATCTTCATTCAGGTATTTGGGAATACGTGAGCTATGAAGATATTTTTCAGTAATCTAACTTCACGTCCCTCATATTCTCAGCTGGGTATTGAAAGACAACAAGACGTGGCATTCCTCTTTCAGCATCGCAGTCTAACAACCACTGACCTTTGACACCCCACTTTTTAATCGTATTCTGTTCACTGTGGTAAACAGGCTCTGTTTTACTGGTAAAATACAGGCTTGGCAATTTCAGGAGAGCGATTTTTTAGCTCTCCTTACTGTCCTCCTGAAAGAATTAAGGAGAGTGAAAAATTGCCCTCCTAAATATTTTGGTCTGGGATGATTGAGATTACATGTATTATGCTCACATTAAATTTTTGTTGTAAAGCAAAAATTTAATTTAACTTCGAAGTCACATAACATCACGTAATTTCATTTTGAAAGTGGTTTTGTGGTAAAAGGTAATGGCTGCAACCCAAACACAGAACTTTGCAATCATTTGAAGCAAAATGGGTCACAACAATATGTTTTTTCTGTCAGTTTCACGTTCAACAACTGACATCACAGTTTGAGGGGTAATTGTTCAAGGAATATTGACACTATAATATACTACCATTACTACTATCCTGTCACTTGAAGCACTTGTACCAGGATGTGGCTGTAGATTCAAGCAGACCTGTTGTCCAAGAAAGTCATACGCCTACTGCTACCACCTTCAACCCCCCTTGGGGGGGTTGAAGGTGGTAGTGGTAGGCGTATGACTTTCTAGGACAACAGGTCTGGGTACACACACAGGTCTTGTCAAGTGTGTGTTCAGTTGTTGAGTGAGACATCCAGATGTCTAAGAGATTTCGCTTTACCTTAGTAAAGTTAATAAAATCACTGATGTAGTCTGTTGGTTTCAGTTTCAATGAGTTTGTTCAACTGGATACTTAAAATGCTGTGTAAAGCTAATTGCTCTCCTAAGCTGATTGAGGAGAGCGATTTTTTGCCCTCCTACATTTTTCAGAATGCCAGGCCTGAAAATAGGACCCAGTCACCAATGCTTGAGAGGTGCAAACCCTCTCTAAAATGGGCAACATGGCTTATTAACCCTCATCCCTGGTCTTGAGTTGATACTCATGTTGTGGTCATGATTAGCCATTGTGCAAAAATATGTGACCTCAAACACCAATAAATAAATACATTTTTAATCATATGGAGCCGTTAGGGTCATGAGGAAATCTCTCTGTGATGTATTATCTACCCTTGCTCTTATCCACATCTTGGATCGCTATGGGTAATGACATCACAACGTGGTCGCTCACGTGGGCTACCACAACAACCCATAACGTAATTGGTCACACGATTATGACATCACATGAGATCCCCCTAATCTGGGTCTAAAACCACATTGCTCTTGTAGAATTGTTAATGGTATAATTGAGTGTGGTATATTATTCATCGTCGATCAAGTCCAGTTGGTCAAATGCTTGGGAAAAGATCCCATGGAAACCGTCATTTGCGATGGGCAGGCGTCTTATTAATATCTGGAACGATTTGAATCTTAAAGAATGGGGGAGAGGGGGAGATGTTACCAGAACCGTTCTAGGAGTTATTTCCCAGATTAACTTTTAGTAAAGAGTAAAAAAAATGAACATTATGTCCCAAAGCGGCGAAAATCTGACTTTACAATGCCCATCTTGACCACATTCGAAATTAAGCAAATACAACTACAATATACATCATATTTGGCCGACACAACAGCGTTGGTCGTAAAATCACTTGGCTCTGCTTGAAGATTCGTTGAATTAGTTCTGGAAATTCGCTTTGTGATTTCACAACTATATGGCTCTTATCTCCGTACACCACCCTAACTTGTTCGAAATTTGTTGGTGTTGTGGTGAATTTATGGGCCGAACTACATGGTGCAGACCGACTGGGAATTACTGTCCTGTGAATGGAACATCGCCAATTCTACTCAAAAAAGTCTGGGCTGTTGACAGTGATTCGAGTTTCCATTGATAAAGACAGTTTGTTGACATCTCCAGAGAGATATTTATTATCGTAGATACTTGGATGATGAGTCCATAATAATGTTATGTTTTATATAGATCGTATTACACCCCGAGATATGTAATAATGGCGATGAGTTCAATTGGAAACGCGTGAATTTGGTGTAAATTTCATTTCTTTGTGAAACTTAGCAAATTTCATGTTACGATAATGAATCGTTTAAAACAATAATTTGTGATTTTTGTTAGCCTGATTGATCATTTTAAAGCAAATAATATATCACATCGGGTCTAGAATGTATAGTAAAATATTTATTATGTTCTTGTAAATTTTTTGATTTAAAAAAAATCACCGAAATTTCATAGTACTTTTCTACTATTTTTCGCAACAATTATCGGTTCACGCCGCGTACATACAAAATAAATATGATTGTAAAGAAATTTAAAGTTTAAATTTTGAAATTTAAAGTGAAAATATGTACACTTGAATATTTTTGTTGAAATTGACAATGCTCTAACAAGGTGGTGTCGGGCTCGTTAGTTAGTTTTTCACACAATGGCACTCAGCATTCAGACTATCGCACTTGATGAATTTGAAAAGCTTAAAAACATAGACCCCGTAAGAGCTAAAAAACTATGCACATGCGGGCAAAATAAAGGTACTCTGACAATAGATGATTTAGTTAGGGAAACGGGCATCGCTGAATCAGCTTGGCAAGAATTAATAGAAAATGAAATAATCACTCTTGATTGGTTACCCAACTCACCAGAACCTACCACCAATAATCCGTTTGTATTGGAAAATCCTTTTACCTCACCAACTAGTAGAAGTCCAACACAAATTCAGCGCAGCCTAGACCCCTACATGTTGCCATCTCCTCCCAAAACAAATGTGTTCTCTCAAACCAATCCAACACAGCAGGTACTAGTTCCTAAAATGTAACTGAAGTCATCCATGAGATGAGAAGAGAGATAAAAAACTTACATAAAAAATATGAAGGGGATAGAGACTTGTGGAAAAGGGAGAAGGCATTACTAGAATCAGCCAAACAACACGCAGAGGAAGAAACAAAAGTGCATCTTGCTAGTTTAGAAGAATTTAAAACAAAATCAACGGAGCAAAAGAATGAGCTAACAGAACAATTTAATAAAAAATATAGAAGACTGGTTGGAAAATTCAGTGAACTAGAGCAACAGAAGCAAGAAGAAAACTCCCTGTACCTGCCTGGCATCAGACATCCACACCCTCAGTTGGAATAGGACGTGCAACACAGACACATGGACACTCATCTCTAGAGTCAGTATAAATGACATCAGGGTATTAAAAATAAAAACAGAACCACATTCATCGCAGTCTGAGTCCTACCCTTCCGATAAAGAAGAACCAGATGAACAGACTTTGCAAGTACAGGTGATGCCCAAGAGTACTGCCACTTGCAGTTCTAGAAATAAATTAACTGCGGGAACACAACCAAACACTGCTGACAATAGTTCCGATGAGTACAGATGTCGTGACCATGACCACCATAGAAGACGCCATTCACGAATAAGAGGAAGAATTGTTCGTGACAAAGAATTCGCAGCTAATGATGTTGATAGACAACAAAGTCGTCAGGAATCACATAAACATCACTGGTCACAAAGTTGTCATGTATATAGGCACAGACATAGAAGTACAGACTGATCAACTTCACCAGAAAGTTCTGTTTCGCCACATCATCGCAGAAGTCATCGGCATAAAAATAATACAAGAAGAAAAAGCAACCATTCCAGTGATACAGGTGAGTCTGATGGCTCTCATTATTCTGACTCCTCTCATAGACGAAGGTATCGAAGATACAGAAGCTCGTCATCAGAATTCTCAGATGAGTCACGCAGCAGAAGGCATCATTCCACTAGATGCAGAAGCAGGAGTCCACCACACCCCAAATTACAAACTTTTAATGGGAGCACAACAGCAAAATGGGAGCCTTTCATTGTTCAGTTCGAGAGAATCGCAGATCAGAGGCAGTGGAGCTCAGAGAAAAAATTAAATCATCTTTACGATTGTTTAGCCGAAGATGCTCTGGAATATGTAAATCTTTTGGAGGGCCATCAAACCTTCAAAAGTTTAAAGAAAGAATTGAAACGGTGATTTAGCAGAAAAGAGGCACCTGCTTCAGCATGAAGGCAACTCCAGTACCTGAAGCAGAAAGATGATGGAAGTCTAGAACAATTTTCACAGCGTGTTCATACTATGACTGTGGAAGGGTATCCTGACTCAGATCGTCAAACAATTGACCAGATCTCTGCAGAAGCATTTTTGCGAGGATCCAAGGACAAGGAAGCAGTTAGGGCAGTCATGGAGAAGAATCCTTGTTCAATTTTTAAAGCCCTAAAATATATGAAAGCTTCCATTGCCAATCAGAAAGCCATTATTGGTTATAGAGCGCCAAGCTATCATCAGCGCCAAGTCACCTTCTCAGAAGCTGAGCAAGATTATGAGGTCAATAAAGTTGAAGATTACCCTAAAATAGCTTCACTTGAGGAAAGAATGGGAAGCTTCAAAGCGTTGTAGAAGATATGGCAACTCTGGTGAAAGATAAATCGCAAGCTCCACAATCACCGCCCAATAAATATAAATATTACAAACAGCCATATAGTCAGGGAAATTGGAAAAAGAAACAGAATTACAATTATAATCATGGAAAATACCAGAATGACAGAAGCCAAAAATCAGGTGAAGGCCCAGATGCAAACACATGGCGACGTAAAGAGCAAGACACTACGATGATACAGCAAAGTTCAGAAACTTTAAACAAGAAAGGGCTCAGTGCAAAGGCCAACACCGGTCCATGGCGGAGTAGGCCTGCTTAATGCAGTTGAACCAGATATTATTGTACATATTGATGAAAAAAATGTAAATATGGATGACATACCAGAAAGTATTGTAAGCAGGGTCACTTGTATTTCATTAATACTGCCATTGAGTGTAAATAGTATAAATACATCAGCTATTGTTGATATGGCAGCTATGATAACTCTCATGGATGAAGCATTTTTCAGGAAATCTGGTTTGACAATTGCATCTAATTTCCAAAAGTTAGGCTGAAGGGAATTGGAAAACAACCAGTTCTGGTGACTATTGTACCAGGTATGGTGATCAAGATTGGATCAAGAATATTTAAATGGAACATTTGTATAGCTCCAATCAATGATACCTTTATTTTGGGTTTAGATCTTTCCACTTCAAACCAGTGCATTGTTAATCTTCGAAATAACACACTGACTCTTGGTGATGAGGTGATCAATGCGTCTTTTAAAAGACCTGGAGCAGATCCTGATATAAATATATCTCGAGTAGTAATAAGTCATGCTGTAACTCTCCCTCCAAACACAGTGACCATTGTTAATGTGAAACTGGATCAGCCCTTGAATGATGATTATGTTTTTGAGCCAGTTGGCCAAGTCGAGGGTATCCTATTATCATCAGCAATTGGAAGAGGAATGAGCACAGTAACCAAGGCAATCAATGATACAAACCACTTCATAAAACTGAAAAGGAACACCCATGTAGGGAATGCAGAATAAGTCTTAATAACAGATAATCAAAATTCCAATAATTTTTAATTTTTCTTCAAAGTCATGCAGCATGTTCCTAATCAGAGCTTAGTGGTGTGAAACAGGAGGTGCATAGAACTAGCAATAATGAACTGAGAGCACAAGATATTCAAAATTGCAATAATTTGCTCCCAGATCTATTGTCAACGGTGCAGAAACCAATGTTTCAAGAAAGCTAGCTAAGATCTCAGAAGGAGAGAAAAATACAATGTTTGACATTGGAGAAAGTATGGAAGCACAGAGAGTTCAAAATTTCCATAATTTTGATACAATGTGTGACAAGACAGATGACGGTATGGAAGCACAAAGAGGCCAAAATTACTATAATTTTGAACATACTGCTTTCAAATTTGTGGTCAGTGGCACAGATGCCAACACTTTAGAGGAGCTAGCTGATATCAAAAATACATTGCCTGAGCATCTTAAAGAATTATTTGAAAATTCTGTCACAGACTTAACAACAGCACAGAGAATCGAACTTGGTAGGTTACTTATAAAATATTCTGACGTTTTTGCCTGCCATGATCTCGACTTAGGTTGTTTGAAAGAGATTGAACATGAAATTAACACCGGCAATGCTCCCCCCATCAAGCATAAGATTAGACATACCCCATTAGGTTTTGAAGGACAAGAGCATGAACATCTTCAGAAGTTGCTGGCTGGTGGAGTCATCCAGCCTTCAATGTCGGCTTGGGCATCAGCACCAGTGTTGGTTCGAAAGAAAGATGGTAGCGTCAGATGGTGCATCGACTTCCAATCACTTAACGCATTGACAGCAAAAGATAGTTTCCTGCTGCCATTAATTGAAGATTGTTTAGATACTTTGCAGGGCACAAAATACTTCACCTTAGACATGGCATCAGGGTATTACCAAATTCCACTATACGAACCTGATAGGAAAAAGACAGCCTTCGTCACAGAGTATGGCATCTATGAGCACACAAGAATGAGTTTTGGTTTGTGCAATGCACCGGCAACATTCCAGCGAGCAAAGCAATTAGTTCTACGAGGACTGACATGGAAAGAACTCCTCGTTTAGTTAGACGACATAATCGTCCTAGGGTCCAACTTTGAGGAAAATCTACTCCACCTTGAAAATGTATTCCTAAGATTTCGTGAGTATAACCTCAAACTGAAGCCGAAAAAATGCTGATTGTTTAAGAGAGAGGTTGAATTTCTTGGCAAACTTGTAAATAAAGATGGTATTGCTGTTGCGCCAAGTAAGATTGAGGCTGTTGCCAAATGGCACGAACCAAAGAATCAGCAAGAATTAATGTCATTTTTGGGTTTCTTAAATTATCGAGACCACATCAAGAATTTTGCTGGATTGACTGCACCCTTATATGAACTTACAGCTCCAAAGAAGCTATTTACATGGTTACCAGAACACCAGAATAGTTTTGAACAGCTGAAAGCTGTTATGACAGCTGCTCCATTATTATCATATCCAACGAAAGATGGTGTATTTATATTGGAAACAGATGCCTCTAACAAAGCCATAGGAGCAGAACTCTCTCAGGTTCAGTCGGGAGAAACAAAAGTGATTGGGTATGCCAGCCACGTGTTGCTAAAAGCACAACATAAATATTGTACCACCAGAAAGGAGCTTTTAGCAGTTGTAAAATTTTGTCGACATTACCGGCATTATTTGTTGCATCGACAGTTCATAGTCGGGACCGAACATAACAGCCTAGTGTGGATGATGCGCTTCAAGAACATAGAGGGTCAGACAGCTCGATGGATTGAGAAACTCTCACAATATGATATGAAGATCATTCATCGACCTGGTAAACAACATGGTAATGCTGACAGTCTGTCTCGCATTCCTGATGTGTTCCCAGGATGCAATTGTTACAATGTTGTAGACACCCCAGAAATGTTATTTTTGTAAGAAGGCACACCAACAGTGGGAGAGTTTTTGAGAAGACATTGATGATGTGATCCCTCTAGCTGTCAAAAAAGTACCTGAAGTGACAGCAGTTTTAGATGAAGTAATTTCACCACAAGTACCCATGGAAGAAACCACTGAATTGAGTGTTTCTCATGTAACATGGCTGAATCCTTACACTAGTATGGAACTGCAAGAATTACAATGAAAAGATAGAGATCTGGGCCAAATAATTGGTTGGAAAATAATATTACTCCTGAGAAGCATAAACTATATCTGTGTAGGCCTGCTGTCAAAGCCCTCTGGTTATGCCGATCACAACTACAATTCAACAACAGAGTATTAGTCTACAGATGGGAAAATAAAATCGATAGAGAATTAGTGCTGTTAGTGCCGGAATCTTTAAAACAGGAGGTATTATTCTACTGTCACAATGCCAAACCTTCGGGACATTTGGAACAAACAAAGACGTTGCTAAGACTTAAGAAGTCATTTAAGTGGTATAACATGACTGCAGATTGTAAAGCCTATGTGCAGTCATGCAAAACATGCAATGTTCAGAAAAAATCAAATGTTACTCCTCAGGCACATTTGCAGTCTTATCATGCAGGATACCCAACGGAGAGAGTGCATCTTGATATACTTGGGCCTTTTATCCCCAGCAGCAGTGGAAATGTGTATGTTCTCCTTATGGTTGACCAGTTGACAAAGTGGGTCGAAATTGCTGCCTTGCTAGATCAAACTGCTGAAAAAATTGCCAGAAAGTTTATGCTGCATTTTATAGTGACCTTTGGATGCCCGCTAGTGGTACACACCGACCAGGGTTGAAAGTTTGAAAACAATTTATTCAAAGCCCTTTGTGAGCAGCACAAAATTGTCAAATCAAGAACTACACCTTATCATCCGCCATCAAACGGACAGGTCGAGCGTTTTAACAGGACATTGTTGCAGATGATCAGATGTTACATTGAGGGACATAGTAAGGAATGGGACAGGGACCTTCCCCTGCTCGCCATGGCTTTACATTCAGTAGAACACCAACAAACTGGATTTACTCCGAACCAATTGATGTTGGGCAGAGAAGTGATCCAGCCTGTGGATTTACTCTTTGGTGTTCACGAGATGAACCAAGAAGAATATGAAGCAGCAGAATGGGTAAAACACTTGAATGAAATTATGCCCAAAATACACCATTTCGCTAGAAAATTTCTTGGACAGTCTCAGCAGCATCAAAAGAAAGATTATGATCTCCGAGCATGAGAGATACAATACCATCCAGGTGATGTAGTGTACAAACAGGACAAGTCAACTAAAGTTGGAGAGAGCCGAAAACTTAAACCTCCGTGGTGAGGACCATACTTGGTAGTTAGCAGCAAGGCTCCCCTGTACCAAGTACGAGATAGGAAAGGTAATTATACACCACATCATGACAGACTGAAAATATGTAGAGACACAGTATTACCTCTATGGTTGAGGAGAATGAGACATCATTTTCTGCATGAAGAAGAGAAATTGCTGCTGCCAGACAGTCAAAGAGAACAAACTCCTCTGACACAGACTGCAACATCTCCAGAATTGACAGCTTCAGATGCTGATGATATTCAAAATTCAGTCCGTACTGAGTTGAGGGATACAGATGCAATACCTCCAACTGATGATTGTGCTGCAGATCAGATCCAAGATTCAGTCCAAATTGAGTCAAGGAGTCCAGTTGTGGGTGCAGCAGATCATGCCTTGCAACACATTGAAGAAGGGGATCTGCCCAAATTGTTTACTGAACAACAAGAGATGAAAAGTGGAAGGAAGGTTAAGCCTCCCCCCCCCCCCCCCTGTCAAATTCAGAGATTATATAATTCAGTAAGTGATGCACAGTGCACATGTTTTACCCACACAAAACAGCACCATTGTTGTCACTAACTCCTGTAAATAATACAACTCAAAAAGTCAAAGGAACATTCATTACGACCAATAGAAGAAATTGTTGACAGTAAATCAATGAAGCTGATTGGGGTGGTTGCAAATTATGATTTCCCCAAGAGCTGGAGATATTGGAGTGAAGACCGCGCCTCAGACCAACGTATGTATGTCACTTTTGGCATACATCCTCATTTAGTGGTTTTTCGATCCACAAATCAACATTTGGATCAATTAGTGTCTTTATTAAGGCATCCATGCTGTGTTGGGTTGGGGGAAGTTGGCGTGGATTTGACCACCACTTGCAAATGTTGGCCCCGTTGTAAAAACGCAGATTCCTGCATTGACAACAAAATAATGGCTCAGGAAAAATTCCTACGTAGCCAAATACAATAAGACTGTAGTGATTCACTGCAGAGTTAAGGGCAATGGCGAGGCAGCATCTAAAGTTCTTAGTATTTTTAAAGAATTGGGCTTAACTGAACTTAATGTCCATAGACATTGTTTCATGGGGACATCCTCAGAACTCACAGCTTGGCAACTTGTGTTGCCAAACTGCAAGTTTGGCTTCACTAATAGTTTATTCAGAGATTCTGATACTAAAGAAGCCATCTCCAGTTTGCCCATAGAAAAGATTCTGTTAGAATCGGACTCACCTTATCTTTTGCCAAATCGCCACTGTCCAATCAACACACCCTGGATGATCTTGCCAGTTGCAAGAACATCAGTGAGAAAATGTACCTTTGTCTGTTTTGGTTGGCTTGGCCAATCAAAACGCTTGCCGGTTATATGGCATTGACCTGTGTTAAACACATTAAATTAAGTTGCAGCTGTAGATGTGGGTAGGGATGTATGTACATATATCTGTACACATCCGCATCCATATATACAGATACAGGATTTGTATATATCACTGTTAATTATGTAAATGTGTACATATACATATTGTTAATAAAATTCATTATATGCCAGATATTCGAAAGTCCAATACTTTTGATCTCCTGGTATCTCTCGGATTGGACTTATCTTCGATTGAAAATCTCGGATTGACTTTAACACAGGTTCTCTATAAAATTTGAATAAACATACTTGTTTATGCTATGACTTGTCACATCCAGGGTGCTGTTTAATATTATGTACTTTAAGGTACTTGGAATTAGTAGGCAAGCCACAATACCAGAATAATGTAGTAATTATAAATGAATGGTCCTGAGTTTATTAGTGATATTCACCTCCTCTCTAGTAAATGATAGTTAAATTTAGTGGTCTGTTAACTTGACATTAACTACCCATGATTTGGATTATACCTGCTATATTGCAAAAGTCCTATATATGGCGTACGTTCGGAGTCCTACCATTGGTAACCAATGGTAGCTATTCGGTACCATCGGTAAAATTGGTACCAATTCCGCCATTTTTTTTTCACCAGTGGTACATTTTTGAGACCATGCTCGAGAGTGTGGAATTTTTCACCAATGCGAAATCCAACATGGTGAACACAGACCGATTCAAAATTAAAATACCAGTAAATGGAGAATATTATGTCATTTCTATAAAGAAAGAGGAAAATTCTTGGTTGGCAAAAAGTAAGCAATTGACAGTGAATTTTGTAATGAAGGTTCAAGTGAATATACAGTTATTTCTGTGAGAAATAACACAAAATACCAGATAATGTCCCAATTTCGTGGCATTGAAACTGTTGTACTATGTTTTGTATGTATTTTTTATTTTTGTGACAAATTTTCGTCTGCAAGCTGCTGCATGCATTCTTTTTACAGGGGAGAATCGATCAGAAAAGCATTTGTGCGCAAGTGGTAACATGCACATGCGTTTGAAACACGTTGGGAACAAATATTCAGAAGTGAAGCGGCGATTATGCATTTTCTTTCTGCCATGTTGTTACTGATGGCTACCAATTTCCGTTCGGAGTCGAAATACACCATCGGTCACTGTCAGTATACGTTCGGGTACCTGTGGTAAATACTGTTTGTTACCAAGGGTGGGACTCCAAACGCACCCCTTGTTTAGCTCTATGCATGGGTGATGGCTTTGGTGATGGTACTAATCACTAATATTTACCAGGTTAGGTCACCAGCCAAATGGAACGGAGAGGAGTGTGGTGAATTTATGGGCCGAACTACACGGTGCAGACCGGCTGGGAATTACTCTCCTGTCAATGGAACATCGCCAATTCTACTAAAAAAAAGTCCGGCTGTTGATAGTGATTCGAGTCTCCATTGATAAAGACAGTTTGTTGACATCTCCAGAGAGATATATATCATCGTAGATACTTGGATGGTGAGTCCATAATAATGTTATGTATCATATAGATCATATTACACCCTGAGATATATAATAGTGTCTTCCTAAATGCCTTCTTGGCGACCCTTTGCAGGGCCCACACATTATATAAAAGAGTACGTGAACACACTGTGTATTACAAGTCAACTGCAAAATTTACTATAGGATTCCCATAGGATAACCTTCGGGCTCTACGTTTGAGGCTTTATCAACCCGATTGCGTCGTCTATAATTCAGTTTTCCTATATGAATACCTATTGCAAATTTTGTGTCCATACTTTCAAATTCGGGTATGGAGAATCCTGTGTTGAATCAATTGGGCCACATCAGGAGGTTCCACTACTGACAAGCTCTCACCAGATGGAGAACCCGTCCCGCCCATGGCCCACTCACCCACACAACCCCTTAAACAAAACTATGGTGCCACCACCCACTGAATATCGGGAATATGATCCAAAATACACACAAGAGAATGTTGACCTGTCAAAATAAGTCGTGATCCAATCGCGATTTGATAGAGATAAAGACCGGTTTTGCGATCACACCTCTATAAGAATTGGAAACGTGTGTGCCACATAAGGTCACGTGGTTGGTTTTTAACACAGCACCCTGATTTCAAAACAATAGACTTTAAAGCTGGAAATTTTTCCCGTAATGTAAAATGGAATTTATCCAATTCAATTTTGTTCGATAGAACTAAATCAGCTCTGTCAAACAAGACTGAAATGGTTAAATTTCTAGTTGCATTATGGGAAAAAATTGCTGCTTGAATTTAAAATCCATTGTGCTTTCCAGACGATAGACGTTGATTTGTTAGATAACTGAAGACAGTATTTCATGACAGTAGGCCTATGCACATCACTTTTATGTTCAAGTTACCGGTAACCTACAGAATTAAAATAACCGGATGACGACTAAACAGTGCCTCTGGCCTATACTATCCAAAGTAATGTCTCGGGTGGTAAGTGGTACTCGTATTGTGACCCATGGACTGCAGGAAGAGGCGTCTCTAATGGGTTATCAAATTCTACGTCACCGAAGTTGCAATTCCAGCAGAACAGTTATGTTTTATTATAACCTTTGTATATTGGGCAATTAAGTCAGCTGTTTAAATACTTATGTCTTGCACTACATTTCATCTAGTGAAACGTGATGTTCTGGTTGATAGCGTACCCCAAACACACCCCGTCGTCCACGTGAAGCATGCTTCCAACGAATGTCACAAAAACACTATCATTCACATGGAATATCTGGTTATAAAACAAGAAAACTTGTCACTTTTATCAATAAATGTTGACATGGCAAGAGGGAGACTGTCAGAGGTACTAATATGGCAAATCGTTGGCATGCATGCAACAGGCATGTCATTCAAAGCTATCGGAAGGCAACTTGGCTATAGTCATTCTGTCATCAGCAGACTTGTCCGAAAACATCAACAAAGCAACTATGTTAAGGATCGACCTAGGCCTGGACAACCCCAAAAGACCTCTCCTCGGGAAGATCGGAGTCTGGCACGCCTCGTTAGGCGTGAACCCTTCCCTTCAAGTGGGGTTTTAAAACGGTTTTGGCTCCCCAACAGGTGTTTGTGCAACAGAACAGTCCGAAACCGTGCAAAAGCACAGGGTGTGAGTTCCAGAAGGGGCATCAAGCGTCCAGCCCTGTCCGATCAGCATCAAAGATGACTTTTGGAGATGTGTATGACACGACAACATTAGAATCTTCGGACGTGGAGTAGAGCCCATTGGTCAGGCGAGAGTAGATTCCTGCTTCACGTCACAGATGTTCGCATGAGAGTGTGGAGGCATAAAAATACTGCTTACGTGCCCAGGAACATCAGACCTACTGTCCCGTATGGCGGAGGATCAGTAATGATCTGGGGATGCCCCTCTCATGATTGTAAACTTGATATGGTGATTGAACGTGGGAACCTCAGTGGTCATCAGTACATCCGGGTCATTCTCAATCCGGTTGTCGTGCTTCGTTTTGACAACCACCCGTTGGCTACTCGCCCTGTATTCATAGTCGACAATGCAAGGCCACATTGTTCCCATGCTGTGAGAGCATTCCTTCAGAACAACGCTATTACAACACTACCTTGGACTGCAATGATCCCCGGTTTGAAGCACTTCGAACACATCTGGAACTTTCTTGGACGTCGTGTGCAAGCAAGGGATCCGACTGTACATAATTTGGCCGATTTGGAAGCTGCACTGCATGAGAAGTGGCAGAAGTTGCCTCTGAACCGTATCAGAAGATTCACTTGTAGCATTAGGAGGAGGTGTTCAGGCTGTCATCCGGGCACGTGGTGGATACATTCGCTACTGACGTCAGACACTGCTATTGTGTTCAGGAGATCACAAGTTACATTTTTTGTAGGTAATTATTGTTTCATCATGGACCGTTCCAGCACCATACTTGTCGAGAGAACATTTTTCCATCAAAAACATAAGTGACAGATATGTGTAATTAGTGCCATTAAAACACTGCATATTTGCAACATTTGCCAATAGACCATTCATTCCTCAAACAATCACTTTTGGCCATCTGGAAGATAGCATGAAAGTAATGACAGTTTCTATTTACACCACTGTGAAAAGAACGGGGGTGCGTAATTAAGCTCTAAGTGTATAGAATAAATACAGTACGTAGTACAGCAATGTCAGCCAGTCTACACAGGCGCAAGCTAGAATCATACCGCAAACTACAAGAGCCCTGTGTGCCAAGGACATCCGACAATCGGTTGTGATAAATTCACCCTCGACGATAGACCTAAATCAGCAGCTGCCTGTGCGTTTTCCTAACCTAGGAGCTCTTTGTATTGTTGTACCTGGCACTGCGCGTCTCGGCTTCACGGTAGACCTGTCCTCAATTGATTCCAACAGGATCTTGTTTCAGAGGGCTTCTCGTGGTTAAGAAAACCACAATCAAGATCGATGGCTATGAGGTCATGTCCATCAAACCAGTCACGTGTATCATTGCTACAGTGGCCTCTTGAAAGCACGCACCAAGGAATTAATACCTCTGCCGATGAGGGCGTAACTGAGCTACGGATCAACGTGATAAGGACGCCACAGAGGAAGAAGATAAGGCCATCGCTAACGCCTACTGCAACAGGTTCTTTATTATTGGATTTTGAACTCATGGATAGTCACATACCCCTCTACCAGAGCACGCTCGTGGGCAGGTTAGTGTACGAACTGACCTTCACAGTCGAGGTTTCCAGGCCACAAACGATACTGCAGCCAAGCACAGCATTGACAATATCAGAGTGGAGCATGACATGATTAACTTGCCAGACATGGCCAGACTGATTTGCAGCCAGTACAAAGCACGTATCGCCATCCTCTGTGACCGTATCCTTCGACATCGCAAAATCGCCTAAGATAAGAGCGACACGCTACGGAATATCAACCTGAACATCCGAGAAGTGTGGAGGGGTCTGATGCTCTTTGAGGACCCGACTGTTACGGCTGCTGCTTACGCCTGCGATACCGAGTCTTTCTACATTCCCAAGATCACAAAAAGGTCGGGGGCACCATTTGGAGGTCACCCAACCAGCTCTACAGCCAAAGGATGCGTGCCCACCAGCAGTGGGATGAGGCCAAAGACCGTTTGCCGCCTCACCAACCAGCAAACAACATCATGAGGTAGCAATAGCCACAAAGGATTGGCCCTGGCGGATGCCTCTCTTGGTAGGTTCTTGACCACTGAATACACTCAATGGCTTGATATGATGACGACCGGCTTCACGGCAGTGGTAGGCAAATTGATAATGCGAGCGAGTGCGCCACCATCCAGATCAACACGGCCGCTATAAAGCTGGCGCACTGATCATCTACTTATATGTGATCATTGAGGTCGAACTCAACATCGAGGATGCCCGCTATGTCTCAACAATATACTGATACGATACATAGAATCAAATATCAAACAGAACCACACTTAGCGATCATATGTGGACAGACCGGCTGCGAGAAGACAGTTTTCATATGTACCTGTTGGGAGGTCCCTACAAAGGCAGTATCAGACACACAGTGGTTCTCTGCCCAACAACCAAGTATAACAAAATGCACCAGACCTGCTCATGGATTTGGTCAGACATCGAAATCTAGATCGTAGACCCCGGAGAGCACCTCCACGACTATTTGAGGGCCTTCTACAACCAATTCCAGGGAGAACCCATACACAATCGATAACTGCTCCGCCTCAAAGGCTCTTAGGAGGAAAACCGACATGTCGTCAGACAGACCACTGTGCAGTCTAAAGTGTGGATGCTGACCCGATAATACAACTCGATCCTGAAAGACTTGAGAGAGCAGGCCCGCTGTGGTGCTCTATTTGACTGCAAGATCGAGACCGAGATAGTTTCAAAGACTGTCTTAGGGAGAACGATGTGATTCCCTCTCGAGAGGAACGAGCAGTAGTGCACCAGCTACTGTCCGAAACCAGGCACACCAAGCTCCTACTATTGACTGATCAGCCGACTGTTTATAAGGTAATAAAGTAAGCAAGCGTGTGTGAAGGCCTTTTGGCTGCTGTCTCAGCATATCAATTTGCAATTTTATTTTGTGTTGGGGAGGTTATGGGTATTTTACAATGGATGAGGACGCACACTCGTGCCACTGAAGTTAACACACAGGAGGATGTTGATGCTACTCATCGAGGTTGAAAGAGAGTATTAACCAAGGGTTGACTGATGCAGAACTCCAGAAAGTCGAGAAAGTGCGCGCGTTGGCTGCAGGGTGCAAGGTAAACAATATTTGGGACGACCTCTCGCAGCTAACCAGATCGACATCATGGATGACGAAGGGGTTTTGAGGCTTTACACAAGTTATATTGATGGGATCATTTTCTTTGAGACCAGGGTCTGATGCGGAAGCAGATAAGACACGTAGAAGCTGGATGCTGAGTGGAAAGGGACCAGGGCGCGAAGAGCGAAACATGGACATCTGCTGGCAGTGTTACGTAAGGCTAAGACTGAGGTACACGAGAACGGTCAGGAGACGGATGTTCCAGTGCATGGTATGTCTCAACAACATTTAAGAAGCCAAGCACAGTCAGCTAGGGCATCACAAGGCTGGACGCCATACATCTGTGATCTGGTGATTATAAGGGGCTTATGGATGCTGACCCACCTCCTGTGCAGATAAGTTGTATCACAGCCTCCCGAAACCAATATGTATTCACAGCGCGATGTTAAACAACAGCAGTCTGATGCTAATTTAAACGTTAAAGCTCAATCCATTCTATATGTTATAACCTTGTCTTCTCCCAGCACGGACGGAAAGATACAGCTATGGTGGACTTGTAATGGCGACAAAAGATATGCTGCTAAATCATGAATTGAGGTATCATACTATCCGATATACTGCAGTAACTTGTATTGTTACTTTTGTAATATTAGACGCATTTGTATGATACGATACATAGTATCTGTCATAAAAAGTTTCTCTTGAGATGCTCAGGTATCGACGCTGAGTGGAAGTGCCTCAAAAAGCCCATAGTGGAGCCCCAGCCTCACAGGCCCAGTTGTCTCGAAAAAAAGGTAGAACGACTCGACTGAGTCAACGAAAAACCCCGGTGTCAAGGCCATGTTATACACACTTTCAATGGTGTTGACGAAGCAATGCGCGTTTATGCTCTGATTGTCAGTGAAAGTCGTCCCAATCTTCACTCCGTCTGCCATGAGCCTCAGTATATCCTGGAGCAATGTGGCGATTCGCTTTTGTTGTGACGTGACTTAAAACTAAGGTCGGTGATTTCAGCTATCAAGAAACTTGCTGAAACTGTCAAGGTGGCAGAAGATGAAGCTCGCGCTTGGTTAAAAAGCAGGCTATTTGGCAAATCTACCTGCTTGCCCCTCGACTTATTCCGAGACCGAAATTTGGCGTCTCAGTGCCAAACGAGGTCCACCAGGTTGACCCCTTTTTCTACCCCACGACACTTTGCGTCGGAAGCTGCCCCACGGTCGAGAAATCTTCATGTATGCCCTGATCTTTGTAGATGGGGTCAGTCGCTACAAAGCTGCCTCACCCGTCTCAAAATATTCAGCTGAAGTAGCTAGCGATTTCTCGCGTACGTACGCGCGCTGCGATGTACCCTTTTATTGGCCCAACCTCCTTCAGGTGGATCCTTGACGAGAGTTCATGTGCTCTGTGTCCAAGCTGCTGACCAAGCACAGTTTCTCAATCCGACGAAGTGAGAAGGTGGCCCACAGAGGGCTAGGCATTGTAAAAGGTTTAACCGTGTTTCCGCAGAACATAGCAGTGACGCGTCCGACTGGTGAAAAGCTCAAGAATGCCAGTAAGTCTAAAAGAGTGACACAAAAGCTCTCTATCATGCAGGCAGGTATGTTGGTCTAAAAGAGTCGGTCTGATGTCGGCGTGTGATACCTCTTTCAGCCAGGTGAGCTGGAGGGAGGAGGACGACGTGCTTCGTGTTGTCGTCCCTCTGAATCTACCGGCTTGGGAGGTAAGTTACAAAGCCTGATGAGCCTATCATGTATTATTTGTCCTCGGCACGTGGGTTTGTCCGAGAAGAGCTACTTGTCGTTCCTAGTTACACAGTCTGCCACCTGATGGTGGTCTTACTCGTTGAGTGCTGCAGCCCCTCTTTTTTCCACTGTAAGGCACACGCAGTGCCTCAGGCTGTTGTCTATCCAGTCTTTGCTAAATAACTGCGTGCACTTAGATAGGTAGGTCCAGCGCGTCTCCGTGTTACATGTTCACAGCGGTTGTGCTATCTCTCTTTGACCCGCAAGATGTAATCCACCTTGAGATTTAACTCTCAACGTTTCTGATGGTTATTTCGATAAAGGTACACGAGTTTTTTTATGGATGATCTTCTGGGGTCTCTGCGCAGTTGGTTGCGTGAAGTTGTTTCCCTCTTGCTTCTCGGATGGACAGGCGGCCTTCTGAAGCTGCCTCAAGTATTCCACCCTGGGGACGGCGATGTATGCCAAGTTGGACCACTTGAGATAGTCGACGATGATCCGAACCTGTGGGGCTTTTATTGTCAACACCTAGCTGGAGTGAACTGTGACTGCGTACTCGAGGCCCCAGTCCGTACCATATATTTTTCGCTCAATCGTTTCGACAGCGTGAGGTCGGACCACATCAAGAACATCTTTCAAGAGGAGGACGTCTTGGGTTCGGCCGATCGTCGATAACAGGATCAGGAATAGTGACCAAAACGTTTTGTCGTCGACTATCTTGGGGATGTTTTGTTGCCGACTATCTTGGGGATGTTTTGTAGCCGACTATCTTTGGGATGGTACAGGAGCGGAGTGGGGAATGGTGGGATTTTTTTGTGTGTCTCTGGAAGAGCAACTCCCGAGTTTCATCTCGACCTTTCTTGCGGCTGGTAAGGATCAGTTTGCTCAGCATCCACGGCTCCACAAACCGGTACCATCCAAGACAGCTGGGGAAGGCTTTACGCTTGTCTTGCCACTTGACTTTGAGACAGATGGCTTTGTTGAGGATTTTGGGAGCTTCGCGCTGAGGTCAACCTCAACCTCTTTGTGGTAATCCACGTACTGCTGGTGCCAGTCGTAATGTATTTCACCTGATGTGGGAGGTGGTTAGCCCTGGTCACCACAGCCGACACATAAACAACATCGTTCAAGACGACGTCTGGCCTTTCATCGATAAGAGGATCAGGAGTAGTGACCAAAATGTTTTGTCGCCGACTATCTTGGGGTGGTACAGGAGCGGAACAGCAATGGTTGGTACATGCTATTTGTGTCTCTGGAAGAGCAACTCCTGAGCTTCATCTCGGATTTACGCTTCACAAACCGGTGCCAAGACAAATGGAGAGGGCTTTAGCATCTCTTGACACTGAACTGTTTTGAGACAGATGGCTCTCTTAGGGGTTTGGAGAGCTTCATTCCTCGCCCTGTGGTCAACTTCAACCTCTTAACCTGTAGTAATCGGCGTACTGCTGGAGCTAGTCGTGCAGTATTTCACCCGATATGGGAGGTGGATGGCAGACTACCTGAACACCCCCCTGATCTAGACTGTTCAGGAAAGTTTCGAGGATTGGTTTTGGAACAGTACATACCTCGTCTCAGACGATGACTCGCGGCTTATGCTTCTGACCCATTCTCTCTGGCGTCCAGTCGTTCTGTCCGATCTACCGAAAGAGGCCGTGGTAGGTCTGGGTCTTAACAACCCTTCGACCATATCGTTCGCAAGGCGATGTGGCGGGATGAACACCAGGGTCTCTCGGACTCTTAAGAGTTCGATATTTCTAGTTGGCTTCCCGCTATCCATGCCGCCGATTAGGTAGGAGATCTGGTGATGTGTGAGAGGGTCGTCATTCCGGGGTGCTGTAGAATCGGAGATGCCTTTTTTTCTGGCGTTATTACTCTGGCTTAGGAAGATATGCGGCGTGATGCTGTGACATGTATAAAAATTCCACCTTATCTCGTCACTGAGCTGGGGTTCTAAGTCTGAACTTTCTACTATCATGAAAGCACGAGGTACAAGACCTGTAAACGCAGATTCCACAATTTAACTTTCCTCTGTAAGTTATCCAACCTGTAAAGTGCTGTTTTCTTGATATAGATGCTATCAGCTGACACTCAGATAGGCTCCTTCGGTCTGAGCATAGGCTAGTATAGAGGCCCTCGGGTTGGCGTACTAGGGTTGACGTCCGCCGTGGTAAGTACCGCTTTGACGTGTATCTTTTATAAGATAATCTAGTTGTCATCGGTCCGTGACCCATTCGGCTTGTCAGACACTTACCACAAGCTTTTTCACCTTGAGTGAACTTGTCAATAATGCTACAGCCCTGCTCCCCGAATTGGCCCCACCCCGAACCACCCCGGATATACACTTGAGTTTGCAGCCTACTTGCGTATTTGGACGAAACATGTGCCTATACCTTTGGGCAGAAAACTGTTAATTGCCACTCAGGTCATCTTGGGATTTGGATGACCGAAGCGCTCGAATCAGGGTTGTGACTCTCCTCTATCCTGGAAGCTAGCGGTGTAGCACACTCTCATCAGTGCTGGTGATGTCGTTGACGAGGTACCGTTTTGCATTCCCACTATGACCATGCTCCACACGAGCCTTCTGGATATCATCCAGGAAGGAAGCCGGGGTCAGTTTCCAACCATTTCTCTCTCTGGACAGGACTGCCCTTGTGAATCCTCTGCCTGATAGGGATTTGTCTCCTAAATGAGTACAGGCTTTGATTAAAGCGTCATGTTTTTCCAGTGTTCTGTAGGTTCGGCCATCTTGGAACACTGGTCAACATTGAGCTGCCTGTGGTTCTCCGAATTATCACCCATGAGCCACACCGCGATTGGTTAACTTTAGGTGTCTTATGGTGTCCCACACATCACTCTCATTTTTGTGGGCCTGCCTGGACTGTGAGAAGTGGAGGTCTTTGGGCCAAGCGTGATCATTGGTGAGCTCGATTGGTCGATGATTGGGGGCGCGGTGGCTCAGTAGGTAGAGGTGCAGGCTGCAAGCCGAGAGGTCCTCGGTTCCAATCCCACCTGCGGCAACCGCGTTGTGTCCTTGGGCAAGACACTTCACCCCCATTGCCCATGTGGTAGCACGGTGACGTCGTGTACTGAAGCGTACTGCACGTCGATGGTGCACTTGTCTTCAACCTATGCTAACCCTGCTTGTGTGGAGTTAGTATGTTGGGGAGCTGACAGTTGCTCGCCGTTGCTCGGTGGTTCTCTCCGGGTACTCCGGCTTCCTCCACCCGTAAAACTGTCACGGTCATGGTTAGCCATTGTGCAGAAATATGTGACCTTAAACACCAATAAATAATTAAATAAATATCGGTCGATGATTGTCATTACCCCTCTTCCATATTTGCCACTATTGTAGATCCTCACCGGCGACGTCCTTCAGAAGGGTGGCCCATTCAAGAATCGTCTCGAGGTCGACTACATTAACAACTGTGGCGCCATTTTCATCTACCCTTTTCTCCCAATGAGGGGTCGTCTGGTTTGGGTTAGGACCTGTCCGCTGAGAGCGCCACCAAAGTGTTCAACCACTGTCTGGGCGACGTATTTCAAGTTGCCAACGTCCTTTGGTGCTAAGTTTGCTGGGTCTGGTTCTCTGGGGGGCTAGAGCCCGTAGACAGCAGCGGTAACACGATAGGCGTTTTGGTTGTATGAGAGGGCGGTCGATCCCAGGACGCCCGGTTTGGTACCTCGGGTGATCTCTCCGACACCATGGCCTTTCCTCCATTCTGTCTTTACTGGGTTAAACTTGTCCTCGACTCCCTGGTCCCCTTCGTCTCTCTTGATCTTCATGACGTACTCAACATCGGGTAGCTGTGCTGCTCTCTTGTCTGTCATTGGAGCATCGAATGCCATAGGGTCTGCCCTACCTTCAATTCCATAAGCGATCTGGATGTCGCCAATATCGAACAGATCATCTCCCTCATCCCTCCAAGTGGAGAAGACCGCTGCGGCGGCATCAACTTCCAACCCAGCTTTGGCTTCGTTTGTTATCTCCATTCACTCTTCGTTGCCAGGTATCCCCATAGGGGAAGGGTCTGAGCATCCAGGTTTATGAACTGATGCCCCACGAAGATGAGGTCTACCATTTACACGTGCATCCCCTCCATATGGTCCTTCATAGCTGCCATATTAGGAGTAGAAAGTGCATAGCCAATACCACACAAATCGTTGAGAATTTGGACATATTTAAGGGGTCCTACAACCTAACTTTGGTTAAATTTCATGAAATATTTTCCATAGTCCAAAAATGGCCAGGAAGGAAAAAAACCTCAATCAAGTTTTTACCAAAATGTTTGGAAAGAAACATAGAACATGTGGAAACTGAAATTTGCTGTCGTGTGGTTGGAATCACTGCCTGAAAGTCTGCTGTGGCATAAGTAAGAGACCAACATTTTGACAATAAAATGCCTTAAAATGACCGAATAGCTGTATTTTGCAATCCTCCCAGTACAGACTCGGAGAAATCTTTTTTTACATTCATGAGAAGAATGGGCCGCAAGACTAATTCCAACCCATGGTATCTACAATTCCCAAATGCTGCCATTTTGTCTTGTTTTTGTTTTGATGAAGAACGTTCAGCAGGGGTCAAGTCCATATAATCAAAGCAACAGGTATGGAGACACGAGAGACTTCGTCAATGAAAAATGAAGAATGCAATAACTATACCTCATAATTCTGTTGAAGATGTTTTATATTCTGGTCAATTTCATGTCAGAGGCGCTTGAAGTAATGCTGTGTCTCTCCTCTATCGTGGCAGCTAGCTGGGTAGCACCCAATATAAACCATCCTAATTTATTTTTATTTGGTATCATCGGTGTCGTTTCTGGGGTCTAGTAATGACAACTGCCATTCGAATGCTCAGCTAAAGTGAACTATAACAACAAAAATTGGAAACATCATCAAAACTAACAGGTCCCACAAAAAAGAAAATGTGTATCAACAAACTGATGTGGTCTGGAGTATGTGAATGTTCATTCTGTTTTACTTCGCATAATTTGGTTTGAAACTATCGTACTCTTGTAGTAAGTTTCTGTTATCAGAACCGGCCGATTTTACAACAATAATAGCTTATTTGTTGACTGAACAAACTTTGAGAGGCAGTCTATGAAAGGTGTAAACAAAACCATGATTATGTGGGTTAATGGGTTCATTCACCTGTAATGTCATAAGCGTTCCGGTCTCGTTTCAGTAATCCAACCAAGGAGAATGTTTATGTTGTGGATACATGTTGACAGGAGATTTCGGTGGTACCAGTTCATAATACAAAGTTTTTGACGCTCACAGCGTGAAGATTGGTATAGATCAATTTGCCACTGATTATAATTGCGTGGCAAATAAAGTTAATTTTATGAGGTTTCAAAATTTCACTGCAGATGGACTGCTAAAAGCGTTGTTCTATTTTGAACTCTTTTGGTAGCAGACAAAACATGGAAATAGAATATCGGCGGTATGGTGATAAATTTTGTTCGGCCTTCAATCAAAAGATATTTTCGTACAAACACAATTATGACGGTTACCATTAATGTTTGTGTGGCTATATTTTTCTTTTTCAAATCTAATTTCTAATTTTATTGTGACAGTATCAGAAAATGGATTAGGTGTTTCATATAATAGCAGATGAACTGGGTTTTATTTTATCTAGGTGTAAAATATTTTATTGTCTCCAGCCACAGTTGATTAAATGTGCACTTAGTTATTATTTTCTTACTATTTCGTATTTATTAATATTTGTCTAAGTCGCATTGGTATTCAGGAGGTTAATATTTCCTTCTAGGGTGTGTCATATTGTAAACTTCACTGGCTCTCCTGTGACTACACTCAGGAAAGTCATGAAGTCATGAAGTGAGTAGTTCTCAAAATCTAGAACTCTAATTGGTTAATGTAGTTCTGCAGTTACCTGCAGTGTTCAGTTTGATTCATTTTTCTTACTGTCTGTTGTGTTTAAAGTTGTGTTTCTGTGGCTGTGTTTCAAATATTTATTAAATTTAAACGTTTTCTGTGGCATTTCTGATTTTCTATGGAAATTCACGGAAAGGCATAGTTTTTCATAGGAGTGATTTTCTGTGTTAACAGGTACTTATATCATTTATATTGAATATTCTTTTGAATGGCCTGGCAGCCTGGACAAGGTATCATGGTTGATACGTTGTTCCAACTGACATGGCCACAGACTAGTTCCAGTTTTGGAAACATGCCGATTTAGCCTGTATACTTGTTTAATTTAACTAATTTATTTTATACTGTTAAGCAAAAGCAATATTCTAAATTTTTGCATATTACCTTGGCTGTTTAAGTGACATTAAACCCCAATTTATTTGTCATTGATCAGTAAAAGTATTTGTATTAGTAACTTTAATAAAAGGTAAATTTCATATCATATAGACAATTAAGTACTAGTGTTTCTGTCATCGTTTTGATTCTTTTCAGTTGCTTGTTCACGATGGCTGGGTGATCTGCTGTGGTCGGCTTAGACTAACCACAGCCGATCCCCCAACACCGTGAATAGGCTACTGCTTAATTTTGGCCCTGATATCCTTCATTTGTTCCTAATCACTCCTATGATTTTCTTTATTACGTAGGTTTCAAGATGTAGCCCAAGTTTAGTTGTGCCACAGCCTAGTTGGTTATTCACGAACCTGTCACGCTGAGGGTAGGCATTATTTTTATATACATACGTATAGCTGTTTTTATTGTAAATTAGGGGGCATGTTTTAATATATAAGTCATAATATATTTTATGTAATTTGTGATGCTTTTCTGCTAAATTGCTTGGAAAGTGCTTTAGTACTAGTCTACTCTTGTAGACTCGTTTGTGGTAATTAGACTTGGGGGCCTGTGATTGGCATGCAAGTCTATGGTTATTTACAAACCCAAGATTGAAGGATTGGTCATGCTTGGATTCCTGGATTTTGATTTTTTCTTGGATGGTATTTTAGTAATAACTTACATTTAAACAATGTGTTTACTCCTGTGGATAAACTAGTAGCAGTACATCATTGATGAACTGACCTCATAATAATGGCTCCCCGTGGGAACCCCGGGAAGTAAGCAGCACTTGTTTACTGTGGTAAACCAGTTCCGCTTTACTAGTAAAATAGGACCCAGTCACCAATGTTTGGGGTGAAAGTCCTCTAAAATGGGCAACATGTAGATAAACGATTTACTAAACTTGACTTCATCTCCATGTTGTGTCACGATTAGCCATGGTGCATAAATATGTGACGTTAACCACCAACAAACAAACAAACATCTTAATAATGGCAGTATAAATGTCAGACTCACTGAGTTAACTCAGTAACTCATTCAAAAAAAAAGGTTGTAACTTCATGTAAAGATTGTTTACTATCAGCCATGTTGGAACATTAAGGGAGATAATTAATTTGTAAACACTTAGTTTTTTCTGTAATCTCATTGGGGATACTATTTAGTTAGGGATGTTGTTTGCAAATTTTTTTCTCTCTTAATATATAGCAGCCCATTGGGTACATAATTGTTTTTTTTTCCAATGATTTTTCATTGAAAAATTTCTTAGAGAAATTTCTTTTTAGAGGGCTAACATTATTGAACTTGGTGTTTACTTGTAAAATATTAAATTATTGCACCTGCTAATAACTTAATGTTATATGAAAAAAAAAAAATTTCTCACAGACTTTTTGTGTTTGAAATTTCTGTAAATTTTCAGAAATGTTTTTTTCAGCACTTTTCAGGTGAATTGTCGTAGACAGTTTTCAGCAATTTTTTTTTGCATAGTTGAAATTCACCGATTCAAAATGCTGCAGTTTCACTTATTATTTACTAACCAACAAGATTAGAATATCATTTGTATTTCAGGTATGTGTGTATTTAGGTACAATATTTGTATGTTTCGTTTACACTATTTATGCAGCTTATACATATCCATAATTATATAATGGCTGAAAAACTTTCTGAAACATTTCAGGCATCAGGTGTAAAACCTGATGTGGGCTCACCAGAACATTTTAAGCAATGGATGTTCAATGTTGTGACCTCTGGTCAGTTAGGTCCAGATGTAAAAAGTGACCCAGATTATATAACAAAAGTTTCTTCACACAATCCACCAAAACTTAATGTATTTTCAGGTGACAGAGGTTCAAAGGATTCTGACTTTGACCTTTGGAAGTATGAAGTTATGTGTTTGTCGAATGAAAAATATATCCACAGCATGAAATATTACTTGCAATCAGAAGGTCACTGAAAGGTCATGCTGCTCGCATTTTAATGCATATAGGTTAAAATGTTACTGTTGTTATGCTCAGAAAATTTGATTCAGTTTTTGGCCCAATTGATGCAAAACAATCATTGTTGTCAGCATTTTATACTGCTAAGCAAAGCAAAAATGAAGATGTTTCTTCATTTGCTTCTAGATTGGAAGATTTACTAGCCAAAGTTGTTGATGCAGGTTTCATTTATTCGGCTGATATTAATGATATGTTATGTTCAGCATTGTATACGGGTCTCAAGCCCCAGATAAAATCAACCTCAGCATACATGTTTGATAAATTTACTGAGTTTGATAGGTTACGAATTGAACTTAGAAGACTTGAGTCTGAACTTGTACCATCTGTAGCTGTTAAGGCTGCTGTACAAACAGCAAGTCCAATTAGTGAACTAACTAGTGCTGTTAAACTTCTACAAAGTGAAGTAAAATTATTACAATCTCAAGTACAACAGTCTGAGGATCAACAAAATCAAGGTTCATATGACAAGAAAAGCAGATTTGGTCAAAAGTCCAAATTTCAGCAGCAGCAGCAGCAGCGGCAACAGCAGCAGCCACAAAAGCAATGGCCACAACAGTCAAATTATAATACTAAACAGCAACATAGTAATAAATATAATTTAGACTCACGTAATGTTTATAGTGATGTTACTTGCTTTTGGTGTGGTCAAAAGGGCCATATCCAAATTGGTTGCCGTGTGCGACTTGATCATGTACACAAATCTCAAAGAACTTTAAACATGTAGAGGCTTATGGAGATGGGCAATTTGTAGGCCAACAAAATTTATATAACTGCCCAGAGAGAAACACATTACTTGCTGAATCTAGTGAAATATCTGTTTGTATCAATGGTATTGAAACACATGCTTTACTTGATACAGGTTCTAATGTGTCTACAGTTTCTAGAAACTTTTATGATACTCATTTAAACCATATTAGTATCAGTCCACTTGATAATATATTGTCCATTGAATGTGCAGATGGGCAAAACTTGCCTTATGATGGCTATGTAGAAATTGACGTTGAATGTTTGGGTGTGCCTTGTAGTAAAAAGTCTTGTTTGGCACTTGTTGTGCCAGATAGTAAATATAATTCCAGAGTACCAATGATAATTGGTACAACTATGTTAAATGTGTTACTTGTAGATTGTAAAGATTTATTAGGCAACAAAATGCTCCAAACTTCTTCACTTTCCAGTCCATGGCAAATAAGCTTTAGATGTTTATTACAGAGGGAAAAGAATTTGAGAAGAACAAATAATGTGCTTGGTAAAGTGAAGAGTTGTGAAGCTAAAAGTCTTACTATTTTACCAAATACCACTGTGTCAATTGCTGGTTGTTTCACAAGTAGTGTGGATTATATACCATCACATGTAATGCTACAATCATGTAATGATGCTGTATTTATGCATGTCCTGGACTTATGTCCATCCATGTTTCCATATGATGGCAAAGGGAGATGTTACATTGATGTATCTATCTCAAATTGTTCAACGAAAACAGTAACCATCCCTCCTAATGCCATACTCTGTGAAGTACAGCCAGTAGTGATTGAAAATGGTACAACAAAATGTGACAGTAATGAAAAAATACAAAGATTCAGTGACATGATTCCAAATTTAAATGAATCAAAGAAAATGTTGTCAAGCAAACAATATTTACAATTTCATGACTTACTGTGGCAGTATAAAGATGTATTTTCATCTGGCGGCACTGATATTGGTCATTATACTGGAACTACACATAAAATTGAGTTAACTGATGGTGTTCCATTCAAACAGAGATACAGACGGATACCACCGTCTATGTATGATGAGGTCAGAGAACATCTTCAGCAGCTGGTAGCCAGTGGTGTTATACGTGCTTCACATTCACCCTATGCCTCACCAGTGGTTTTAGCCCGCAGAAAAGACGGTAAATTGAGACTGTGCATAAACTATCGAGCCTTGAATAATAAAACTATCAAGGACAGCTATGCATTGCCTCGTATAGAAGAAGTATCGGATTCTCCTGGTGGTGCCAGATATTTTAGTGTCATAGACATGAAGTCTGGTTACTACCAGGTGGATATTGAAGAAGAGCATAAGGAGCGTACCGCTTTTACAGTAGGACCACTTGGATTTTATGAATTCAACAGACTGCATTTGGTTTGTCAAATGCACCTGGAACGTATCAGCTGGTAATGGAACAGTGTTTTGGAGAGCTTCGCCTCAAAATTTGCTTTATTTATGTGGATGACTTAATTATCTTCTCCAGTGATATACAGCAACATTTTGAGAGATTAGAGAAAGTTTTCAACCGGTTAAGAGAAAGTGGTTTGAAACTGTCACCAAAGAAATGCTCGTTCTTTCAGGAAAAGGTTAACTTTGTTGGACATGTAGTGTCGAATGATGGGATCGAAACGGATCCAGAAAAAATTGAAAAAATAAAATCCTGGCCAGCACCACAGAATGCTGGGGAAGTCAGAAAATTTCTAGGATTTGCTGGCTACTACAGGCGTTTCTGTAAAAACTTTTCCAACATTGCTAAACCTTTGACAAAAGTTATGCCAAAACCTTTCAAGAAAGGGAAAACTAAGAAGAAAGCCGAGTCAATTGTTTGGACCTGGGGACCAGAGCAAGGTGAAACTTTTCTGAAGTTGAAACAAATGCTTTCTTCATTACCCAGATTTTACTAAAGATTTGAATTACATACAGATGCAAGCACAGATGGACTTGGAGCTGTTCTGTATCAAACACATGGAAATCTAAAAAGAGTAATCAGCTATGCCAGTCATGGTCTTAACAACTCTGAGCGACATTATCCTGCTCATAAACTTGAGTTTTTAGCTTTAAAGTGGGCAGTATGTGACAAATTTCATGATTATTTGTATGGTAGGAAACTCACAGTTCTTACTGACAATAATCCTCTCACATATGTGCTCTCAATGGCTAAGTTAGATGCGACTGGACATAGATGGGTTGCAGCTTTATCTGCATTCGATTTTAATGTTTTGTATCGGCCTGGAAAATGCAACAATGATGCAGATGCTTTATCCTGATTACCATCAATCGAGGAAAGACGATCTCAGCACATCAGAGAGATTAATTGTAATTCGATCCAGGCATTAAGTACTGGTATTAAACAGGATGGTTTCCTCGAGTCATTGTGCATGTCTGAGAATATTTTACCCGATCTACAGGTACTCGGACAAGATATTGTTCCGGTAGATATCCGAGACATTAGAAAAGCTCAGCGTGATGACAATTTTTTGAATATATGCTACTCGGCTGTAATGAATAAGGATCGGCCTATCTTAGCCAAATTGCCATCATCTCCATACCATAATGCCATGTATAGATTCTTTGACAGATTAAAAATGGTATGGGGACTTCTATACAGAGAGACTTCTATCGATGAAAAGCTCAGACTTCAGTTGGTTTTACCTTCGATTTTAATAAAAAGAGCACTCACCTGTCTGCACAATGATGTTGGACATCCTGGTAGAAAAAGAACATTATCCCTTGTCAGAGAGAGATTTTATTGGTCAGGAATGTTTGCTGATGTAGAAAAATGGGTTAAGAGTTGTGGTCGTTGTGTGAGGTTCAAAACCCTACCAAACCGGAAAGCACCCTTGGTCAGTATCAAGACTACTCAACCTTTGGAGCTTGTTTGCATGGATTATCTCCAGCATGATCTTGCCAAAGGAGGGGTGCAGTTTTTTTTGGTTATCACGGGTCACTACACGAGATACACTCAAGCATATCCTACCAAAAATATGAGTGCGAGAACGACAGCTGAGGTATTTCTGAATAAGTTCGCACAGCACTATGGTCTACCAAAAAGGATTCATTCAGACCAGGGTGCAAATTTTGAGTCAAAACTTATTCAGGAAATACTTACTATCACTAATATTTCAAAGTCTCGCACAACACCTTACCATTCTATGAGAAATGGAATGTGTGAACGTTTCAACAGAACCTTGATAGATATGCTTGGGACACTGAAAACAGAGAAAAAAGCGGACTGGAGTTCCCATATTGGTAGCTTGGTTCACGCTCATAACAGTACTCACCATGACTCAACCAATTATTCCCCATACTTTTTAATGTTTGGAAGAGAAACCAGATTGCCTGTTGACATTGAATTTGGTTTGGAACAAAATCAACCCTCCAAGCCCATTTCTAAGTATGTAAGCGATTTGAGAGGCAGGCTCAGAAATGCTTATGGAAGAGCTACCCAGCATATTGATAAGGCACAGCAACAGCAAAAGAAAGGTTATGATTCCAAAGTAAGAGGAGCCAATATTCATGTTGGTGATAGAGTCCTGGTCAAAAGAACATCCTTTGATGGTAGGCATAAATTGGTTGACAAATGGAGTGATGATATCTATGTGTTGAATGATCAGCCAAATCCAGATATCCCAGTCTATGAAGTAAAAACAGGAAATGAGAAAAGTAAAATACTTCATAGGAATTTGTTGTTACCTGTCACTTCATTAAATGAAGAGAATAAAGTTGAATCAAGCCCTGTTAAACAGAAACCACCAATTCCAGATCCTCGACATAAACCAAGAATTGAAAAGCAAAATACAGTCAATCTGGTGGAACCCACAGAGACGTGTAATGACGATGATAGCAGTGAAAACAGTTTTGTGGTTTACCATAAAAAAGAGGCAAGTGTTTCTGCTAACACTGAAATTATTGCCGACAGTGGAGATACTGAAGAAATCTCCGATGTTGCAGGTGTTAGCCCTGTAGAGGAGATTCAGGAATCAAACCATGGGGACGCCCACCGTCGCACGATCGACACTGGTTTATTAACTGAATCTGTGTCATCTGTATCAGATGAAATGACTCTTCCTGAAGATGATAGTGTAAATACCAACACTAGAAGTTATTCTTCTGGAAGAGAGGTTGAAATTGCTGGTTGTGATCTAGTAGAGACACCTCCTGCACCAGTACCCAGGTGTTCCATCAGAACCAGAAATAAACTGCCATGGATGTTGTCTGTGAATATTCCATGTCCCAGACAGTGGATCTAGACTGGAAGGAGAAAGTTGAAATTTTGAAAGTTTTATCTGCTGAAGGTGTTTGTGATGGTAATAGCAGTAAGCTATGTGATAACATTTTATCTTTAATCGGAAATAAGTAAATATGATGTAAATGTCAGGGATGACATTTTTTATGGGGGGAATTGTGTGACAATATCAGAAAATGGATTAGGTGTTTTATATAATAGCAGATGAACTGGGTTTTATTTTATCTAGGTGTAAAAGATTTTATTGTCTCCAGCCACAGTTGATTAAATGTGCACTTAGTTATTATTTTTTTACTAACTATTTCGTATTTATTAATATTTGTCTAAGTCGCATTGGTATTCAGAAGGTTAATATTTCCTTCTAGAGTGTGGCATATTGTAAACTTCACTGGCTCTCCTGTGACTACACTCAGGAAAGTCATGAAGTCATGAAGTGAGTAGTTCTCAAAATCTAGAACTCTAATTGGTTAATGTAGTTCTGCAGTTACCTGCAGTGTTCAGTTTGATTCATTTTTCTTACAGTCTGTTGTGTTTAAAGTTGTATTTCTGTGGCTGTGTTTCAAATATTTATTAAATTTAAATGTTTTCTGTGGCATTTCTGATTTTCTATGGAAATTCATGGAAAGGCATAATTTTTCATAGGAGTGATTTTCTGTGTTAACAGGTACTTATATCATTTATATTAAATATTCTTTTGAATGGCCTGGCAGCCTGGACAAGTTATCATGGTTGATACTTTGTCCCGACTGCCATGGCCACAGACTAGTTCCAGTTTTGGAAACATGCCGATTTAGCCTGTATACTTGTTTAATTTAACTAATCTATTTTATACTGTTTAGCAAAAGTAATATTCTAATTTTTTGCATATTACCTTGGCTGTTTAAGTGACATTAAGCCCCAATTTATTTGTCATTGATCAGTAAAAGTATTTGTATTAGTAACTTTAATAAATGGTAAATTTCATATCATATAGGCAATTAAGTACTAATGTTTCTGTCATCGTTTTGATTCTTTTCAGTTGCTTGTTCACGATGGCTGGGTGATCTCCTGGGGTAGGCTTTGGCTAACCACAGCCGATCCTCCAACACCGTGAATAAGCTACTGCTTACTTTTGGCCCTGGTATCCTTCATTTGTTCCTAATCACTCCTATGATTTTCTTTATTATGTAGGTTTCAAGATGTAGCCCAAGTTTAGTTGTGCCACAGCCTAGTTGGTTATTCACGAACACGTCACACTGAGGGTAGGTATTATTTATATATACATACGTATAGCTGTTTTTATTGTAAATTAGGGGGAGTGTTTTAATATATAAGTCATAATATATTTTATGTAATTTGTGATGCTTTTCAGCTAAATTGCTTAGAAAGTGCTTTAGTACTAGTCTACTCTTCTAGACTCGTTTGTGGTAATTAGACTTGGGGGCCTGTGATTGGCATGCAAGTCTATGGTTATTTACAATACAAGATTGAACGATTGGTCATGCTTCAGTTCTTTCTTGTGTTGTCACTTTGTGGCTTTCGATAGGCTCTAAGTGAAGTTAAACCTTTATATAAAAGGCTTTACCCCTATACCCCTTTAAGGTTTTATAGCATGCCATTTGCATGCTGTATAGTTTATATTAGCATGTTTATCTTGCTAATGTACTTGCTCGGTGATAATTTTGATCACTCAGCCCTACAGGGCTGAGGGATTAAATTATCTCTGTTTGGTTTATGTGCTTGTGGGGGTGGTTCACCATATTCATGTATTGTTCTAGGGTTAAATAACATATCAGTTTTACTTTAATACTTACATTTTCATGAGGGTGTGTAATGTAAATTTATTTAATTGGAGTATCATAAATGTGTAATATTTATGCATGGTATAACAACTATCTTTAGAGATTTTGATCCATCCCGGCATACCATTTTTCGGGTTGCGTACATTATTGGTATGAGTTATTGATAAGTAGTTGCGCTGTCTATTTGATGGATGGTTTGGCTTTTTTCTTTCGTTATTGTTACACACTGCTGTGTCCCAGCAGAGTGAGCTCTTGAAGCTTGTTCTGCTGGGTTACATCAGTGGGTGATACCTTTATTAGGTTAGGGTTTTCCTCATCTATCAGTTGTTACACCTGACTGGAGGGAGCCTTTTGAGCTATTTTCAGTTAGGTGTGCCAACTGGTGTTTGTCAGGGAAATAATATTGTTTGGCTGTTAGCACTCTATTGCTGTGCAGTGTTCATTTTCATCCAGAATATTTGTTTATTTAATATCATGTAGTATGCCTGTTATTTATTTTGGTTTATTTTATTGATATTTGCAGGGTTTTTTACATAAAATTGTTAACTGTGGTTAACAGGCAGTGTACATGAATTTATGTTGTTTGTTTCTGTGAAAGAATGAAGAACCCACGTAAAACTTCATCCGCCTTAGCGTTATTCGTCTTCATTCCAAGTGCGGTTACATTATAATAATTATATATCGACAACAACAAAATTATAATATTACGAAACAGAGGCATAGTGACCCATTTCAAAAAAGGCATGCCTGGATAAGGAAACTGAAAAGGTGTCCTGCAATTTCGACTTTATCTCGCGGTAATGGCATTGTCAATGTGACTTTCCCCTGTGAATTTATTGATTGTTTTCAGTTCCATCGCCTTGCAGATTTGAAAAGCATGTGATGCTTTCTGCAATTCTTAGATCTTTGAAAACAATATTTTCCCAAGTTCACGAATTGCTTTATATAGTTACAAACCATCATATGACCGAATTCCACGCATTTTTCAAATCGAAGCTTATTTCTGTTTCGTGCATTTTCTTAGGGGCGTTGGTAACACATCGGAGGCGAAAAAGTAAAATATGGTTTCTCCGAGTCTGAAGTTCGAAGTATTTTATTTGAAACACAGTCTTTTGAATTACCGATTTATTCGTGATTTTTGCAATTGGTTACTTATGCCATTGGAAGCTTGTCTGTCATAAAACTCTTAAAAATAATTTTTTTCGTGACCAAGATAATATATTCCATTTCTATGTTTTCTAGTCATTTTTTTGATATTTAATGTGCCTCTGTTTACTAATTTGATCAGTACTTTGGGCACTTGTAAAAATTTCAAAAATATTCGAAATATTTTTTGGACGACCCTTTCAGCTGGGCAAGAACCTTTATAAAGTCTCTTCTCGATATTTTTGAAGTGTGAATGAGCTTTTGGGCTACTCGATGACCAACACAACCTCAACAAAGCTCTGTGTCTAAATAGGTGAACACCAGATCCCAGATCGACGAAGGGATGTGGGCCGGCCCTTGGCTCTTCTGTCTTTTGCATATGTCTTGAGAATGAGCTGGAGTGTGTTAGACGGGTTGAAGCGTGCCCGGCGGGCCTCTGTAAAAAATCCATTCACCCAGCTTAGGGTATTTTTGCGTTATGAAAATTATGGTTTCGCCAAATGTTCAACCTTTTTTTAAAAAAAAGTGGCTTTCGGAGAAAAAGTTGGTGTTGAAGCGACCATAAATTCTTCCGGCGGACAACAAAGATTTTCGACAAACATGTTCTTCAGAGGGGGTTGGGGTGGGGGAGGGGTGTCGCCCCCGGTTCTCCCGCTAGCTTCGGGCCTGATTTCAATCTCATAATTAAAAATAGATGTACTTCAAAAATTAGACCTGCTTTCAATAGGCAAACTTAATGTCGGGGACTGTGAAGTTACAAAGTGCGTGTGTATTATGATCAGGGCGTGAATCCCACATACACTGGACTTGTGAAAAGTAATTTATTTATCTTAGGGCTGGCGCGATTATGAAATTTCATGATCGACTTTTGAAGAGGAATAATCGATTAAAGTCGTCTTTAACCCTCTGCACTCTGATGTCAAAATCCGAAAATTTCAAGCTGCACAATTTACCCATGATGCAACTAGGAATTTAAGCAGTTCAATCTTGTTTGATAGAGCTCAGTGAGCTCTGTCAAACAAGTTTGAATTGGTTAATTGCCTAGTTGCATTATGGGAAAAGTTTTTATGTTGAAATTTTGATATTTTGAAATCAGAATGGAGAGGGTTAATCGTTGTCTGTGACCTCTTGAAACAACTATGCGGAAACAATATTTTTGGTCATTAGTTCTTGGGGCCGGACATTCTTCTGGCATGCAGGTATGCCGCACACCTACTTCTCTCCAGGGAAAATTCAGACTATTGACCATCTCAGGTGTAAACATGAGCCTAGGCTCAGGTTTGGACTTTACGTGGTCAAGAGTCTAATAATAGCCGCCTTGAGATTTAAGAAGGCATTTGCACTCATTGGTAAACTGAGATGGGCAATTATTTGTACTCCTCCCATACTCTATAGTACTCAAGTACTCTAGTAAAGAAGTGATGAAAACCCATACACTGCGAAAAATATAGGTTCTCTTTAGAACCAAAACTGGTTCTAATCTTGTCCCTGCGCTGGAACCAGTTCTATTTAAACAGTTTTTATTTCAAATCAGATACATTTATAAAGATTAACATTAAATATTAACAGAAATAAACATAAGTTGAGGGGGTTTCAGCCGTAAGTTTAGAGCTTATACGAGGTTGTCTCAAATCATTATTAAGCAAAGGAGCTATGAACAGTTGGCATATCGAACCAGTTTTGGTTCTATACAGAACCAAAGCTGGTTCGATATGCCAACTGTTCATATCGCCTTTGTTTCAAAATGTTTGGCAACTGCTTTGAATAAGTTCCAAGTTTAGTGCTGAATCGACTTCAGTTCATGTAATATTCTGTTAAAATTGAATGCTAATCTTGGTAAATTTATTTGACTTGAAATAAATACTGTTTAAACAGAGCTGGTTCCATCTCAGGGACAAGATTAGAACCAGTTTTGGTTCAAAAGAGAACCTATATTTTTTGCAGTGTACTCATCGACTTTGAAATTGTAGTCGTTTATGGGTGTTTTCGACAATTAGTCGACTTCTCGATTAATCATGACAGGTCTGCTTTTTCTGGTGTCAGCGATGAACACCGTGCGTATACCCGAACGAAGCAACTGAACAATATCGCAATCTTCAAAAAGAAATCGGAAATAAAACTTTAAACCTGAAGCAAAGCCTGATAATCCTAACCCTTTAGCCAACGTAACGGAAAAATCCGGCATGTGCTATCCGCAGAAAAACATCAAATTTTGCCTCCAAAACATAGCGTGTGACTCATCGTTGGAACGATCTCATCGAGTCCATTCCATCCCAACGAAGATGGGGTCATAAGCCAGGTATTTGAGGCAAAAATGAAACTTTTCAGTTGGTCAGTAAAGAGTGTTTGCAAGCGCCGTCTGTTTGTTGTCATGTTCGATCGAGTGCGGGGGGGGGGGGGGGGGGGGACCTTAGAGAACAATATATCAGCCTTCAGGCTAATTATTTTTTTATAACAATTGACATGCTATGGTGAGATACGTAGGGATGGGGTGAGTTCTGGTGTGGTGGACCTGGTGGGAGGGAGTGTTTCAACACTCAATGTCCTGCTAAATTTACAATAGTTGGAAATTTACGGATATTGCAGTCGTTACTTATTCCTAGTTCCTTACTCGACATTCGCTATCAACCAATTTTATCGGTTGATCACGAATGTCGAATAAGGAATTGGGAATAAGTAACGATTGTCACGTCCACTGGAAATTGTAAGTCTCAAACCACACAGCAGTTGGAACTTTCATAGCCTATGCAAAAAGATGCCATTTCATCTGTGGATGTGACCATTTCTAACAGTTATTAAGTAAGTAGTTTTTGAAACATATTCATAGTACTTTCTAACTGAAGTTCATATTTCGTCTTGAGTGCAACTAGGCGCCATCTGCAATGCTAAACATGGGTGTTAAATGTTTGAAATGCTGTTCAGATGTGCAACATGTCAGAAGTATGCCCTGAGTAACCTTTCCCGTACAAATGCCCGAGCCAAGGATGTCGGGGGCTGGTCGAAATGTGAGGCGAATGGCCAACAGTTTCCCAAAAACGACTTAGGCGGCAAGATCCCAACCTGTCAGCAAAAGTGTCCGATGGACATGTTCTTCTGTTTCATGGACTATTGTTTTCAAAAATGCCTATGAGCAGGTGTTTTCATTCTTTTACATTTTTATTATTTATTTCTACTCAGATGTTCATATAAAAAGGCTTTTTGCGTTTTCAACCTGACACTTTAAGGAATGGGATATGGAAAAACACGGGACATATTTTATCCATTTTTATATTTGTGGGGTGAATTTATGAGATACCAAATTAACAGTTGGATTAAGGGCAGTAATAATTTAATTCTACGATCGAATGGGGCTGTACAAATACAACATCACTGATCTTCACTTAGGAGTTTATTTTTTGGCTTTATCATGAACTGCCAACTTTTGCTTTACGCAAGACTATTGAGCTGTAGAAAAGTTATCCCAACAGTTTGTGTCTAATTTCTGAGTTAAGTATGATCACCCGGAACTTTGAAGGTGGTTGAGATACCATGTGGACACATAGTGTAATAACATACTAACAAACAGACAAAGGGCCTCGATCGCTCATCTCCCACCTAATTCACTGTGACTTCAGTCATTTGTGCGGTTTAAGCCTAACTCTCAGGCTTCCAGACAAATCATTTTTGGAATGGGCTGTTTGACTACGTTGAAATGGGCTGTTTGTCTGCCCGATCCCTCGCTTTCCGTCAACTTCGCAATCAGACTATCGTTAAAGTAATGTGGCACCCCTTTGCCCCTAAGAAAGATCTATAAATATTCTTTCGGGCTCACGGCATGAATATTCAAATCAATAAAGTATTTAATTCACCTTGAAAACATCAAGATATCAACACAATTAGTGGAACTACGAGGTGTAATCATTAACACTTTTCCCAAAATATCCGCCACATCCGCCCGCGTAGTATGCAAATTCAAAAAAAAAAAAATATTATTTTTTAAAAAAATTAAACGAAACCATATCATGTGACTCCTCTTTGGAACGAGCTCGTCGAGCTCGTTCCAATGAGGGGGTCACATGATATGGTTTGGTTGGAATTTTTGGAAAAATTTTAAAAAATGGTATTTAAAATAATAAATTTTGATATCTTCTGCGTTAGGTGAAGGGTTCACAAACAACTGTGGTGCCTCTTCGTTTATAATATTTAGGAAACAAATATGTCAATTAGTGATGTCATCAAAGAGTCGGTAAAATGAAATCTCTATTGAAAAACATTTTTTGTGTTCAATGAGATAAAAAAAGAAAGTGAATGTTTTGGGTATTTTTTAGATGCAATCAGATGAAATATTTCAGTTGGTCAGAAAAAGCGAACCTTTCAGACTAACTTTTCCAACTAACTGAAATATTTCATCTTATTGAATCTAAAAACAGGCGATGAACTATCTAAGGGCAAGACTGGTCCCGTGCCATAACAACGACAGATTCGTTTGAAACATTAACTGGTGGCTTGAGAGGTTGAGTTTAAGTCTCAACATCAAATACCGAATGTGTGTTCTTTAGAGCAGTGCTGTATAATACCCAGTCAATAGTATATGTATAATTCCCATGTCATACGCAAAGGTTACATTTGGTGGATGAGGATTTCCTTTATATATGGGTGTACTAAAAATAAGTCGACGTAGTCAAATATTACACCCTCTATTGAAAACACTGCCCTTGGATATCGGGCCATTTTTTGTTCTGCGCTAGGGACCACTTGGTGAGTTCAATAACAAACTATTCACTTCTCGATTTCATCGTCTGCAATACCCAATTTGGACGGAGTTAAACTCGCACCATTCAAATCCAATCCAATATTCAATTGAAACCTTTGGTAGCAGATGTCATTTAATTATTTATGAATTCATTTATTTATTTAATTATTTTCTTTTCCCTTTTGTTGTGGTTTAACAGCACCCTCAACATCCACGGATACTTATCCGTGTGGCGGAAGCAAAGATACCGGAAGAGAATCACCGAGGAGTAGCAAATTACTCTGATATATTTGACCTTACGAATGGATCACAAGCGAAGCTTGATCTCATTTAGCTTTGGCTGCAGAGCTTATGAACGCACCAGCGTTACAAACCTTAGCACATCTCGTCGCAATACGTCCATGCGAGAAAATGGTGGCTTTAAATGACCTACTTGATGACATAACGCAGAAAAACTAGGGTTACAAACGAACACACGACTTGTCGCTCAGAAGCCCGCGGCACAAACGAATGGTCGATCGCAGCTACAAAATGCACAACTGCCTCTTATCTCAATTGTGGGACAAATCCATACAGAACTACAGAACTGTGATCGCAAAACGGTCTTTTTCGCGACTGGATCGCAACATACTTTCGCTAATTGGTCGAGATTTCGTGAATACAATACTGCAAATCCAGACCGCATTAAAGAAGAACAAACGGGAATAACATCTTAGATTTTGTGTCCTCATTTTGTTTTTCGATGGGTAAGATTTTATAATTTTGGATGAGGGTATAAACAGATAGAAAATCTCCACAGGATCGCGAACCAGTCGTGATCCGATCGAAATTTTATGTCCAGTTTTGTGATCACAGTACAGTATACAAAAATCGTCATTTAGACTTTATTTGTTCAATTTCTCATTGGAACCCGAATAAAAACATGTTGATTTATAATGTGTTTCCAACTATTAACGAGTGTCATGTCAGACAGACGCTGCTCAAATGGGCGCTTCCTGGGCAGACGGTCCCAAATATGTGCTTCTCAGATAGACGAGTGGCAGTAGGCCTTTTCAGACAGATGAATCACATCTATCTGGGCAGCGTCTGTCTGGGCTATTTATCTAGGAAGCGTCCATTTGAACGGCATCTATCTGGGGTGTAGTGTTTTAAAGTACGGCGTGCGCACAATTAAAGTGATCGATACATGGATATGAGGTTGAAATTCCGAGGGAATCAAAATAACGCCTTGAGTCAGCAAAACCATGTCATCGGAAAAAAATGTCATCAAAATGGTGAGTTGTCTTGTTTTCATGCGCAATTTGGGATTCAGAAGCATTTTCCGTTTCTTCTTGCACAACGTGACAGTTTTGCGTGAAGTGATTGATGGAAGGGATAACCCTTAGGTCCTCAAGATTAATTTTAGGTAAACAACTACCTTATACACATGTACACAGCTGCACAGCTGTAGATGACTTATCAATGTTTCTGCATAATTATTTGCCTCTCCGATTCAATATTTGCTTGTTTCTCTCGAGTCAGTCTTGATTTTCATATAATTTATTTTCGCAAATCTCGTCCTACGGGTGTTAATATGTCGCGCCCAGATCACGACTTTATCGAAATCCGAATGAGAAAGAGACCTGCTTTTGCGATGACAGTATTGAAACGTATTTCATTCATTGAATGAATGAATGAATGAATGAATGCATTTATTTGCAGAAAACGATATATGGCATTTGTTTTCTGAAGAGAGGTGCCATAGCCAGCTGGCTGTTTTATTTTCACCCATTAGAACTAAATGAAAAAGAAAAGCACAGAAGATAATCAACTGGCGAAACAGCAATGGAAGAGAAGAAAAACTGAAAACGTTCAAGAAATCTGATTATAGAAACTGTTTTGTGATACATTATGGTTAACTAGTAGAGTGCTAAATTATTTTGGGTGCGTAAAAGTTCTTTGTGTGTCTTTGCCTTGTAGAATGTATGCCTGTAGGCACTCTCCAGTAAATTACAACAAGGTGAATCAAATAAAATAATATCACTCCTGTACCTTTGTCCCATCTACCGCTTTATCGTTGTTCTTCGCTAACCGTGACTTATATTACCTGTAAAAAATACCTTATTAAAAACCCCAGTAACCTTGTAAAATTATTAAATGTGATCTTTTTCGTGCTAAACTGTAAGAAATTGGAAATAATGTGCCAATACAAAAAAAAAAAAAATAAATGGTGGAACTTTGTAGCCTATCCTTCAATAGCCACATGAAGGTGCTGATGTGATAGATATATTTTGATATTTTTATAAGTTACATACGTGACTTTTTTAATATTTACGAACGTACGTGGATTTAAATAACAGGCTGAAAACTCGGCCAGCCGTGGGACCCGCAACATCAGATGTACTCCAAGACAAATTGTTTTTATTGTGGCATACAACCCTTAGAATTACTGATGGGAACTTGAATATCGCCTGTAAGTGTTAACCTGTTCATAATCACACTGTGGCATAATCAATATCTTAAAAAGAACTAACATGAAAGTAATTAAAAACATAAGCCCGTCAATGTACAGTGGGTGTTTTTAAACTATTATCAAGTTTCTGTGGATGTGCTTTAATTGGCATTTTCAACAAAACTGAAGAGACTGGAGAGACAGAACAAAAGACACTTTTCGAATAGCGCGTGATATATTTCTGAATTGACGACAAACTTACGTTTTACAAAGAAGTGTGTCTAACCATCTACCGCCACGTTAGTCACTGGCATTTCTACATTAGCCTGTATTCAGGGGAGCCCCCCCCCCCCCCCCCCAAAAAAAATACAAAATACACACACAAAATAAAGAAAAATGCCAGTCGAGCTGAGTATTAGTTTCCAACAGCAAGCATGTTCTTCTAAATCGGCACAGATGTCACAAACGAAACGAAACACAAATTCTGATGAAATATTTTGCAAATTGTCATCAGTGAATATTAAAATCCCCTCGTCAAATCGCCGAATATAACCTATAAGTTCCGCTAAAATGTTACTGACAGAAATTTAGTGAAGCATGATCAATATATTATAAGAATTAACCCCTTACTTTACGAATCGGCCGCTTTCATCCGCGTAATTTAGAAATTAAGCAGTTGGACAAAAACAAAACAAACAAAAAAAATATAAAAACTTTCAACGAAACTGTATCATGTGACTAAAGCATTGCAAAGCCTTGTTGCACTCAAGGGACAAATTAATCAATTTCATTAACTTGGGTAAAATATCAAACATGAACCATTTAATTTTTATTTTTCAAGTTTTCATTGGTTATGAAAAGAGAGAATGCGGAAGCCAAAAGGGCCATGCAAGAGGGCCTGAGAAACAGATTTTTAACTTTTTTATGCCCAGGAAAATGCCTTCTTTAATGGTAAAATGGGGCCCGGTAACCAACGTCTGGGGTGGAAGTACTCCAAAGTGGTCAGCAGGGGCCAGTTTCATCAAGAAATGTCTTAGGACGGTCTTAAGTCGGCGTCGCTGACTAAGACTTAAGACCAGTCTTAGCCAATCTTAAAGTGTTTCACAAATACGTCTCAAGAAAGGTGCTTAAGTCCAACTTTTGCATTTGGTAAAGTCTCCTTGTTGGCTAAACTGGTTACTGCCCGTGTAGTACAGATTTGGCCGTAAAATGTGAACAGAACAAAGATGTTCGCGACAAACAATGAGAGTCAAGTTATATAAAACAATTATCGCTTAAGGTATATCTGGAGCCAAATACTTCAAAGTTTCTATTTACTTCACAAAGCAGGTTAAGAAACCATTAAACTCGATTCTCTATTTCTGTATGAAACTCCTTAATAAAAATACCCATGTGTGTAGAATTGGGAAATTAGAAGCGGGAAAAAGTGACTTTTGGCAACATTTGTTGTAAAATTTAGCTGCAAAAATTATTGAAATCAAGAAGGATTTCTGAGAACTGCTTGAAAGGAGATGAATAAATAAATAAAAAGCATTTGATGTCGTATGACAAAGTATTTCGCAAAATTCATCTAAGTTGAAAAAAATATGTTTAAAGGTTTTACCCTACCTCGAAATTAGACAAGTTGGATGAAAAAAGCACAATTCTGTCAATAAGCTGCCATTTAAATCAAATTATCGGTCATATACCATTACTGGCTGATATTTGTACCCAGATCGCATGGTTAGAAGTAACCACAGGCCACCAGCTACCTTATTTCTTGCATCTAAAATTTTATTTAAATTCGTAAATTTTTTTCAAAATTCAACTTTTGATAGAGATACGAATCGGCAAATGGATTTTCACTGGCCTCTGTTACCAATCTACATAGTTATTTTGCCCATAACATATCCATATGCAGTAGTTTTACCAAGCAAAATAATCACACATTTTGGCTTCACATAGTCCTCAACATAATGCATTTGAGATTGAATGGAACGGTCGGCGAAAAACTCTATGTCGCCTCAAATCTCTCCGATCTTGTAGAAACATAAAAACGGCTGCCATCGATCTTTTCACTGTTCTGAGGAAAACTGATTTGGAATGCGCATGTCAGTCTCCAACCTTAGCCTGGTCTGTGACTTAGTATCGTATCAAGAAAATCTTAAATACATCTTAAGCCACCTACCCATCAGTCTTAAAATATAAGACAAGGCTAAGTAAAAATCAGTGAGCCAATCTTCATGAAACGCAATTTTTGTCTTACTTTAGTCTTAAGACTGGCTTAAGTCGTAGAACTGACTTAAGTAAGCTTCATGAAACTGGCCCCAGAGGTCATTTCGCTAAACTTGACTTTAAACTTATGTTGTGGTCGTGATATAGCCATATATTCTGATTTTGACCTTTAACACCAATAAATAAATAAATGAATAAATAAATAAATAATGCCAAAGAATTCCGATCCCAGGTTCCGGAAAAGAAGGACAGAACAGAAACAGGAATTTCGTCATCAGCAATGGCAGGTTTTCCTCAAAACTATCTGCGACTTCACATTTCGTGGCGTTTTCACCCATAGCTCATCGATGACTACAAATAATGAAGTCAGTGTCTTTTTTACCAGTATTTAGAACGTCATGCGTTCAGAATTTTATTGTGAATAGTTCATTCTCCTTTGTCACTGCTGACATGCGGGGAAATTATCGTTGTCAGAAATTTCAGTGATAACTGTGACGAGCTAGCCGCTGGTCGTCGTAATTATCATTGAGATTTATGAAAGCGAGAATTTCCAGTTCCCGGATTTTCTGTTTAAAAATTCCAATTCCCAGTTCCACGAAAACTAGGGAATATGTGAGATAGGAGACGTCAGAGATTGGTGTCCGTGCTTTTGTCCTTATTTGCAAGCCTTTTGCACTCGTTGCCCGGTGTTTTACTGTTAAGGAATGGCAAGTGTGTAATCTGCTTCTTAAGCACTCGTCTCGATTTCTCGGAAATTTATTTTCAGTTAGAGAAACGAGAACAAAGCAAAAGTAACAGAGTGAAAACAACGAAAGAATGGTTTTGCAGCGCTGGCGCACAGAGATGCTGCTGGGTTGTTCAAATTCTCTCCACCATTATGACGGTGTTTTTGAATTTGAACTCGAGTCTGACTACAGAAAGAAATTGAAGAAAGAGCCTAAAGCCGACTGGGGGACTTTTTATTCTTATTCTTTGTTGGTGGTTTTGTGAATGTTCGAGAAGTGAGAGGTTCGTTTGGTTGATCAAATCTATTCCTTGCAGCTTTTTCACTTGGCGCACTGAGTTGTGTTTTCTGAATTCAACGCCACTTCGTCTGTTCTTCTCTTCCCCTTTCTTTCTCACACTCTGTACGCTCTCAGTCTTATTGTCATGTCCGTTCTTGGTCTTTGTACCTCCATCGGTCATAGGTCTTTTTCGAAATGCCCCAGGGTCCACGCGGAAACTTCCCCATTAACAAATTTCATCTTCAGAGGACGAGGAGAGCTCGAAGGTGTAAAAACACCACCCCCATCTCCCCCCTGATGCACCAATGGCATGCCGCTTTCCTTCGATTTCACCTCATGATAGGAAAGAGACAAGCTTATATTAACCATGGCCATAGATGCTCCATTTTCCTCCGGTTCTCTCTCGTGTGAGGAAGAAACTGAGCTGCAAGCAGGCAAATCAGGCGTACAGACTAAATGTGTAGAGGTGGGTCTCTCAACCCACTTCTTGCTAAACTCTCCCTCAGTAATATGAATTGGTGCATTCCGCTTCATACAGGGCAGGTTCCAATTCACTCCGAACTTCGTTTTTATGTTGAAGTGGAAAACGTCTATGGGAGTTTGTATGCAAAATCGGTAAAAATTTTATAACTCTCACTAAAACGTATGCTCCCGTAACATTCAACAGAAAGGAACATTTTTGAAACAACACGATATTTTCCGCATATGCTCACGTTGCCTGTGGGGAATCCCACGTTAAATTCGAATTCAAATATGACGGTGTCGTTTCAAAGTTAGAGGGGTTCTCCAGTGTTATGGTCGCGTTTCCCAAACGGAACGCGAACACGCCGTTACTTTTGGATTACCTGTATATCTTAGTTTCCCATTCGATGCAAAATTCTGATCTCCAAACGCTCGGTTTTGAAGTGAAAATGTCAACGGCCAATCCCACGTTAAACCCATCGTGCTCTAAATCGAGTTTGTGTTTTGCGCCTGTATTCTCGAAAATTTCATGGACTGCACTTTTTTATGATCGGAATTTTTGAAATCGTGTAGGCCTACCATGTTGACCTTTTTTGAATTGCAAATGATAAGAGAAAAAAGAAAAAAAAACCTTTTCTTTCATATTTTTTGCTTTGCACATACATAACAAAAACACCAAAAATATTTTTATTAATTAAATATATTAAACAAAATTTTAAAAAATACATAATTCAAATTAATTTAAAATTGAATTTTAACGGGGAAAAATGATTTGCTAGTCATACAAGAGAGAGCACGGTGGCTCAGTGGTTACGGCATTGAACTTCAAACCGAAAGGTCCACGGTTCGATCCCGTCCAGGGGTAACCGCATTGTGCCCTTGGGCAAGGCACATAATCTCGATAGCCCACTTGGGGGCACAGTAGCGCTGTGTACGAAGGCGGACTGTGCGTCGATGGTGTACTTGTATTCAACCAATGCTAACCTTGCTTGTTTGAAGTTAGTACGTTGGAGAGTCTGACAGTTGTTCACCGCTGTTCAGTGGTTCTTTCCGGGCACTCTGGTTTCCTCCATTCGTAAAGTGTCCGACACGAGGCTGGCTGTCGAAAGTGTCGTTAAACCCCAACAAATAAATAGATAAATTTCGTGGAAGAAAATATTCTTAAAGCGGTAATACAAAAAAAGAAAAGAATGTGTCGGTTGCAGAAACAACAACGGCGATCCGGAAGACCACATATGTCGTACCACAGAATAAAAAAAAATATTTGTATTAACTCAAAAAATACGTGTTGTTTTCTTTTATACTTACATTATTTCCAAAACAACTTCATAAATAATGATAGAACTGGTCTGATCCGTTGTAGCTGAAAATATATCTATATCCGTGCCCTCCAAATATCAATATTGTAAAGGCCTGACAGATTGCCTGGATACTTACGTAAAAGAAAACGAGCTATACATTTTTCATAAAGAATTCGGCTGTGTTTCGAATTTAGACCGAGTGTCTATAAAGGATTCTCAAATTACGTGCGAAGCAAATTTATCTGACGTGGAATGTTCGGTGACATATTTGAAACATTGCGTAAGAGACGTAGTGGAATGTAGATTGATAGATTTTGTCGACAAAGGATTCTTAGAAAAATTTCATAAAGATTTTTATTTTACATCTACGTTCTGGAAAAACACGCGGACGAATCTGAAGAGAGATTCGATCCAAAAAGTTCGATAAATTCATTCCAAACTCTCAAAAGATAATTATCTTTCTTTTGAGGGAGATTTATTCTAGACGTGAAAATAAAAGAAAAAGAAAAGAAAAAATCTGAACGATATTAAAAAAATGTCATAAAAAATGTGAATGATATATTATTAAAAAAATGAAGGATATTATGAACAATTTTCATTAATGATCGTTAAAGAAATCAAGACCGAGTCTTTTTCCCTTTATTGGCTATATATATAGCACTGGCTCGGAGACCGCATACCCTCACACTTCTCGGCATGATTACTCAGCACTAAGTCCAAAAAGAGAGGGGAGGCCGATACAGGGAGTGAATCGGCGGTCGGCATCGCCACTACAGCGCCGACCATAGATACGGTAGATTTTGAAGATTTGAGTAAACCCAGCACGGATAGATATAACACGGTTCTCCCAGACGCCGGAATCTACTTTTGGTTTTCGTAACGAATTTGGTGGAAACCTGTACATGAGAAATAATCGAGTAGAAAGAGAAGGCGATAATTTGATCGTGGATGGAGATCGCAAGCTCGAACACGCGGATGACTTGCCTGATCCTAGAGAGTTGAAATCGGAGGATAGTAATCTGATGGTGTTCGGTGGTCTATTATTGGAGAAACAGAATCAAATCGAATCTTATTCCATTCGAGGTCATCACTTCAATCTTGTGTTGTTTCTGTCTGTCTTAAAATTACTTCAGATTACCCAGACAGACCATAAGAGAGAACGCGAATATCTTGTGTCTGTTCCGTCAAAATTTCAAGAACATAAATCACATTTACGACGATAACAGCCAACGACATGAGCAAAGAAGAATTCAGGAAATTTTGTAAGGTGGTGCGGAATCGAGGATCTTATATTTATTTATTTATTTATTGGGATTAAATGACACTTTCGACAGCCATGGTCACCTCGCATTGGACAGTTTTACGGGTGGAAGCTGGAGTACCCAGAGAGAGCCACCCAGCAACAGCAACGGCGAGCAACTGCCAGACTCCCCAGTGTATAAACTCCACACAAGCAGGGGTAGCATTGGTTGAAGATAAGTGCACCACCGACGCCTTAATACACAGCGCCACCGTGCCCAATTTCACGTGGGCAATCGGAACGAAGTGCCTGGCCCAGGGACACAATGCAGCTACCCCTGACGGGGATCGGAGGATCTTGTAATTCTGTGGTCTTTCAACGGAAATATGATGGAAAATATTGGAACGGATTCGACGACTTCTATATTCTGCTGAAATAAAAAAGTAGAAAAAAAAAATAATAATAAAAAAAAAAAAAATAATTCATTGAAAAAATAATAATTAATTTTAAAAATGTTACAAGGTATATTAGAAAAGATAGCCGAGCATTCAGCTACAATAAGTTCTTTTCAAATCATATCGCGCTAACAAGACTCGTTTCAGTATGAAGTCAATCTGTCACTCTAACTGAAAAAGGAAAAGAGATACGAAATGGCATTGGTAAATCTCGAAACGTACTATTTGTTTCCCAACATCACGGAGACGAACATCGCGTTCAAATAATCTCCTGACAACAGGGTGGTTGAAGATTCGCATTCTGAAAAGGATTTACAACATATTCAATCGCAATGATTTCACAGAGGCGAGAATAAAGATAAGTGTCATGGGTCCATTAAAATATCTGCCAATGTCAATACTTCACGAACGATACTAGACATGGAAGCTCGTTATCGAGTGGATTTTAAGGTGGGTAATACTTTCGGAAGATTGTTAAGATTCGACCGAAATGCATGTCAAGTCCTGTGACATCCAAAAACGTGGTGAAAATTATCACCATCAACAGCATTTTAGTGAACGTGGACATTCATCAACGGTAGTGCGCAGGGATCCCACGATCTATTCTTTCATCCGGACGTTTCACCCGGCTACAAGATCATAGATTAACCTTGAAATTTAGTCTATTTACCCTTGAGGTTAGACAGTTATATTTGTAATTTCTTTTCACATTTCTAAAAATAGCAAAAAAGAAATTATATAAAATATAAAACAACGAATATAAAATAAAACAAGAATGACTGATGAGATTCATAATGCCAAAAGTAAACACATCCAAAGGATAGAAAGATAGAAAGAGACACTTCATAGAGTGTTATAAAAATCGAAGAGAACAGTGAGAATAAAATTAAATCATGGAGATCCAACAGACAGTTGAGACGAAATCACTTGGACCAAAACACAAATCAACTGGATCGCGAAAGCCCATCATAATAGCAGAGGATTGACCATAAGATTGAGTCCCGATTAAGTGAGATATAATTTAAAAATAAAAAACGGTTTCTTAGGACTGTTTGAAGTACTGGCTACCAGAGCATTATCTTATCTCACGAGGACCATATTACTGGCATTGGTATCAAAGATCTTTTGAGATTAGCTAGTTCTGGTGCGCAAAAATAATGGGAACCAGTCTGTATTTGTAAAAAGAAGGAGCCGTATATATAATCGAAATGGATAAAAAGGATTGTATCTAGGACCCACGAAGGTTAGTGCATTAAATACCCACGGAGATGGTCGCTTTCTGCAGAGAAGAAAGAACATAAGCGATGGCTGAGGTCTGTTATTAGGTCAAAATTCACCTTTTAAGAATATACCCATTCTCGAGATGTTATTATAAAAAAATTATTATAAAAAATAGAGATAAAAAAAATAAAGAAATAAATTTGAATTTAAAAAAATGGAATTAAGAGGTGGTAGTTAAAATACGAAAATACGTTCGGCTCCAACAACATTGACGTCAGGACTCATGGCAGGAAAATATAAAGCTAACGAATTTCACTTGAATCAAATCAATAAGATTTATGCCGACTTGATGACCGAATCAAAGAACCGTCTAGCGCTTCATAAAAATATGACCGGGCTATAAAACTCGCCCACACAGTGGACCTCGCACTAACAACTGCATCTGTTGGATTAGGAGTTAACGGAGTGAATCTTTTATCCACCATATCAGACGTTCCATCCGTAATCGCCACAGGGAGTGCAGCCACGGCGGATGGAATTAAAAGTACAATAGGAAAATTCATCACCCCGTTTACTTTACATGAAACAAATACTACATCAACTTTTCTATCTCGGCACTTGTTTTTTGTCAATAATATCTAAACTATTTTGTAAATATTCAATTTGTATTGACACGAAATGTGCACAGCGTCAACAAATGTATTCTTCGCATACACAAAAGGTGAACGGAGACTGCGAAGCGTCGGTATAATAAAACTTCCAGAATGTTTTTTGTTGAGCATTGTTCATTTATAACGACTTCTGCCCCTCCCCCCACCCTCTTGCCCCCCTACTAATGGCCGCGGTGGGGGACATTTTTTGGTATGTGACAAATAAGCATTGTATAGAGATGAGTGAGTTAGATAGACTTCGCCTCTTTCAGAATGTCTCACACGCTTCAAAATTTAATACACTCTGAAGCCAATACTATAAAACTTTTACAATTGTCTTTTCTAAAATTGTATCTCCAGTTATGACTTTAAATGGGTTAAAATGACCCATTAGGATTTTTAAAGATGTGGTAATTTGTCTGTTGGCAAATTGCCATATCTTTTAAAATGCTAATGATTCATTTTAGACAGTTATCTTAATAGGCAGAAAATACAAATCTAGAAAAAACAATTGTAAATGTTTAGGAGTATTGGCACCATATCTTATGATCATTTATAACATCTAGTCATGCTGCTGCCAATAATATTCTGAAACAAATGGTATGATTTGCTTTCATAATTTCGTCAAACCATTGTCTTGGCGGCTACCAGCCAGGGTTTAATTTGAATACGTTTTCTAAATAATCAAATGGTTTTCTGAAGAAGTCATTTACTGAAGTTGAATAAATAATAAAATAAATAATGAGTCACGTTTTGATATGAAATTGAACGAGGAAATAAAATTGGTGAACACCTCGAATTATTTTACTGCTTTATTCTACGAGTTACAAGACTACGTAATGTCGAAGAGACAGTTAAAACTGTAAACAACATTTGTCCCTATTATAGTCATCGAAACGAGAGTGATTATCCAGATGATTGAAGCAAAAAACCGACGGATGTATCATCACAAAAACCGGATGACTTTAAAAGTGTTGCAACCAGCAATATGGTGGTCGGCCAGTTAAAATGTGTGTGAGCAATTTCATAGTGTTTTCTCCAGAGGCTTGTGGGATATGAAAGAATGTACAACTTCACATCGAACTTAGAAACGGCTATCAATATGGCGTTCGGCCAGTTAAAATGTGTGTGAGCAATTTCATAGTGTTTTCACTAGAGGCTTGTGGGATTTGGGAGAATGTACAACTTCTCCTCTTCGCCTCGAACAAAAACCAGAAGTAAAACCTATTCAGTTGGCTTCCCAATCGGTGCATATTATATTTTTTAAGGACTCGGGTAGGAATCTCAATTACGGAATGCCTTATATGTATACAGGAGACATCTCATTCACCTTGATCAATGTTATAGTCGCGACTGAGATAGGTATAGCCAGGAAGTAATGGATGAGATATGGGACAGAATAACAGAAGTACACAGGTGTAAGGTTTCTACAACAGGTATCCTCCAACAATACCAGGCCATAGGTATCCTCTAAAAGGTATCCTCGATAGGTATCCTCAACTGATACGTAGCCATGTCATAGGTATCCTCAAATACTGAAATGAGTCGAAGAGTCGTTCGAGGAGTCACTCGAACGAGCAATTGCTCGTTGGCTCATTTGCTCAATGGGATTCGAGTCGTTCGAGCAATGACTTTTCAGTAACTGCTCGATGGCTTATAAGGGATATTTGGAATAGGTATGTCTTGTGGTACATGTAATAGTATCCTCAGATAAGTATCCTCTAAAAAGTATCCTGGATAGGTATCAACTGATACGTAGCCATGTCATAGGTATCCTCAAATACTGAAATGAGTCGAAGAGTCGTTCGAGGAGTCACTCGAACGAGCAATTGCTCGTTGGCTCATTTGCTCGATGGGATTCGAGTCGTTCGAGCAATGACTTTTCAGTAACTGCTCGATGGCTTATAAGGGATATTTGGGAAAGGTATGTCTTGTGGTACAGGTAATAGTATCCTCAGATAAGTATCCTCTAAAAGGTATCCTCGATAGGTATCCCCAAATAATGCAATACCTGGGCCATAGGTATCCTCAAATACTGAAATGAGTCGAAGAGTCGTTCGAGGAGTCACTCGATCGAGCAATTGCTCGTTGGCTCATTTGCTCGATGGGATTCGAGTCGTTTGAGCAATATGAGGAGTCACTCGATCGAGCAATTGCTCTAAGGCTCATTTGCACGATGGGCTTAGAGTCGTTCGATCAATGACTTTTCAGTAACTGCTCGATCGCTTATTGGCTTTGGGAATGATATAGGCTTTTGTTATACAGAAGGGAGATAACTCTGCATAGAGATTATGGGAAATCAAGCAATCTGATTGGTTGGTTATAATCTATATAAAGGATCTAGATATATGAAACAACAAGAGTACTTGGAATAGGGTCAGAACTAACAAGAATAGACCAGAATAGCTAATTATAGTAATGATAAGTAAAACTGTTCCAACTAATAGGCTCTTCTACGCTACTGGAGTATACTCCAGAACAAAGGAACATGGTTTGGTAGAGGAAAACTATTGCATATATAGATAGAAGCAGAGAATTCTGGAAGAATTCGAAATAGTAAAAGTTGAGATAGATTTTGGTGATTTGGAGGGATTGTCGGATTGTTTGTGGTAATTAGATTTACTCCGATTCAATCGAACACACCCTCTGAACATACCCCGTCCTATTGCAGAAAAATTGGGTAACATAGCAATCACGTGCTACCATAGAAACCAAGATGGCGGCCTCCAGTATACAAAATGGACGATGGAAACACATATCACCCTAACAACGCGCGCTGCGCATGCGTACTAACACCACGTATCACTATGGAGATGACGTCACAACATGGCCGCTCACGCGAGTTACCATGACAACACAACATGACGGCACTGGGTCACGTGACATGACGTCACTTCCGAGGTCCGGCACCCTAGGGGTGAAAGGTACGAGCTATACTACTGTTAGAAATACATTAGATAAACCCTGAAAGAGATTTTTCTGGGTAGATATGAATAATGATGTCGTAACATGGATCAAATCGTGTAAGCATTGTGTTGCTCGGGAACATTCTAAGTAGGTTGCACTTTACAGGAACTTATATAATCAACATCTCCCGATCAGAACATATGTATCGATTGCATTGGCCCGATGGAAATTTATAAATGTCGTTATAAGTATGCATTATGTGTGGGTGTTGATTTCTCTAAGTTTTCTTGGTTATTCCCGTTGAGATCCCTTACAGCAAAAGAGACTGCACATACTAAGGTCAAAGAATATATCCTTGAATAGGGTGCAATTCCAGTGTAGATTGTATGTAACAGAGGCTCAAATTTCACAAGTGATATATTCAATGAAATGTTTGATTTATTATATATTAAGAGTTCAAAAATCTTTTCCATATTCCCCTACGACAAATGGGGGATTGAAAGGTGGAATGGGACACCAAAGACAATGTTACGAGCTCAGTGTAAAAGTTATAAGAACTGGGCTGAAGTGTTTCTTATCCCTGACACATAACTCATGTGTCCATTCCGCTACAGGTTACACACCACACTTTATTCATCGTGGATATGAGGCAAATTGCAAGGTGAGTTCAATTTACCTTCAATTTGTACTGAAAAAGCAGTGACTTACGACGAATATGCTAATATATGCTAAATAATTGAAACGTAAACTGCATGAGGCTTTTGAGATTGCACGAAATCATTTAAGTTCATCATAAAGAATACAGGAAGCAAAGAGACAAACATGGTAACTTCACTGCATTTTAAATTGGTGACATTGCATTCATTAAAACGGACGTAGGAAACGAGTGGTTTGTAAAGGGTAAAATAATTCAAACATTTAAAGACAATTCAGTGTTGTGTAAAGTCTTTTAGAGGTTTTCTTAACCAACGAAAACGGAAAAGAACAAGTGAAACCAAGCTTTCATGTGAAAAGTAAGTATTTCATATAGGCCTGAGAAGTCTGTTTTTCGTGGGAGTGATCAGTCAACATCCCAAACTTGGAGGTTTCAAGCTGTACCGTACGCTTGTGGACAAACCAATCCTAGGTTTAATTCTAATTGTCAATACCGTTTTGTACTTAGAAATTTGATAGCAAGTTATTCTGGGGAATACTTGGTAATTCACTTCCAAGGCATTGGTGTCATTGCAAAGACGGAGAGAATGTAGTGACCCCTTGTGTAGTAACCTCATGTTGGTTGCTGTTGACATGTACTTGATACTTTGATGCAAACTATAGATAGTATTGCTTTGGGATGAAGAGTTGTCGATTGTTTGATGGCGAAAAGCACCGCATGTGGATTTGAAAAGGTTAATGAAACTGAATTCGTCTGTTTATTTTAATGTTGAGTATCCGAAATCCGGCCAATTAGGATGGCGATACGCGGTGAGAGTGCGCATGCTCAACGCGCGTTGTTAGGGTAATACGTCTTTCTGTCTTCCACTTTATTTGATGGAGGCCGCCAACTTGACTTCTTTTGTGGCACGTGGCTAGTATGACCTTAAAAGGACTTGGATGAAGTGAGAATGTGTTTGAAGTGTATGTTCGATTTAATGCGAGTATATCTAATTACCGGAAACGTTCCGACAGCTACCACAAATTCCCAAAAGGACCTTTCCAGATTGTTAGGATGAGTTGCACGTAAGATATGACCAATGATCAGTTCTATTCGTGCTGAGTGTCCTTCGGCAGAAACTAACGATCTTGAACTTAGTGGAATCGATGTTTTGTTACTCTTTCTAGCTTATCTGGCATGTTGTAGATAAACTTGACCATACCATTCGAGCTAGTTCTAGCAATCTCTAGTACTGGCCCTTGTCCTTGCTGACTCTTTTTAGATCCAGTCAGATTACTCGATTCTCCTTAGCCCGCATGTACCTATACTATTCATTGACCACGTTGGCACGAGTGTGATGTTTTCCCCAAACTGTCTATCCAGTACAGCACATACGGCGCATGGTCACAAGCTTGGAAAACCAAAATGTGCTTATGTAATAGGTCGCAATGTGCCTCAACAACGTATAAAACATGGGCATATGCGGATATTTGGAGAGGCTTATGGACTGAAGACTATTGAGTTTTGGAGTTTTGGATTAGTCTTTAGGGAATGATAGGAGATAGTGTGCGCTGATGGGAGACTGTGCCAAGGCCGTCCCATGGCTCTCTCGGCTACTAGATAACGGATGATGTCATGGCTTCTAAGATAACTATCAAGTACCCTCTCCCACTATCTCCAAGTCTTACTACTGCCTTCTATCCCTGCTACTACTTTTCAGCCCTATTACACTATCTCCGAATACTGCTACGGATTTAATCATTGTTTCCTCTTAGTACTGCCGGCTCTACACTGTCAATACGATGCCAGTATTGTGCCAGCCTCTCTGTTACTATATTCTTTCCGAAGGTACTAAGTACTATCTGTATTCGGAAATCCTGCTAAATCCTATCGGTAATATGCTTGGTGTCTTTTACTACTACTTCTTATATCACTACCCTCTTTTATTGGTAATACAAACAAGAGTACCAGGCAGTATCCGATAACTATCCCCCAATACCATATCGCCATACCATGCGCATCATCCAATACCCGGATGAGGTTATAGGTTATGCCTCGTTGAGGTCATACGACAATACTGTAGGAAATGTGGGGTTCTGGGGACAATGTCGCCCGTAATTAACATGTCAAATATATCCCTCAATACCTAAATAAACTTATAGGCCCTTAAGATCTGTCCTGACACCATGCCGTCATACAACAAAACTGTAGGGAACATAGGAATATACTAGCAATATTCGTCGATATGTATCCTCCAATAGTACATCATAATGCCATTAGTATCCTCAAATACACCGATGGGTCGAATAGTCGTATGGATGAGGTTTGATTCGAGTCCTAAATCTTCCTAGTTTTAATCCGCAGTGGAAACTCGTGACGGTAGTTTCATTGCTGGCTAGGGATGACAAGATTGGTAGTTGTAACAGGTGGTATTTAAACTAAAGATGGGATAAGGGTCTATACTAAAGGTATAAGCCAGCAGCATTTGTAGAATATGACAATCTGGTGATGGGAGTACATCATAGTAGCGATATTCAGTAGTGGTACAAACCAATAGTAATATTAAAAGAAATGGTTACAAACTTTTTTTGTTGATAACAACTAGGGTTTCCATCGGGATTGGGAATTCCAGATTCTCGTTTGCGTTTTTGGCACGCCCGATATCCAGATTTTCACCACCGGGAACCGGGAATATCAGTCTATTAACCCTTTACCCAACGTAACGGCCAAAACCGGCCAGCCCTATTCTAAAAAAAACGCCTATTAATTTTAATTATTTTTTCATTTTTGTCTCAAAAACATAGGTTATGACCCCTCATTGGAACGAGCTCGACGAGCTCGTTCCAATGAGGGGTCACAACCTATGTTTTTGAGACAAAAAATGAAAAAAAATAGTTATTCAAAAATTTTTTTTGAAAGTGTCGTCTGCTTTTCATGTTAGGTAAAGGGTTAATTCTAGTTACTTTGATACTCTATTTATCTTCAGGTAAGTTTGAGGTTTTAATCCACTAATTTCTATTTACTAATAATTTTAACCAGTTAACGCAATCTTACAGTATGCATCAGTTCGACACCTTTCTTGTATTTATCCAACAGCGTAATTCATAGAATTCATACAGAGGCGAGATCCCAGCATGAGTCTCTAACTTGCAGCTTGGGATCTTGCCTCTGTCTGAATTCTATGAATTAATTACGCGCACTTTGGATATCCTAATTAAACTGTGCAACATTTTGCTTAGGACTTGATTCCCTATGTGTGGCGTATTTCGCAATTCGCGAATCAGCCGATCTATTTCTGATTGTCGAAGCCAATGACTGTTATGTAAAACGATTGCCAGACAAAATACTGGTAATGAAATAGAAGTATGTGACGAAGATTACCATGAATATCGCAAATTCATTTTCGTTTTCTCTCATATTCGTTTAATAAAAATCCCCATTTATTTCCTCTAAAAGTTTGCCAAACAATGATCACCCTCCCTTATTCTTAATTGCAGTAGGGAATTATGGGGAGGAAGAAAATCGGGAAATTTCCCGATTTCTGGATTTGGGGTCTGAAAAATTCCCGATACCGTTTACAGAAAAAATCGGAAAATCGGAAACCCTAGTAACAGCAGGGTATCACAGTTAGCAATGTCGCCAATGATCGCCAGACTGTGATAACTATCCTCTGAAAAATATCACTAGATAACTCTTCTCAGCTAGATGTCCATGAAAAAGTATCTTCAGATAATACATTGTCGTGTCATAAATATTACCAGCTACTCGCATGTACCCATGTGCAATATATTTTGAGGCACATTGTGACCTATTAGTTGAGCACATCTCGGTCATTCAAGCATGTATCCATGTCTTTTATCTGTTGTTCTTACCTTGTTAACTATCACATAAGTACACATCGATACGTGATGACCGCGGCATATACTCGATCAATGGACTGTACAAAATGGTTCAGATGTAGAAGAATGGCGCAATCTGTTTGAGCACGCTAAGACTTGCTGTAAGGCACAAGTCGAGATAGGTTCAGGGGCAGCTAGCTAGCTTGTAGTAGTGCTACAAATCAGTAGTGATAGTGGACGACTCAAGTATATGTCATATAGTGGAAGCCATATGATCCGTAATATGCATCGGAGAAGGCGTAATAGTGGTAAAAAGACGTAGGAGGGGTAGAGGGCATTAGTTCAACTAGGAAATAGTGAGGGGGAGAATCGATAATAGCAGTACTCTACAAGCTATTAAACTTTCTCGTAGCAAGGAGCCATGGGATGGTCTAGCAGCTACTACCAAATAGTCACCACCAGTCCATACTAAACCCCACTATTCCCCAAGTCCCCAATCACCAGTCTTCAATTACAATAGTTTGAAAAATATCTGTATGCGCCTGTTTCTGAGATAGATTGCGACCTGTCACATACGCACAATCCGGTCTTTTAAGCATGTGCCATATGTTCTGGGCTGGATAGACAATTCGTTGCCAAAGATCACACTCGTGTCAATTTGGTTAGAGGAATGTATAGGCAGATATAGGCTTAATGGGTGGAGCGATCAGACTGAATAAAGGACAAAGGTTGGCACCAGAGATCCTTAGATAATTAAAACTAGATTGAATGGTAAAGCCAAGAGTGGCCAGGACAGACAAGAAAAGCTAAAAAGAGTAAATAACACTGATTCTGAATAAATCTCGGGGGGTTTTCTTCTCTACTTGAGTGCAATAAAGACCGAACGAAAGGACTCTTGTAATACCTTGCTTGATTAACGGCTCTATGGCACTTGGTGCTACACAAAATGGCAGTCTGGAAAGGTCCATTTGGGTAATTTATGGTACTTATCGGGTCGTTTCCGGTAATTAGATTTACCCAATTGATGTTCCAGGATCATCTCACCCACGTGCCACTATTGAAACTAAGATTGCGGCCTTCGTAACAGAACGGATGACGGATACACGTATTACCCTAACAACAAGTTCGGTGCATACACACTGACACCCGTATTACTACACTATTGATGTCACAACGTAGCCGCCAACGTGTGCTACCATGGCAACACACATGCCACCACATACTACCGCGACGTGATGTCATATGAGATCCTCTGTCACATTACCCCCCCCCCCCCCACCCCAGAATAGCGTTGAACTGTGCTAGCTATACTACATTCCTCACACACCACCCACATTTAAAACGCTGTACCACATTTTCCCCAATGCGGATTTTAGCGGATTTTGAATATATTGTTCAATGTGTTATTCTATATTGAATAATACCAAATTACCTTGTGAATTGTTTTCCTGGTTCAATCCTTCAGCAACCAGATTATAATGGCAGTACATTCAGAGACATGGCTAGTGGATCTTGGTTCGAGGTGTGTGCGCCGCCCCCACCCGAATTTCCAACTCTACCCTCCTCGGATGCCGAGGATCCAACTTTGACCATCTGTACTCCTACCCTCCCTTGAGTGAAAATTTTCCAACTGCTATCTTTGAAGTTACAACTGCTGAAGGAACCCGAATGCACCCCACTCCCTTGTGCTCTAAATGTATGACATTCGCGTTCTAGACTGTAGAAATTTTCTCTTGAGTGCAACAATGTGGCAATTGCAGTGCTTTAGCATTGCAGTTGACGCCTTGTTACACTTACGGGGCTACATAATGACGCTACTCATGCAATGTGGTTCAAAATTCACTAAATATCTGTTACAAACTGTCACAGCTACAAACAAAATGCCACGAAATCTACTACCATAGGACGTGTAATATCCAACTATTGGTGTCGGAGGCATAACATTTCTATCTATTGAAATTTTGGCTCGAATGGGTTGGGGAGGGGGAAGGGTAGATATTTCTCCTCCCTCTGTTGTCACGTCTCTGCGTATATTTGGTAGATAAAGTGAGACACTCTGTGGCGTTCCAGACATCACATTTATGTTTACGTTATACGAAAACTCCTTGAATTAACCCTTTACCTAACATGAAAAGCAGACGACACTTGCAAAAAAAAATTCTTGAATAACTATTATTTTCATTTCTTGTCTCAAAAACATAGGTTATGACCCCTCATTGGAACGAGCTCGTTCCAATGGGGGTCATAACCTATGTTTTAGAGACACCAGGAGGCGAGGAGCAAAAGGCAGTCCTCAGATTGAATGCAGTATTTTTCTTTCAAATTCACTCTATGTTTACTTCAGATGCTAAATTCCGCATGATCGCTCCGCAAATATTCTTCTGTAAATTCGATTGCATTAAATTTTTTTTTTATTTATATATACTTTTTTAATATATATTTATGTATTTTCGCGTTGCATACAGTGAATTTTTTACATGCTTTTAAAAAGGCAATATATGCGACGTACGTTTACACACGTACACACGAACATGTCAGTATCTATTTACTAAGGCAAATTTGCTCACTTGTGTAAAAGTATATCTGCGAAGCATTCATACGGAATTTAGGTATCGACAAATGCTTCTACCTTATACCTTTAGATAAGACCTTTGCCCAATCTTTTCTGTTAATACTACCTGTTACAACTACCAATCTTGTCATCCACAGTCAATAATGAAACTGCCGATTGAGTTTCTGCAGTGGCTTAAAAATGGGAGGACTTTACACTCGAATCAAATCTTACTCATACTCGACTCTGGGTAGTTGAGGACACACATGGCATTGCGATATACTATTGGAGGATACTTATTGAAGGATACCGCCGGTAGATACCTATGTTCCCTACAGTTTTGTTGTATAATGGCATGATGCCACGGGGTTAGATCTTAACGACCTATAACCCTATCTTGGAATTGGATGATACGTTTGACATGATAGTGTTGGAGGATAATTATCGGAGGATACTATCCCCAGAACCCCATGGCCCCCACAGTGTTGTTGTGTGTCGGCATGAAGGCCATGGTGTTAGACCTCAAAGAGGGATAGCCTATAACCTCATCCAGGTATTGGATGATACTTATGGTATGGCGATATAGTATTGGGGGATAATTATCGGATAGTGCCTGATAGGCGTGTTTGTATTACTGCCAGTAGAAGAGGGCAGTGATGTTAGTGTTGCGAAATTCAGCTTATAAGTAGCAAAACTGTGCTAGGCAAAGTATCATTCTTGAATGCAGGGAATTCTTCAAAAGCTTAAGGCGATTACAGCAGCTGTGCTCCGTCCGTCTATTCTCTTTATAATGAATGGGAATATGTTATCAGATGAAATGAAAGTTTGGGAAAGGGAAATATGTAATGCAAGCATGAAAGCTAGCTACCCACTTTTCCACCACTTGAGCTGTCAACTTGCACTGGTCTTGTAGTAGGGGTGGGAGCGTGAGCACGTAGTCGGGTGATGTGTGTCGTGTGAAATAAAACGATAACAATTTGTTATTGTTTTGTTTCGCGCGATGCACATTGTTCGGCCGCGCGTTCGCGTTCTCACCTTTGTTGCAGGACCGGTGCGGGTGGACAACTAAAGTGGTCATTGTTATTAACAATAAAATAAAAATAATAAAAAAACAAATCGGAAAATTTACCCGTTGCAACATAATGTGATTATTGGATATTACCGGTGATTATTTGATCGGATTGTTTCTGCTAATAAACCTGGGTTGTAGTGACAAGGGTTAAATAGAGTTAAAATGATTTAATATCAACTGTATTGCACATAGTGAAACTATACATTGAGCGTGTAAAACGAGATGTCACGCGGATAGGACAACCGTGTTTCCATTATGGATCATCGTAACATTTTAGAGATACCTCTTTGATGAGCCTGCCTCAATTTACTCCAGTTAAGGTGCTGCCCTAGTGTTTGGGTGTTGTGTTGGGGTGGGTGTTCTCCTGTTTTCGGCGTTGCAAGGGATCCATGCAAAATAATAATCGTGATCACTTTCTTTGCTGTCAGTCTGATATTATGAAGAATGCTTCGTATTTTTTGAACATTAAAAACTGAAACATAATATTATAACACATTCTGGACAACTGGTGCCATAGAGGGCAGCATGACGCCTATCTTCAAGCGCAATTTCCCATTACTTATTCAGCATTACTGATTCAGCACCTTAAGGTAGAAGCTGACATTGCAGGGAACGAAAACTTTAGTGGTTTTTGGGTCTGCTACTCATTTCCCATCCATCATCTACAGAACATGGAGAGTGTATTGTTACTGGATCGCCCACGGAGTGGAAATTCCACCTAAGCAATAACTGACAATTTGTTGCAAAGCGTAACAAACTCTGTTAAATCCGGAGGTCCATTGGCTGAAACATCATGCTATGGGCTTTTTGTCCACATGTACAGAAACTGATACTTTGGGTGATAGCTCCGCTCCGCAGGTGATTTGATTTGTTTTGATTACAGTCCACCCTCCACGTATTGCAACTGTACTTGGTCCTTATGCAATATTCACGATAGGCCTGGTATTATTGTATATAAATGTTGTAACTTTGTACAATATTGTGTTGCACATTGCCAGTCGAAGTACCATCAAACTTCGTAAATTTTGTTTATATTCATATTATGTTGTATATATATATTATATTTTTTCTTGATATCAAAGTTAATATTGTCTCCACCTTTCCTCACTTTCTCGTAATGCTAAATCAATGCACATGTACTGAAAGTAATTGTATTGATCACAGAATATCCGGACCATTAGTTTTTGTCTCCTCCACTTCATATAAATATGGCTAATACAATATCACTCGATGAGATCCAAACCATAATGCTTTTGACTTCACGACAAAATTCAATAATGTCATTTCTGCTGACGAAGAAGACTCGGCCCTCCCATTTAGTATTTCTGACCCTGGTTGTAAGTACTTTACCCCCGAGCAATTTAAAGATCAAATCTTTAGCAAAAGGAAGGTCCTCTCTCTACTCAACTTAAACTGCCGCAGCTTGAATGCAAATTTTGAAAATATTCATAATTTACTAACCTACAAACAAACTCTAACTTTTTAGACGTAATAGGCATGACGGAAATATTTAATATTAAACCTGGTATAGAGTATCAACTTGAAGAGTATCACCTCTTGGCCCCCCGTACTCGACCTGAAGACGATGACAGCAGGGGTGGTGTCGGAATGTACATCAAAGACAATATACCCTTCAAAATACGAAATGACTCATCAGTCTTTATATCATATACTTTATATGATATTACTAGAAAAATATAATATTAAACAGACATGGGAAATCCTACTAAAGGCCATATGTAAGTCAAATAACAACCGAAAACGTCCCACCACCTTCGTAGATGGAAATACGGAATTAACAGAGCTGTAAAAAATCGCTGACGGATTCAATACCCTTTTTGCTGACATTGGAAAGGCGACAAGTAATCAAGTGTTACCTACCCAACATAATTTTTCGGATTATTTGAGCAATAATAACAATAGAGACTCATTTTTTGTAAGTCCTACTAATGAACAAGAAATAATCTTTTGCGCTCACAATTTGAGGAGCAAATTGAGTAGAGATAGTGATGCTATTTCCACAAAATTATTAAAGGAGATAATACTTGAGGTGGTAGGTTCATTATCTCATGTAATCAACTTATGCTTTGTTACAGGTAGAGTGCCTGACAAAATGAAAATAGCTAAAACTACACCCATTTTTAAATCGGGAGACCCACGTCTATTCACCAACTACACCCCATTAGTATTCTTCCAACATTCTCCAAAATACTAGAAAAAGTAATGTTTGTACGATTAAATACTTTCTAAGAGGAACAAAACATCTTATATAAGTATCAGTTTGGATTCAGAAAGGGACAATCTACTGTTCACCCTATTCTTCAGCTCATAAATAATGTTGTAGAAGCAAATGACAAACCTACAAAGGATTGCTCAATCTCGGTAATTCTAGACTTTTCAAAAACCTTTGATACCATAAATCACTCAATTCTGCTTACAAAACTGGATAGCTATGGTATAAAAGGGTTCGGCAAATTCCTGGTTTAAAGATTACCTAACAGGCAGATGTCAATATGTTTCTTTCATGAATAACATATCGGACACATTGGAGGTCACAATTGGTTACCTCAGGGTTCCATACTGGGCCCCATCCTTTCCTTATTGTACATCAACGACATCAGCCACTCAATCTTGCTGAAAGTCCTGTCTTTTGCAGATGACACTATAGGTTTTGCATCTGGTAATAATCTAGATAACCTAATAGACAAGGTCAATTCCGAACTAGGTAAGATGAGTGAATGGTGTTCTGCAAATGGACTATGTCTGAATGCTAATAAAACAAAATCAATGCTGCTGCATCCACAAAATGATTCGTAAAACACTGTTGGTATAACAATTATCCTAAATAGTACAGATATTTGATTAATTAGTAACCAATATGAAGAAAAATCAGTTAAATTTCTTGGAGTCCACATCGACGAAAATCTAAAATTTACACAACACACCTCTGTGGTCTGTTTAAAAATGTCAGGGCAATATTTGCCTTAAATAGGGGGAAAAATATTCCCTTTAAGGTCTTGGAGACATTATTTTACTCACTCAGACATAGCCATTTGCTTTACGGTATACTTGCTTGGGGTCATGTATCGTCGACAAGTAGAATTATAATCCTGCAAAAAAAGGCTATTCACATTATAAGAACAGAAAATATACCTCACATACCAAACCATTATTTAAAAATTGTGGCATAATAAAGTTTGATGACCTATATAGGTTACATGTTCTTTTGTTTATGCACGAATGGTATCATAATAAACTGCCTGTATCTTTTGATAACACTTTTGAAATTTACATAAATCTTTCTGGAATGGAAACCAGACAGTCTGGAAGTGTGCATACACTCAAACCAGATTACTTGTTACTTCACTGGGGGGGGGGGGGGGGAGGGGGGGGGGGTAGGGCTTTTTACTTGGCGCTTAACTGTCAAACTGTTTCTCTGTTCTGTCATTTCAATTTGATCTGTAGAAATGGAACAATGGTGTGATACCTTAAATTAACATCCCCCAAGGTGACAACTATTGAAGTTTGGGGATTCCTGTTAGAAGTATGGCAACGGACTGGTCGAGGCACTTCCCCAACTTCTTTGGACAAGGGTGCTTAATAATCACCTGATCTACGATGCTTGATCAGCACTTAGATCAGCAGGGTTGTATAATTTCGATCAAGACCAGTCACATACCACTGGGTATAAAAGAGCCAGCAGAAGCCCAGATCAGACACTCTTGGGTCAGTGCTCACAGCAGATGGATGCGTGCTTTTCAAAATCTTATTGGTACATTTGTGGCTGGGCAGATTGTGAAATAACTACTGTCACTCCCGTTAAATAACTTTGTTTAATTTTCCAGTGTCAAATTATTTTGATGAATATCAGTGAAGTTTGTATAGATGTTTAACAGAATAAATATAAATAGAAAGAGCTTGCTGAGTACTTGTCTGCTGAATAGTGCATTTGCTGAAACTTCCAGTATTTGTCAGATGGCGAACCAACAATCTGAACAGGGAAAACTTGGGCCACCTCATAAGAACCTTTTCTAGTTTTAAAAGACAGTTTGTAGCTTCTGTAGATCCTTGATGTACTAACCTTTTATTACTAAATCCCCTCGACGAATGCTGGGGTGATGCCCTGCTATGCCACAAACTCCTTATGGTGCCATGACCAGGATTTTGAGTTTAGTCAAACTAACAATGTGAGAGTAGAGATATGCTGCATTGGGAAACACAAATTGGCAATACCCAGCATCGAGAAGTACCAGAAGACCGAAAGAGGAGGAAAAACAAAGTGTTCTGTGAACATTCCAGGATTGTAAACAGAGAATTAATTTGTTATACAGTGAGAACACCATTTCAGTACATTTTACATTTTAATCAACAGAAAAGTTCACATTGTAATGGAATAATGGCATAAGGAAACTAACCCTTGACGTTATGGTCAAAAGTGTGAGAAGTGTGGTAGCTCAAATCATTTTACAAAATTTTGTGAAGGGATAAAGCAGTGTGATAGGTGTTTGGTAAACGGTCATTTTACCAAGGATTGTGCACACATATTACTGAAGAGGTGCTTTTCAGAACAGGAGTGTAGAAATATGGAGAAAGATAAATACATTTATGAAAGATATCACAGGGGCCAACCCAACAATAGGGACAGGCCAAACCCTCAGAACATGCCTCAGAAAAATCAGGTGAATATAACCAGAAAGACAAACCAAAAATAGGGCAGAAAAATATTACCAGTGAATCAGGAAATAGGAAGCCACAAATACTTCCTGGGAAAAACCCCAGTCGAATACAACGACAGATTCGGAAAACGAAACTAGGGGAAAACCCTAGTGAAGCAGAAACAGTTGATATAAAATTTGGCACAGCTTTATTCGATAGTGTCAGGATACATGTAGCAAAGGATAAGAGCTTTGCTTGATTTCTGGAGCACAGACTTCATATATCAGCTCCATGTGGAATTCACCCATGCTTGTTAGGCAATGAACACCAATTAACCACAATAACAGGAGTATCTGGAAATAGTATCAGACCCAGGGGTCTGGTCCATATTTACTTATTGATTATTAGAATTCCCCAGTCACAGGAATTCTTGGTGCTAGATGAGTTAAATAGGAGTATGATACTGGGATTAGATTGGATATCAGACAATAATGTGAACATATACTGGGGATTAAGCAAATTAAAATTGAATAGTCAGTTAATATCATTTGTAAAATATTTCCTGTTTAACCCATCTAGTCAGTAACATAGAACTGAAACCCCAAAGTACTTGTGTGTGTGCAGCTAAATCTGTTGGAGCAAGATCAACACTTGACTATAAATGCTTGGAACAGCATGGGTTGAAGCATGGCTATATAGCTGAACAGCCTGGCCTACATGTTGGAAACAGTGTAGTTAGCAAAAATAATGGAAAAACACCAGTGATGTTAGTGAATAGTATAGATAAACATTATACTCTGAGTAGGGGTTGCATTGTGGATAAAGTTGAACCCGTGACTCAAGAAGAAAAGTTAGTGGACATAAAACAAGAGATTTTGAAGATAAGACTCAAAGTAGTAGTAAGCAGGTTACAGATAGTGATATTCCAGTACCCCAAGACAAACGTGATATGTTTATGAAGTTAATCAATGTGAGCATAGGGACTTGTTTGCCAAAAGTGATAATGATTTAACCCAGTCTGATACAGTTACAATGAAAGTAGATACTGGGGATGCAAAACCTATAAAAGTAGAGCTTATAGAGTAGCTCTGTTGAAAAGGAAAAATATGGATGAGGTGATGCTAGAAATGCTAGAGGCGGGCATCATTCAACTCTTGCAAAGCTCTTGAAGTTTTCCCTGTTTGTTAGTGAGCCAGAAAGACAGCTCTCTGCATTTTTGCATGGACCTCTGGCACCTAAACCAGGTCACAAAGATCATGCACTGTCCTTTGCCCATCATTGATAACGTGTTCCCATTGTTGAATGGGATACAAATACTTTACAACACTTGACTTAAAGTCTGGGTACTGACAAGTAAAAATGGACGAAGCCGATAACAGAAGACGGGCTTCACATGCCACAAAGGGTTATATACTAGGAGAAAAAAGAAATGCAAGTTGTTTTCTGTGATAAATATTTCAAATGTGTCATGGATGATTATTTCATTGTTTGGATTTTGATGTTATTTCGTCATTACTGCTTAAATTTGTTGGGTTTTGTTGTCTTAACAAAGATGGTGTTTGCAAGGGTAATGTTCAAACGTGGGTACCCTATGCCATTTCCTGATCAAAATCAATAGTGGGCGTGCCCACTCCGGGCTTCAGTTGCTGCTCTAACTCGCCTTATGATTGCCCTTATCAAGTTGTTTATGGTCCTTTCTGAGATGTTATTCCGCACATGAAGAAGGGCATGTGTGAACTGAGCGATGTTGTTTGGGATTTTGACATGCTTCCTGACTCTCCTGTCCAGCTCATCCCACAAATGCTCGATCAGGGTCAAATTTGGAATGTAGGGTGGCCAATCGAAAACTGGGATATTTTTTTGGTTAAGGAAATCACTACAAACCCTAGCAACGTGCGGTCTCGCATCATCCTGCTGTAACGTAAGGTTATGCTCATGGATAAGTGGAAGGGTGTGAGGCATGAGGACCTGATCCTGATATCTTATTGCTGTAAAATTGCCCTGGATGACCAGGAGAGGCGTTTTCATGCCATAAGAGATCCCCAAACCATAACAGACCCTACACCAAATCTGTCGTTTTCCTTAACCCACACATCAGAATATCACTCACTTCGACATCAATAGCAACATTGTCATCCATCTGACCTGTAAAGCATGAACCGAGACTCGTCAGTGAATAATACACATGTTCAGGAGGCCAAGTGAAACTGATTTGGTGCATGTGCCCGCAGTCATTGCAATAGACGTCGATGTTGGTTGTAAGTTACAGAAGAAAGTAGGGACATCTTGTCCTTAAATTGAACTCCTCCAACCAATTCCTAACTATTCTTGGACACACTCTGTGACCATGAGTGCTTAAACCTGATTCACCATCTCCATCGCTGTCTGAAATTGGTTAAGGAGGTGAGAGAGATGTATGCCTCTATCTTGACGTGGTGACGTAATGCTCTGATGCCCACTCCTGGGATGGTCAGCTAATCTTCCTGTGGCTCTAAGATACCCAACTAAATGAGGTAACATTGAATCATGGACCCCAAATTGATAGGCGATGAGACATTGTGATTGGCCCTGCATAATTAGAGCAATAGCCCTCCTCTATCAACTGCGGATATTCGTGGCAATTCGCTTTTCAATCGAGTTGAAATGAAGTGTTGTGCAATTGATGTGTTCTGTTCAAAACTTTTATTTGGTATGTTTTTCAAGCCCATAGAACATGGGAGTGCCCTGGATGTACGCTTTGTCAAAAAATCTGTTAAAAGCATGCATCGTCATGCATGGTCCTGGTTGACTGAATTTTAACCAAAGACTCTTTAGACAGTATGCTGAGGTGGCTATGTGTCAAATTGTTCTACATTTGGTCTACAGATAAAAAATTATATTATCAAAACTAAACTTGCGTTTCTTTTTTTCATCAATACATGAGTTTGATGTCATACCCTTTGTACTTTATTTCCAGGAGCTCATGACAGGGCACTGGGTGGAGTGAGAAATTTTTCTTTGGCTTATTTGCACAATATTCTGGTGCTCAGTCGTGTGGCAAAGTCCAACATTGAACATTTACAGGCAGTTTTCAACTGTTCAAAACAGCACAAATTGAAACTGAAGGCTTCAAAGTGAAACATCTTATCTTAAATTTGTGATAAGTAGTGATGGAATCAAGCCCGAGCCCAGTAAGGTAGCAGTTAGTAGAAAACTGAGTCCATCTACCACTGTAACAGAAGTTAGAAGTTTTATGGGAATGGTTTCATATTACAGAAGATTTATTCCAAATTTTAGTCAGAGAGGACAGACTTTAGTTGAGCTCACAAAGAAATATGCTAGATTTCATTAGAATGAGGCCTAATAAAAGGCTTTTGAATATTTAATGGAGATTTTAACTCATTTATCACATTTATCTTACCCCAATCCTAAAAAGCCCTATGCCCTTTACAGAGATGCCTCAGGCAAATGTGTTGAAGCAGCACTGACTCAACCTTCTGATGGTTGTGAAGGACAATTGCCAGGGGTACCTGAAGACAAAAAACATAGTATTTTTGTCTCATAAATTATGTGTGTCATAAAAGAAGTGGTTTACTTTTGAAAAAGAGGCGTTTGCCATCTCACATGGACAAACTCAAAAATTATTTACAGGTGGCACAGTTCGCCATCAAGACAGACCATGCCCCCCTACAATATTTGTTGAAAAGTCCCCAAAACAATGCCAAAGTCCAACTTTGGCCATTCAAGATAGCTAGTTACAATTGTAAAATTGAATACTTACCAGGAAGACAAAATACATGTGCTGATTTATTATCAAGACTATCTGAAGGCTTGGCTGCAGTAGATCCAAATTATAATATGGACAGTGTTGAAACAGACGAGGCTTTAACAGTAGGTGTAATAAACAGTGATAAAATAGATCCAAAGAAATTTGCTCATGTAACAGTTGAATAACAAAGTTCACTTATGGAGCCTCAGAGTATAAATTATAAGGATTTGAATATGAAACGGGAGCAAGAAAAAGATAGTCTTATAAAACTTTTCCTCGAGTGGTGTGGGGTGGGGGAAATCTCCCCCATGGGAGAAGATATTTGACATTTCCCCAAGAATGAGATTTTTCCATCCCACCCACACCAATCGGGGATAACATATCTTCCACCACAACCCCCACACGACATCACAGAAATCCAATGCTGATCGTGTGATGGAAATTACTGTTCTATTGATTGATCGTAGAGTAAATCATAGAGTAAATTGAACCGAATATCTGGAAAGAGCATCAAAAGGTTCCATACATATGGTAGCTCATGGCAGTGATGGATTAACATACTGAAGCGAAATGAAACAGCTGACACTCTGTCACTTTTGAAATTATTGATGATGATGATGTCATGTGGCGTATGGTTAGAAAAAGATCTTCCGTGAGTTGTTAGATGAGTGACAGTGGGTATTGACGCGAAGCGGGATACTTTGTTTCTTTACAAAATGCAGACAATAATGAAATAGAATGCCCTTCATTAAATATTCAAATGAGGGTAGTAACCTGGGTTGGTTTCATAATGCAGAATGATATATAAATGATGTTTTGATCTGTCTCACCCACGTATTCCTCCCCGTGTTTCTCAAAAGGCAGGTGGTGAGAGAAAAATGTGTCTTACTCGGGTTTTAATAAGCGCATTCTGGACTTTCAGAAGTCTCAGTATCAAATCTGTCTTCGTAAAGACAGGCAGTCATTTACAAGATTAAATAATTGTCTCAAACCACCCTGAAGCAAAAAATATCACTTTTCCTGTCCCGAATGGAACGATGTAAGGAGGTGTAGGTCGGGAAGGAGAGACGAGGTGGGCGTCACCTGACTACCTTCGTGTATTTACATACCTGTGTTCGTGGCATAATGAGTGCTTCATGTCACAAATGCCACACAGTATAGGCGAGAAACATACACTCATCTTTTTTTGAAACATCTTTTGGAAAATAGAGAAAATACAGCACGATGACTGATAGGAACCAACTGAGGATCCTAAGGCAGTTCAAATAGTGAATAGAGCAAAGTCCATTAGCTACTTTACATTTTGTAACTCTCCTCCACCAGCTGAGTATTTTCAAATTATTTTTCGTCAAATCTAGTCATGGCTGCTCTGAAGCAGCCATAACTAGATTTGATGAACATATTATGTGAATTTATCTAATAAATCATTGGTCAAAAAGTCCATGCAAGTTACAGGGGAAACTTTGTTAATAGTGTCCAAATTTTACTTATTATTGGCAAGAGGGTTTGTGTTCTGCGCAGGAATATCCATCAGCAGCATGCACGGAGTTAACAATCTTTCATCCTCAAAAGTCGTTTGGTTCTTGGGGTGAAGTGCCATTTGCACTGAGAAGGTTGGGAGGGGGAGGGAGCGACTGGTCCATATATTTTGGTGAACACTGATTATTTTTTTTGAAGAGTTTAGAAATGATAAGACAGCAACTGAGTTTACCTTCAAGAGATTCTTTTTCTATATGCCGTGAAAATATAATAAGACTTAAACGCTTTATATTCAGATGAAACGAATACTAGTTATTGGAAAGACGGAATGGTAAATAAAATGTTTGAAGAAATGCAAAATATTTTCTTTTTAATTTCGAAAAGTTGGGACGGGCGCTACTGATACGGGAGGGTTGTGATTGTCCAAAATTGCTGCGAGCAAATGACCATGAACAATTGTGTGAAGGGGGCCGGTCATCGCAGTTGGTTCTACATGTTTTCAGTAAGGCGTGAGGATTACTGAGGCCATTCGAAGGTTTCTTTCCAAGCCTAACTCTGGGTGGAAATTATCGAGTGATGTTTTTAAACGCCATTCAAAATTTCCAAGAACGTACGTTTTGTTGGAAGATAAATCCATAAGACCGATTGTGTTCTTAACTCTTAACCCGCTTAGTATTTCTTTGAATAAAATTCCATGACATTTTGACTCCAGAGATTTCTGGGCAAAAAGTCATTACAATTTGCAGGAGAAGATTAGGTTAAATATGCACAAAGCTTACGTATTTTAGTGGAAAGTAATTTCATGTCCTGGACAGGAATATCTGCCAGCAGTATGCAAGGAGTTAAGCCGATTACGTCCGTAAAGTGCAAGCCGACTGCGTTCGTTAAGGAGCCGATTGTGTCCGTAGGCCGACCTTTGGTCGATTACGCCGAAAAAACACGAGCTTTTCGAAAACTAATTACATGCGCCAATATGTCTGCCTGTGGCACAGATCTCTGTACAACTGGACACGCTCATTGATCTCATATAGAAAAGTGTCTCCACAACTGACATCGTGGGGTGGGGTGGGGTGGGGGCGGGGGTAGGGGGGCGGAAGTTGATATAAAAAAAACAAAGCTCAACAACAAAAATTCTCGAAGGTTTTCACGTTTCCAAGGCCTCGCAATGCGCGATCGCGTTTTACAGAATATACTTTGATGTCTGTGAAAATAAATATAAAAACAAATGCAAAGATTGGAAAGTTGATACAGTATTATTAGTTTTCATGCTACAGTTAAAACTAGAAGTCCTGTCACGAACTGTGCGCTCATCTAGGATTAACTGCGCGTAGGAATTGTGCGCAATTGCAATATCAAATGGCATCCAAAGCATACAGGTTCTTCTGGTTACTCATAGTAAACACAGGCAATGTTTCTGCCAATGGACCTCCGGGTTACCCGGAGGTCCATTGGCTGAAACTAAAGCTATTACGTTGCGACTACAGTCACGGCTTAACAACTTCCATGTCACCAAACGTCAATCATTTGGATGAGTTACCGCGTTAATTGACTTGACGCCATCTTAGGTCATGGGGCAGTTGAGTGGAGACGGTTTACGCTGACGTACCAGAAAACCAATTGAACATACGTCAGTGGTCAGTGGATACAAATCAGCCCCCTGTTTGTGGACGTCGTCGGCCTGACGACAGAATGAACTCAGCGAACCTGTTTGGTGGAAACAAACTAATATTTTGGCACTTGAGCAGTACGGAAAAAACAATCAATATTTTCCATTGTCAACCGCTCTAATTGGCTTGTTCTATTTCAAATAAGAGTGTCTTTGTTCAGAATAGCTGGAATTGGTTGTCGATAATTAAGCAGTTTATTTGTCACATTGTAGAAAGAGGCCGATAGAGTCTACTGCCAAAGTGTTCGGGATTTAAAATCCCAGATTCACCGGCAAAAATGTGGATGTTCGATTTGAACATTTCATTTCCAATTTTGGCAGGCTCACTTCTAGTGAAAATGATCACTCAGGCGAATAACCAAGAAGACATTAATTTGGATAAAGTATCATCATTTGACGGGCACACATGCAACGGTAATCTTTTGTGGTCTGGGTTTGCCAGAAGCCGATTGGAATGTGGTGGGATGTGCCTTTCCCACCCATCTTGTCGATCTATCTTCTACCACGGAAAGAGAAAGGTCTGCTCAATCCATTCCGTCTTATTTGTTATTGAGTTCAGTCGCTGTACGTCAAATTCAGGCTGGACATATTACAGGGATCGCGCCTGGAGAGGTGAGGTTTTTGCTAATATTTTAATTTAAGTGCAGTCTCTTATTCAAATTGCAGATGTGGGATCACGGTGGTGCAGTGTGCTGAAGCGTACAACATGTAGAGTTCGGCCGCCGTGAACTGGTCATTTTTCACGGGTGGACAATTTTTCCACGGACGCAATAATATCAGATTCCTAACACTAATTTTATAATTGATCATCAAAAATTTAATGAATAAAGCACCGGGTACAAGCCGGTGCTTCATTAATGAAAATTTTGCAGATTACGATATTGTTTACCTGGTAAACGCATGCGTGGACATCACTTCCCAAGCCTGGATTACGATCAGTCCATGGCGACTGTACTGTAGATGGCACACGTGCCTTCAATAGATACTAACCCTGTTTCTTGAGGGTGGGGTGGGGGGGGGGGGGTTAGTAAGTTGGAACGTTCGACATTTACTGGCCACTGCCAGATGGTTCTCTCTGGCTTTCTTCACCAGTAAAATTGTCCGACACGACATGATCATGTCTATTGAAAGTGTCGTTAAACCCAAAATAGCTAATAATAATGATATTAATAATTTTAAGTACAGTACTGTGATACCAAAATCGGTAATTTTTCGATTACGTCGCGATCTGGTCGCGATACATTTATGCTGGATATGATACATGAATACAGCTCTGCGAAAACAAGACTGAATCACGAAAAACAAACGAAAATAGCGCCCGAGATTCATCGTTTTCGCCTTTCGTTTTCGATAGTATGATTCTACGGTACTGTGGGTTGGAAAACAGTGAGAGAATTTCGACTTGATAGCGCCCGAGTCACCATCTAGAGCCCTGTGGAGCTCCGAAATTACATTCGATTCGAAATTGTCCCGATAATTCGATTTCACTTGGTTCGAGTAGCGCCAGTTCGTAAATTTTCGAATCGTCGTGATGTTCTCAAAATCCTAACAAGCGTCTCCTCTTGAACTCTGTTCCTATCATCAGGCCCCTATACATGATAAAAGAAGAGTTCCAGAAGTTTCTCTTTCCGGCGGAACTACTTATATTCCGTTCTGTAATATTCCGTTTTTTTGATTGTCTTGCCCAAACATACGGGTCGCCATTACATACAAACCTTGGGTACAGGCTGACAATATTTACGGCTGTATTAAGGTGCAATATGTCCAACTTAGCCCTTTACCTAACATGAAAAGTAGATGACACTTGCAAAACAAATTCTTGAATAACTAATTTTTTGTCTCAAAAACATAGGTTATGATCCCTCATTGAAACGAGCTCGTTCCAATGAGGGGTCATAACCTATGTTTTTGAGACAAAAAAATAATGAAAATTATTTGGCGATTTTTGAGAACAGCGCTGGCCAGTTTTGGCTGTTACGTTGTATAAAGTGTTAAAGGGTTGTCTAATTTGATTCAAGGTTCAATTCGATTAGACATCTTCACACTGATTCGATTCGGAATTAGATTCCACCCGAAGATGGAGATTACAAGGCCGCTTTTGTAATGACACGCCCCATGTCTTTGATCTTTTTTCAGTACGGTTTTTGTCTTTTTCATGCAAACTTGGGAGAAATTAAGCTTATGTTTTCAGTTGCAAATTCTCAAAAAACGTCTTAACCATTGTTGGCATTTTAACCAGGTATGTATCATTGTTATCGTTTGCATAATTTGGCCTTCGATTTTGAAAGCAGACAATTGACAACAAATGAGAAATCGTTCATCCATATGTAATCTTTTTGCATGCCACAAACACGGCAATGACGGAAGTGGCAAATGCGAAATTGGCAAAGATAAAAAATATCCAAATTTCCACATGAATATGAATAGTCGATTTTACATCTTCACATTCAGTTATATGGAAATTAGTAGTGTAGTGGCTAAATCGAAAAAAGCCTCCAGTTTTTGAGATACCCAAACACGAGGTATAACGAGTTGATTTTTTTTCATATATATTATTATGCGGTTGTAGCGCATAATGCGATGTATGTTTCAGGATCCGCAGTCGTGTGCAAACATGTGAAAATCGACATTTTGTGGAAAAAATGAGTAAAAACCACAATATTTTGAAAATCACTCTATTTTCGCAACGAATATAATAATATAAAATCAATATTACAACGCTTTGATCCCCAAGACGCAATGGAACGAAAAGGAAGTATTATTTGTATGAAAGTTAAGAGAGGATCGAGCAAACTACATTTATTTCTTGAGAGAGAGGGGTGGGGGGGGGGGGGGGGGGGTATTTTCGTACATTTTCAATTTTAGTCCCAGGCATAAATTAACCAGTCTACGTCATTGTTTTGATAAAACCCATCGTGTCATACATCAAAATTTTTCTCATCCATATTGTAATGAATATCAGGTATAACAACGGACATTATATACTAGAATGTTGATGTTTAATGTGTTTTGTTAACCCTCCCCAAACGAGAATTTTGCGATTTTATCATTCCTCATGAATCACGCTTTTCGATGTTAACAAAACTGTTTTCACTATATACAACATTATTTGTCTTCGGAATGTCTTTGTTGAATGGGCCCATTTTCTGTCAAAAAATGGGAAGTACACATTAACACTTCACAAACAATACAAGAGTGATTTAAAGTGGCACACTGTTTTTATTCAGTTTCCTCGTCTCTATCATCGTTGGAAAGCTGCAAGCTATTTGGGCAGTCCGCGGAACACACACAAATGTCGACACATCTCAATCCTGCAACGAAACACTTCCCGGAAGAAGACAAACTGCACTCCTTGTGCACACAGAACAGGTGTGTAAGATCGCGCACTTCAGTCGGTGCCGGTTCTTTCAGGAACATTACCGGTATCATGATTCCATTTTCTTCTCTCAACCCCATGTCTTGATGAGTCAGAACTGAAAGATGAGGCGTGTGACTCAGGCATCAAATACGTGTGTGATATTTTGCCCTCTTGACATGCTGGATGAATGCGTCATCTGTAGGTGGGAGGGTAGCAGCCGCCTTGTCTGAAGAACACGCTAGATGGTACCGAGGTTCATTGAAGTTATTGAAATTACCCAACGTTTTCCCGCTAAAATAAAATCTCATGCAATATTTCCTGGCAATCACGATGAAGTCTTGATCTTCAACTTTGTCGAAGTTACATAGGTCTTTCAGTGTCTCTATGTTCTTCATTAGTGTGGCAAAAGCTCTTTTCTTTCCGACGTTGAGAAAGAAGCTCGTTGTGTCATACCCGGTCAGGCAGATGAGAACACACTTCAGGTCCGAGAGCCGCAATTATGTCATATATTGGAATATACCGATGTCTAGTGGTTCTTCGGCAGACATGGCCAGCATTCAGGAAAACTGTTCTCCCGACAAGCGCTCTCGGCATATACTGAGTCAAAAAAGAAAGTATAATAAACTTTTAGGAGCAATTTTTTTTAGTATTAATCCCAAACAAATTATTGTAAATTCATATTTTGAGTCTAGCTGAATTTGAATAATTTCATGATCTTAATGTTGCCAACGTCGCAATTCAGACATGGGGTGAAATGAAAAGTTCACACATGCAGTCAATAGCGTGTATGTCCACCGTTTGCCTCTTGGATGGCAAGACATCGACGGCGCATGGACCTGATATGTCTCTGGATGTCAACCTGTGGTATTGCTTTCCACTCCTGCCTTAGAACATTACGTAAATCGCCTAACGTATGAAGATCATGAAGTCGTACCCGACGGTCCAATTGATTCTAAAGATGCTCGATTGACGACAAATCTGACGAAAGTGGGGGCCAGGGAAGAAGTGGGATGCTCTGCTCCTCAAGAAAGTCACGATAGATACACGCAACGTGACATCGGGCGTTGTCTTGCTGGAATAACTGCAGTTAGCATTGAACAACGGCACAACATCAGCGTTAAGAATTTCGTCCCTATATCGCTGTCCATTCAGATTACCATCGATGAAGATCAACTGCGTTCGATGGTGAAAGGAAACCCCTGCCCAAACCATTACACTACCCCCGCTGAAACGGCCGCATTCCCGCACGCTAGCATCAGAAAACCGTTCTCCTCGTCGGCGATACACTCTTGCCCTACCATCAGCGCGCCGTAGACAAAATCGTGATTCATCGCTAAAAAGAACTGTGCTCCAACGCTGCTGAGTCCAGCGAACACGCTGATGTACCCATTCCATTCTGACGGTACGATGACGTTGGGTAAGGATTGGTCCATAGTATGGACGCCTACTTCGGATGCCGTGCTCAGCGAGTCTGTTGCGGACAGTTTGTGCACTGATTCTATTGTTAGTTCTACCAGGAATAATTGCTGCTGTCCTCGTCGCCGGAAGGAAGCGATCCCGCAAGTGAGACGTCCTGATGTGTCGGTCTTTTGCAGGGGCCGTAACTCTTGGTCGACCTGAACGCGGTCGATCGGTCGGCAGTAGACCCAGTGGTTCTATACCTTCCAATGAGACGGTAAATGGTGGCCGCAGTGACTCCGAACTCAGCAGCGAGCTCATCTCGAGGTATCCCAGCCTCATGCATACCAATGGCACGCAACCTCTGATTTTCGGTTAACCTTGGCATTTTTTAGAATATCGGAAGACAAAAACTAGCGTGTTTTCTCAATAACCCAGGCTCTCTAGCACAACATATCACAAAGAAAATCGCCGGTCACCCATTCAATTTGACGTTCGTGGGTAGCACGTGCTGTTTTGAAATCCGTAGCAAAATTATATACGGTTGGGTGGACAACAACATGTCATTAAACTCTGCACGACTTCTTGTCCACAAACATGCAACATTGGAACTATTATATTTCATCCTTTATGCTATTTTTTTTCAATTTGTTTCTATTGTACTTTCTTTTTTGACTCAGTATATAATGAGTAAGCAGCAGTAAGACATCAGTATCATCACTCTTAACAACTATGCGAACGGTGGTGCTGACAATCACGACAGAGTGGAATATGACCCTTGTGTCCGCTTCTTCGTGTGTCGCAGAAAGCGATGGAATTATCACAGATTCCTTGTTAGTGACACATTTCACAACAGTAGGATCTTCGAATACACCCACTAGAGTCGATTTGGTTTCGTCGTTCATGTAGGTTCCGGCTCTCTTAGATAAATAATCCGAGACGAAAGATGCTAACGATGACCTTTTTTCGGCATTTGTAAGAAATATCCGATTGTTTGGAACAGTTCGAGTTCCCAAGAACACATGCGTGCGCCCTTGATCAAAACCGGTTCTTCTGCGCCTTTCCTGGCTTTTGACAGATTTCTCATGATCATATCGATCAAATACAAGCACAATCTCACATGCCGGTGCCTGCCGCAAGTAGTACAATAGTCTGTTCATTACCACATTTCCCAAATCATCGAACGCTGGGAAATTGTTCTCAAATAGAGTACACAACATAGCCATGCCATCTATGACGAACGCTGGTTCACTCCAGCGTTCGGTTCTGGGAGGGTGTACACATCGTAACAGTGGGATTCCAACTTAACAGCTAGATCTGTTGGGAACGTTGGATCGGAATTAAACAGAGCAAGCGGAATCGCCGCCAATTCATGACTCACAGGACATCCTTCAAAGAAACGTCTCTGTTTTTTGCGACAACCAGCAACCTTCTGAATAGCACTTGAGGGCAGGGTTGGGGCGAATACATTGTAAATGTATTGAATACGAATACGAATACTTTGAAATTTTATGAATACGAATACGAATACACAAATTTCAAATGCATTGAATACGAATACGAATACTTTACAGTGTATTCATGAATACAAATATGAATACTTGAATACTTTTCAAAATTATTTCTTGTAAATGGATGATAATTTGATCATTCTTATTGGGATTAAGGGTATAAGGGATTATAGGTGAAGAATTAGTTTTTCAGAGGGCGGATCTCTTAATCCTTTAGAATCCAATCAACAGACATAAGTTGGTATTAACGACAAACAAAAGAAATAAAATCAAATATCAATTTATTTAGAAAACAATTAGCAAAATGTACACAGTACTCATCCAGTGTTTTGTTGTTTGGTGCATACACAGTAATCATTAAATAGAGAACTACTGTGAGAAATTTACACAATTTTTTTGGTATTTTTTAAAGTTTATTTCTTCTAAACTGCATTTTATGACCCCCAATAATGTCTATTAATTGTGGCTAATTTTGGCTTCTTTGCTTCATGTCTTTTATTAATATTTAAACATACATTGCTGGTGAGAATAAAAAAAACTGGCCAGTGCTATTCACAAAAATCAATTAAGCAATTACTGCACTATTGGAAAAATGTTGTAATTCAAGCACAATAATTTTACAGATCTATCAGCCTACACCTTATTTCTACTATTACTGTAGAAAAATAGTTGATTAGTATTAATTGGATAATGGAGTTGTTTTGGGGATTAAAAATCAATACTTTGGCCAGACTGATATCCTTTGTCCAAAGAATAATCTGTACAATTACAATGTTCAGTTTACAATGAAACAAATTTTGAACAATGAAGAGTTTGCTATCAAAAGGCAGATAAATAATTGAACTTACCTTCATGTGTAGTATGAAGTTTGATGTACTATTTGATGGACCTGATATGTGCACTTCAAAAGTATTAGTTGAATTCTTTACTACTTTCTAATAGAGATAATCACAATATTTTTTTTACAAATACTGTATACATGTGTATTAAAAACAAGAAAAGTATTCAAAAAGTATTCATGAATACACCTCAAATTTGACTGTATTCGAATACGAATACGAATACTTTAAAATTGCATGAATACTGAATACATTTGAATACTTGAAAACATGTATTGAATACGACTGAATACCGAATACGAATACGAATACCCCAACCCTGCTTGAGGGTCCTGTGTTAGTTGTTGACCTTGTGAAACGATCGGCTTCTTCATGTCTGCAAATGTTGCCACCTTTAGTTTTGGGACCTTTTGCCAGACACCTACGTTCTTTGTGTCTGAAACAAGTCGTTTAGAAACGAACAGCGCATCAGAATCCCTGACATCTGACAAGCATTTCGCCATACTTTCCTGTACCTTTTGGCTGGCAACCAGACAAGTGGATATGGTCGTGAGCTCCGATGGCACCGAGGCAAGGTCGAACGGGTTCTGCCATTCCTTTGTCAACAAGGTGATCATTGTAGATACTCTCGTTCATCGCGCGCGATCCTAGCAGGGGTCAGTTCTTCGTGCTTCCTCTTGTCTAGTTTGTCGTTAACAAGTGCTCGAACAGCCTAGGAATACTCCCCAGATACATGTCTTGTCAAAATCCACCTCATTCTAGCACCTTTCCGCTGAGTGAAGCCCACTATTCCATCACGACCTTTACACTCTCTATTGATTGACTGTTCGAGTGCTTGGTCTGTTGGAACCCCATTGGATGCCTGTTGTGGCCGTCTTACAACAAATGCACCACGTTGCATTTATCTGAATGAATCCGGATGTGATTCGGCTACATAAACAGGTGTCCAGTTGGAATAGTTGTGTTTCCCCGCTGCTGTAAACCAAGGAACAGTCTCTCGAACAGCATCAAGGTATAAACTAAAATTACTGTCTCTGTCGGCCCTGGGCAATCGGAGCAAAATCAACCCAGCCGTTAAGAAGTCATGCTAGAAGGCAAAGGAATGTGACGTTTCCCTACCGCGTTTAGGAAAGTCCTCCAAGTTCAGCATTGTTGATTTTAAGTCTGACATGCTATCACCAATCCGCTCTGTCACACGCGTATGGTTCACAAACGACAATGCCCGCTCCATTGAGTCGATAGAGGTGAATATGTTTTTCGGCATCAATTGGGTATCCTTCTGCAGCACCCACTGTAACGCCGCGTTAACAAATATCATGTAAAACGCTGGTTCTCGTGGCAGCTCTCGAGTATTGTTTCCCCTGTAGCATCTGTTGAGCAGGTTGTGCTGTGTACACATCGGACTCAACTAGAAAGCTTCCCAATAGCAGCAAAGAATGCAATGTCAGATGCATCCCGCCTATCCTCATCGTAACTTTGTTTTGTATATCATTAGGTCCCTGCCACATAATCTCGTGAGCTTTGTTTTTATAGATGGTCATATCCGCAGTAATGAGGATATGATCTTCTTCCAATTTAGAGGCAATACCGACAAGTGACTTAATTGAATAGCATATTGTTGACAAATCTGACGGTGATGTGTTGACAAGCAGTGGGTACAGTACGTGGAGAATGTATTATCACTAAATCACCTGCAGAGTGGAGATTCAACCCAAACAAGAATTGAAAATTTGTTGCAAACCATAACAAGCACAAGCAAAGTTCCAGCCAATGGAGGTCCATTGGCTGAAACATTGCTTGTGTTTTTGTCTATATGTACAGAATTCGAAAGTAATACTTTCTGTGATAACCCCACTCCACGGGTGATTTAGGTACAACCCACTCTCCACGAACTGTATATCATGGTCGAGACGTCAATATATGATTCCAACAACTAACTGTTAAATCCAAACCAACTAGGTTTTTCTGGTCATCTGGGCTGCGTGTTCACAATGCAAGCCAAACTAAGTTGAGCAACTCAGTTTTCTGGTAACAGTCTGATATCTTGTTCACATCCATGATATCTCCTTTGGCATCGGCGCAAAGTTCGAGTCTGACTGAGGGCTTGCTGTAATGAACTTCACTCGACGTTGATGTGCCTAAAAGTGACTTCCTGTTTCACCTCAAGACCAACCTGGGTACAACAGAACTTGCGTGAGTCTGACATATCACACATGCCATAGCATGAGTAGTGTTCTTACCGTCCAGTGTCTCGTCGTTTTGGTCGAAATTGCCGATAGGAAAATGAATTCGTCGTGAATCACCTTTTATATTGTTGAGAACCAAAACGGACGACTCTTCGATTTTCATTCTCGAGTAATCCTCTGCGACTGCTGATAGAAACATTCTGACTAACCCATACAATGCGCAGAATCCAAACCTGTCTAGTTCCACGATGAGCTGGCGACTTCCAAAGTCGTGCTGAAGCTGCACGGCGAGCCCAAATTTTAGAGGCGTTACACCGCCTCTGCTCGATGCAGCAGTTATATCACAACAGTTTTCAAGGACACAGATGACACCTCTTTAGTGCTCACACTCACGTGGTTTTCTGTGTTAATAAACCACCTGATGAAATCATATAGTTCGTTTGGTACAAAACGCCTACACTCTTCAACCGATATCTGTGCCTGATTGAATAAAATTCTCACTGTCCTGGATTGATATCTCTGCAATATGTTTGTGCAGAACAATTGCAGTGGAATGCAGTACATGAGTCTCCTCGTGGTCCGACACATTGGCCGTGCAGGGTGTGATGCACTGTCCTCATCAATACGCTCTTGTAAAATGACAACTCATCTCAATGAAGCTCCAACAGTCACTGAACTGAACTTGAGCAGATGAGGTCTGATTTACCAGGTACACTGACAAAAGTTAATAACGCACTTATGTCCTGGATTCTTTTCTTCAATCTCGAAGGCTGAAGACGTTCAGGATTTCCAACACCATTTTGCCAAAAAATGCCACAAAACCGTGCATGGACTGAAGACAGAGTTTCACATTCCATTGACCCTTTGTTGACAAGCTCATTTATATTAGTTCATTAACAACTATGTGAACAGCGTCGTCGTACGGGCCTATGTTGGGTTTCGACACCGCTTTCTAGGGGATGTGTACCCAGCTAAGCATCCCCGATGATACTTATCATCTTCTACAAAGAGATCCTCATAAAAAGTCATGCACTGTTCAATTTCACTGTTATGTCTCTCTCGCGCCGCAATCAAAACTTTCTGCCTTGTATCTTCATCGGCAATTCCAGTCAATTTATTTCTCCATGTATGACACCCTGAACAAATGCACTGATCTCGTCTACTGAACGATTTTTTGCAGAGTACAAATTCTTGTTTGACTAGAAGTTCCGCGTACAGCATATGAACACTGGTCATCATAGTAAGATTTGGGCAACTTGTCCTTGTCTTTCTTCGTATATGTTGACCTGCAGCTTTTATGGTAACGTACCTTGAACGAACGATTTAACAGTTCTTTCCTGAATGGGAATGTTCTATCATAAACCTATTCCTTGAGGGTTTATGACACTTCCAATATGCGTTTCAAACCACGAGCTGTCGGATGACGAACAATATGGTCAATACCAGACTCAAATAGACTGTAACATAGCGGGTATAAGGTATTTGTCCGAATCACCGGTGGCACTCATCTCACCTTAGTCAAACATCTGAAACATGCAAGGAAAGATACAGAAAGAAAAGTGAGCATTTGATTTATACTGTCCATTTGCGTACGATTCACTTCATTTCAGTGTTTCAAATGTTGGGCGTCAGAAAAGAAACAATAACAACTAATGTTGTGTGCAATGAAAAATGACCGTTGAAATCTTGGGTATTTAAAAACTTCCATATGCGACAGAGAAGACCTTTTGAGTGTGACATATGCATTATCTACTACCATATCCATATAACATGTCATGTCCATATATAACTTTCAGTTGTCGGTTCATTTGCACTGGCATACCATGCATGTATATGATATAATATGACATTTACAAATCGAGGATTATTCCTGTCTGTGTGAGGTACTTTTTCTGCATATGCTAACTGAAAACAGAATTTTATGAGGGAAGGCAAGTTATGAAATTTTGAATGGGGATTCCCGTGTTAATTTCCGGAGTAATTTTTTCCATCAAAACCTCATCGGATAAATGAAATAAAAACACCATTATGTAACTAATGCAATTATCGGGCGCGTATGAGTGACAGAATGTTCATGTTTGACATTGAATTATCAAATAAATGCCATTCCCAAAATGGCCTAAATGACGCATGTATTTCAAATATCTGTTGAGGTTTTGACTGGTAAATCTTGCTCTGAAATTAACATGGCAATCCTCGTTCAAACTCACAGCAAGAAAAGGTAGCGGGTGGGATTGTGGTATGCTATATCAATAATCACAAGTAGGTTCCTGGTGTGTCATGTGGAACACGGTTGTATTCAGCATCTATCTGTATTAGGAACAACCGTTTCATTAACCACCGGGGTGTTTATGAACAACTCGAGACAACAGAATGATACAAGACACATGCTGGCATCATTAGTCACCTAGAAAAAGATAGGCCTACAGTGTTCCGAATCAATATACGTTCCACTAGGATGAAAAAGACAACATCCCCACACATTCCCGATTGCTTTATTATGATATTAAATACAGAATAAAGCTGAAAACTCACCAATAGGCTAAAGCTCAAAGATGGGAAACCAATTTACTGAAATACAGTGTGTTTGTAACTGCAGTTGGAGACATTCAACAGACAACATGTTGTGGCGAATTTTGAAGCACGAAAAGAATTGGTCGCTTGATACAGAAACCTCCGAAGAACGATGCAATTTTCGGTGGCATAGTTCGTTTTTCGCATGTTGGCACACAAAAATCTTTAAATAGCATTTTCTGAGGTCATTTATGATAAAAAATATCGAAAAAATGTTCCATCAACTTGTTATACCTCGTGTTTGGGTACAGGGCGCAATGTCGGACTTAACCGCTACACTATAGAGTGCAAATCATTTTCAAACATTAAAATTATTTAGATCGTTGAACGCATTCAAAAAATTGTCACATAAATGTTATTGTGACATACAGAGATTATTAGCGCAGCGAAGTTTTCATGTGTACTGTATCGATTCGAGTTGAGAACTTTCAACTGGGCCGTATCGCACGAGTCGACGCAAACGACGAGTGGGATACTACTTGGTGAATGCTCCCAACAAGATGGGATACAGCAGGTCAAAAAACATCGCCATACTGATATTTTGATTATATATTTGCCCTCGGGTAGCAAATTAGCGTCTCGGTCTTAGAATCGGGCAAATCCATTTTGGTTGAAAGCAGGCGAGAAACTTTTAATTGTAGTTGTTGCTACGGCGTGTTCTTTATCTCCATTCCGATCATGCACTTTTTGTTTATTCATGCCGTTATGGAAATTCAACTTTCACACGAGAAATCAATATAAAGTAAATAACGTGCAATTGTACCTAAAACTACATTTATTTTCAAACAAACAACACTTGTAAAATTATGGGGGCTTCCCACAAATAGCGTTTCAAAGTTTCCAAAGTTGGCAGTATTCAGCATTTCATTCTTCTACATCAGAGTCAGATTCATGCATTAAAATAGGCATAAAGTAAGAAAACAAAGATATTTTAATGTTATTAATACTAGTAGGGGTTAGTACATATAAAATTGGTTATGAACAATATTAGAAATTCACGTTAATCGATAGTGTTTATTTACACAAATGAAACGTACCTAGAAACAATTGGTAATCTTTGCGGACTCGACGGACGTTCTTCAGTGCCGTCCTTGTTCTGCGGTCAACCATCTGATACGGAATCGTAAAACCCCTCTGTGTGATACGGCGATTAGGATTCGATGGGTGAAAGGCACGGCGTATCATTGATAGGTATATAATAAAATATTTGATTGGTCTACTAAATTTGAACAATGTAGTACACAAAAAATGTATGCATAAAAACATAATGCCATTAAGTTCAGATGCCAAACAAGTAAATGTTTTTGAATGTTTATATATTTCTATTTTTTTTTTATTCCTGTCATTTTATCCCGCCTCTGCAGTTTTGCCATCTGCATCATCGCCATCGTGACGTGGAAGGCACGGTACTAGATTCACGCCACAAAGCACCAGTGGAGGTAGAGTCGCAAGCGGCAAAGAAATAGAATACACGTGCATAATAGAAACAATAATGGCAGTACTCCAACTTGTCACAGGTGTGGTTTAACATGGCGCTTTAAAATGAATTTCAGGCTAGGTTACAAAATTAGTCTGGGATGAAATGTTATGGATGTGATAAAATGGGTCGTGAAGTTGGACAACTGATCCCTATACAACTGGAACTCGTCTCAGCGTAACTGATTTCACGTCATCAAACGTCATGATGTTTATGAAACTCGAAAACGTGTTACACGATATCCACTTTCCAATCCCGGCACTTGTGTTTGACATCTTCCGAATCACTGTCAATGGTTATTATTTCGCGTAACAATTCACTTCAGTATACTTCTGGAATGTTACTAAATGATCGTACTTTATCACTTTTAAAGTACAGGTTTAATGGTCGGACAATGATCCTATCACGTGATAATGTTTTTTTGTCATACTGCAAAGAAAATTACCGCCACCTTATCTGGTTACAGAGAGCTATGTTCGGGTTTTTGCATTGATACATAAAATCTCGCGACGTTCTACGCAGCCAGGGGGAAATATCTCACTTGAAATGTGAACTGAAAAGGGAAAGGGGATTACGTCCAAAAATAACATTATCTGTGGTTTGAAATGTACAGAATCAAGTAAATGTTAAAAGATATCCGAACCATACATACACAGAACGAACCGCGTGTGTAAATGGGTTAATCGATATGGCACGAGTGCCAGTGCGGAGGGATAAAACGAGAGACCGCATACCTCGAGTTTTATCCTTCCGTGATGGCACAAGTGCCATATCGATCAACCCATTCACAAACTCGTGTCGTTCTGTGTTTATTACACGCCTTCACGTCAAAAAAAAAACAATTATAAGAGGGACACTCAGCAATTCATTTGACAATTATCAACAAAAAGATAATTATCGCCAACCAGATTTGCGATGGGAACCCGTGTTACTATTTCCTCTCCAGAGTTTCAATGTGTTCTATGTGCCTACTGTCACATAGAACACATTGGATCTCAGGGAACGATTTTTAGCTATCGCTTGCGATTCAAATTGTAATTGCGGTGCACGATTTGTAAGCAATTCCCCTGAAAATTTCGCTTCTTTATAAAAATAGTCCGTCAACAATTTCCGTTCCGCACATATGTGCGGAACAGATTTTCATTTTAGGAATGTTTTAGTGTTCCTGAAGACGGGGATTACATAGAACAGGCGTGTAATAAAATCTGAAATTAGCGCTACTTGCCACGAAGAATAATTATAACACGGCTGCTAAAATGTTTCTTGGATATTTGCGTGATAAAACGTGTAAGACACCATCTTGTACGTTATTCAACAAAGAAAGGTTTTAAATACAGGGCCCTGCGAATACTGTGCTTTTCTCGAATCGAATCTTCAGGAAATCGCAAATCGAATCGAATATCAAACCTAATATACGGCAAACTACGAGCTACAGCTGAATTGAAGGTATGGAAGAAATGAAAATGTGGAATGTATTTGGTTGTTACGATATTTTTCGTTTTATTATATGCTAAACGATAGATTATCGAAAAAATGTGGAATGATAGAAATCGTATCCCCCGCTGTGAAGATATAGAAATTTTCTCTTTTACGGTAGCAATCAAAATGGCGGATTTCAAAGCATCACTTCAAGGTGAATACGAGTCAAATTATCACTGAATATCATCAATTTGTTCAAAAAACGTATAATGAAAAGTAGATCTTGTGTTTTTGAGTGGATACCGATCATTTTCAGCAATAATTCAACGCGTATTCGCCTTGAATTGATTCATGAAACCCGCTAATCCAAACATGGCCTGAAAGTCCGTAATATTAGTTTTTGGTTTGGCACGCTCTTTCAAAAAACTTACCAAACCAAAAACGTATATTACGGACTTTCAGGTCATGTTTGGACTAGAAACCCGCCAACTGAATCAGATCGCAAGACGCTATCTGTTTCGAGTATCGATCAAATCACTTCCGCGTTTGAATGATTCAAAGCGCTGTTTACTCTCATACATCAATTCAAGGTTCAAACGAGTGGAATTATCAGATTCTTATAAAAAGCGAATAATAAAAAGAAAATCTAGTGTTTTTGACCGAAAATTATCTCACTTGTGACCGAGACAAATGGAAACTTTCGCTCGCGAAAAATAAACATTTGTCTCGGTCACTCATGAGATAATTTTCGGTATCCACTCAAAAACACTAGATATCCTCTGTATGTTATGAATAGTTGTTTTTCATATGGCTCCAAAAAAATTCATCTACAAATTTAACTGCACAGAAGACAAGTGCGATGGCGTACTTGTCTTCTGTGCAGTTAAATTTGTAGATGAATTTTTTTACATTAATCGAAATCGAAGTGGTTCGTTTTTAAATTTCCGCCACACCGACCAGACTCTTGTATTTGTTTACAGGAAATTTTGAGAAACTCATGACGTCACTTACAAACATAATACTAAAACAGGGAGCCGAACAGAAACGAACGCTGTACCGGCAGGCCTGAAACATTGATGATGCTGCGCCTGCATTTCACGAAAAAACAGAACAATTCTTTTCACGGAGAAGTGGGGGCATGGCGTTATAATAAGGTTTTCGTCGGACTCACTCAAAGTAGCCAATGACAGGAATTTTGGAAAATTCTTGCACCTCACCATAAAAGCGTTAAAATGATGCAAAGCATATTAAATTGCAACTTTTACGATAAACCGATCCCCGTAACGATATTTACATCGAATAAACCTAACCTCAGAATCAGAATTGAAAAAGAAATACTGACCTTGTAAATGCTTGTTTCACTCTTCTGTCCTTGTAAGAAAAGGGAAATGATTCTTTTTTCTGACCTCGTGGTCCAACACCTCTAAACTCATTTCTCCACGTAGAAGTGTTTACAAAAAAATAAAGGACAAGCATACTGAACTCCAGTGTTTTCTTTCTGATTGGCTCTTGTCCTGATCTCATACGAGTGCACCCAAATCTTTTTGACAAGCAAAATGAATAACCACATTAATGTTCAGCATTTGACTGCAGGCTTCAAAGTTTCAACTTGTTTACAAGTGACATGGGTAAGAGACACGTGGCGGTGTTTACATTGGGGGTTTTTGAGAGTCTGGATACAGAAAAATATGCCCCATGTTCCCACGTCTGTGACTTTGAAAAAATTATTGTGGTATTATGTTCAAAATAAAATGTTAAAAGGAACTATTAACTATTGTTATGGTAAGGTAGAGGAACTCAATTCACTACAAATACGCGAAGTGACCCAAAACTCAAACAGTGCACCTGTATCGTTTCTCTGTGCTCATAGAGTTTGACACGGGAATCACGACCGCTCTGCAAAATTAAACTAGTGAAGAAACACTGCAAGTTTGCAGAATGCGGATTCAAACCAAAATGTATATAATAATCGGTCTTAGAGACAATAACATGGTATGCCTAACAATTGTATAACCCTTTACCCAACGTAACGGCCATAAACCGACCAGCGCTATTCTAAAAACTCGCCAATAAATTTTCATTATATTTTCATTTTTTATGTCTCAAAAACATAGGTTGTTACCCCTATTTGGAACGAGCTCGACGAACTATGTGTTTGAGACAAAAAATTAAAAAAATGAGTTATTCAAGAATTTTGTTTGCAGGTGTCGTCTGCTTTTCATGTTAGGTAAAGGGATAAACACCTTGAGGAGAGGTAAACACCGTTACGGGACTATCATATTGTTTTTATGTGTTACTTCAGATTAATCTAAAACAGGTTATCACACTATTCGAACAACTGGAAGAGGTACTCTGCATGAAAAAATTGTCATTACATCTTATTGTTTTCAGTTGATATGAGTCTCGATGTTAACGGATTTTGGATTGTTTTCCGAAATGATGAATGCAGTGTTTGACAATCTGGAATTCACTCGCTTTTCTGGAGACGTCGTCTGATATACAAAAGGCACATTTCCTAAAATCATTATTGTGGCACTTGCCCTTACATCTTTTTCAAATATATTTTTCTAAGGAATTGCTCTTCATCGGCCGTAACGGTGTTTATACACGTTGAGGTGTCCTTCTTTTTCGACTTACAAAAATGAAGTATAATTTGGTTCTATGCAGCGGAAACCTGGACTTAATAGATGAGATTTCACACATCCTTTTGAAAACTGAGTACTTGAGAAAAGTTCCAAAACATTTTTTTATACATTCCTGAACGGTCAAATTCGTAAAATGATCCACCTACGTGTTTCAACGTGAAAACATAGGACCTACGAATCTCCAATTTCGGGTCGAATCGAATCCCAATTTGAATCAGGCACACAATTTCGAGCCGTATCGAAAGTCGAATCGAATCTAACCGCTCTTCAAGTTATATATATCGCTCTTTGTTTTTGTGAGACCCTAAATGTTGTCAATCTGTATTCAAATATTGTAATCAACAGCGACTCGTATTTTTCGAGCAAGTCAATCAAAAAGCGAGGGATAACTGCGTTGTGTCCTTGGGCAAGGCACTTTATCTCGATTGCCCACGTGGGGGCACGGTGGCGCTGTGTACAAAGGCGTACTGCACGCTGTTGGTGCACTTGTCTTAAACCGATGCCAGCCCTGCTTGTGTGGAGTTACTGCGTTGGGGGAGTCTGGCAGTTGTTCGACATTGCTCGGTGGTTCTCTCCGGGTACTCCGGCTTCCTCCATCCGTAAAACTGTGTTACACGAAGTGGACCTGGCTGTAGAAAGTGTCGTTAAACCCCAAAATAAATAATCAAAAATCGAATACTCCAGACTGTAAATTACTGAATAGAAGAATGGGTTAACGATTACTGGACTCGAGCAAGTGGCGCTGGGATACCACTTGAAAGGATTTTACTGAGAAACGGGCAATTTTGTAAGAGAACCAGTCTTGAGTCTTTGACCTTGCCACCTGTAAAATCGCTGTTGATTCCTTTTATTCGCCAAAAAAATGTCGGCCCGAACATTCAAAACATCAAATGATTACGTTCAGCATCATACATCAGAAATTATGAGCTCTGAAATGTGTTTTGAGGACTGTGTGTGCAGGCATCATTGTATCCGGAGGATGGAAAATGTACAAGAATTTTAATTTTAATACGATGCGAATTGGTCGCTGTGTTTAAAGTTCGTGCTTTTTAAACTGAAACTAAAGTAAAACTCGGGTTGACTGTGCATTAGGCTGTCGTCATTTCTGTTCTGCATTGTAACAAAATTACACTCTGGACGAGAAAAGATATTTTTGTGCAATAATTAACCTTCCCGTGCATCCATTCGATCGTTTAGAGTAACTGCGGTAGTTTGTGTTTCCATTCTGTATGAACTCAGCATGCTTGGTAAGTTAGCACTTTATTTTTCAACATTATAAAAGTTCTCTTTCTGACTTGAAATTTAACCATTTTTATTTTACCTCAAGTCTTGATAACCTTTGTTTGAAATGGACTGCACTTACAATAAAGGCTTTAGGTAATTCACATCTACTACATACAAGGCGAGAAACAAATTGTACGATAACTGCAAGAAAATGTCAGGTGTCTTGTCTCCACAAGTTTATACACCTTTACATTACAACCTCCCCACCCCCTCCATCACTAACCAGACCTCATTTACTCAAAAGCTCTCGACATAAGAATCCAAAAATCTTTGTTAGAGGCTGAAAAAGAAATAAAGGGGGTGGGGCTGTTTTCACCAGTAAGCTCCAACTTATTTTTGTTGATAATATTTTTAAAGATTGATTAATATTTTCATTATTTTGTACATGTAGACTTCACCAGTTTGTTATGTGAACGATTCTATCAACATTTTTGTCTTGCTATTTAGTTCAAAACAAAGATAATTCTTTATGTGTCTGGTCCTCTATCTTTTCAATCTTAAATTTGGAATTATTTTGAGTTTGCATTTAGTAAGTAGTTTTAAAGTGGACTAATAGAATATGGCTAATAATAGGCTTTTGGGGGAACATTTTCTTGGGGATCCTCCCGGATGGGGGTTGACCAATCAATCTGACATGAATTTTTGTTTCAAAATAAAATGCAGTTTCTTACCTCGCATTTGCCATGAAAATGTTCTGCCCACTGCCCTGATATTTGCCCAAAATAAAAAAAATACCCCTCCGCTGAACAATTTGTTTTGAAAATACCAATCCCAAGCCACGAAAACTGCAAAATTAGCAGGTTGTTGGTGGAGGGGTATGAAAGTGCAGAAACCCCTAATAAAGACAGCATTTGATTTAAGTTTTGATGCTGAGAATTAAAGCAAAATAATATACTTGTACAAAACAGAAATGCTAGCAAAGATTCTTAATTAGTCACTTAAAAATCCATATAAATCTATATTTAGTAAATAATGTCACACTCCCTATGTTTTAAATATTCTAATTATTATTTTTCATGGAAGTCGTCTCATAAAATTGACAATATATTGAATCAGACCGCACGTATACATTTTTTTCCTGAGTACAAACTACAGAAAGTCATATTTCAGCATTACTACATTGGCACCCCCCACCCGAAAAAGCCCCCCCCCCCCCCCCCCCCCCACAAAAAACCCCTTGCCCACAAACACGTAAAAAAATCATTGGTTTCACAAATGTAAACTACTGAGTTTTTCTTAAACCGGTTTTTTCATTCTTCCACTTTATTTTCTTTCTTCAACTAGTGTGGCTGTGGAGGAGAGGGGGTGTCACCCAGTAAGGCCTACTACCTCTATTAAGGGTGGAATCGGTGATAGTTAATCAGTAACTGGGTGTACTATCTGTCAGACATCTGCAGGCACTGTTGGCGTGTCGCAGTCGGTCTTTCCGCTTCGCGGTAATCAGTTTTCACGATTACTTTTGTCCTGCTTCCTGAGAACAACTTCAACTTAACATGATCTTGAAGGTATGTCTTTGTTGGTAAACGTGCTGCTTCATTGCCGAAATGTGAATCGAATAGGATTACACAGTAGGCCTCATATCGACTTGTCGACAGCGCGCGGCGCTGAGGGTAGCAATGTTACAAAATTCTACAGGAACTGTACCAGTGCCAAGCGCCAATATCGAACCCACATTGGACTTTTTTGCCCCAAATTAATTACGTTTTCCTCGGTTATCAATAACGAAAGCAAAGGTGGAGTTTCAGTGTTTATTTTCCAGGTAGCGATCATGTATCTGGGATGACTATCGATAGTTTTTATCAAAGTTGTGCATCAAACATTTTGGAATGAGAATCGGTAATTCCGACAGATAAATAAAGCTGGTGGTTCTAATTGGTTATATTCCACTAAACTATAAGAACCAGTCAAACGAGAGGATTTGTGCACGAGAAGAGTACTTTTTATCGGATCGCACTTGAGTTTTCTGGTTAAAATTATCGCATGCCCCTGAAATCCATGTGATCGCGAGAAATACAGTTAGGGTGTGTGATAAAGGGTTAATCTCTTCTTCTGCCATTTGATCTCATGTACAGGAAACTTGGTGATAGAAGAGTTAAAGGGACACTTGGTAGATTTTGACAACATCTCGATGATTCGAAATTTCTGAATCAGCGCAACTCGAATCAAATCGTCAGAATAATTGCGAATCGAATCGAAGTTTCACAGGCCGGCCCTAAAATAAATGGAAAACAAAATGCAAACAATACGCAATAGGAAGCTTAACTAATAAGTACTTTTTCTGTATTTGTAGGTGATTTGGGCGACAGATGTCTCACATCCGCTGATTGTCTAGATGTCAATACATCGTGCAGAGATAATTTGTGCACTTGTGGAGCTGGATATAGTTTCAACCCTGCAAACCACACATGTGCGAGAGGTTAGTGTAGCTGCGACTTTATAGCCGAAATCGAGTTGTCTATACTACTATTTCTATACAAATGATAAGAGAGTACAGTCTGTCTCTAATGTCTTTTCGGGGTTTGGAAGCAACTTGAAATACCTGATAGAACAATAGACCAGGTGTCAAGTAATGTCAATTGAATACGTAATAGTTACTAACTGAGCTGGAGGTACTCATGAATTTGAACAACCTGTCAACGTGCGGTATGTGACGCCGAGCCGTGAAGCGGCGATGTGTTACAGCACGTTGGCAGGTTGTTCAAATTCATGAATACCGACAGCGAGGTTGGTAACTTACTTACGCGCCAATTCACAGAACGCACGGACCAAGGTATGGTAAGTGAGTACGGGTGTTCAAGTGACCTAGTCTGTTGTTCTATCGGGTATTTCACGTCTCTTATCAACCCAGAGAAGACAAAGGAATTGGTGTGTAACTCTAGTTCACTGAATGTACCCGAGACCTTTCGTTTTAATGATTGAACAAAGGACGTGGTGTGTAATAGTTACCAATCTGGCTGGGGGTATTTTTGGATTTGAACAACCTGACAGCGATATGATGTGCGATGAGTAACGCCGAGCCGCGTTGGTGGCTTGTTCAAATTCATACCGACAGCAAAGTTGGTAATTGACTTCCATCCTGTCTTTTGTTCAGTAAAATAAAACGTACGGACCCCATGAGAGGTATTCAAGTGACGTCACCTGAACACTTGAACACTTTGTCCATTGTTCTGTCAGATAGTTCAGGTTGGTTACTAACCGTAAAACGAAAACAGCGCCAGGGTGTAAAAGTTAGCAAAAGTTAAGACCCATTCTCATGCCTACAGTTACTTGCAAGAGTATTTCCCAGTCGCTGCTGGCTTCAGAAAAAAATCGATTTACCAGTCCAATTTGGGCAATAGCACAGCGCCTGGCGAAATTCCTGTTGGGTACAGACGATATGGGAAGTGAATGGCAACGGCGATGTATACCCAGGTTGGAATCCAGTCGATGCTGGCTTCAGAATATTTTCTTGAATTTCCAGGTCATTCGCGGAAATAGCGCAAGGCCTGGTGGATACCTGCTGGATACAGGCGATATAAAATTAAACTCAAGCAACTGCATCCTCACATATCTCCCATTAAATAAGAGTCCCGTGTTAGAGCCAGTAGAACAGACTAGTCATTTCGCGCATATCGGCAAGGAAGCTTCCGAAGGCTGGGTGGGGGTGGGTGGGCATGAGGTATAAAAAAGGACTCTGAGTTTACAACGTGTCATAAATCGTAATGTGACATTCAATAGTATTGCCATTATATATCGCCCCATGAGGGCTGCAATGCTAAAGCATTGTGTATATTCATAAAGCTTTGGAACTCTTCTATGCTTGGTGATTGACGATTATACTTGATACCCCATGCCCATTGGCATTGACACTCTTAAAGTATAAAAGAAACAAATGCTCGAGAGTTTCTCGGTTACAGTTCGTGGAAAGTAAAGTCTTATCCACTAGTGTTCTTCAGACGAAAAGGAGAACGCGCCACCCCTGTCTGGGGCTGTCTCCTGCTAGCGCCTCCGGCGCCCTTGTATTGCAGGTTCGGAATGTACACCAAACTACGGGCCCACTTAATTCCAACCATTTTTGGAATTATGGGCTAGCTCATGTGGAATGGTGGTAGATTATTTAGAGTTACGCGACTCAAGTTCCGACTGTGACGATGCCAGCTTCAGAATCTAGTTTCAGCAATAGCTCAGAGCATGGTGGGATGGGATGAATATGGTGTATAAGTATAGAAAAATAATGATGATGATGAATATTGCCTCCTTCGATTAACTTTTCAAAATCACAAACCTAGACAATTTTTCTTAAAATACATTCCATAAAATGAATTCCGTTTCAAGATGAAACTTAATTATTATGAAATATAAAACAAAGATTTGTTTTCGATTTGATAACAGTCGAAAAAATTTGTTTTATGTTTAGAAATTTTTAAATTCAAAAGTTCGATACAGGTTTCAGTACGTAAAGCTTCGTGTTTTGTTTCAACTCGATGTGAAATATTGAAGCCATGGTTACCTGGTAATTAATCATGAATGCTATTCAGCTGAACCTAAAGACAGATAACATCTTGTAAGTGAAATGCACACAAATTATTCCAAAATTCTGCCCGAAGAATTTAATTTTGAGGTTTTATGTCAATAACTGGTGTGTCATCCAGCTAAAGGAGGGTTCCTAATATAAAGGATGAAATATAATAGTTCTAATGTTGCATGTTTGTGGACAAGAGGTCGTGCAAAGAGTTTAATGACATGTTGTTGTTGTCCACCCAACCGTATACAATTTTGCTGAGGATTTCAAACTAGCACGAGAATGTCAAATTGAATGGGTGACCGATGATTTTCTTTGTGTCATGTTGTGCTAGAGAGCCTGGGTTATTGAGAAAACACGCTAGTTTTTGTCTTCCAACATTTTAAAAAATGCCATAGTTAACCGAAAAAATCAGAGGTTGCGTGTCATTGGTATGCATGATGCTGGGATACCTTCAGATGAGTTTGATTCGGAGTCACTGTGGCCACTATTTACCTACTCATTGGAAGGTATAGAACCACTGGATCTACTACCGACCGACCGACCGCGTTCAGGTCGACCAAGAGTTACGACCCCTGCACAAGACCAACACATCAGGACGTCTCACTTGCGGGATCGCTTCCTTCCGGCGACGAGGACAGCAGCAATCACTCCTGGTAGAACTAAAAATAGAATCAGTGCACAAACTGTCTGCAACAGATTCGCTGAACACGGCATCCAAAGTAGGCGTCCATACAACGGACCAATCCTGATCCAACGTCATCGTATCGTCAGAATGGAATGGGTACGTCACCGTGTTCGCTGGACTCAGCAGCGTTGGAGCACAGTTCTTTTTAGTGATGACTCGCGATTTTGTCTACGGCGCGAAGATGATAGGGAAAGAGTGTATCTCCGACGAGGAGAACGGTTTTCTGATGCTTGCGTGCTTACGTGCGGGAATGCGACCGTTTCGGCGGGGGTAGTGTAATGGTTTGGGCAAGAATTCCCTTGCACCATCGAACGCAGTTGATCTTCATCGATGGTAATCTGAATGGACAGCGATATAGGGACGAAATTCTTAACGCTGTTGTTGTCCCGTTGTTCAACACTAACGCGTCGGATTGCAGTTATTCCAGCAAGACAATGCCCGATGTCACGTGGCGCGTATCTGTCATGACTTCCTTGAGGAGCAGAGCATTGAATTTCTTCCCTGGCCCCCACTTTCACAAGATTTGTCGAGCATCTTTGGGATCAATTGGACCGTCGAGTACGACTTCATGATCTTCAGACGTTAGGCGATTTACGTGATGTTCTAAGGCAGTAGTGGAACGCAATACCACAGGGTGACATCCAGAGACTTATCAGGTCCATACGCCATCGATGTCTTGCCATCCGAGAGGAAAACGGTGGACATACACACTATTGACTGCATTTGTGAACTTTTCAATTCACCCCATGTCTGAATTACGACGTCCTGACGTGACGCTGGCAACAGTAAGAACATGAAATTATGCAAATTGATACAGCTAGACTCGAGATATGAATTTACAATAATTTGTTTAGGATTAAAGTCGATAAAACTAAAAAGAATGCTCCTCAAAGTTTATTATACTTTCTTTTTTGACTCAGTATATATAACTATTTTCGGAATGCCTTCAGTAGATTCTATAATTAACCAATACACAATAAAGCCGTCCATCTCAATGTGATCACAATGTTTATTAATATTTAAAACTGGCACGTGAACAATTTCCTAGCCTCGGAAAGGATACATAACAAATTATAATAACAAGTCTGTTGATATGGGTCGTCGTACTTCGTCGAGTTGACGAGACATCATAAAGCAAATGAAAAAAGACGCCGTTCTGGTCCCATCAACGAAATATCACAAGCAAGATCAATCGGTTGTTGCACTCATTTTATATTAATTATTTGACAGTAGTATATAAAAACTGAGTGCAACATCAGGGGCTAATAATATAAAACTTTTACAATTGTATTTTCTAGGACTGTATTTTCTAGTTATGACTTTGAATGGTTTGAAATGAACCATCAGCATTTTCAAAGATGTGGTATGGCAAATTGCCATATCTTTTAACCCTTTACCTAACATGAAAAGCAAACGACACTTGCAAAAAAAATTCTTGAATAACTAATTTTTTTCATTTTTTGTCTCAAAAACATAGGTTATGACCCCTCGTTGGAACGAGCTCGACGAGCTCGTTCCAACGAGGGGTCATAACCTATGTTTTTGAGACAAAAAATGAAAATATTTTGAAAATTAATTGGCGATTTTTGAGAATAGCGCTGGCCGGTTTTGGCCGTTACGTTGGGTAAAGGGTTAAAATGCTAATGATTCCTTTTAGTTAGTTATATTAATAGGTAGAGAATACAATTCTAGAAAATACAATTGTAAAAGTTTTATAATATGGCTCCAGAAATGCGAACACAAATTAAAAACTGTAGAACACATCAGAACTCCAAAACTTTGAAATATCTATCTCGCAGTAATGTCATACAGTACTGGATGATCTAAATACGACTTTCTTACGAATATCCACGCCCTCAAGCCACCAGTGAAATTCTGTTTGAAATTCGACGTTGTTATGATCTAGAGCTAGTCCAGATCTTAACCCTTTGAATCCTGGCAGTATCTTCCATATCAGTTCAATGGCAGCAATTGGAAGAGTCCATTTTCATCATTTGGTGAAAGACCAATTAATATTTTCAACGTGCAGCCTCGGGACTGCCCGTTGAAACTATTGATTGGTCACTCAATATATTCACTTAACTGTCATCCTATTTAATGGAATTATGATATATCTTGTTCCTGGAGCGGGAATGTGGCTTCTCGGGTTGAAATTGTTAAATAGTCCATTGCCATTGTTTAAATTCAATCGTCTGGGATATTTTAGTTCAACCGAAGGGGTTCACCTCTCTGGCCAACTGAATTATCCTATCTGATTGAATCTAAAACATGCTATTAACATTCGTTTTCTTTGAATCAGGCAAGAAATGTTTCTCGATCGAAACGTGATTTGATCGAATCTTTAATGACTTTACCAATACTATTATTCATGTTTGTTTACTAAATGAAGATTATGAATGAAGATTCGCCACAGCTGTAGTTTTATAATTACGCTGCGTCGTTCACAAATTGTGTTAATATCTTGATGTTTTCAGGCCGAATTAAATAATGGGTAATGGGTAATGGTGCACCATTATAAATCAACGATTGTCTATGTGCAAACTCCAGGAAAAGTTGGTAAACAAACAGCCTATACCAGCCACAAATTCCTTACACAATTTGGCTCTTATCTGAGGCCTTAACGAACCCCGTTCAATAACACAAGTTTTGCGTTTATGGACGGTTACTTAGGAAAACGTTGACACACACATTTTCAAACAGGCTTCGAGTGTCCAGAGTGCTGAGCGCAAGACTTTTTTTGTGTTTTTAATTCGCGTTTGTAGAATTGACATCACGTAGTTCGTAAGCCTCGTTCGGGGCAGTCATGATACGCATTTGGAACAGCTGAGACGCTTCTTTCGATGAAGGAGACCTGATGGACAAGCGAAAGCGGTATTGAAAAGCTGTGTGTAGTAGCCATATAATAAGAATGAAAAAGTGCATTTCCTTTCTAAACGATTCGTGATATTAGTATAATAAATGGAGTAACAGGTCACTCAAATGTGATTTTTCAAGTCTCTGGATATCGACTACAGTACCAGTGGAAATAGGTTTTCTGATAGCTGATAGACCCTCTCATCCATTTCAAACAAGACTTGTTTCCAAGGTAAATGTTTTTAACAGAAATATAGACGAAAGGATAAAGCGTGAAACTTACCAACGCTTTCTTTTTAAAATCCTTTTGGCAAATAGAAAGAAAAATCATAAATAGTCATGGTTCAGTGAACCAGATGTGTAACTGGAATTTTTAACTGATTCACACGATTTCTTGGATTTTCCTTGCATTAATTCATCTACCTTCTGTGGTACAGATGGGTGGTATATCGTAAATATCGTTTGGTATCAGTATCGCGCCAATACCAATTTACCATACCGAGAAAATCTTAAAAATACCGAAGTTTCGGTATGGAAAAATATTCCCGACATTAGCTAAAAAAATAAAGATCAGACAGCAGAATATTTTCTAAAATTCTGATAGGAAAAACTCATGGCATATGTCTTTCACGGGCACACGTTAGCGGTGATTTGATGTAACAATAAAGTACATTTTGATTGACACTGCTTTGTGTCGACGCATTTCATTCACGTCATAACGTCAATCAGGTGACCAGTGAGATACGTTCTTATATGCCGTTCTGACACGTAGTCCGAATTCCATGCGTGGTGTATCTAGTAGTATTCACACTGCCGGGTTCCAATGGTACCATTCGCACTAAAAAATCGTTTGGCCTCAAAAGTAGAGCATTTGGCGCCAATCTCTGGCCCAAAAATATACTTTTAGTGGGTCTCAAAGGCTCTGTGGTTTATTATTTTAGTGCGGCGTTTTCGATAACATCGCTGTTTGACGACACAGGCGATACAGAATTTACGCCTATCGAGTATTCTATGGGATAACAGATATGATCACAGCTGTTTTAATGGATCAAGCGAATTAACAGTTTATCCATATATACACAGAACGACACGCGTGTATGAATGGGTTAATCGATATGACATGAGTGTCAGCGCGGAAGGATAGATCGAGAGGCCGCAGGCCTCGAGTGCCATATCGATTGCCATATCGATTAACCCATTCACACATGCGTGTCGTTCTGTGTTTATTACACGCCTTCACGTCTATAAAAACATTATTACAAGGACACTCAGCAATTCTTTTGACAACTATCAACAAAAAGAACGCATTTTATCGCCAACCAAATTTGCGAGGGGAACCCATGTTACTATTTCGCCTCCTGAGTTCCAATGTGCTCTATGTGCTTACTGACGCATAGAACACATTGGAACTCATGGGACGGTTTTAGCTATCGCTGGCGATTCAAATTGTAATTGCGTTGCACGATTTGTAGAAAATTCCAGTGAAATTTCGCTTCTATTTAAAAATAATCTGTCAACGATTTCCGTTCAGCACCTTTGTGCGGAACAGATTTTCATTTTCCGCATGGTTTAGTGTTGCTGTAGATGTGGATTTTCATAGAACAGGCGTGTAATATAATCTGATTCTTATCAAAACATTTCTTTGTTACTTCATCTTTTATATCTTTTTAAATTTTTTTATAAGTCATATGAATGATACAAAATATTTTCTATTAGTTTATTTAGAGTGTATAAACAGTTAGTAAATAACAATCAGGAAATTATATTTTAAACATTAATAACAGCATTTTGTTTTATTTATTTATTATTTTTAATTTTTATCATCATTTTTATGATTTATATTTTTTGTTAAAACTAAAATACTTAAATGCGCCTGGTAATACTAAATTAAAATATCGTACTTTGAGTACAATAAGGCGCCGTCTGCAATGCTCTTGCATTGCAGATGGTGCCTTGTTGCACTCAAAAGACGATACGTAGTTAATGTGTTCTTATTTACAATTAGATTCCATTTGGCACTAAAATACTTCCGGTTAGTATTTAGAATTTTTTGTTTAACAGAGCGCATCGATTTACATTGTGAGTCTATTGAATTGCATTGTAAAAAAGGTGGTCATATCAATGGAAGGGGGCCTACTACAGTAAAACTGTGTGCCATAACTTGATTACTCCGGCCGACAACGTTGTCAACAGAGCCATGTCGTCGGTTTGTGTGATGTGTAATGTAAAAGACGATGTTGGTTGTCATGTTGAATGTTAAGTACACTCTTGTTTAGAAGAGAACATCCAGGGACTTCTCCACCAAACCAATCCCTACTGAGATGGGTTGATGGATGGGGATACCTGGGTACAAGTTGAAAATGCGCTCTCAAATACCTCAAATACCATCCGGCAGTGGATAGTCCAATAATGATAACTCGTTTTGCGACTGACGCTACCGCCCACTATACATTTTCAAAATGAAATCCCAGTACCCAGCATGCACGAAGATGGCCGATCTTTGTTTACATCAGCTTCATTAACATATTTCTAAGACACATTTACTCTTATTTCATTTTATGACGCAATATATCCAAATCTCAGTGCCGAGTTCATATGTACAAGGAAAAGGGAGAGCTGAGAGTATATCCTATGTAGAGGTTGGCTTGCACCAGGATGAGGATAAGGGTAAACACAAAATGTTCTCTAAAAGTGGGATTATTAAATATTTTAATCATACTTTTGAAGATATTAGCATAGTTACAATACAGGATGAAAGGTGCTCTAACTATTTATAAAAATAATGCACATGACAATTTTATCCAAATCGCTTCTCTTTACATTAGTGCTAGGAAAGGAGGATGTGTGGTAGTATCATAGCTTGACTTGCTCTGGAGGTGTGTTTGTAGGGTTCATTCGAGTCCAGAAATCGTTAACCCATTCAAACGGAAGCACGCTTCAATATACTTCACACACAGAAGTCTCATAGGTGAAAAACGTATCTCAGTTGATAGGAGGTGGGAGAAAACACACACCATCATATGTTTTCTTATTTTAATACTCTACGTGTTATTAGATGACAGTATTTGACTCCTCCCAAATGGAACTAACCCGTTTCATGCTGTGCTCCAGCAATTATGGAGTGGTAATAAGGAAAGGAACAACCCAGTCCTCAACAATTATGCAAGATAAATGGTAAATTAGAGACGTGGTGTTTTGCGTGTTATATTCAAATGTTATAATCTAAACTGTTTGTATATTTCAGTATGTGATGTTTATGGACAGACTTTTTACAAGATAGCGAACCAAGCTATTGCGTCCAATAACGAAGAAAGATTTAGAGCTGAAACAGTGGAAGAATGTCGCCAGTACTGCGTAAATGCTACTTATAGATGCTTGTCGTTCGAGAAAGAAATAAGTAGCACCCGTTGTAATACTCAGATAGTGGGGTTGTTGGATGTACCCGCGGAGAAATTGAATGATTCCTTCCAGAATTCCGAGAAGAACTATTACCATAGAAACTGTGCCTAGAACTGTACGACCACATGAAATTCTAGGTTTTTAGCCAAATCGTACAATTTCAGCCTAAAAATTAGGAAAATGTGAACTTCAAAAATAGAACTTTCTTTCTAAAAACTTTCTAGATGTCGGTTGCTGTAAAGTCACGAAATTCGTGTGTATTGTTATCAGGGCGTGAACTACACACAAACACGGCTCATGAAACTGACGTCACGTGACCTTCCTATATATGTTTTTTATCTGACATCAACTGTGAAAACCGCCTGCACATTTAAACAAAACAACTGTCCGATATTGCGATCTTTACCCTTTACTCAACGTAACGGCCAAAACCGACCAGCGCTATTCATAAAAAATCAGCATTCAGTTTTCATTGTTCTTTCATTCTTTGTGTCAAAAACAAAGCTTATGGTTCCTCATTGGAACGCTCTCATTTTTGAAGCAAAAAATGAAAAAAAATAGTTATTCAAGAATTTTGTTTGCAAGTGCCATCTGCCTTTCGTGTTGGGTAAAGAGTGAAAGAAACGATAATAAATCGGAAAAAACCTTTAAATCAGACGCAGAGCCAGAGAATTTACCTAACCTATTAGCCATATCTGGCTTGTGCAATTGGTAAAATGAATAGGTACTATGGAAGTCGGTTCCAAATAAGATCAAGATCAGCTGCCAGCAAGAATCTCCACTGGGATTTGTCCAGGAAGAGGGCAAGCACAAAATCACGAAATAAACATCGGATGAGATGGATTTTTAAACTTCCGAATAAAGTTTTTGTCATCTCTACGAAAACGCAGCATAAGAAACACATTAATCAGCAGTAGTTCATGGCCTAAATGGCTGCAAATGTTTCCCACGGTTTTTCCTCTATAAACATATCGACCTGGAACTTCATTACTTTCATGTTATCCTTCAGATGGCCAAAAGTGATTGCTTGCGGAAAGAATGGTCAATTGACAAATGAAAGACAGCACAGTGATGAAAATATGCAGTATATTAATGGCGCTAATTACACATATCTGCCAATAATGGTTTTCATGGTAAATTGTTCTCTCGACAAATATAGTGCTGAAATGGTCCATGATGAAACAATGCCGGTAATTACCGACAAATATAACTTGTGATCTCCTAAACACAATAGTAGTGTCTGACGTGAGTAGCGAGTGTATCCACCACGTGCCCGGATGAAAGCCTAAACCATCTTCCTAATGCTACCAGTGAGCATTCTGATAGACCCAGATACAACTGCAACTGCTGCCACTCCTCATGCAATGCAGCCTCCAAACCGGCCAAATTCTGTACAGGCGGACCCTTTGCTTGCACATGACGTTCAAGAAAGTCCCAGATGTGTTCTAAGGGATTCAAATCAGGGTTCATCGCAGGCCAAGGTAGTGTTGTAATAGCATTGTTCTGAATGAATGCCCTCACACTATGGGAACGATGTGGTCTTGCATTGTCGTCCGTGAATACAGGGCGAGTAGCCAACGGGTAGTTGTCAAAATGAGGCGCAACAACCCAATTAAGAATGCCCCGGATGTACTGAAGACCATTGAGATTCCCACGTACAGTCACCATATCAAGTTTACAATCACGAGAGAGGCATCCCAGATCATTACTGATCCGCCACCATAAGGAACAGTAGGTCTGGTGTTCCTGGGCACATAAGCAGTATTTCTATGCCTTCACACTCTCATGCGCTCAACAGTAACGTGAACAAGGAACCTACTCTCGTCTGACCAATGGACTCTCCACAACGTCCTGAGATCCCAATGTTGTCGTGCTATACACCACTCCAAACATCGACTTTGATGTTGACCGGACAGAGCTTGGCGCTTGATGAACCTTCTGGACCTCATACCCAGTGCTCTGTGACGGGTTTGGACAGTTCTGTTGCACAAACAAACGCCTGTTGAGGAGCCAAAGGCGTTTCAAAACCCATTTGAAGCAAAGGGTTAACGCCTTACAAGGCGTGGAAGACTCCGATCCTTCCGAGGAGAGGTCTTTTGGGGTTGTCCAAGCCTTGGTCGGGCCTTAACATCGTTGGTTTGTTGATGTTTTCAGACAAGTCTGCTGATGACAGAACGGGTATAGCCAGATTGCCTTCCAATAGCTTTGAATGACATGCCTGTTGCATGCATGCCACCAATTTGCCATCGCAGTGCCTCTGACAGTCTCTTTGCCATGTCAACATTTATTGATAAAAGAAGAAACAAATTTTCTTGTTTTATACCCAGATAATGCATGTGTATGATAGTGTTTTTTGTGACATTCGTGGGAATCAGGCTTAGCGTGGACGAGGCGATGTGTTTGCGGCACGGTATCATCCGGAAACATCATGTTTCACGAGATGAAATGTACTGCAAAACATAGGAATCATTAAAACATAATAATCAGTAACAGCAACCTCACTGTCATGAAACATTTCAGGGTGTGCTTAATTAAGTTCCAGGTGTATATGTACAGCATATCATAAAAATAACTTGACTACTTTAGTATTAATCTACTAAACCCATACTCATGCCGTAGACTGGAATGACGGAGCTGGTCAGAATGTGGGTTTAAGGCTCAAAAGTGTCTGACATTTTCCCAGAAAATGACAGACATTCCATCGTATCGGCAAAATCTTTCGACAGACGAAATATGTTTCTTTTAACGAAAATGCATCTGAGCAAAGGTTATTTATTTCTACTCGGTCGTTCAAGTTAGGACCCTACAAAGCTTCGTGATTCGATTTCGAATCTCAAGTTGATATTCGGTTCGATTCAAAATCCGCTACCAGATACGCTTCCTCTCGAATCCTTTTCATAGGAATACAGCTTGGTATCAGTCAGCTTCATCGTCTCACAAAACGGTTTGTTCGGATGGAAATCGTACATAAATAACGTTGAATTAAAAGACTGAGTGTAACTTCAGCCACATTAACATAAATAACATCTGGACTTGTAATACCAAACACATTCTAATTTCAATATCACTAGTCCCTACTACCGTTAAATGCATATTTAAAGTTTCCAAGCAATATCGACCATGAACTTGGTAATATTCCAACTACATCATCAAGGCATGCCTTCTACGAAGGCATGCCTGGATAATGTAGGTGGATTATTTTATCAGTCGGAACATGAGCCATCACAGTTGGAACATCAGGTTTATAGCACCCCAACCATCATCTTTCATGTTCAAGACGCCACAAATTCGATTCGAGGTTCGATTCGATTTCTAATAATAAATGTGATTCGATTCAAGATTTAATTCGAATCGAAAATGTGCGATTCACAGGGCCCTAGTTCAAATAAAATGTTTTTTTTACTTGTAAATCCTAATTGACAGAATGGGATATCAAAGAGACGTGGCAGGTATGTATTCAGTGTTATTTTCCGAAATTAAGGAGCCGATAAATGGGCATTGAACGCACAGCTATGGCCGTCACAGGATGTGTCGTTGAGGATATCTCGAAAGAGGATATGGCCCTCTCATATTAAGAGCTCCAGGGTCCACCTCCGGGAAAATCATAAAAATTAGTATCCAAAACTCTTCAAAAGAAGTGGCATGGTTGTTTGGCCGGGGATGCACGAGTTACAAGTAGCTAAAATGGGCATAGTGCAGCTAGCAACACGAGTGAGCTGTTGCTGTGGTTAGTTATTCGTGAAAATCAAGCCATTCCAGGTCTTAAAATTATAGAGGAAAGGCGTCCTCACTCAGACAAAAGAAAGGGACGGGTGGTTTGAAGGTTAATAATTGTAACCAAGTTGGCTCGACCAGGGTGATAAGCAACTTTGGAAATTTGGTGTCCGGATGTTAACTTCAGATAGAGTCATTGAATCAACACCAAATTTTGTGAATAGGTTTGTCTCAAGAATACACAGGTCAAGTATGAATTTGGATTCAATCCAACCAACGTGGTCTAAGTTATGACACTTTTTCCATTTTTTTGACTTTGAAAATTTGTTGTCTGGAAATATGTCCAATGTAACAACTTGCTGTCGGGGGACATAGCCCACGCCTGGCGATGTCCTCGTTGTTCATTGGAATGTAAACATTTGATTATGTTATTAAATGTTTATTTTGACCTGTCAATCAAACTAGATAATGTTCCAACAAATGTTTAAAACAATACCTAGTTTTTCTGGGCAACTGTGTTCTTTGACCAGGAGCCAATACTATAAAACGTTTACAATTGTATTTTCTATAATTGTATTTTCTACCTATTAATATAACTGACTAAAATAAATCATTAGCATTTTAAAAGATATGGCAATTTGCCAACTTGCAAATTCTCTTTGTGATGTTCTGATGAGAGACGGCAGTCTTAATAAATTCTGTGCAGTATTTGCATACTTGTTTACAATAGACACCCGTAGTGATTGCTGGGAATAGTATGTGAATACATATTTGTACCTGGTTTACTGCATTAAAAAACATATAATATATGTCATAACTGTAAACGTTGTCAGTCGTTGAGGTTGAGCACTTGTGCAAGATTGGCTTGTCTTATGGAAAAGGGAAAAGTATATAATAAGCCACAGCAGACGGTCCATGGTTGTCAGTTTCGACTGCACAGTTGTGCAAGCTACACTGATTCTTACTCATCAATGTAAGTGTCGGAATGTGCATTGCCGTCTATGTGCCAGTGGCTATTTAATATTAAAGTAGCTAAGGGAGTGAAACTTTCCCGATTAAATGATTTGGATGTCAGGTGTTCTTCCTAGTTCCTCTTTTGCTTCTGCCAATGTGTCGTGACATGATCACATCGAGCTGGAACTTGATGAGTTCAGATTGCTATATAACCTGCAGCATCAAGCCTCCAAACCAGATTCTCTTTGTTGTTTAAACTGTTATAAGAAGTTCTCGGGGACTGATAAGAACGAGACTGATAATCTAACTGTATTAGGCCTACAATATGAGTTACTTTTATGCTAGCTATGAATACATTTTTGGGGCCTGGTATATAGGTGGTATATAGACTATTAGTCTTAACTAGGTGACGGTGATTAGTATATGATGATTTCGTGCTGCCTTATATTGATACAGTTTAGACCATGCCAAATAATTATGTTTATCCAGAATATTTCTCGAATTTTAAAGGCTAAGACTTGATTAGTTATACTTGATTACTTTGAGGAAACTGCAGTGTCTGTGCCTGATGGATTATCACATGGATATTGGGATTGAATACCCATAAAAATGAAGAAATTGTTTATTAGAATAAAATCAGAATTTCAAGGACAGCAGTGTTGTTCACTTCTAAGTCCCTGAACCATTTGATGTCATATTTTGATTGAGGTCCATCACTAAAAAATCCACTTAATGAATTAAATCCACTAAACACTCATTCTCACCTTGTTGACAGAACCCCGAGTGTAACTTGACCAAGACTATTAGTAGAGTGGCTGTGAAAGTAGTGTACTGGGACCCATTAGACCTCGCTTTGGTACACTTGGAGCTGACTGGTAATGATTTGTAATATTTTGCAAACATGGCTACTGGATGTGTCCCTGATCAAGTTCAACAACTAGCTCATGAACTAGCACAACTGACACATACACCACTGATTGCCTAGCACAACAAGAATGGCAGGCTGCCCAACAGATATCTCTAGCACAGCAATCATCAGAGATGTTTGAAATGGCTGAATCCCCTTTTGTAGAAATGAAAACCTTAAAATCCCTTAGTCCCTTAGCCATACCCAGAAAGAAGCTAATATTACTGTCAGACAAAATGCAGCACCTACCAATACTCAAGTATTGGCGATTTCTGTGAGTTTGTTTGATGATACTGCCAAACGTTTCAAGAAATGGATCTAAGAACTTGTGAAGTATTCTAAAATCACTGCTCAGTCTGGTGAAAAACTTAAATTAATGGCCGCTCAAACTAGTGTAAGTGTAGTAGCCAATTTAATTTTGAGAAGATAGAAAAAACAAAGCCTCTGGGGTAAAAGAACCATGGGCTGAGTTAAAGACAGATTTAAAGTTATACGTTATTCTGAAATGACAGTAACAGCTATGGACTCATCTTATCTTCATCATATCAAATGAGGAAAAAGTGAAACCATTGTAGCATTTCCAGAACATTTGTTAGATTTAGCGAGAGAGGCATTTGAAGATGAAATACAAAATGTCATGAGTCAAAAAACAACTGGTTGACTACTTAGTCAATGGATTACTAAAATGTGATATCAAACTCCAAATTTTAAGGAAAGGCCCAAGACAATGAATGCAAGAATGCACATTGGCAATGAGCGAAGAAAATATTAAACATTGATACAAAGTCAGGTATGGTCAAGAGGTGAAATCTGCTAATGACAACCCTGATTTTAGAAATGTTTCTCAGGGTGAAATTTTAGTGATATAAGAGACATCCAACCCATGGAAATTGATAATCATAGACGGCATTATTGAAATACTAGTGGGAATAATGAATAACAAAGATGTAGGACTGATTATAGAGGTTTTAAAAGAGATAATAGAGGTAACAAAAGACTTAACAATCTGTAGAAAGGAATAAACCATATCAACAGCCTAGAAAGTGTTACAGATGTGGAAAACCTAGACACTTCCAATGACTGTCGAACTCGTTTAAACTAGAACAACCTCCTTCTTGTGGAGCAAAGACTGAAGGTAGAGCTACAAGAAATGCTGCAGTAAAAAATGAAAATAAACCATGTTTTAAGTGTGGAAAAGTGGACACTTATTTAAAGATTGTAAGACACATAGTATAAACAATGCATAGCAAGAAAATATGCTCAATCTAATTGGGATCATAAGCTATGTTTTCAAAGCAAAACTTGAAAAAAAATAATTTAATTTATTTGGAAATTTTTGTGAATACCATTGGCCAGTTTAGTTGTAACTTTATGTAAAAGTTTAAATTACACATTATGAGATAAAAAAGAATACCAATTTTAGTGAACGGTGCAGATATTTCATATGAGAACACTTCTCATCCTAGATCATCTATGCCTGAATGCAGTAGTGGTGTAATTACATTGAATATCCAGCTGATTGTGGATAAATGGGTCTCTGCTGATGGTAACCCACGCATGTTGCAAGTAGTGGTGCAAGGGTATAAATTGCACTTCAGGGGTTTGCCTTTTTTGGTTTCCAATCAGCTAGAGATAATAATCATATGAATTGAAAAAACTTGTTTGCATGGGTTCCATGTTACAAGTAGGTAGTAAGCCTTTTAAGACTGTTGTGTATAACAAACTGAGCAAGCCTAGGTTAGTTTTCGACTGTAGGCACCTTAACCCAGTTCGATTCCATTTTCAGGTCCAGTATGAGGACGTCCATATTGCAAAACAGATGTTCAAAAAGAATGATTGGGTTTTCAGATTTGATTGGAGCAGTGCTTTTCATATTTGGATCTCTCCAGAGCACATGACATATTTGGGATTTTCAAAAACAGAAAATGGTGAGACAAAGTACTGGGCGTTGTGTACTTTACCCTTCCCTTTGGAACTTCAACACTTGTGTATATATTCACTAAGTTAATGAAGGTGGTTATAAAATTTTGCAGGTCACGTGGTCACAGGTGGATTATGTTTCTGGACGACGAAATGGGTGGAAAAAGTAATTATTCTGCAGCAGCAGTGTTAGGTTATCATGTTAAGCAAAGCTTGTTGGAATTTGGATTCCTATTGGCAACATTTTGGTGAGGGGGGGGGCCAAAATAAAAAAGTCATTTGGATTGGGCTATGTATGGAATTTAATCAGCGGATTGCTCTGTGATACTGAAGAAAGAGTGTTCACAACTGAAGCAGTGTTAAGGTCAATGTTATTTCAGTTGCATTGAGATAAATTGAGGATGAAACTTTTAGCCTCGGTGGTTGGTTAGATCATTTCTATGCAGAATGCTGTGAGACGTTTGGTCAGATTGAAAACTAAAGAGCTATTCAAATGTATTTTGACACAAGCAAGCTGGGAAACTTCGGTAAAGGTAAGCAGAGAGCTATTGACGAGTTTGCCTTTTGGAAAAAGATTTTCAGATTGCTCAGTGATAAAGGTATGCCTTTGCAGGCAAACATTCAGTGTGAGATTATAGATTTTAGCGATGCCTCCTTCACTGGGTACCGATGTTTTGTTGCTTAATGTGAGGGCATCTTTTGTGAAGGCACGGGGGTAATTGGATCAATAGTCGTCGAAAAGCTCCACCTGGGGGAGATCAAAGTAGTACATAGGATTCTCTCCAGTAACTTGAAATATTTCGATGGTCATGAGGTCAAATGGACCTCGAATAACAAGAATAGGAAGTCAAACCTCAAAGTGGATTGTTCGCCAGCTGTACATAATATGTGTGCTACCAGCACTAAACTTTTCAAGTTATTATGAATACCTGTTAGAAATTGACCGTAAATCAGTCACTGAGGTAGTCAATTTCGCAAAACTCACAGGATGATTCTAAAAGAGCGTACTTCAGTTCATCATCATTCTCATCTTGTTCACAGTCATTTTCCATTTCGGAACAAAGAGTTTTGAACACCTGATCCCCATCACACCATTTGATTTCATAAGTATCTTCAAGCACAATCCAACCATATTCTATTCCATAAAAACTCTAAATATTCCTGATGCTCTCTTGCTATAGGAATAGAATAGTTTGCATGCTGAATGTCGATTAAGCAAAAATACATATTTTTTCATATTATTAACCTTATTTCTAAGAGACTTGTACTTTTCCCAAAGCGAAGTGGTCTTAAATTTTAAAGCTAAGCTTCTTGCTCTATCACTTTGGCGGATTGTTTTTCTAAGATTATTATCAAACCAAGGTTTGTCATGTTTCCCTTAGTGTTACTTTATGTCTGGGTATGCAGGATTGCGCTAGTTCCGAAAGTTTTTACCGACAATTTGTAACTGATTCATTGATATTGCCTGGTTCACAGACAAGAGTATCAAGTTGTTTAGTCTACCAAAATTGGCTTTATTGTAGTTCCAAGCAAATCTACAGTGTGTTCGGGGGCGGGTTTGATTTAAAATTATAAATGTGTGGCTTTGTGATCGGAAAGTTCAAAATCCATGGTACCAGTACCAGAGAATATTTCAACAATGGTGTCACTTATAATAATTGGATGAAGGAGTGTTTGGCTTCTCGGTGTGACTCGGGTCGGAGCTTTTATGATATTTCTCATGTTTAAACTTATTATCATATTACATAGAGGGCCACTGCACCTTAGTAGGTCACTGTTCAAAAACGTATACCGTGGACAGTGGCTTTGGTGCATTAATGACAACATGACTCCACCAAGGGAACGCAGCTTCAACAATAGGGGTGATTCACAAAGTTTTTAACACCCACACTATTTACAAATAAAGGCACGTCCGTAGAAAAGGATAACTTCAAATTAACCCACCTTTAATTTTGGCATTTTTATTAGACATACAGTTGACTTCACATTAACAGCCAAATCGAACAGTGTTGAGTTGACTGTTTTAATTTCTTTCATCGCACAAATACCAGAAGATGTGACAGAAGTGGTCTGCTACAATGGGGAAATCCTACCCGCTGCCTTCTACTGTATAAGAGTGTGGGTCTAGGTAGTTGGCGATTGGTGGGCATTAAGTACCCCGAGTCTGCACTAATTTGGCGAAATGTCGTGTCGTTAGCCTAATTTTTATTTCAAAATAAATAGGAAATCGATTTTCCGTTTGCGTACATTACTATACATCAGGCAAATAAGAAGAACGTATACGGTAACTGCCAAATGTATTCAGCACTTGTTAGCTCTTCCAGAACGACGATCGATTTTACAGCGATTAAAAAACGTGGTATTCTTTGATTTTGTTGATGAAGTGGTGAGATGTGAAACACTATTGAAGAGCTTGAAGAGTCCTTTCCACCAGTGTTTTACACCACAGCACACCATCGGCTCAATAAAAGGATTTCAAGAAATATGCAACAGTATTCTTTTTTTTTGTTTATCACGTCCTTTGATCTTACACTGCATGTCAGCATATTGACATTATGATTTGCCTTTCTATTACCAAAAGTCGGGAAAAGGTCAACTAAAATGGTAACCCCAGTTTAAAGATGCCTTACATTCTAATTTGTACAGGACTTTACCATGTTTAGTTGAGATCGCGGAGGCTCAGTTGCTAAAGTATAGGACTTCAAAATGAAAAGTACACAGTTCTATGCCCACCAGGGGTAACGGCGTTGCATCTTTGGGGAAGGTCCTTAATCCCGAGTGAACACACGAGGGCACGGTGGCGCTGTGTACTAAGGCGTACTGCTCGTCGATGGTGTACTTGTTTTCAACCAATGCTAACCCGGCTGTTGCGGCGTTAGTACGTGGGGGTGCCTGACAGCTGCTCACCACTTCTCGGACGTTCTCTCCGGGTTTTCTAGCTTCCGCCACCCGTAAAACTGTCCAACATGAAGTGACCATGGCTGTCGAACATATCGTTAAATTCCAATAAAACAATAAAACGAACCTCATGTTCAGTTGACTTTCAACTGACAACGAAATTGCCTGGTCACGTTTGTTACTAAATAATTCTCCTACTAACGAAAAAATACTAAATTGCACTCAACTACATGAAGATATGATCGGATGGAATCGATACCCAACCCATGCCACTCATTGGACAAATTTGCTCCCGTTTGCTACATTTGGACATCCCCGCATGGATAACACAAGTTGTATTAATGATAATTGTGAGTTGAAACAAAAAGCTTTCGCCCCTTCGTGCAAGCGTGCGATAGCTAATATGTGCCGCGCCTCCCAATTCAGCCTGTTACCTGGTCTACAATAGTAATATCCATCCACGACGGACTTTACAACCAGGGGCCAATACTGTACAACTTATACAATTGTGTTTTCAGGAATTGTATTTTCTACCTATTAATATAACTGACTAAAATGAATCATTGGCATTTTAAAAGATATGACAATTTGCCTACTGGTATATTGCCACATCTTTGAAAATGCTGATGGTTCATTTCAGCCCATTTAAAGTCATAACTAGAAAATACATTTCCAGAAAATACAACTGTAGACGTTTTATAGTATTGACCCCAGGTAATAAAACATACATTTATCCAATGGCATTTTCTTGAGCAAATCTCTATTCCGTTCACGACTGACTGGCTTTCAGCACATCGTAATGATTTTACATGTCTCAACTGTATTGTGGAGCAGACTGAATCATCCCCAAAGAGGTCAAAGAAATAAAGCAAAAATATACATAAAAATATTTTCTATTTTTGTGTAATTTCATTGTTTGAACTCTTTTAAACACATTACGGTGTACTCTTTTTATTGAAGCCATATGAGTATACAGTTTCGACATAACGAAAAAAGAAAGAAGGGAGCTCGGTGGCTCAGTACGAGACCGTTGGACTTCTATGCTAGATGTCCCGAGTTCGATCCCCGTCCGGGATGACCCGCGCTGTGTCCTTGGGCAAGGCACTTTATCTCGGTTGCCTACATGGGGGCACGATGACGCCGTGTACTAAGGCGTACTGCACGTCTATGATGCACATGTCTTCAACAGCTGTAACCCTGCTTGAACGGAGCTTGAACAGAGAATGTTTTGGAGCTGACAGTTGCTCGTTGGTGGTTCTCTCCGTGTACTCCGGCTTCCTACACCCGCAAAACTGTCACGGTCACGATTAGCATACGTATGTGACCTTAAACACCAATAAACAAAAAAAAGAAAGAAAGAGGATGTCGACGGCATCGTGATCATGTAGTGATTCAGCTCCCATTCCTGTCCATAACGGCGTCAATCGAAAAATACGAAAATATAACATTGCATCTTTGTGGAAGCATTGGTGCGCCAATAGGGACAGTTTTTTATTTCGAGGCGTTGATTTCGTTTTCTTATACATTTGAAATCTCTACCCACTGTTGTAGTTGCGGTGCGATATATTGACTGATTTGGCGATCATGTAGTGAATGAAAATGACATGTATACTTTCAACAGAGGATCTCTAATGAGTCACGATTTGGTATGAAATTTTCATCAAGTTTACGGAAACTGATCCGAGTCGAGGTTTACCCAGGCTCAGATCGATTTCGAACTACCTGTGCAATTGACAACAACTGTTAACCCTTTACCCAACGTAACGGCCAAAACCGGTCAGCGCTATTCTCAAAAATCGCCAATTAATTTTCATTATTTTTTCATTTTTCAACTCAAAAACATAGGTTATGACCCCTCGTTGGGGTCATAACCTATGTTTTTGAGACAAAAAATGAAAAAAATTAGTTATTCAAGAATTATTTTTGCAAGTGTCGTCTGCTTTTTAGGTTAGGTAAAGGGTTAATAAAATTTATTACTTTATATTATTATACTTTACTCTCAAAAACAGAGGTGTTGGCCCTCTCGATCGCTCGTTCCAGTGAGGGATGAGGAAGTTATATGTTATGTTTTCGTGGCAAAATATGAAATTGTTTAGTATTCAAGCAATATTTTTGCAGATGTCGTCTGCTTGCTCCGTTGGGTGTACTGAAAATTGAATAAAGTACGTCAAAAACAGCGTAGATTAATTCACTTCTACTTCTGAAATCAGTTCACGCACAATGTTTCATCGTCGACTTCGGACGCCAATTATTTATTAAACGTGTTAGGGACGATATTTTCCTAATATTATGTCAAATCGGTGCTCTATCTGCATTTCATTAAAGGGTATTAGTTGGTCAGTTTCATATCGACCCAGATATCAGCCGGTAGAAGGCTGATGCTAAGTTACCGAGGGCTAATATCTCGGTCGATATGGAAATAACCAAGTAATAACCTCTTTATTTATTAACCCTTTACCTAACCTGAAAAGCAGACGACACTTGCAAAAATAATTCTTGAATAACTAATTTTTTTCATTTTTTGTCTCAAAAACATAGGTTATAACCCCTCGTTGGAACGAGCTCGACGAGCTCGTTCCAACGAGGGGTCATAACCTATGTTTTTGAACATTTGAAACAAGTACAAAATTCTCAGATCTGTTAAAGTTTTTTGACAGTGTTATTGTTTTTCATTATTTTCACCAATTTGGAAGTCTCCTCTTCTCCTACAGTACGTGGAGAGTGTATTATTACTAATTCACCCACTTAGTGGAGATTCCACCCGAGCAATAATCGCAAATTGTTGCAAAGCATAACAAGCAGAAGAAAAGTTTCAGCCAATGGACTTCCGGGTTAAACTCGGAGGTTCATTGGCTGAAATATTGCTTTTGTTTTTGGTCGATATATACAAAATTTGAAAGTTATAGTTTGGGTGATAACTCCACTCCGCGGGTGATTTATTTACAATCTACTCTCCACGTACCGTAGTTCAGCTATCGGAACGTCTCGATTTCTTCACTGGGAAAGCCGCGATGGTCGGATAGCTGAACTACCTTCGACCAATGTCCGCTTACAACTCGGACTTTTCGTCTGCATTGAATTTTCTGATCAACTCTTTTTTTTTCTTCTCGTCACCCTCCTAATCATTACTTATTGCCATCTTCTGTTCCTCATCATACAAAAGTCACTACATTATGCCTGGTCACACTAATTCTTCTGAGTACCTGCGGCGAAAACAGTGAAAAGTTTCAGTGAAAACAAACTGGTTGTGACTAGTAACGCATCAATGGGGACAACTCTAGCTTGGTTCATATTAGCCGAGATCGGCGTCATCTCAGCCGAGTTTGAAGTCATATCTGCCGACTTTGATACCGGGCATTTCGGGAACAGTATATCATACCCTGTAAATAATTATTACTATCAAAAGGCATTCGTTAGGGTTATCTGCTCCGAACTGGGGTAGTTCTCTTTTCACAATATCTTCAAACGTGGACATGTTTACTTCAAATCATCCAAGACGCTTTTTTAATCTGCCCACCCCAAATTTTAAATCATCTGTTGCAGGACATGCAGACTTCTAATGACAATTGGGGCCACCCGAATGCTTTTTCAGACCTAGGTACCCAGAAAGTGAAGGTATAACTAGAACAAAATGGATTCAGAAATAACAGAGACGAGTACATGGACGAGTATTAAAGATTTCGGGCATGAATGGAATCTGTCCAGAGACTCGGAAAGGGAAGAAGATACGGACAGTCTGCCATGCACCCTCCACCAAGGCCACGAATCACAAAAGGGAGTTCCTGTAATAGAACTAACTACATTTGAATGAAATATATAAAAAGAGTAAGGGCTATATGACTAATAGTCAAAGAGAAAGAAATGAGATTATAACTAGAGAAACAGAATTTACTGCATCCAGTAAATTGAAGTCTGTGTGAAAAAGGTTAAAGTATCAGAAAAAAACTATATAGAAAGAGAATTTATTGAGGCTTATTTTCGGGAGTAAAATATTTTTAAACAAATCAGAAATGGATTTTCGTTAACAGTATTTACATATATTCATTCAGGAAGCAGAACAATTTCTATAAGAAGCCAGAAAGGCATATATGTACACAGCAGTTAAACGATTCGATCAAGGAATCAGTAATTGACATTACTGGCTCTGCCACTTATTTGAATGATGAGATACATGGAAAAATCTTCAGAATTGCATTAGTTGTTATAAAATGTAATTCCTAATAGTTCTGAAAAATATGCACTTAATGACCTCTGTTGACTGCATTGATGTGGACCACATTTTGAAGCTTCAGCCAGTTTTAGCTCATTCGGTGTAGGTCCCATGTCGAAAGGTCATACTAAGCCTGAAGTATGAGCATAAACCACTTCAAAAATATTGGCTCCACCAACTTCGGATCTGCCATGTTTGTAGATGATAGCAAATATTCATATTAGCTAGAACACATTAAGGTGCATGGTACCTCAGGAAAATATATTGCGAGTAAAAGAATTCAGTAATGTTGGAATATAGACGTAAAAGGCCTTAAATGCCCCCAAGAGCCTATCTGAAGATTTATTAGTATTGGCAAAATACTGAGATCTCATCGATGCCCATGCGTGTTTAGAGCAACATTGTGAGAACAGAAAGTGTTATCATTATTCTTGCATTGCAGAAATAAAATTATTTGGACCCATATTAAGATCTTGAAAGGGTTAAAATAAACCCTTCAAATACTCCATTTAACCCTTTAAAAACGAGCTCATTCCAATAAGAGGTCATATGCTATGTTTTTCAAGCAAAAATGAAAATTGAATGGAAATTTCTGTGAATAACGCTGGCTAGTTTTCGTCGTTATGTTGGGTAAAGGGTTAAGAATGCCTTACTTATGGAGGTAGACCTAAAAATGTTGCAGAAAGGAAAGTGTAAAAACATTCTGTAGCCATGAGTTATATGAAAGGTGATTGTACTCAGATTGAAGTATTAAGAGGGTTAAAAACAGACCATTCAAATATTCCATTTCATTACTTTATAATTGTGATAAGTGTTTCGAGAAAGCCACACACCACTCCATCCCGAAACCTGTTGATCCTGAGTTATGATTGAGAATAAATAAATTTTAAAAATGCTTTGAAAAGTGAAGGGTTCTTTATTCAACATGGTTTGAGAATTAATTTTGAAACTTGATATCAAATAAATATACAATGCTATTCTATGTAACACTCACAGATTTCTCTCTGACCTCTTTGTTTATGAGAGATTTTCTAAAGTTTTAGCTATTGCTTCAGTGAACTCATTTGCCAGTACAGTCTATCAGCATAACAAAAACATTAAGATAGGATTGATTGTATTCGGGTTATCATCTTTACAAACACAGAAAACAGAAATATTCAACTACACCATCAAGACATGCCTTCTATGAATGTTATTTATTTATTGAGTTTAACGACACTTTTGACGGCCACAGTCACCTTGTGTCGGACAGTTTTACGGGCGGAGGAAGCCGGCATACCCCGAGAGAACCACCGAACAATGGCAAGCAACTGTCAGACTCCCCAACAGACTGACTCCACACAAGCAGGGTTAGCATTGGTTGAAGACAAGTACACCATCGACGTGCAGTACGCGTTGGTGCACAATGCCACCGTGCCCCCACGTGGGCAATGGGGTGAAGTGTCTTGCCCAAGGACATAACACAGTTGCCGCAGCTGGGATTAGAATCAAGGACCTCTCGGCTTGCAGCCTTCACCTCTACCTACTGAGCCAAGACGCCCCTTCTATGAATGTAATTGGAAAACTTTGGAGGCTTATTTTTGGGGATAAAATAGTTTTAAAGAAATCAGCACTAGGTATTCGTTAACAGTGTTTCAAGATATTCATCCAGGAATCAGATAAAGTTTTCAAAGAAACCAGAAAAGGCATATATGTACACAGCATTCAAAGGGTTCGATCAAGGAAATGCATTAGGGGTCCAAAATCAAAATGTGATTTCCAGGAATTCTGAAAAATGCACTCAATGACCCCTGGGTTATCTTAGTGACCTTGACCCATATCGTGAACCTCTTTCAAGTGTCGACTCAGATGGTGTTGGTCCCAGGTCTATACGTCACACCATGCTTTAGATATGAGCGTGACCCACTTTCAAACATTTTAACCGCCTCACTTTTTTCGTGTAAAAATGCATGTATGAACTTTGGGAATACATTGGGGGTAAAAAATGTGATTTTCAGCAATTCTGAAAAATTCACTCAATGACCCATAAGTGACCTCAGTGAACTTGACTCATATTTTGAACCTCCATTGAGTGTCGACTCATTTGTTGTTGGTCTCAAGTCCATTCGTCATACCATGCTTGACATATGAGCGTGACCCACTTTCAAAATGTTTGGCCACGCCCACTTTTTTTACGTAAAAATACATGTATGGACTTTGGAAATGCATTAGGGGGTCCAAAAATGTGATCTCCAGCAATTCTAAAAAATGCCCTCAATGACCACTGGATGACCTCAGTGACCTTGACAGATATTTTGAACCTCCAGAGAGTGTCGACTCATTTGGCGTTGGTCCCAGGTCCACTCGTCACACCATGCTTGAGATATGAGTGTGACCCACTTTCAAAATTTTTGGCTACGCCCACCTTTTTACGGAAAAATGCATGTATGGACTTTGGAATGCATTGGGGGGGGGGGGGGAGGATTTCATAAATGTGATTTTCAGCAATTCTTAACACTGCACTCAATGACCCCTACGTGACCCAGCGACCTTGACCCATATTTTGAACCTCCATCGAGTGACGACTCATTTGGTGTTTGTCCCAGGTCGATAGGTCATCCCACGTCTGAGATATGCGCGTGATCCACTTTCAAAACACCCCTACGGACACCCCTAAAGCCCCAGGGATCTGAAAAACATAGGATGCCAAGAACTTGTGACTATCTGTCAGTATGCCAAAAATCAACTAGATAGGACAATTCATTTTCGGGTTACCGTGTGGACAAAAAAGTGCTTAGAAGACAGTAGACAGGAGAAGAAGAAGAAGAAGAAGAAGAATAAGAAGACGAAGAAAAGAAGAAGAAAAAAAAGAAGAAAAAGAAACCGTACAAAACAATAGCCTGTGTGTTTCACACAGACTAAATATATTGGAACGATTTTTTCGGCGCTCGCAGTTAAAGACTGCAAATGCGACAAATGTTCCTATTTTTGCTAAACGGTGATAAAATGTGTGAGACTGAAGAAACAGAATTTACTGCATCAGTAAATTCAAGTCTGGGTGAAAAGGGTTAAAGTATCAGGAAATAACTATATAGAAAGAGAATTTATGGAGGCTTATTTTCGGGAGTAAAATATTTTTTAAACAAATCAGAAATAGATTTTCGTTAACAGTATTTACAGATATTCATACAGGAATCATAACAATTTTTATAAGATACAAGAAAAGGCATATATGTGCACACCATTTAAAGGATTCGATCAAGGAATCAGAAATTGACATTACTGGCTCTGCCACTTTTTTGAAAGATGAGATACATGGAAAATCTTCAAAATTGCATTAGTTATTATAAAATGTAATTCCTAATAGTTCTGAAAAATATGCACTTAATGACCTCCATTGACCGCATTGAGATGGACCACATTTCGAACCTCCAGCAGGTTTCAACTCATTCGGTGTAGGTCCCATATCTATAGGTCATACCAAACCTTAAGTATGAGCGAAAATCACTTTAAAAATGTTGACACCACCAACTCCAGATCTGCCATATTTGTTGATGATAGCAAATATTCATATTAGCTAGAAAATGTTAAGGTACATGGTACCTCTGGAAAATATATTGCGAGTAAAAGAATTCAGTAATGTTGGAATATAGACATAAAACGGCCTTAAATACCCCCAAGAGCTAATCTGAAGACTTACTGGCATTAGCAAAATACCGAGGTACCATCGATGCCCATGCGTGTTTAGAGCAACATTGTGAGAACAGAAAGTGTTATCATTATTCCTGCATTACAAACGTAAAAGTTTGGGAACACATATTAAGATATTGAGAGGGTTAAAATAATCCCTTTAAATGCTCCATTTTAACCCTTTAAAAACGAGCTCATTCCAATACGCAATTCTTTCCAAGCAAGAATGAAAAAATAATGAAAACTAGACAAACAGAATTTACGGCATCCAGTAAATTCAAGTCTGTAAGAAAAGGGTTAAAGTATCTATCGGGAAAAATCTACATAGGAAGAGAATTTATGGAGGTTTATTTTCGGGAGTAAAATATTTTTAAGCAAATCAGAAATGGATTTTTTTCATTAACAGTATTTACAGATATTCATACAGGAATCAGAACAATTTTTCTAAGAAACCAGAAAAGGCAAAAATGTGCACAGCATTCAAAAGGTGCGATCAAAGGAATGCATTAGGGGTACAAAAATGTGATTTCCACAAATACTGAAAACATGCACTCAGTGACCTGGGTGACCTCGGTGAACTTGACCCATATTGTGAACCTCTATCGAGTGTCGACTCATTTGGTGTTGGTCCCAGGTCAATGCCTCATACCATGCTTGAGATATGAGTGTGGCTGACTTCCAAAATTTACCCACACCCACTTTTTTTCGTGTAAAAATGCATGTATGAACTTGAGGAATGTATTAGGGGGCCAGAAAATGTGATTTCCAGCAATTCTGAAAATTGCGACCTCAGTGACCTTGGCCCATATTTTGAACCTCTATCGAATGTCGACTCATTTGGTGTTAGTTCCAGGCCCATTCGTCATACCATGCTTGAGATATGAACATGACCCACTTTCAATAATTTTGGTCACGCTCACCTTTTAACATAAAAATGCTGTAATGACTTTGGGAATGCTTTAGGGGGTCCAAAGATGTGATTTTCAACAATTCTGTTCTCATTGACCCCTATGTGACCCCCGTGACCTTGATCCCTAATTTTGAACCTCTATCGATTGTCGACTCAGTTGGTGTTAGTCCCAGATCTATGCATCATATCATGCTTGAGATATGAGCGTGACCCACTTTCAAAAATTTTGACCACGCCCCCTTTTTTCGCGTAAAAAAAATGCTTGTATGAACTTCGGAAATGCATTAGGGGTAAAAAAAATGTGGTTTCCAGCAATTTTGAAAAATGCACTCAATGACCCCTGGGTGCCATCCTTGACCTTGACCCATATTTTGAACCTCCATCGAGTGTCGACTCATTTGGTATTGGTTCCAGGTCCATAGGTCATACCAGGACTGAGATATGGGCGTGACCTACTTTCAAAACACCACCACAGACCCCTAATGCCCCAGGAATCTGTAACACATTAGGTGCCGAGAACTTGTGACTATCTATCCGTATGCCAAAAATCAATGAGATAGGACAATTCGTTTTCGAGTTATCCTGCGGACAAAAAAGGGCTTAGAAGACAGAAGACAGGAGAAGAAGAAGATCAAAAAAGTGGAAAAAAGAAACCGTATAAAAACAATAGTCTGTGTGTTTCACACAGACTAATAAAACAGACGATTTATTAACTTTTATTTTGAAACAATAAATGCTGTTTGGACTGAAATTGTGTACTTAATGGCGGATGCGGGGAGGGCGAGGGCGCTGCTGTCGGTTCGCGAAGACGACAACTGCATCTATTTCTATACAACTGATTTACAATGGCGGCGTTACGGGTCCTCGACGCGGGGGAGGGAGGGGGGGATTTATAATCTATTTTAATTTTTCACTTGACGCGGATAACTGTCGACACTTGCATTTGACCTGAACAAAATAAAAGTTTTTTTGGATTCAAAACTACAGCCTATATCCCAGACAAGTTTTATGAGCTTGAACTTGTTTCATCGATAGGTCATAAGCTATGCTTTTGGAGGAAAACTTAAAACAAAACTAATTAGCGGATTTGCCTCCTTAGCAAGGGGGTGGATCCGCCATTGGATGTACTAAACACCTACTGTTGTAAAAATCCTTTTTACTGCAGCCCATATGAAAAGGATTTTGAAAGAGTTTGTTGTGAATTTTCAGCAAATGAGTCGATGGTATGAAGGGGTACATGGTAGAGGATTGCGTTGTCACTCGGGAAAAGTGTTTAATAAGAGTGTATACCAGTGGCAGCGCTACGGGAGGGGGGGGGGGGCATGGGGGCATTTGCCACCCCCAAACGAAGGCTTTGCCCCCCCCCCCCCCAGTTGCCCCCAACCATCTCGCATGCATTTCCATCCACCCTCACACACAAACACATTCAGTCACTCTCTCTCACACACACACACACCCCTCTCTTTTTATTCCCAATAATTTCCCATACACACTTAGCCCAAAGCCTCAGGCTAGCTGATGAACACACCCAGGCAGTAGAGATTTAAAGACTCGGATGCAGATACTTATAAGTTATAATTAAGTTATGAGCCAACAAAGGCATGTCTATCCATATCCCTTGTCTAAAAAAATTCATGTATTTCGCATTATGACAGACGGGCATTATGAGTCTCTCTCTCTTCTCTCTCTGTCTCTCTCTGTCTCTCTCTCTCTCTCTCTGTCTCTCTCACGCACAGACCCACCAGACGCGGATCCAGGATTTTTTGAAAGGAGGACCGCTAATTACTATTACATTTAGTCGAAACTTGGACTCAAAGTCCGTAATATAATTTTTTGGTTTGGTGCGTCCACAGGACGTACCAAACCAAAAAAGTATATTACGGACTTTGGGTCCAAGTTTGGACTACCTCATAACAAAGTAATGATATGATCCTTTACGTATTTGCCCCCCTTCATGGGAGTCTGCCCCCCAGTTGCCCCCCCCCCCCCCCCACAAAAAAATTTCTGGCGCCGCCACTGGTGTATACCGTCACATGTTCGTTCAGATCAGCTTTTCGAAGATAGGATTAAACGTGAGCCCGAACACCTTAGCTTTTGACACGGATTATCATAAAAATACGGCCATATACGGTCAAACATCTAACAACTGCAAGACGAAATCATCATCTTTTAGAACGAAACTGTAAAGGGGTGTGCCTCATTTTGGTAAATCTATTCATACCATGAGAGGATTGCGGGTTTAATTAAAAATAAACTAAGAAGTTTCAATTCATTAAACAATCACTCGACGAATGCTTTTCCGAAATCCAGTAAACCAAGCATTCCAATAAAATTACGTTTCCCACATTTTTCAGTTAAATTGTATGTGAGGCGCTAGAACTTTACCCAGAATGTGTAGACCAGGCATTTCAAAGTACCTCCGATACCAACATAACCGGTTGCGGGATGGGACAGAGTCTGTCCCGCCGAAACCGGTACCGGGACAAATTAACAATTGGATGGCATATCGCAATCAGATGGGAGAAATTCGCATTCAAACCGCCCCAGTCCCCAAGATCGCAAGACAAACATGGCATCGTGCCACTTATTCTGTGGCGTCATCAAAGTAATCATAAAGATCGTGCTTTATGATTACTTTGATATCACCACGGAATAATTTCTTTGAATTAGCTGATGACGCCTCTTTCGATGTCTGTGATACGACGTTTGAAAAGTCAAAATGATCGGCCTTATCAAGGTCGTGGTGCAGACAGAACATGCACTGTAGGGTGTTTTGATATGTTCTTTCACAAATAAGTTAAAAGCATGTCGTTCGCGATTATCAGCCTGTTTACCCTCGTTCAGTTAGGAATTCACCCATAAAATAATTTTGTCCCGGTACCGGCGGGACAAAAGCTTCAGTACCGGTACCGGTTTGAGCATGAGGGAATCGGCGGTGCCGGTACCCGTACAGGTACCGGTTGACATGCCTGGTGAAGACTGCCGAAACAAACTTATTTCGCAATCGTCCTCTTTGAAAAGCAATGTCATCTTGACACTGACACAAGGTTCATTTCTGACACGCTCTACAAGTCATAATCCGGCGATCCATGCACAACGGACAATTGTTACATTTTATACTGGGAATGCAAGTGAGACGTTAATGGGAATTGAGGTCAGTATATTTACTCTACGTTTCCTGAAACGTCTCCAGTACATTTGTGTCAAAGGGAACATTGAATTCGATAAAATAATTTGTTTTTGTAGAGCACTGGAAAATAAGATTGAATTCGTTGCCTCCAAGCACAGTATGGCCGCCGTGGACTGGTTACTTTCTGCGGGTTGGCAATGTTGCCATGTATTAGATTAAAACACTAATTTTAGGAATAATCATCAAAAATTTAATTTATGAAGCACCGGTTACAATCCGGTGCTTCATTAATTAAAGTTATGCTGATGATGATTTTTATTATCTGGTAAACACACGCGTGGACATCACTATCCACGAGTGGATTTCGACCAGTTCACGGCGACTATTCTCATCCCTGGAAAAGTTTGAGCTACCAGAACCCCTTGCCCCCCCCCCCCACCCTCCCAGGGGAGGGATTTTCTACACTCCATTTTTTTAAAGTATCTGAAAAAAAACTACCGAATGACATTTTCTGCCATCTGGTCGGGCTTTTGTCCATCACGGGTATTTTATGTACGTTACTATTTTCACGTTTGCGCATTATTAAACAATATACCATATTATATTGTTGAATAATAATACATTTATGTCAAAGAGTACATTGAATTACATAATATAATTTGTTTTTGAAGAGCACTGGAAAATAAGTAGAATTCGTTGCCTCCAAATACAGTGCGGCCGCCGTGGACTGGTCACTTTCCACGGGTGGTGAATGTTTCCACGGACGCAATAATATTAAATTCCAAACACTAAATATAGGAATAATTATCAAAAATTTAATTAATGAAGCAACGGGTACTACCCGGAGCTTCATTAATTTAACTTTTGGTGATGATGAATTTTATTACCTGGTAAACGCATGCGTGGACATCACTTCCCATTCGTGGATTTCAACTAGTCCATGGCGACTGTACTCAATCCTTCGATAACTTTGAGTTATCAGTGACCCTCTGCCCCATCTCCCCCGGGGATTTTTTTACACTCCATTTTGTGGAAAGTATCTGAAAAAAAGCTACCAAATATCGTTTTCTGCCATCAGGGGCCAATACAATAGAACTTTACAATTGTATTTTCCAGAATTGTATTTTCTAGTTAAGATTTTAAATGGGTTGAAATTTTCAAAGATATGGCAATTTGCCAACTCGCAAATTGCCATATCTTCGAAAATGCTAATTGTTCATTTCAATTGGTTATTTCCATAAATAGAAAATACAATTCTGAAAAATACAACTGTAAAGGTTTTATAGTATTGGCCCCTGGTTGTAGGGCGTTTGTTCATCGTGGGTACGTTACCGTTTTCCACGTTTGCTCATTGAAAAACAATATACCATAGTATATTATAGACCAATTTCAAAATCATAAGGAACCCCAATAAATGCACATAAGATGTAAAGATGCGTATTGTAGATGTTTCTTGTGATTCAGATAAAGAAAAATATAGGCAGAATAATTATACTTTGCGAAGAGTTCACAAACATATACGCTGTCTCGAAAACGTATTCCAAAGGCGTGCCATGTTCTATAAATACGAACGTAAACAAATTGTAGCAAAGCACGCGATTGCATGCTGTAGGTGCAAAATACAGAGTTTGTATCAGTGTTCCCTGATACACGAGGCGACAGCCGAGATAACTATATTTACTGAATTCGATGCCAGCAATCTGAGAGTTGCGATGAAGTAACAGATCTGTGTTGATTCTAAGATGAGCCCCGCTTCACAACAAAAAACAAAATGAAATCTCTGTAGTTTTATCGGTGTATGAATGTGGGATGGACGCTTTAAGTAGCATGAAATGCATAGCACTTTACTCAAAATTTAACACGCCCATCCCACATTCATACTCGAATAAAGCGACATAGATCTCATTTCAATTGTCACAACATAATACTGAGCGGAGTGCTTTGCTTGTTTATTATAACCTCCCTTAACGCGGCCAACATCTCTGTCATTTATATCATTCATATCAACTTTTATGCACACAGCAGTGTTATTATTTTCAGCTTAGGCTAACGCACTCCGTGTCGGATACAGAAAAAAACTAGTCTGATGAACCTAAGTGAATATCAGATTACAACACACCTGCAATAATTACCGTTTAAGTGCACCATTGGATACCCCCCCCCCCCTTTTTATTTAAAAAATGGGCGAGAAAAAGCAACAAAAACCATGCGATAGGAAAAGTATTCATCGAATTTTGCCTCGACCAATCATACAAGTAGGTAAGCAAATCGGATATCATTAAAGAAAATTAAACTATAACGGATTTGAGGATTTAAGCGCCTTTTCGTCTGCCATGTATTCTTTTTTTATTACAGGCCTAAAATGTTTTGTCCGTTTGAAGACAGAGATGATCAGCCCAGGTAAAGGTATTTAGTGAAATAGATGTGAGCAATCTAAGAGTTGCGAAAAAATAATAAATCTGTGATGCCACTAAAATGAGCCCCAATTCACAACAAAACACACGATACTAACTTCAATAGGCAAATGATAAAAAAAAGTCCAGTCAAAATACGATTCGGTATTGAAGTTAGCAACATTCGCGCATGTGTGGAATAAGGAACGAAGATTTTCGACGCTGTAGTCAACTGCAATGTAATCGAATTCTTCCATCAGAGTACCAATTGCGGTTACTGATTTTAACAATACTTAGTAAGTCAATAAAGCTGACTGATTTGTTATACACCACAACGTCAAATGCACTCGGAAATCCAGACATTGTTTTCATTCGACGTCAAATGTATTTCCCTAGATAGTCAAAACACTCTTGACACCAAATCAGTTTGGTTTGCACTCAACAAAACACTGCTCTTTTTATGTGAATAGTTCGCCTCTTTTCAAAGGGGCTATGCATTATAAGGTGTGCGTTTCTAGATAGGGTATGTAGGTCTAGTCCTCATCTCTGAGCCATATATTGTATATCGGCTCGACCTGTGGACTCGCCGCTATATGTCCAAGCCGATGTCGTCACTTGAATACCCATCTCGGAACCTTGAGGGTGCAAATGATATTTATTTACAGAAACACATATTAAAGACTTTGCCATCAAGAATAACCAGCAAATCAAATTATTTACAAATCATTTTTGTAACGATTCCAGTTGTCTTTTATGACTTTTATTATCAAAATAAAGTAGCACGGTTTACAAACTGACCACGTTCCCTACAAGAACCCGAACGTACGGAGCTGTAATCGACATAGATATCATTTGAGTAAATGTCGGGCGCGTAGGGGACTGTTGATTAGAGCATTGAACTTGAAACCGAAAGCGGAGCTGTTCGATTCCAACACGCACAGTTTGCTTTGCGTCTTTGGACAATAACCTCAGTACCCTTACATAACAACTGCTCACATGGGAGGGAGGGGCCAAAGTGGCGCTGTGTATTAAGGAGAATTGCAGGTCGATGATGTACTTGCCTTCAGCCGCTGTTAACTTTGCTTTTTTCGGGTTAGTAAGTTGGAGACTCTGGCAGTTAATCGCCGTTGGTATGTAGTTCTCACCGAGTACTACAGCTTCCTCCACCCATAAACGTGTATGACAGGGCATGACCCTGTCTGCTGAACACCACAGGAAACAATAAACACGTAATTGTCAAATATAAAATTTATCTCCTTTTTTGTCATCAACTAGATGGGGACAGGCCTGAAAAGCTACGTTATTTTTCAAGACATTAATAATGTGTACGTGAAAAATATTTGTTTTCCAATAAAACGACCATAAGATTCACACAATCTGAAATCGGGGCGATAACATTTTGTACCATATCATATTATTCAATTCAGGGAAGTAACACAATATGCGCCACAAACCAGATTTACTTTGTCGTCTGTGATCAACGAAGTTTTTCTAAGCCTATCTTGATTGTAGACCTGCAATGCTATGTTTGTGAAGGCGAAGGTTAAGTATTAAGGAACATTAGTTTTCCTAGAAAACTATTACGGTGTGTACAACCTAAATCATAAAACAATCAGTTAAATCTATTCAAAGCTTCTACCGTGGTGTATATTCTTCAGTTCTCTTTTTGCTAACTACCGTTGGTTTGGTTATTTCTTCATGCTTTCCGTGAATATTGTGCTGGCCGCTCAGGAACAGATATTTATTTATTGGGGTTTATCGACACTTTCCACAACCAGGGTCACCTCGTGCCGGACAGTGTTACGGTGGAGGAAGCTGTGGTACCCGGAGAGAACCACCGAGCAACTGTCAGACTCCCCAATGTACTAACTCCACACATGCAGGGTTAACATTGTTTGAAGACAAATACACCATCGACGTACAGTACGCCTTAGTACACAACATCACCATGCCCCCACGTGGGCAATTGGGATGAAGTGTCTTCCCTATGGACATAACGCGGTTGCTGCAGGTGGGATTCGAACCGAGGACCTCTCGGCTTGCATCCTGCATCTCTACCTACTGAGCCAACGTGCTCCCTCAGAAACAGATACGTCACTCTTTATGGCAGTCCCAGCACGACAACGTTTTTAGGATTTTCTTGTTTATTCGGGAACAATAAATTATGTTTGTTAAAGATAAACATGGTATCTTGAAGGAAACCGATTTATGGTTTTGTATCTGTTTTCATAACATGATTATTTCTCAAACGATAGATTCAGGGCCACAATAATCGATTAAGCAACTTCAGATTATATTCAAGATTTACTTTACGTCATTTTCATTACAACTGTTTCTATTTATCGAACAAAGGGTGACCGAAAGCGTGTTCATTCACACGATTTCAATCTGAACACAAAAAATTAGTTTACTCGCAGATTTTGTTTTCTACATATTCGTGTTTTATATTTCCATTGCAGAAATTATCATTAACCCTTTACAAAGTGACACGTGAGTAGTATCGCTGTATTCACTTCTTTAACCCTTTACCCAACGTAACGGCCAAAACCGGCCAGCGCTATTCTCAAAAATCGCCAATTAATTTTCAAAATATTTTCATTTTTTGTCTCAAAAACATAGGTTATGACCCCTCGTTGGAACGAGCTCGTTCCAACGAGGAGTCATAACCTATGTTTTTGAGACAAAAAATGAAAAAATTTAGTTATTCAAGAATTTTTTTTTCAAGTGTCGTCTGCTTTTCATGTTAGGTAAAGGGTTAAAAATCAACTTAATTTGCACCCCCAAAATTCGGAAAAAACGTTTGTATCAGCCGCCGTTCCGATTCCGTATCAGACAGATTCAATTTCCGGAAAACACCGCACTATCGCATATATGCATTGTTATTATGCATTAAAATATAGTTCCTGAAATTCAATATTTTTAACATTTTCAGCCAAATGTAAACTGAAAAATGGGGAAAACGGAGCTTTATGTAACGGGTTTGTTAGATAAATGTTTTATCATGGCCATGTTTATCTCCTGTAATTTGTATCAGATTCTCGGTCGTATTTACAAGTGGATCGCAACGAGCCCTGACGGCTCGTTGCGATCCGATTGTAAACACGACTTCGAATCTGATACAAAATACAGGACATGCGCATGGTCATGATAATGTTTATGTATACGAGATACGGGGGGAGGGGGTCTATCTTGCATTCGCGGGGAGATACAGCAATAAAGGAGTCTATACCTCAACAGGGCTGCAGGTTTAAGTTATCAATGATTCTATTGTCCAATTAGGTTTCGGTGTTGTTTATTCACGAATCGCTTATTTATTTATTTATTTATTTATTTATTTATTTATTTATTTGGTGTTTAACACCATATCAGTATATTTGTTTTGAGTAAAAATGTTTATTTTAGGCTGCCTGTGTTTTTCTCTTGTTGACAGACTTGAAATATTTATTTCGTTTTGAACACGGATATAATCACCCAAGATGAAGATATTTACCAAATCCGATGCAAGCAATCGAGGGTTGCGATAAAGTAACAAATCTTTGATGCTTCTAAAATGAGCCCCGCTTCACAACGAAGCACACGTGACTAACATCAAGGAGATCAATGTACAGACTGAAATATAAAAAAAATCCCTTAACATAATTTGACGTAAAAAATTACATTCACTCACTCTACATGTTGCACATGGGACTAAGTTGAGAGGATTGCTGGCTTTGTTCTATCGCAAAGTACAAAATTGCAGCCGAAACTGCGTCGAAACTGCTAAATAAGAAGAAAATCGTTATTTGTTACATTGTTGAACGCTCACACACTACCAAGTGAGTAAATGCCTTCACCTGGTAAATCTGCTGCAGTTTTGTAAAACACCATATGGAATATTTTCATGAAATTGGCGGACACTGGTACACACAAATTCAGTATTAAATATTGAACGAAAACTGATCGTTCGTTTCATTGCACCTGTTGAGTTTGTTGCATTTTGAGTAGGGCCCTGCAAATCATGTCTATTATTCGAATGAAATCAAACATTGAATCAAATCAGTGGCGTCTAAAAGATGAGCGATAGGGGTTGGGGTGGTATAAACCTGATTTGTTCCGACTGTGATGGCTCATGTCCCGGATGATAAAAAAATCCAACGACATCATCAAGTCATGCCCTCGTCGAAGGTATGTCTTGATGATGTTGTTGGAATATTACCCTGTATTATAGTTCATCGTCGACATTGCTTAGAAAGCTTAAATTTTCATTTAACAGTGGTAGGGACTAGTAATATTGGAATTAACATGGCCGGTGGCATAAGTACAGATGTTATTTATGTCTTTTATTTTAACAATATTTATGTACGATTTCCACCTGAACTATAGGCTTAGTGAGACGATGAAGAAGACTGATACCAAGCTGTATTCCTATGAAAAAGATTCGAGAGGACACGAAACAAATATCTACTTAAGATTCGAAATCGAATCGAATCTCGAAGCTTCTCGGGTCCCTAATTTTGAGCTGCCCACTCGATATGTGCTACATTTACATAAAAAAATCTACGTCTTAGCATTGCACCATACATGTAGATTGTGACAGAGCATTCATTGTGTATTTAACGTGCAAAGTTTCGCTCACAAACAGTAGAAAACGCGTTTGTTGTTTATATATATCCTACAGCACTTGACGTTGAATCGTTACATCAAAATAATATGCAGCCATTATATATTCCATATCTCGCATTGGACTATGTTCAGATCATTACTGTTTCTGTTCTCTCTCAATAATATTTTACTCTATCTTACAACAAGAACGTATTTCCCCCAATACAAGTAAAAAACGTCTGGAGAAAATTCAAATCTGTATTGAGGGTACCAGCCACACGTTGGATCATTCGATTCAGAAAGAGAATTTTTTTTACCTGCAGGTAGAAACTGTTCACACATGTCGGTGCCATGTTTGACAGTAATTAAATGATAAATAAATCACCAACTCGGCGAAATAAATTAGGCTCGATCATTTTTGCCCTGATGATATTTTTATATAAACCTACCATGCGTCACCATGCGTTAAACTTGAAAAGTAAAACAAAGAAACACAGAGATGAAACACTGCAGTATAAACTTCGGCGGTTACAGTACAAGTGGAACAATGAATGGGGATTACGCCATGCACAGCTCAAGAACGTAATACCATGACCTTCATTCATCAAAAACAATCGAAAGACGCTGAATGATTGTAAAAATATTTCGAACAAGTCAGGAAAGAGAGAAATTTTGCACGATAAATTGGTTATTAGCAAAAGTGGTTTTCCGAGATGGTATCTTGGTGTTTCAAACTCAGCTCTGACTCATATATCGACTTGTTCGAACGAAGCGTTGATATATGACCCAGAAACCAGGTCTCGACTTCAATACGCCATCTCGGAAACCCGTATGGTGGTAATAACCTACATTTATCGCAAGGCCCGGACAATCCGCATCGCAGCTAATGTGTAAAGGCCCTACCCGGATAAATCTGCTGCAGTTTAGTAAATATAATCATTGAAAGTTGCGGACATGGGTATTCTAAAATTTTATAATTACAAATTGGACGAAACCTGATATTGTTGACATTTATCGTCAAGATATTTAATATATTTTCCAAAAAAGTCAGAGAATTCGTCTTCTATTTATTTCAGTCCACTTTCTGGGTTGTCTGAAGCATTCAGACAACGATTGTGATATCAGCAGAAACTCTGTCCTAGAATTCCATTATAGATTGTGACAGTGCCTTTATTGAGCAAGATGTCGCTCACAAAAAAATAATAAAAATGTTCTAAAATGACAACACCAATTACAGTTTCGAGTGATGCATCCGCACTTAAGACTGCCAAACTGGTTACGTAATAATAATAATAACACTTTGGCCAGCCGCTGATTTGTCGCCGTTCTCGGACGAGAAGGCTTGGTTACCCCTGTACTCCCAACTGCTTCCCTATTCCCACGCGTTTCCTCTCCTCCCAACACTCGGAGACGAACTGCTTGATGACGTCCCTTGCCCCATTCTTCCCAATCTTTCCGATTAGCATATTAACCCTCTCCTTTGAGTCTCCCCCTAACCACATGTCCTTTATTCTCCCATCCCACTTACCCAATAGACTCCCAGTGAATCTTATTCTATTGGACTGGTACTTTGGGCATTCTAGAAGAAAGGTCTCCACCATGCCCAAATTACACAATTGGCACTCCTTTTCACCGTTTTTCCCAATTTTTCCCCTCAGCTCCAGGGACCGCGACCTCAGCTTGAATAACAGTGACCCCCAAAGGTGCCATCAAGGTACTCTTCAAAACCTGGCTTCACTCTGTCACGCAGGCCACCCAAAAACCTCTTTGATTTGATCCCCTCTTGCCAATTACGGTTACAATCCTCCATGACCCTTCTCTGACGATTCTTTTACCCTGGTTTGCCCCAACGTCCAGATCCGAGATATCCAATGAGTAGTTCTCTACTAGCTCCCTCACTTGGACCATCAACTCCGTCTTGATATTTGAGTTGAAAATTCTCAGGAACATTACTTTACACCATTGGCTGTCGGGGAGATTTAGCAAATAATTAAGATAACCGAGTTTCAACAGGTCTATCCTGTCCTTGATCCTCATCCACCGAAGCTCACCCCTGATTGCTTCTAGCGCTGCGGCATTACTCGGCCCCGTTATCCATCGGCCTGCATCGTTCTGCAGGATTTCCAAGCTCTTTACGGCCGTCTGGTTTAGGGCTACCACTTCCGTACCGTATGTTATACTTGGCAGACCCACCATTTCCCAAATGGTTTTCCCCACGAAAACCTTATTGAAACTGTTTCCTTTGGTTAAGGATTCGCTTCCCCTTCGGAACCAATTTATTTGTGTGGTTCCGGTAGATGCCTCTTCCTCTAATGTTTATATTTACCCCCAAATACTCGTAATCACATGTCTCTCCTACACTGAGAAGTTTGCTGCTACCTTCCGGAATGCAGAACTCACCCACTCTCCACCTTCGAGTGCGGTCCACTTTGTGGCCCACAGGTATAACTTTGCTCCTGCTTTCATTAAGTTCGAGTCTCCATTTGCTCCCATATTTCCCAACAATTCCCAGCATTTTCGTTAGCCCCTCTTCGCTTTCTGACACTAGCACCATATCGTCTGCAAAAATAGCCCTGGGATCTTCAAGTCCCCAAATGCTACCCCCTCGTCGCTACGCAGGAGTTTATCTTCTAAACCTTTGATGTAATAAGAATAATAATAATAATTGATTTTCTAGAGCGTAAAACCACAAATAGTGCTCTAAAACGCTTGATAGAAATAAATACACTTTTCTGAATTAAAAAAAATGTACAATGCAAACAGAATTGGCGAAAGGATACACCCCTGCTTTAGGCCTATCGTCATAGGCACACGTTTTGTTGTAATGTTTCCCAGGCTAAGTTCACTCTGTACGTCTTTATATAATGCTTTCATAATTCCAACAAACTCGCCTCCTAAGCCCAGGGCCTCCAGCTTGCGCCACATACCCTCCCTCCATACTCTATTGTATGCCTTTTTGACATCCAAAAAGGCCATAAACATATTTTGTCTTTTTTGCTTTCGTGGATTCTATCATTTGGGATAACGTGAAAAGATGGTCAGTAACTCTCCTTCCCTTCCTGAAACCATTCTGGATTTCTCCCAAAAAACCCTTCTCTCCAATCACCTCCTCTAGTCTCCCATACAGGACTTTACAGAAAACCTTTCCAATGTTGCAACTGACAGAGATCCCTCGATAGTTATCCAAAACGTCTCTTTCTCCCCGTTCTTGACCAGTTTGGAAAAAGTTATATACCAATAAGTTTGTTGATATGTCAGATAAAACATGTTTGCGAGAATCATAACCGAGGCAACAGTTAGTTGCAGTTAGTTGCAGTAAGCGTCTACTTAATACTGAAACACGCTGGGACTCTTTACAAGAAAGACGTCGCAAACACAAATTGTTACAATATTTCAAAATGTACCATCGAATGTCGCCGCGGTATATTGCCAATAAGGTCCCTCCAATCATCTCATCATCAAATTTATCGCAAAATCTCCGGTCATGTAACAACCACAGAATTCCTTTTTGTCGGACACAATTATATCAGTCTTCCGTCATCCCCAGCGTTATGAACCAATGGAACAGCCTGCCCATGTCTGTGCGTGAAAACTCTTCATTGCCCAACTTCAAGATATTTTTAGGTGGTGGGAACCAAAGGCCTCCTAAGTTTTATAGTGGTGCAAAGTCCCGCAAAGCTCAAATTTACAACACCAGGTTACGTCTGGGTTGCAGTAGCCTCAATTTCCATCTGTAATCAAATCACCTGTCGCCTACCTCTTTATGTCAGTGTGGGGTGTGTGAGACCGTGAAACACTATCTTCTCCACTGCCCAGTCTTCACAAATGCTCGTGATAATTCCATTAAGCTACTACCATTCCGGACCAGCAGGGTTGAGACGGTTAGTATAGGTGTACAGGTGGGGGGAGTGGTTGAGGCCAGCACAGGGTGTGCTAGTGAGTTACCAACGGACGGCCAGCGGTCGGATGTGTGTAGGCACTGTGATATGGTGTAGGAGGCATATGTAAAGTTGGAGGAAGAGGTGCAGGTGGTGAGGGGGAAACTGGGGAAGGCAGGAAAGTCTGGTGTTACCCCAGTTAGGGTGGCATTCGATGGGGGATGGAAGGTGGTGGGTAGTAGGAAGCGGACTTTTAACGTGGATAGTGGGTCTTTTGGGAATAGGAAGGTGCGTCGGGTTGAGGGAAGGGGAGAAGTAGGGGCTAGAGTGTCAAATTCCCAGGCTAGGAGTGTGAGTCGGTGGACGAAAAGGTGTATTCGTTTAGAATCGGATAGTGAGGGAGATAGCGATGACCATGTGGAGTCTGTCAGGGCAGGAGTCAGAGGGAAGGTTAGGAAGGTGGTAAACGAGGACAAGGTGGCTTGTAGTGGGAGTGGGCAGAAGGTGGAGTGCAGTGAATAGATTCAGTGTGTTAGGTGATTTCGAGAATTCTGAGGAGCAGGTTGGGTCTGAAGAGGTGGAGGTGGAGGTAGGCATGGAGGTTAGTGTGGCGGAGTGCAAGATTGCGAGCCGGTCCAGTGGGAACAGAGGTGGTAACAGGGGTAGTAGGACAGGAAAGAGGACAGGAAAGAGGCAGTTGGTGTTTGCAGGGAGTAGTATAGTGCAGGGGTTAGATAGGGTGGTGTGTGGGCCCGACAGTGTCAACAGGACCAATTTGTGCTTTACGGGGGCTAGGGTGGAGGACCTAAGGGACAGAGTGGGTGGATTAGTAAAGGGGTCAGGCCCAGACCCAGTGGTTGTTGTACACGTGGGGACCAACAACATCAAGGAGAGAAAATCAGTTCAGCTTATTGAGACTTACAAGGACTTAATAACTCAACTGAATGCCAAGAATGCACAGGTAGTGGTTTCGGGGCTTCTCCCAGTACTAGGTGGTGGGGACGAGCGTAATTCGAGGATCATTGGGACCAACGAGGAATTGGGGGAGTGTTGTAAGGAACTTGGGATACCCTTTGTAGACAATTGGGGATCGTTTTGGGGCAGAAAGGACCTATATGGAAGGGATGGTCTCCATCTTAGCCCGAGGGGTACAGAGGTTTTAGGAAGAAATATGTTGCAGGTGGTGGAGCCTTTTTTGGTATAGGGAGGGGATGGGGGGAGTCAGCGAAGGGGGGAATGAACACAGGAAATGTGTCACGAACCATAGGTGTAAAAAATGGGACAAGGGGGATAAGGAAAAGGGACCAATATCAATAGGAATAGATTCCCAAGGAAAGCACAAGTACACAAAGTAGGATATACACACATACAGTGACTAGATAATAATGGGACCAGTAGGCGGAAGCCAATGAACCTTGATACCCTGAAAGTGGGTTATAGCAACATCCAGGGTCTCCACCGGAAAGTAAGTGAAATTGCTACATTGATCGAGGCAGAGGAGTTTGACGTCATGGGCTTAAGCGAAACGTGGGTAAGACACGAGGAACGGGTAGACCAAGTAAGGGGGTACGTATAGATAGGTGTAGGGCGAACAGAAGGCCAGAAGAAAGGGGGGGGGGGGGGGGTAGGCACGTACATTAAAGAGGATTTAAAACCGTCGCTGATCACAGACCTGGAAAACATCAGCACCCCGGCTGAGGTATCAAAAGAAATTGGATGGGTAAGGATCAGTCTGAAAAACAAAAGTATTGCCCTTGGGGTTGTGTATTGTGCGGTGGAGGGAAGCAAACCCGAATGGAATGATTCGATATACTCAACACTAAGGTCCAATATCACCGAGCTACAAAACAAGGGTCTCGGTATAATTCTGATGGGTGACTTTAATGGCCACATAGGTAATGATGAAGAAGGCATAGAGGGTGGCGACAATAAAGTCAACAGGAATGGAAGGAAGCTGTTGAACTTCACAAACGAGCTCGGGCTGAAGATACTGAACAGGGGCGCGAGGTGTAAGGGGAAATGGACCTGGGAGAGGAACGACAGAAAATCAATAATCGACTACATCCTCACAGATATTAATTTATGGAGGGATGTGATAGGGGTAGAAGTGGATGATGAGGGTAAAATGGAGGTGAATAGTGATCACAACTTGATTACAGTGACGATCAGGGCCAAAACTCTAGTAAAAAGCAAAGGAAGCTCTTAGGAGATTTGGGAACTCAAAAAAGATGCTGACTGGGCGAAGTTCAATGAAAAACTGAAACCAAAGCTTGCAACCGTACCCAAGAGGGGCAGTGTCCAGAAGATGGCCGACGTCATAGTTGCGAGCCTGCTGGAGGCAGGAAAGAAAAGTGTAGGAAAGGGTGTGCCAACACGGGAACTTGGGTACAGCATGAATGAAGAACTAAAAAGGGCCATAAAGGGAAGAAAAGCTAAATGTGCTGCATACAGGAGAAGTAGAAAACTTAAGGGGGCGGAAAGCAACGAGGCCACAGTAGCAAAGGAAGAATACCAGCAAGCACGAAATAAAGTAAATAAGATTAAAGACGATAATCGGAGAGTTCGAAATAGCGGTCTTATTAGGACGATAAGAACGACAGGAGGGTCGAGTTCGAACGTATTTTGGAAGTGGGTGAATAAACGTAACCAAGGAAGTAACCCACAGAGTATTAAAGTAGATGGCAGAGTTACAGACGAGCAAGATCAAGTCGCATCAGAACTAGTCAAGCACTGGGAAAAGGTAAACGATAAGCGATGGGGCATGGGGAGCCCACCTGAGTGTCCGAATCAGGTCGAGGAAAACCTATCGAACTTCGTGTGCAGCGAAATTAAAACGAAGGAGGTGCGAAAGGTGATATCAAAATTAAGGAATGGAAAAGCGGGAGGAGTGGATGAAATTCCTAGCGAGTTTATCAAAAATGGGGGAGAGGAACTCGTGGAAAGCCTAACTGCCCTATTCAATCTAGCCATAGAAAATCAAGAGGTCCCAAAAGAGTGGAGAGAAAGCAAAGTGACATTTATTCACAAAAAGGGGGAAAAAGACTAGACGAGGTGATTGACGAGAAGGGTTTTTTGGGAGAAATCCAGAATGGCTTCAGGAAGGGAAGGAGAGTAACTGACCATCTTTTCACGCTACCCCAATTGATAGAATCCGCGAAAGCAAAAAAGAAAAAGATGTTTATGGCCTTTTTGGATGTCAAAAAGGCATACGATAGAGTATGGAGGGAGGGTATGTGGCGCAAGCTGGAGGCTCTGGGCTTAGGAGGCGAGTTTGTTGGAATTATGGAAGCATTATATAAAGATGTACAGAGTGAACTTAGCCTGGGAAACATTACAACAAAACGTGTGCCTATGGAGATTTGCCTTTGGAGATAGGCCTAAAACAGGGGTGTATCCTATCGCCAATCCTGTTTGCATTGTATATCAAAGGTTTAGGAGATATTTAGATAGATATTTATTCGTTCAGTAGCATACAGGAAATACAATGGTTACAATCACATAGTTCAATTAATATATAACATTTTGTATACTACTGGGAGATGACATAGCCAGATTGGCTGTCTTCCAGTCATCTCCCTAAGGAATATTTTGCAATACTGTTTACGGGCCCAGACTGTCGACGTTCTTATAAAAATCATCTCATCGGTTATAGAAAATTTACTATGTAAGGGTTGTGCTAGACTTGGCAGTTAAAGTGTTTTCTAGTGGATGTATTTCAGCTTGGGGCCTTCTGGCTGTGTGCTACAAATGAAGCAACCTAAATTGAACAGTTCGAGTAAAAGAGATATAAAAGTTTGCTTCAATCCCTTATTTATCTTGAGAGCGGCCCAAAGCTATAAGACATCCCCTGGCGAGGTCATTTAACGCGGACAAGGTGGGTATAGCTATTTGGAGGACAGAATGTCATTTCGTCTGGTCATTTAATTTGTTCATATATAGGTAAAGTAAAGCAGGAATATTATTATTATTCTTATTACATCAAAGGTTTAGAAGATGAACTCCTGCGTAGCGACGAGGGGGGTAGCAGTTGGGGACTTGAAGATCCCAGGGCTATTTTTGCAGACGATATGGTTCTAGTGTCAGACAGCGAAGAGGGGCTAGCGAAAATGCTGGGAATTGTTGGGAAATATGGTAGCAAATGGAGACTCGAACTTAATGAAAGCAAGAGCAAAGTTATACCTGTGGGCCGCAAAAGTGGACCCCACTCGAAGGTGGAGAATGGGTGAGTTCTGCATTCCGGAAGGGAGCAGCAAACTTCTCAGTGTAGGAGAGACATGTGATTACGAGTATTTGGGGGTAAATATAAGCATTACAGGAAGAGGCATCTACCGAAACCACACAAATAAACTGATTCTGAAGGGGAAGCGAATCTTTAACCAAATGAAACTTACAGGGAGAAACAGTTTCAATAAGGTTTTCGTGGGGAAAACCATTTGGGAAATGGTGGGGCTGCCAAGGATAACAAACGGTACGGAAGTGGTACCCCTAAACCAGACGACCGTAAAGAGCATGGAAATCCTGCAGAACGATGCAGGCCGATGGATAACGGGGTCGAGTAATGCCGCAGCGCTAGAAGCAATCAGGGGTGAGCTTGGGTGGATGAGGATCAAGCACAGGATAGACCTGTTGAAACTCTATTATCTTAATTATTTGCTAAATCTCCCCGACAGCCGATGGTGTAAAGTAATGTTCCTGAGAATTTTCAACTCAAATATCAAAACGGGTGGATGGTCCAAGTGAGGGAGCTAGTAGAGAACTACTCATTGGAGATCTCGGACCTGGACGCTGGTGCAAACCACGGTAAAAAAAATCGTCAGAGAAAGGGTCATGGAGGATTGTAACCGTAATTGGCGAGAGGGGGTCAAATCAAAGAGGTCTTTGGGTGGCCTGCGTGATAAAGAGAAGCCAGGTTTTGAAGAGTACCTTGATGGCACCTTTGGGGGGTCACTGTTGTTCAAGCTGAGGTCGCGATCCCTGGAGCTGAAGGGAAAAATTCGGAAAGACGGTGAAAGGGAGTGCCAGATGTGTAACTTGGGCATGGTGGAGACCCTGGAACACTTTCTTCTAGAATGCCCAAAGTATCAGTCTAAAAGAATGAGATTCACTGGGAGTGTAATGGGGAAGTGAGATGGGAGAATGAAGGACATGTGGTTAGTGGGAGACTCAAAGGAGAGGGTTGATATGCTAATCGGAGAGATTGGGAAGAATGGGGCAAGGGATGTCATCAAGCAGTTCGTCTCCCGGCGTTGGGAGGAGAGGAGAAGCGTGGGAATAGGGAGGCAGTTGGGAGTACAGGGGTAACCAGGGCCCTCTCGTCCGAGAACCCCGACAAATCAGCGGCTGCCCAAAGTGTTATTATTATGAACAGTCATAACCTATGTTTTAGAGACAAAAAAGGAAAAAATAATGACATTAATTGGCGATTTTTAGAACTGCGCTGGCCGGTTTTGGCCCTTACGTTAGGTAAAGGGTTAAATAATATAATTATTGTTAATAATGAAAAATAATAAACAGAGTAACCGTTTGACTGGACTGGTTACGTGAAATAATTCATTCGAGGCGAGGGACTATATTGTAAAACACTCGTGCGCATTCGCGCACTCGTGTTTGTACAACGTCCCTCACCTCTCATGAATTATTTCACGTAACCAGTCCAGTCAAGCGATTACTCTCTATAAATTTCGACATCCTGTGCGTTGGGTAAAGGGTTAGTATCGACGAATGGTCATGATCACGAGGTCGGCACGTAGTCTGATCGGTTCATTCCCACTCAGCCAACATTTTGAAATTAGCAAGTTGCATCTCGCCAACATTCTTGATTTCACACCCTTAGGAGATTTGCTTATGGTCTGTTTCAGATTAACATTATTTATCTTCAACTTACTCACACATAATATTTTAACTTTTTATAAAACTTTTCAAAACGGTCAACTGTTTAACACATTTATCAGTATTTTTGTTGAATTGTTTTCAGTGAAAAAGTCTTGTGGCTTGGCTATTGGTAGTAAAAACAGAGGTGCTCTTTGAACCTAGCCACTGTTTTAACAAAGTTTAGATAAGTTTTGATAGGTCTGAGATGACTTCAATACTTAAACATAAACTGTTGTTTTCATCTTTTATGATTAGAAGATTTTGCTTTTTCAATAAGCCCTTATAAGCAAAGTATCATGCAAAATAATCATAAAGTTTCTGGGGTTCATCCTGGATAGCAGTCTCAATCTAAACAATCACGTAAACTCAGTCACTGTCAAAGCCACTAAACGCATCAATTTCCTGAAAATGATTAGAGGTAAAAATTGGGGAGCCAATAAAGAAGTTCTCCTCAAGTTTTACAAACCATATATACGCCTAGTACTAGAGTATGGGGCCATAATAACAAGTGACCTGAATAAAACCAACATTGAAAAACTACAACGGGTCCAAAATCATGCCTTGCACGTGGCTCTGTGCAAGCCCACGTGGACATCGATAAAACAACTTCACGAGATAGCAAAAATAGACACTATAGCAATGCGCTTAAAAGATCTTCAAAGTAAAACTCTAAATAGACTTCAAGACAGCGAATTAATAGAACTCAATGCGCATCGCGTCCTCAATAGGAAAACTAAATAATCTGGGGCGTGTCCATCGAAAGGGTTAAAGATTACATCATTGCGATGGGGTGAGCAAGGCATTCTGTGACATAAATTCAGAACTGACTGAGGGTGAAACGATACGCACGAAAGCTTGCCTCTGTTACCAGTGGGAGTTGCAAACAGCGAGGAAAATCCCCACCCGCTGCCTGGTCTCCCCTCCCCGAGATATAAATTTCGAGGAAAAAATGCTGGCTTCCCCATTCACATTTCACTGGTCGTCACGGACGGAACAGTTGTAAATTAAAAACCGAATTGCTCTAATTTCCAGCTCTCTATCTTTTCTACCTCCTCTATTTCATCAGACACACGACCAAACTGAATGACAAACTATGAGGGATTGATACAATCCTCATGCAAAGATGTGCAGAAAACCTAACAAGACCAAGGCAAGGATTGAAACAATCTTGCCAGCAAACAGCCCTTTTAAGGGCTTTTTAGTGGGGGGTGGGGGTGAGGGGTGGGGGAGGTCATTTGGAATTCCCGAAGGATAACCAGATACCTCATAATCACATACGGCATCCTATCTCCCAGAAGGCTTGGCGGATGACTCCTGGTTTTTCAAAACTAAAGTGTTGGAGCTTTCTCCACTCCTTTTTGTAACCGCTATGATCATATACCGGGCCTCTACCAAACGCTGTTTGGTTTTCTTTTCTCTTCCATTAAATTTACCATCGCACAATATATTCTGGCTCGCCACCATGGTGGGACGCAAACCTCTACCATCGCCAAGCTGGAACCGAATAGAGCCCACTCTCTAATAGTCTTAATGGCGTTGAGGGATTGATTATTGACAATCTATCACTCCAACGTAAACTGTCTGGAAGTCTAACCGCGTGCATACCCCCTCAGACCCCATTTGAGGCAATAGGAAAGCTAGGCCTATGTGATCCAAGTGAAATAAAATAAGGTTAACCGGGTTAGCCGGGTCGCAAGGGATTTGTAAATCCCACATCGCCCCTGCGCGCCTTCGGCGCGCTAAAACCTTTAAATTAATCATGGCTACAGCACGAATAGATGATAGTTTTTTAGAAAATGGAAGAGGTGGTCACTTTTTGATCCATGCTAGCTATTAATTCTCTGTAAGAACAAGAAGAAATGAACGGTGTTGTTGGAGATGTGTAATTCGCGATTGTAGAGAAACACTTGTTACCGTGGACAACATTCCAGTGTCAATAGGACAAAATCACAATCATGATAGTGACAATATGGCCCTTGCTTCCAGTGTTTTTCTAAGTAAGGTAAAAAAGAGATGTCGTGATGAGGTTTCTCCCATTCCAAGTATATACGACGGAGAACTTGGTAGCCTCAGAGATAATGAGTTTGATGAAGTGACCAAGGACGTCACCAAAAAAATTCCAACATTTGACAGTTGTAAATCTGCATTGTGTAGAAATCGTGCAAAAATGTTGCTCAAATTACCAAAGACACAAAGAGAGATAGAGTTAAATAATACCTGGAAAGAAACATTAGCTGGAGAAAGATTTTTATTGTGTGATAACACCAGCGAATAAGGTGATAGAATTTTAATTTTCGGCACTGATGACAATCTGAAACAACTGTGTGATTCACCAATCATGTTTGGAGATGGAACATTTTATTTGCGCCCTGGCTTATTTTATCACCTGTATACCCTTCATGGTAGTATTGATGAATCAGTATTTCCATTAGTGTTTGGCTTATTGCCTAACAAAATTAAACATACTTACCGCCGTGTTTTCTCGTTACTAAAAGACGCTGTCATTGAGCGAAATTTATTCCTATCGCCAGTGACACTTCTAATGGATTTTGAGGTAGCAGCAAGAAACGCAGTGGTCGCTGTCTATCCTTCAATTTCACCAAAAGGATGTTATTTTCATTGTACGCAATGCATATGGAGGAAAACTCAGGCCGTTGGGCTGGCTGCAAGATACAGAAATGATGCGAACATAAAACTGCTGGTGCGCCGAGCAGCAGTTCATCCATTAGTTCCAATCCACCAAGTTGAGGAGGTGTGGTTCAATGCTCTGGAGAGCAATGAAGACAATAGTGCAGACCTGGGTCATTTCACAGATTATGTAACCGAGACATGGGTTGAAGGTTCACCCTTAGAGAGATGGAACCATTATGACAATGACGGTGCCCGTACGACAAACAACGTTGAAGGATGGCACAGCAAGATAAACAAATTGTGTCGGCATTCACATCCAAATATATTTTCTTTGTTGACTTTATTAAAAACAAATCTAGGCAACAAATGAGGCCAAATTTATTCAGTTGCAAGCTGGGGGAATACCGCGCCCCATGAAAAGAAAATACAGACAATTGGATTCTCGTCTTTCTTTGTTGAAAACCCGCCTTCAAATGGGAGAAATTGACGTTATGACATATGCTGATAAGGCTTCGGATTTAGTGCATTTAGACTAAAATTTGTGTTATACTCCACTTTCAGTGTTGTTGATAAAGGTGTAGAATTGGGAAGTCTACAATTTTTTTAAAATATACCTGGTTCCCTCAAAATTTTCAATGAGAGAATTCTTAGAAGACCAGGCAGGTATATTTAAAATAAATTGTAAAGAGAGAATTCTTAGAAAGTGTAAGTGGATAAAGGTTTATTTATTTTAAATATACCTGGTCTCTTTGTATGAGAAAATTCTTAGGAGACCAGGTAAAAATGTGAAACAGCTTAATTGGGGATTTGCGCCTATTGTTCTCCATAACATCGATTCCCACTCAGCCATCATTTTTAATCTTACCTGATTACCCTAAAATTCAAAATGTTGGCTACGTGGGAAGACACGTCTGGTCATTATGGTTAACGTATTCACACAATATTATGCTAATTGGTAGATCAACCACCTCCTGGAAACTGACCGTCCGCTCCCAGGTTTTGTAATAAATCGGGTGTAACACCACGTAAAAAGATCGAGCATTTTGACAGGTGAGTCGATTTTTTTCAGATTTGGGAAAAAGTTTTACGCTGTCTAGAGAACAAGAAAATACACTCTTCCTGGGTAAGGCAGGAGTCTTATATTTTGATCTAGTTGGAAAATAATAATCAAATGAGTTAAATGATGTTTTCGGTTACTCTTCAACATGTCAGATTTAGAGTGTGAGGTACGTGATCTATTCGCAAGACGCTTCCCCTACCCTTATTTCAACATACTTAGAAAATTGGAAATAACCCTTCTTCAACATAATATCTCTCGATAAATTTTAATTCGCATTCCATCCCCTGTGAGTCATTCCTCACTCAGATTTAATGCTTAGATATTAACTCTTTACCTAACATGAAAAGCAGACGACACTTGCAAAATAAATTATTGAATAACTAATTTCTTTTCATTTTTTGTCTCAAAACCATAGGTTATGACCCCTCATTGGAACGAGCTCGACGAGCTCGTTCCAATGAGGGGTCATACTCTATGTTTTTGAGACAAAAAAAAAACCGAAAAAATAATTAAAATTAACTGGCGATTTTTGAGAATAGCGATGGCCAGTTTTGGCCGTTACGTTGGGTAAAGAGTTAAAGATGTTAACCCTATTATATCTGACAGAGGCTAATTTACAACAATATGAGTGAATCTATATTTTGTATTCTACGGAGGTTTCAGTAATAATTTCATCTGACAGCCCCATGGGGCTGTGGGATTAGAATAATACTGAATCCCCACAGCATTTCGTGTTTGTCTTGTCATCTTATCATTCAGAAACAAATTCACTTTTGCGCACAAAATTGTTTTGTGTGCCGCTTTGAAGGACTTAACTCTCTACACTAACCATACCAGTCCCTCCCCCAAGAACATTATAAACATTTCTGTGAGTGTCTGTCTTGTCAAGGATTTCACTGGAATATCTTCAGGATATTTCGAAATATTGGTTGTAGGGTCTTTTACCTCGAACTCACAACGTATATCAACCAGCATTCCATCTTAACTTCAAAACCAGAAGGTTGCAATTCCTGCATACATTGTGTGTGAGAGCTCTTGACGCATCGGTCGCTTCGTGGCGTCGAACCCATCACAGTAGTGTGAAAGGGGGTTACTTGTATGCCCATTTTTCCAATATGTTGTAACAGAAACTCGATAAGTTTTAACGTTTCTGTTCGTCAATGCAATGGCCATAGCGGTGAGGTTGTGTTCGTGAAAAATATTGCTGCTATAAAGTAGAAACTGATATGACGTGGTTGGTTGTGTCTTTCAGTCTTTCAGCGTAATCCATTTTAATGCGGAACAACAGATTAGGACCTCATTCATGGTTTAGAGGCTTCAGGTTAGCGGTAGTGGGATATATAGAGGATATCCAGTGTTTTTGATTGGCTACCGAAAATTATCTGATGAGTGACCGATACAAATGTTGGTTTTTTCGCGAGCGCTTACGCGAGCGAAAATGACCATTTGTCTCGGTCACAAGTGAGATAATATTAGGCGTCCACTAAAAAACACTAGATTTCCTTTTTATTATACGCTTTTTATAAGAATCTGATAATTCCACTCGTTTCAACCATGAAATGATGAATGAAAGTAAACACCGCACTGAATCATTGATACGCGGAAGTGATTTGATCGATACTCGGAACAGATAGCGTCTTGCGATCTGATTCAGTTGGCGGGCTTGTAGTCGAAACATGGCCTGAAAGTCCGTAATATAAGTTTTTCGTTTGGTACGTCCTTTTGAAGGACGTGCCAAACCAAAAACTTATATTACGTTCTTTCAGGCCATGTTTGGACTGGCGGGTTTCATGCAATAATTCAAGGTGAATACGTGTTGAATTATTGCTGGAAATGATCGGTCTCCACTCAAAAAAACACTAGATTTTCTTTTCATTATACGTTTCTAGAACACATTTGATCATTTCCAGTGATAATTTGACTCGTATTCACCTTGAAGTGATCAGTGGCGGCGCCAGAAATTTTTTTGGGGGGGGCAACTAGGGGGGCAGACTCCCATGAGGGGGGGCAAATACGTAAAGGATCATATCATTACTTTGTTATGAGGTAGTCCAAACTTGGACCCAAAGTCCGTAATATACTTTTTTGGTTTGGTACGTCCTGTGGACGTACCAAACCAAAAAATTATATTACGGACTTTGGTTCCAAGTTTCGACTAAATGTAATGGTAATTATCGATCCTCCTTTCAAAAAATCCTGGATCCGCGTCTGGTGGGTCTGTGCGTGAGAGAGAGAGAGAGAGAGAGAGAGAGAGAGAGAGAGAGAGAGAGAGAGAGAGAGAGAGAGAGAGAGGGAGAGAGAGAGAGAGAGAGAAAGAGAGAGAGTTTTAGACAAGGGAGATATGGATAGATATGGCTTTGTTGGCTCATAACTTAATTATAACTTATAAGTATCTGCATCCGAGTCTTTAAATCTCTACTGCCTGGATGTGTTCATCAGCTAGCCTGAGGCTTTGGGCTAAGTGTGTATGGGAAATTATTGGGAATAAAAAAGAGAGGGGTGTGTGTGTGTGAGAGAGAGTGACTGAATGTGTTTGTGTGTGAGGGTGGATGGAAATGCATGCGAGATGGTTGGGGGGGGGGGGGCAACTGGGGGGCAAAGCCTTCGTTGGGGGGGGGGGGGGGGGGGCAAATGCCCCCCCCCCCCCCCCCCGTAGCGCCGCCACTGGAAGTGATTCTTTGAAAGCCGCCATTTTGATTGATACATTGAAAGTGAAAATCTCTATATCTTCACAGTGGGGGATACGATTTCTATCTTTCCGCAATTTCTTCAATAATCTATCGTTTAGCGTATAATAAAAAAGGTAAAAGGACGACATTATTTATTTATTCATTGATAGCTTTAGTAGCTAGGTCTCCAACTAGCTCTATACATCAACACAATTATAAAGTCAAGTTTAGCAATTCATTTGTTTCTTAACTTCTCATTTCAGAGGACATTTACCTCAGGCGTTAGTTACCGTGTCCAATTGTACCAGTAAAGCAAAACTAGTTTATCGTAGTACATACGCCCTACCAGTTCTCATGTCTCCGATGCCCCGATGTGAACAGAAGGATAAAACACACAAATAGTATCTGTTTTTGTGACGAGCTTTCAAAAGGCACGGTTTTATCATGTCTTCAAAGAAGAAGAAATACAATGAATTGTGCGAAAGTTCTCTCTCCGATATCGATGTTTGTCTATAGATAACAGATATTCTAAAACACTGTTTTGAACATCACTTAGCAAATGTCAAAGGAATGACGAAGATACATTTAATGGGGAAAGTTTGAAATGGTTTGATAAGACAACATTAAACAATGGGCTAGTCAGGATTTGGTATTAAAAATGTTTAAATACTGTCAATTATGAAGAATCATTTAAAATTACGAATATGACAAGGTGTTATTAGTGTCAATGTTCGAATTAAAATTAAGTGTCACCTATATGTTTAAGCGATAGCGACCGTTTACTCACCAGCTAAAAAATCGATCGAACTTGGATCGGACCACGCGGTACACACAATTCTTACAGATAATGTGTCATACTGTTATTCATTCTTCAGAATCCCCCCCCTCCCAAAAAAAAAAGAAAAGAAAAGCTAAAGCACTTATTATTTTCATTTTATCTTGAGAAAATCATAAGGTGGAAAAGACGCACTTTTCTTTCACCCATGCGTAAATCTACACTATTTTGCAACGTCTTGAAATTTCTCCCTTCCTTAATATCTGGCTAAGCTATGTAGGCAATAAAGTCAAAAAAGATATGAGGAATGACTGTGTGTAGACATGCCAGAAGTGCATCCCTTACTTACCACGTGATGAAAATCGACTTTCGATGAAGTTATCTCTTCTTGAATTATAGACGGATGGCGGAGGTCCAATTTAGAAGCATGTAATTGTTGTATAATGTAGAAAATAAAGGAAAGTTTCCTTTTGTTAGTTTTAATAAACGAAAACAACAGACATCTCTCGGAGCTGTCGGTTATTTTCGTTTATTAAAAGTTACAAAACGAAACTAGGATTTTTATGGCATGCTAATTAGCAGCAGCTAAATGGCCCTCAACTTTGGTTCTTTGTTTAGCAAATGTTTATTTATATTAATGGAAGGATAGGATCTATATTACATGTCACGATGCGTATAGTGTTAATGTAAAGAACAAATGAAAGCAATAGAACCTCAAAAAATGGTGTAAGCGCCGTTTTCGTATTTTTATATGGATTTAGACAGATAACAACAGACAAACGTTCAAACTGATTTGGAAAAATATTGTAATAAAGCCAGCTTCTATATTTTTATAATACACTAAAGGAAAACGCCTTGAAGTCTGTGATATCAGGCGCTAATCGATGATACAAATTCGTTAACACTTCGAAATTTCAATTTCTACATGAAATTCCCATACTCTTTGTGTTAAATTTACCGACTTCTTCAGAACATTAAGGGGAGCTAACCCTCCTGTAAATCTCTTCCAATGACGCAAATTCCCAGCCATGGTCAAACCCACTTTCTTGCAAAAGTGTTAAGTTTATACCGGCTCATTGGAGTGAGCTGTATCACTGCACCTGCCAGACTTATCTAATGCACTGTAGTGGAGAAACAAACAGCATTAGAACAGGAATATGTCTCAATTGAAACTCCTGTTCAATACGCGATGGAACTAACCCGTTTGTTGTAAGGATTGGAAACAGTCTATTTGGAACAAGCTCTTTCCAGCTGTAAGTCTAGAATGATGCTTATCACAAACTTGATTCGGTAAAATAAGCAACTTTTTTAGGAAAGATGTAAACCACATTCCGAATAAAGAGACATCTGTGGTGTTCATTACCAGTTTAACTATATAATTAACTTAATTTCAGATGATTTGGAACTACTATTGTATGTATGAGGTTTTTGTGAGATTGTGTTTTGGAAGAATAATTAAAATACAATACACAATAATCTTTATTGTTTATTATATAATTGTTTTTGTTTATTTTTGTGACGATCCAAACGTGGCGCAAAGTAATTGAGACTTTGAAATTTATATTAAAGATATGTACAGGAGAGCTATCTCCCACTGATGTTCGGAAGTTGTCAGTAAATTTAACACTAAGAGTATATGTAAAAATTGAAATTTCGAAGTGTTAACGAAGTTTTATCAGCGATGTGCGCATCGTATCACAAGCTTCAGGCATTTTCCTTTAGTGTATTATAAAAATGTAGAAGCTGGCTTTTTTACAATATTTTGCCCAATAAAGTTTGAACGTTTGTCTATTATTACGTTTAAATACATTTCAAAATACGAAAATGGCGCTTACACCATCGTTTGAGATTCTGTGGCTTCTTTTCTGTTCTTTATATCAACAGCGTGCTCATCGTGACATATAATATAAATACTACCCTTCCACTAATATAAACAAACATTCCCTGAACAGATCCAAGGTGGACCGTCACTTTGCTGCTGCTAATTAGCTTGCCGTAAAAATTCTAGTTTCCTTTTGTAAGTTTTCAGAAACGAAAATAACAGCCAGCTCCGAGAGCTGTCTGTTGTTTTCGTTTATTAAAAGTTACAAAAGGAAATTTCCCTTTATTTTCTACTTATCTCATACGTGTTTTCCCAACAATTACATGCTTCTTAATTGGACCTTCGTCACCCGTCTATAATTCGAGGGGAGATAACTTCATCGAAAGTCGATTTTCATCACGAGATAAGTCAGTGATGCACTTCTCGCTAGTCTACACAGTCATCCTCATATCTTTTTTTCACCTTATCGCCCAATTTGTTAAGCCGAATATTAAGGAAGTGAGAAATTTCAAGACGTTACAAAACAATGTAGATTATTACGCATGGGCGAAAGAAAAGTGCGTCTTTTCCACCTTACGGTTTTCCTTTGGGGGGGGGGGGGGGGGTGGGTGGGTGTGGGGATGGAAAGTTAATTGTAAAGAATGAATAACAGTATGACACATTATCTGTAAGAATTGTGTGTACCACGTGATCCAAGTTTTACCGATTTATTAGCTGGTCAGTAAACGGATTAACCTGAGCGACACAACCAGCCACATCATATCAGTTTATACTTTGTAGCTACAGGTATCATGGTACTAAATATTTCCCATAGGTGACCATTATAACGTTCGGCGAAAAAAACTATGATCGCAACACTTTAATTTTGGCATTTAAATGTCTTTGTCAAGTATATCCCTTCAGACAACTTTTTCTGACCCCAAAACAGGGGTCATGCAACAAATAAAATTTACAAAAAACTGTCAGGAAGGGAAGTACGGGTCACGTGCACATATTTTTCAGGGAATTCCCAACAAGAACACACCAAAAGTAAATTGTATTTTTTAGGTCCAAAAGTCATCAAAAAACCCTCTTTTTATCTGAAATATTCAACAATAATGCAAGATGTCAATAGAATGTTTCAAACGTTTATTGAAACAATATATTTTCCCAAGGCTTCTTAATTTTAGCGATCGCAACATTTCAAGGCGGGTAACTCATTCAAATATTTAGTTCAGTGATACTTATAATCATCCCCAACCCTACAAAAGATACATTTTATCATTTTCATGAGATAAAGGAGTCATTTCTGCATTAGAATCCAACTTTTGATTTCTGTTGAGTCAAAAACATGGAAACATGCTCTTTTAGGGAAAAGTGTCCAAACTTTGTCAAATGGGTTTAAAAACTGGTATTGCCCCCAAAAGCTTTTCTAGCCTGTTACCTAATAAATACGCTGAACTTGGTGAGAATTTACAGCTTTCTTTAAAAACTACCCAAATTGCAAAATAAAACTGAAATCTGCATCAGCACACAATATTTTGGGGAAAAATCTGTCTCATTTAACCACGCACGCGGCAAGCAAACATTGTCCCAACCCCCGCGAAACAATATAGATAGCTATTTTGTTTAAAAAATTCGGGTTGCAGCTATATATTTTACCAATATAGAAGGACTCTGCCACTTTTTCCTAACAACTAATGTCAAATTTTCTTCTATCTACTGATGTGGTAAAATATAGCCCCGAATAAGGCCCCCGGTATGCCCCTTTCATCAAAATATAATTCATAATTAATTGATATTGACATGAAACAAACCTCTTGTGATATTAAACTTCCCATTTGTGATAGTTTTTAAATCTCATTCTGGCTTCTGAAGACATTTCACATTGTGTTTGATGAATATTTTGCAATTTTTGTAAAAAAGCCTCAGTTTTCTCAGGTGAGGGACCAAGAGTCATTGGTATCGCACTGAAAAAACATAAAACAGTGTATTTGTCCAACAGAATGGCCAGTACCAGCTACTGTGGTATCTCATAACACTTATGAAATGCCTAAAACCATCAGATATTCATTCTTGTGCTTCATGAATGAAGCGGTCTTTGATGTTTAATGTATTTGTGAGCGTGGAGGTGGGGGTGGGGTGGGGTGGTGAAAGATAGTCAACTCCCAATTATTGACAATGTAGATCCAGGCAAATGAAAAGCAAAGAAACACCTTGTCTGATGAAGAGACAGTAGATCCAGGCAAATGAAAAGCAAAGAAACACCTTGTCTGATGAAGAGACAGACTGACAAACAGATAGACAGATAGATAGACTTGCAGCCACACAGTTAGGAAGTCTACATGAGAGTACTGAATGACATACAATGAAAAATATAGTGGAAGAGCCAGGACAAGGCTGTCAAATAGAAAACAAACTCAGTGGACCATGAGTGCTGCAGTCCCAAAGTAAATCATAAGAAACTGAAAGTGTTTGATATTAACTCCAGCCTCTAAAGACGTTCTGTAAGTCTTCTCAAACGGTTCACATGAACAGAAGGGTAAAGTATGGGTTGGAGGGAGACTTGTTTCAAGAGAGAGAGAGAGAGAGAGAGAGAGAGAGAGAGAGAGAGAGAGAGAGAGAGAGAGAGAGAGAGAGAGAGAGAGGAGAGAGAGAGAGAGAGAGAGAGAGAGAGAGAGAGAGAGAGAGAGGGAGAGAGAGAGAGATAGAGAGAGAGAAATATTTCACAACTGTCACTGTAAATTAGTACTGTAACATGGGAACCATGACAGCACTAGTTCTAGACTACTATATTGGTAGCTATGCACAAATGCCATTCATTCATATTTGTCACTTTATTATGTTATTTTATCCATGTAGCCCCATCCCCGCCCAAATTTGTGTTCTAAAATACTCCTTCAATGAAGGGATTGTTTACTAACATTTTAAAGGTCATAATATAAAAGAGAAAAACTTCTAAATACCAGTGCATAGAAGTGCAGTACAGGTTTTCTGGCTGTGTGTCTGAATGGTGATTTGGGAGGGGGTTGGAAGATCGGAATTCCCCCAGCCCCGACTACTATAAGGGCGAACCATGGTTTAAATAAAATGTGTTGATAGGGTAAGATGGGTTGTTAGCAGCTGCCAGAGGTTATAGTGTGATCCTGGGGAATACACTTCCTCAAGATGTGAATATGCATGCATTAACAGCCTTTGTTTTGGCAATATATAGCCTTTATTGCTGACTGTGACAAACATTTAACTTTTCAAACAATAAAAGAGTTTTGAAGGTGTGTGATCCCACAATGAACATTTAAATGTGAAATAATCCCCAAAAATATTAATTAAATCTGGTTTCGAAGCCAAAACACATATTCCCTATAGGTAGCACGGAACTAAGTATTTTCCCATAAGCGACCACTATAAAGTTCAGGCCCAAAAAATATGCTCGCTCTCTTTAATTTTGGCATTCAAATATCTTTGTCAAGTATAGTAGTGCAGACAACTTTTTCTGATAACAAAAAACTGACAGGAAGGGAAGTACTGGTCACGTGCACATATTTTTACGGAATTCCCAAGAACACACCAAAAGTAAATTGTATTTTTTAGGTCGAAAAGTCATCAAATCACCCTTTTGTTTATTTGGAATAATGCAAGATTTCAATAGAATATTTCAAACGTTTATTGAAACAGTACATTTTCCCAAGTTTGCTTATTTTTAGAGATTCCATAATTTCCGATTGCAACATTTCAAGGCGGGTAACTCTAATTCAAATATTTAGTTCAGTGATACCTATAGAATGTTTTCATGAACACCATTTCATCGCTATATGGCCACTGCATTTACAAACGTGGACGTTAAAACTTATCGAGTTTCAGTTACAGCGCATTGAAAAAATGGGCATAAAATTAAACGTCTTTCACACTACTGCAATGGATTCGACGCCCCCGATGCGACTGACGCGTCAAGAGCTTTCACACGCACATTACATGCAGGGATTAAAACCTTCTGGTTTCGAAGTTAAGATGGAATGCTGATTGATCTACGCCTTTAGTTCGCCGTAAAGGCCCTACAACCACTATTTTTAAACGTCCTGGCTATATTCGAACGAAATCCTGCATACAACGGGTACTCCCAGAAACGTTTATTATGTTCCTGGTTGACTGGTAAGGTTAGTGTAAAGAGTTAAGCCCTTCAAAGAGGCACACACACATTTTGTGCGCATAAGTAAATTTGTTTCTGAATGATAAGACCAGACAAACACGAAATGTTGTGGGAATTCAGTAATAATCTAATCCCATGGAGCAGTGGGATTAAATTATTACTGAAACGTCCGTAGAAGACAAAATAAATTCACTCATGTTGTTGTACATTAGCCTCTGTTGCATATAATGGGGTTAATCTGTTTAATAAGTAATCCTTGAATCTGAGAGGGGGTGATTTCCAGGAGTGGAAATTCGAATCAAATTCATCGAGATATATTATGTTGAAAAACGATGATTTCCCAATTTTCTATGTAGGTTGAGATAAGGGTAGGGGAAGCGTCTCGCGAATAGATCACGTGTCTCGTACTCTAAATCTGGCCTGTCGGTCTTGAAATAGTTGATGGAGAGTAACTAAAACTATCATTTAACTCATTGGATTGTTATTTTCTAACTAGATCGAAATATTCAATTCCTGCTTTACCCAGGAAGAAGCGTTATCCTTGTTCTCTCGACAGCGTACGGGGTTTATTTTCGTAACGAAACTCACCGTTTTCACTTTCATGAAGTACGTGGCATATTGTTGCTTGCTAACAAGTTGTTATTCAAAAACTTCCAATTTTAGGCACCCAATTCCGAACACGGATTGTGTTGTGTATGTGTGTGTGCGTGTGTATGACAAAGGAGAAAATCGTGTTTTAGACAAATTTAGAATGTTGGTTTTTGCCGAGAGTTGAACCCTCAGCAGCCGCGTCCGACATTCAGGAGTCCAACACCTAAACCACTAGACCATTGCACACCGTCAAAAAATGATGGTTGATTCCAGCTTTTTAAATGAAGTGCTCATGATAACCTGGTTCACCTTCCTTTTGGCAGCAGAATAAAAGTGTGGAACGCGCTAGCTGCAGTACAGCGGAAGTGCCGTGGTTGGCGTCAGACGAAGACTGTCACGGGCCTGCATGTGTTTTTCGAAGGACACAATCGTGTTTTTAGAGGAAGTTAGAATGATTGTGGTTGTATATATTCACTGCATTTGGGGGAGGCTTTGGAAGCACTTGATCATTCAAAAATCTATAATTTGTCCTTAATAAGTAATTCTTCAAATTTATTTTTCAAAACACGCTGAGAACATCCTCAAGGAAGGCTTTTATCTGCCCGAAACGAAAAATTATCCACTGAGAACATCTTACACTTTCCTGTCTTAGCAAGTTGGTACCAAGTGTTTCCGATGAAATAGATTTCGAGATTCGTTGAACATTTCAATATGACAATATGAAGGGTGCTCCAAAGACTATCAAGGAAAACTCTCCAACTTGACAATGGACGAATGCTAAAGAGAACGGCCCATAACCTCATGAGTAATGATTTTCATTAACAATAAGACTATTTTGAGACAGAAAGCTCCCATCAAGTGACTAATAACTATCCCAACTGCAGACGGTGAAACTAATACCTGTCCCTAACTGCACTCGGAAATCAGTTAGGCTAAAATGAACCCAAACAACTGGGTTGTGTGAATATGAACCCATTTGGGAACATATTCTCTCAACCCAGTTAATTTGGATTTTTAGCCTAAATGAGTGTAGGTCCTTTACCGGTCAAATTTCTAGGGGTAACGGGACATCTGAACATGACACCAGAAGTCTGGGACTGAATGCGCAAGCGATAATGAAGCCTTTGAAAATTTCTACATATCTATTTCAGTTTGTTTGTTCATTGGGGTTTAGCGATACTTTTATCCCTTTACCCAACGTAACGGCCAAAACCGGCCAGCACTTTTCTCAAAAATCGCCAATTAATTTTCAAAATATTTTCATTTTTTGTCTCAAAAACATAGGTTATGACCCCTCGTTGGAACGAGCTCGTCGAGCTCGTTCCAACGAGGGGTCATAACCTATGTTTTTGAGACAAAAAATGAAAAAAATTAGTTATTCAAGAATTTTTTTGCAAGTGTCGTCTGCTTTTCATGTTAAGTAAAGGGCTACCAAACAGGGTCGCATCATTTCGGACAGTTTTATGGATGAAGTAAGCTGGAGAGAACAAGGAACGAACAACTGTCAAATGTTCCAACTTACTAACTCTTTACGAGCAGAGTTAGCAGCGGCTGAAGACAAGTGCACAGTCAACCCGGAGTACTTATGACTACTTAGCGCTAACATGCCCCCCCCCGACCCCCCCCCCCATTCCTGTGGGCAATCGGGATAAAGCGTCTAGCTCAAATACACAACGCAGGTACCGCTGGTTAATATCAGATCGCGGACCTTTCGCTTTAAAGTCCAAAACGCTAACCTCTGAGCCACCACTCTCCCACCCATTTCAGCGTAGTGGCCGAGTGCGCAGTGACTCAAGAGCGATCATAGGTTAGACGTTGTACTTCTAATCGAAAGATTGTAAGTTCTGTCTTGTCCCGTGTCACTTATTTTGTCTGCTTCAGAAAGACACTTGACCTCGACTCTTCAAAGGGGTGCGAGGAGCACAGTATGTCGCCACGAATGCGACCCGGATGCGAGCCCCAGATCGGACCGGTTAATCTGTTAGAAAAATCTGACAGTCTCTTACCGCTGTCTGTGGTTATGTGGCCCATTTTTCCACCCGCCTACATGTAACTATTCACCAGCAAACCGGAAAACAAAACAAAAATAAAATACCGCCAGTCGGGGAAGGAGGACTAACCGCACGTCGTTCTCCGCGAGCGTACAATCCGTGACAACACCTGCCCTTCCTGGTTAGAAAAGTAGAATATCTTTTTCATTGAAGAGTATATTGACTATGCGACGGCTAGCGGTATCTGTTCCTCTTCCAAACAATCATAACAGAAATTAGCGATCCTGAGTTTTGGACATTTTACGAGGGTGTCAGCTCTCTACTTTGTTCGAATATATTTTGAAAAATGGGTGTCATAAGGGGGCATTCTCGGTAATTAGGAATCCTGATAAATATTTTAGTGCGAACTATGACCTTTCTGCAAATTAAAACTCAGACAGAACTTCTCTATACCAATGCGAAATTGTTACAATCCCAGTCTGAAAATAGGCGGTAATTTTCAGTTGATATTATACGGCAGCATAGAGCTGCTCACTTATTAACTTGTAATTACAAAATACCAATTTGTAATTACAAGATGCTAGCTTGTAATTACTAGATACTAAATTATAATTACAGTTTCGTCCCCTCAGTGGAACAGGGCGCCATCCGCAATGTTTTAGCACAGATGGCGCCTCGTCCCCCTCAAGGGCGATTTATTAACTTGTAATTCCAGATTACTATCTTGCAGTTACACGTTGGTGTTCTGTAATTTCAGTTTATCTAACTTGTGATTGCACACTACACAGCGCACACTACCTAGTTTCTTCCTGGTAAATTCATTTTGATAGGCCGTCCCAAACCTATTTTTTGCTTTTTCCCTCCATAGCACGGGCATCCCTCTGTCGGCAATAAAATTTTCGAAATCCTTCAGTTTGACTGTTGGAAATCTTACGACCATCACAAAAGTCGAATCTATATAACAAAATCGAATAATTCTCAGTCCAAAAAGGGACTTATCCACCGGGGGATTTCCCGATGGACCGGTGCCTAAAAATTGCTCGGTCATCTAGCCGATGTTGAGTCAATTGTGTATTTCATTACTTTTCGTTGGTCTAACGTAAAGCGATTGCAGTTTCACATGTAACTGTTACCTTTTGACAGACACTGCAACTATTTTCCTGAACCAGTCCGATGTGCAAGTTTAGAGTTTCCTGTGCACGATATCCCGTTTATCGTCCACATAGTAGATCTTTCAAAATTATTACTTATGCGGCAGAAATATTTTTTTGCAGATCTCTTATAGTTTCTGTACATGTACATAGGAAGTAGTAGATTAGTTTTGCCAATTATAGGTTAGCCTGATTTCCACCTGACTCTTCCTATACTAAATTTAGATTAATTTATTGGGCATATGATCAACGCAGATTATTAATATAATTGATCTGGGTACCACCCTTTGTTTGGTCTGATTCATCTGGTCTCATTAACGAGGCGGAATATGCCAATCCAGATTGATTGACTGTTTTGGAGCAGTGGCGGAAGAGCGGAGATTTTATCAGATCATCCCAGTCTCAAGGGTCAATACAACTGCGATTTTCAATCTCTCCAGACAGATTGTCGCATGGTAGTGAAGTAGCGCCAACACGACGTCTCGTATTTTCTTTTCATTTGAGCTTATTGTGAAAATATGGTTGAAATAATTGGAAGAACGAGAATGTCTTAAGAGATCCTCAGATACGAAAATATAATTAAACCCTTTTTTCTGTTCATGCATTTTCAGGCAAAATGATTGTCTAAAGAATTTCTTTTCATAACACATTGAACCGAAAAAAACCGCATTCAGGCCCGCCCTAAACCACGCCCCCAACGTCTGTCTTAAGAAATACGTTGCACAGTGTGAATGGAAAGGAACCCCAACAGGCTCATGTGGTTTCAACGTGAAAAGTAATTAATACTTATCTCATCATATTAAAATGACTTTCAAAATAAAATTTAATAAACAATGAAATCTTTATCAAGCTTTTTATTCCATGTTCACTTTGTTTATATGCAATAGATGATCGCCTGCGTTCATCGTTTCGCCCAAATCAAACGTAAATAATGGCCAGTCATAATAATCCACAAACGAAACTCACGCCAACAAAACTTCCCAATTTCCAAATAGCCTGAATGAACTCTTTCTGAGACAAAGTTCAACCAACTTCATGTCTCAGGAAATGGACAAAATCAGAATTAAATTTAATTCAGTGTTGCTTTAAATGACAGCACCCTCCCGTCAAGTGGAAAAGGAGATTAAAGTTTTTTTGTGGGCGTGGCCTATGTCGTTCCTTTTAACTTACGCAATTCATTGGTCAATAAAATTTTTGATGACACAAGAACATGTTTCAGCGAAATGTATCGTTATTTCACACAGAATTTTAGAAAACTGCCTTTTTTATTCAGTTATCGCTAGGAAGCATGATGCGACCTGGTTTTTATTTTAACTCTGCAAAGTAGAGAGTGTTTAAATTTATTGCCCCTCAAGTTTAATTATAAGGAATGATCGTTTGTTTCGGTCTATTTAGTGAGTTATGAACCCCAAAAAACAAATGCCAAACATAGTGTAAATGGGCTACACAGCGTGCGTGCGTGCGTGCGTGCGTGTGTGCGTGCGTGTGTGCGTGCGTTTAAGTTTAAAAATTCACACTGGCACAGACATTTCCCACTGAAACTTTTTTTATTGTAATATGCCGCCGAAATATTGTTTTCATAAAAATATACATTCACTTAACCTTGATGGGTTTCAAACATGATAAAAATACACCAAATTGATTTAAACTTAGTGATGAGGTTAGGAACTGGTTAAACTGACTGGCAATAATTGATGTTATTCACTGATGGCCTCTAATTTAGTCCTTACAAAGATGTTACGCAAGCTTTTGTTTTTCGTATAGGCGATGACAGGTCGAAGGTTCAAAGGTTCATTTAATCTGGAGTTGGTTAAATTGAATCCATCTTTTAATATTTTTACTATTTCGATATTTATTCTGTTGTAGATTGAAGTCAAAGGAATGATAGACCTCCTTTTACATTCTCCCTCTGATACGTTCATACCAAATGACCGGAGGGTTTGAAGCGTATTGATAAAAAAGCTTCACGTTTTTGCTAAATTCATCCGTTTCTTCTAATGTGTGTTTAATTGGAGGTTGTTCAATAGGATGGATTTCAAAATCGTCCGATTAAAATGTTCTGCTAAAATCATCATTTCTTTTCCCAACGGTCTGTGAAACGATTTGCTAGCTTCTCGCCGACTTTTTTCTACCATGTCATTTTTCATCTTCTCTCCCATAAACTGACGCGTCTTGATCATTATGACATATTTCAGGACGCGCTGAAAATGTGAAGAAACTCGTTGCCAAATATTCGTCCGTCTCTCAATGCTACGGATATCGTGTCGCATGTGGAATTGAGTTTTGAATCGGCTAACACTTTGATCTTTTCCTGTTTGTCGACTTTCGATGATAATCTTTTGCTCAGTAATTTTCCTATCGTACTGAAGAATCCAACTACGCTCTCTATCGTTGGAAGGATTGGTATAGTGGATAAGAGACTGACTCCGGCGACTCCCAAACCCATGGACGCAGTTATGAGAGTCACCATCCAGCTCATCGACGATTTGTACCGCCCTGGCGTATTTTTTTGTGAAGGGCGATGTATTCCGTCGTTCATTAGAAAGATCGGCATAAATCTTTTTGATTTGATTCTTGAGAAATTTGTTCACTCTATCATCTCCTGTCGTGAGGTTTGATGTATATATTGCAGGTGCTGCTGGTACTTTCGGATAAAACTTTTTAATTCTTAATTTCATTTTCTTCCTTAATGTTTTTAGTTTGATATTTTTTTAATCTCTGTTTTTTATAATAACATAACGTGAATTGGTATGGTTTTTAAATGCGAATTTTAACCCAATAGACCTCGACCGTCGCTTATACTCTTTCCGTTATTCAGATAGAAACTGTACCCCTAGGCATTCATTGCACTAATAATACTATCGCCCTTCGCAGGTCCAAGATACAATCTTTTTCCATCCGTTTCAATTCGACGCACGCCTCCTTTTTCAAACACAGACCTCTGCCTTTTATTTTTTGCGCATACGAACTAGCTAGTTCCTAAAGAGCACCGATCCCCAAAGCCGGCAACACGGTCTTCGTAAGAATGGGTAATGACTTGGTGGCCAGTCTAGCCATCAGTCCCAAGAATTCACCTTTCATTTGTAAGATATTTCTCAATTGAACGTGACTCAATTCCACGGACAGCCCTCGGTTGTTACGATACGCTTTCGCGATCCTATTGAAAAACGTTTTGGTTAAAATGATTTCATCTCGACCTTTCGCCAGATCACTGTTTCTTAATTTTATTCTAACCGCTTCGTCTCGATTCTGTATTTCGGCAGAGTGAAACCTCCACTCTCACTTCGGTTATTATCTTGTTAAATCAACTTAACTATCTTGTTAAAACAAATTATTGTCATGTTCAAACAACTTATTATCTTATTAAAACAACTTAATTATCTTGTTCAAACAACTTACTTATCTCGTTTAAACGAGTTAGGAATGCGCCAATCCTATCGTCTCATCGACAAAACGAGCCATACTCTTGGTCAACATTTCACAAGTTATCACGAATATCAGCATCCACTCTTCCACGTTGCCATCTGAAGGACGGTCTTAAAATTGCTTGATGTGCTGAGATATTTCGGTATGGTGACTGATTTGGGACATATGATAACTCTCTCATTATAACGGGAACACATCTCGTTATAACAAGAAACGGTTCTCGTCATAACGAGAAAGTAGGGAGTGTCACACATTTTAGAGGTGGGCACGGTTATTCGCTTTCTAAGAGTACAATTGCGGTTAGCCATTGTGCAGAAATATGTGATCTTAAACACCTGTAAACGCTAATAAATAAATAAATAAATAAATAAATAAATAAATAAATAAATAAATAAATAAATAAATAAATAAGAGTACGATGTTTGCAGATCGCACACTCATATGGATAAATTCCCATTTTGACTGAATAAATATTAAGTCAGTTCTGTTGTATGCAGAGTTAACTGAAGGAGGCAACAATGTCAATTCTATTGCAAGAATTTAATTGAAACAGCATTGTAACCTTCCGGTGTACTATCATTTGTTTCAGAGCAACGGGGTGGGTTGGGGAGAGGTTTATCGGACTCTTGCTAATCCGTTGCGTTGGAGTTTGGTTATTTTTTATTGACTTTTTCCATTTATTCACACAGATACATTGATTCCAAACCTTATTATTCTTGGGTAAATGGTAAATTTTCCGTTGTTGTTGATAGTTTGTTTTCATCGCTTCCCACATTAACCTTACTTTATTTATCCTGCTGCCCTTCAGACCTACAAGTACTGGTCCATTCTTCATCATGTATACACTCAATGTCATAGTCCTGTGGGATCATTTCACCTTTCAGTCTTCTTTAAGTACTATGATATAAAACTCTACGGTGGAGGGAGTTTGTAACAATCTAAAAGACATCTGCTTGTCGCTACTCGGTGGTTCTCGCCGGCTATCTCCACCCGTCCAACACGAGGTGATCCTGACAGTAAAAAGTGTCGTTAAACCCAATAAAAACAATAATTCCCCAAACCAGTCTAACAGGGGTTGAAGACTATCATTCAATCTGGCAAACTTGCACGCTGACACGACGTACGGATCTGTATGTTCGGAAGAGTGTGGATATCTTGCCACTCCACTCACTCACTCACTCACTCACTAACTCACCCCAGAGATGTTATATTGTAAAACCTCTCTCCCTTCTTTTCTATTTGCATGGAACATCTGACCATCCACTTCTACATTGCCATTTATGTATTTATGGAATTCACCCCACGCACACATACAAAACTGCCCAATTTGAGCTCTAGAATGGATCGATACCTGAACGAAATACCACTAAACGATTAACAGCCGCAGTATGCAATAAACAAAGCATAACATTATACAGTGCAAATGAAACATTATGCAATAACCGATTTTATGTTTACTTGGTGGGAGATGAGGCCATTCTATCGTGGTTTGCAGGTCAAGGTGTCTCGCACACATTGATGGCAGTCGATACCACCGAGTTAAAGCAACTGGTTTGGCCTGTTTTGTGGCTATATGTGTATGACACATTCAAAGGGCAGTAGAATAGCCCACGAGAACCCCGATCTGGAATAGTACTCAATTATGGTCGAACACAGGTTCTGTTCTATAGTAAAATTGGACCTGGTGGTGGTGGTGGTGGGAAGGGGGAGGGTGGGGGTCCCTCGAGTGGGAAACATAGGGGTAAATTTGAACTTAAAAGTTTACATACTAACACGCGCTGCGTTTAGTTATATATTACATGGTTTTGTCATCTTTTTTTCAGGATCTGATTCAGGATTCATGTGATGTCATGCCGCGGTGCATGATGGGTATCATATTCGTTGTCGCGGTATCTCTCGAAAGCGGTCATGTGATGACTGCATTTCACGGTATTATATATTGTTAGTGCGAGTAAGCAACGCGTGTTGTCATGGTGGCTCATATTTCTGAATTCCATTTTGTATGATTGAGGGCGTCATTTTGTTTCATATGGGGACGCACATACGATTAATATAGTGGTGGAGTTCAGATGATATGGCCAATTGTATAGGCGTCCGCCCATTTAGACCGTGATCCCAGCTGGGCAACTGGGATTAAGTGCGTACTACACGATGCATATGACACGGACCAAGAACGAACCTACTACATTTCGATCTGAAGCTCAGTGCTTTTAACCAATGAGCCACCACGCCCCCGGAGCCACGACATCTTGTCTAGGAACCATGAAAGCTATGGTTTAAAGGCTATGAGCCTGAAGCCATGTAGGTTTTGGTCTAGGAGCCAAGAAGGCGGCGGGGTGGTTTAGAGGTACGAAACATATAACCAATTAGTGAGGTGGCCAATGTGAACCTGTGTGGACTAATATGTACTATCGAGCACCTTTGAAGACTATTTTATTTCTTTGTGGACTATCATGGACTCTTGTTGTCTGATGTGGACTCACGAGGGCCTCTGTAGACTCACGTGGATTGTGGACTGACTGATGTGCGTGCCCGTGGACTGATGAGAGCTAATCCGAACTAGTGTCTGTGGTTTAGGACCTGATTGGGACTATCGGGACCTAAAGATAGTGGTTGTTTGTTTGATGTAGCAGGGGTTGTAGTTGTTGGTATAGTTGTTGAAATAGATTGTTTAGTCGTTAGTGTGGTTGTTGAGGTGATTGGAGTAGTAATTGCAATGGTTGCTGCTGTGGTTATCATCGTTGCAGAGGATGTTGATGTACAGATGACCTCGAAGTCGTAGCTGTTGATGTTGTAGTGTTTGATATTGTAGTTACAATGAATTATGTCGTATTTGTAGAGTTTCTTGTAGTGGTTGGGGTAGTAGTTGTGGTGTTTGGTGCAATGTTTGCTGGTGTAGTAGTTGTAGTAGTTGGTATTACAGCTCTTAATGTTGTAGCTTTGTTTTGTTGTGTCATAGTTGTTGGCGTTGTTGTTGTAGTTAGGATTAGTGTCAATTATTTTTGGTTGCTATAGTAGTTGGAACGGTAAGTATTTGTGGTGGTTGGTGTAATAGTTAAAGTGGATGGTGTTATTAAAGATAATGTTGTATCTAGTCAATGTTTGGGTGGTGCGGTAGATGCAGTGGTAGGTAGTGAAGTGGGTTTCGTAGGTGCAGATAGTGTTTAAAGTAGTAGTTATAGAGGTGATTTTTGTTGAATGAATGATTTTATTTTGTAATACAACATGTATACAAATACAAACTAAATACAACAACATACAATTATTTCAAATACAAGGTTGCACTACAGGGAGATGGCATAGCCACTGGGGCTGTCTTCCCGCCATTCCCAATAAAAACAAAGATGTAAAATGTGAGACAATCCTGACAACGGCTTTGTTGATGAAGAGAAAAATGAATGGATTAATTTTTAAAATGGTTCTTTCCATATAAATAAAAATAATTTTTCATCGTTTTTAGAAAATGAAACAATTTAGTGGTAGTTAATAGTGCACACCCACGCAGTGGCGTGTATGCACATAGGTAATGGGTACGTGTCCATGATTTTATAATTTTTCTATATACCATGCAACAGAGTTTGGGGTGCCATCTGGCGGCGTGGCTCTCCTACTGGCAAAAAATCCAGAATCATTGTAACGGATACTTAATTGTTTTGGGCCTTTCAAAGGACATTATGTAAAATATATTGTTGCAGAATGCTGGAAACTATGATAAATAATCAAGTAATGAAGTGACTTTCGAAGTTAGGTAGTTGTTGGCGAGTTAGGTATTATTTGAAAGTTCGAAGTGCCAATGCCGTCCGTTGCCGGTTTCGTCAGATTTGAAGCCCAGTTTCAATTTTAATTGAGAACGTACACTTCACAAATTGTTGACAACGAATAAAAAATAAAACAAGTGATTTATTGACACTTTTAGTGGGCCTTTTTTCATTTCTGGGGAACTTAGCGCGATTTCCTCAGAAACAGCCGGAGTTCGGATGAATTCAAGTTATGTTGAGTCAAGGTCTGGGGAAATCTTTGTTCTCAAAACACGGGCATGCAGTCTAGTAAAATTTTACAGAAACAGAAATGCACGCGAACAGCGATACCTATTCATTTATTTCCTAGATTTTTCTTCACAAGTTCACAGGATCCAGTCTATGAACTATTTTTACCAATGATATAATACAATGTCAGTTTAAGACTGTCAGAATTACAGTGTAGCGTCCAGCTAATTTTGTGATCCGACGTGTTTTCCTGAAGAATAAATACCAGAATCACTCAGAACTCCAATTTAAATTACATGCTCACTTCCTCTGTGTTTTGGTAAACAATGTTTTAATTCCTGGATGCTTTAGGCATTGCAACCAGAATAGAACTGAATTCATCTTCAAACTAGTCAATGTCGCCCTCCTCGTCTGACCAACATCTGGAGGTGGGGATTCTGATATTTAGTCTTGAGTGTGTTTCTCCAAAAATGGCAAAAAACTTTTAAAAAGCCTAAATACCAACCTCCCCAGAACTGACCTCTAAATAATATTTGGCACTGCACTACAGAATCAATATTTGATGGTTTCAGGCATTTTAATGGTGCTATGAGATAACATATGACCTGCACTGTCATGCTGTTGGAAAAAAATTCAAAAAATCAATGTGTAATGTTTTATCAGAGACATACCATACCAATGACTCAAAGTACCTTAAGAAATGTGAGGGATTTAAAAAAAAAATTTTTGTTAAAATATTGCAAAATATTCATCAAACACAATGTGAAATATCTTAAGAAGCCAGAATGTGATTTAAAAACTATCAGAAATGTGAAATTTAATATCATAAGAGGTTTGTTTTGTGTCAACAACAATTAATTTATGAATTATATCATAATTTGTGATGAAAGTAGGTATGCTGGGGGTCCAGGGAACACATTCAGGGCTATATTTTACTGCATCAATATGTACAAGAAAATTTGACATAATTTGTTAGGATAAAATGGCACTGTCTATTGATATTGGTGATTTATATAGCTGCAACACCAGTTTTTAAATCAAAATTGACATTCATTTTGTGTGGAGTGGAGGGGGGTGGGGGTGGGGGTGGTGAACACCACTCTTTCTCTTGCAGTATGGTTAAATGAAACAGATTTTTCCCCAAACTATTGTCTGCTCAAGCAGATTTTAGTTTTATTGTGGGATTGGGCTAGTTTTTAAAGAAAGCTGTGAATTCTCATGCAAAAATGACTCTTTTATCAAATGAAAGAGATAAAATGTATCTTTGGAAGGATTAGAATGTAGGTTAAAATCCCCCCTACAAAAAATACCCCCAATCATTTTTAAACACTTAGCAAAAATTCCTCCCACAGTTTTTGAGTAGTACCACATTCTCTCACATTATTTTAAGAGCAGTACAAAAATCCCCCACCCGGCCTCTTACACCAAAAGATTAAAAGGCAGTCCAAAAGGATTTAAAAACTTATGTATTTAATTTGTAAATTACATAAACACTCATCACTATTTACAAGAAAACATGCCTCAATAACTATTTATCAACACAGTTATTTAGTTATTGGAGTTTAAGGACACTTTCAACAGCCAGTGTCACCTCGTGTCGGACAGTTTTATGGGTGGTGGAAACTAAAGTGCACTGAGAGAACCACCTGGCAACAGTGAGCAATTTTCCAACGTGCTAACTCCACACAAGCAAAGTTAGCATTGTTTGAAGCGACAAGTGCTCGACCTCAAGTGGTAAAAAGCTTTGGACATTTTTGTATGGCTTTAAATATACATGTACTTCTAAAAAATTAGGGAGGTGGGGGGGGGGGGGGGTGGGGGTTGTTCACCAGAAATTATGGAGGGAGGAATTTCTGTTTACCTGAAAAAAACATGGCGGGGGGATTTTTGCGCATTGTGTGAAAATGATTGGGAGGGGGATTTTTGTCAGGGAAAAGTTTTGTAGGTTACCCTTCGAAATGTTTGGGTTTGATTATAGGAAATAAGTACATGTACATTGTAAATGTACATTATTTTGGCTTCCAACACTGATTTAATTATATTTTTTTGGATATTACACATATTTCACTTTTAAATGTTCATTCGAGAACCACAGACTGAATAATACTGTTTTATTTTTGGAAAAGTTATATTTTTGTCACAGTCGGCAATAAAGGCCATATATTGCCAAAAATAATGCAGTTACATGCATCTTGAGCAAGTGTGGCATCCAGAACTGAGAAGCACACTATAACGTCTGGCAAATGACAAATACATGTACACATGTAACCACCTTTTTTACCCTATTAACACATCTAATGAAACCATGCTTTCCCCTCATTGTACTTGTGAATAAGGGGATTCCAATTATATTCCAATCCTCTCCCAAATCACCATCCGAACATTTAGCCAGAAAACCCATACCTTACTTGTATTCGCTGAACAAGCTCATTCCAATAAGGGTGTCACTTGTATTCGCCCATACTTCACTTGTATTCGCTGAACAAGCTCATTCCAATAAGGGGGGGGGGGGGGGCATAAGCTATGTTTTTGATGCCAAAAAATGCAAACAAAAAAATTAATATTGAATGGCAATTTTGGTGAATGGTGCTAGCCGGTTTTGGCCACTACATTGAGTGAATGATTAATAGAAGCTTTCTCCATTTTATGATGTTAACCCTTTACCTCACATGAAAAGAAGATAGCACTTTGAATAACTAATTTCTTTTCATTTTTTTGCGTCAAAAACAGTTATGACCCCTACTGGATTGAGCTGAACGAATATAGAATATAGTAGTCTAATACTAGTGCTGTTGGTCCCCATGTTATAGCACAAAACTGCATTGACAATTGTCCCTCTACCACCCATACTAAACCCTTCAGCTGATGAGAAAGTTAACAGCATGCACTCTCAGTTTCCTATGATTTGCTTTAGTACTGCAGCACGCAGGGTTCACTGAGTTTTTTTCTGTTTTGATAACCCTGTACTGGCTCTTCTCGCTATATTTTTCATTGTATGTCAGTCAGTATTCCTATATACATGTAGAATGTCACTTTCAAAATATGTGATTGCATGTCTGTCTGTCCATTATACCATTCCTATGTACATGTAGACTGTCTCTTTCAAGATATGTGATTGCATGTCTGTCTGTCCATCATGCAAAGTGTTGGTTTGTTTCCATTTGCACCGTTCTACATTTTCAATAACTGGCAATTGACCCCCCCCCCCCCACACACATACACACACACCCATACACACACATACACAAATATATTAAACATAAAAGAGCTCTACATTCCTGAAGCAAATATCTGAGTCATCCTCACTGGATACTAGGCATGCATGTATTTTCCCTGATTTCACTCTTTTTATCAGAATGGGTGCCTGCGGGGATTAAATCCAAGGTTGTAAATGAGCCCTTGTGGGTACATGTACTTGTAGGACATGCACATCACTACAGAATCAGTATTTGATGGTTTTAGGCATTTTAACAGTGCTATGCTATAACATAGGAGCAGTGCTCAGCTGGTCATGCGGTTGGAAAAAATCAGTGTTTAATGTTGTGTCAGTGCCATACTAATGACTCTAGGTGTCTTAACTGAGAAAGTGAGGCTTTTTTCACAAGAATGGCAAAACATTCATCAGGAGCAATGTGAAATATCTTCAGAAGCCAGAATGTGATTTAGAAATTATCACAAATGAGAAATTTAATATCACAAGCGGTTTGTTATATGTCAACATCAATTAATTTGTGAATTTTATACTAGTTTTTGATAAAAAGGGGCATACTAAGGAGACACCTTCAGGGCTATGTTTTGCCACATCAGTATGTAGAAGAAAATTTGACATCAGTTGTTAGGATAAAATGGTACTGTCTATTGATCTTGCTGAATTATATAGTTGCAACCCCAATTTTTGAATCAAAATTGACATTTATATGGTTTCATGGGGTTGGAACACCACTCTTTGTCTTGCTGTATGGTTAAAGGAGACAATGTTTTCCTCAAAGTATTACATGCTGATGCAGATTTTAGTTTCATTTGGGGATTGGGTTAGTTTTAAAAAAAATCTACATGAATTCCTTTAGGTAAAGGGCAAAACAGAGTAGAAAAATGTATTGAAGGCAACAGCAGTTTTTAAGTCATTTGACACAGTTTGGACAGTTTTCTTTAAAAGAACAAATTTCCCATGTTTTTAACTCAGTGGAAGCCAAAAGTTGAATTCTCATGCAGAAATGACTCTTTTGTCACATGAAAGAGGTAAAATGTATCTTTGATAGGATTGGGGTTGATTAAGGAAATACATAATTTGGCTTCCGAACCTGATTTAATTATTATTTTGAGAGATTATTTCACATTAAAAAATTCATTGGGGTACCACACACCTTACAATACTTTTTTATTGTTTTGAAAAGTATGTTTTTGTCATCATCAGCAATAAGGGCTATATATTGCAAGCAAATTCACATCTTGAGCAAGTGTAGCCTCCAGTGGCACACTACAGCCCCCAGCAAATGCCAAATAACAACCTATTTTACCCTACATGTACACATGAATTAACAAATGTAATTAAACCATGGTTCCCCATCATAGTATTAGGGGCAGAGGGGGAGTCCAATCTTCCAACCCCCTTCCAAATCACCATTCAAACCCACAGCCAGAAAACCCCTTTTGCACTTTTATTTACTGGCATTTAGATGTTTGCCTGAATTATACTGTTAAACCTTTACTTACATGTAACATGAAAAGCTGATTACCCTTGCCCACAAACTTATTGACTTACTAATTTTTTGTGTCAAAAAATGACTTTTTACACCGTTGGAATGACCCCATTCCAATGAGGGGTCATAAGCTTTGTGTTTGACACAAAAAAACGAGAAAATAATGAACATGGAATGGCAATACTTGTGAATAGCACCAGCAGCTTTTGACCGTTATATTTAGTAAAGGGTTAAAAAGTGTTAAAAAATAATTTCTTCATTGAAAGAGTATTTTAGAACACAAATTTGGGGGTGAGGTACAGTGGAAAAAATAACACAATAAAGCTGCAAATGTGAGTGAATGGCATTTGTGCACAGCTACCAGTAAAGTAGTCTAGTACTAAATTTTCCCTCTTATTTGATGCATGCCCCCCTGTTTTGGGGTCGGAAAAAGTTCTCTGAAGGGTTATACTTGACAAAGATATTTGAATCTCAAAATTAAAGAGATGCGATCAAATTTTGTTCAGATCGAGCGTTGTTGTCACGGTTCCCATGTTACAGCACAAAACTACAGTAACAGCTGTGAAATATTGTTCTCTCCTTGAATCAAGTCCCCCACCCACCCACCCTCCCACCCCCTCCCCCATACTGCAGCCTCAGTTGATGAGAAACAATAGGAAAGACTGTACAGTATGTTTTGGAAACTAAATTCAATCTCATACTCTCTCAGTTTCCTATGATTTGCTTAGGTACTGCAGAACTCAGGGTCCATTGAGGTTTTTTTTCTGTTTGACACTCTTGTCTTTGCTCTTCTAACAACATTTTTCATTGTATGTCAGTTTTTATTTCTGAGTAGACTTTCAAAACACTAAAAAAACAAATTTTTTAAGCAAATATCTCATTCATCCTCCTTGGAGACATATTTTCCACAATTTCACACTTTTTATCAGAATGGGTATTTGTGGGGATTAAATCTAAGGTTGTGAAAGTGCCCTAATGGATACTTGCTGCTCAAGCACAGCACCACAGAATCAATATTGGATGTTTTTAGGCATTTTAACAGTGCTAAGAGATACCACATGAGCAATACTGGTCATACTGTTGAAAAAGCAGTGTGTTATGTTTTTGTCAGTTCCATACCAATGACTCTAGGTGCTTTAACTGGGAAAACTGGCTTTTTTAGCTCATCTTGACAAAGTCAAGCTGAGCTAATCTCATCGCTCTCCATCCGTCATCCGTCAACAGGGTTCATACAAAAATTTGCTCTCAAAGTTCAAGGGTTTTTCAAGGGCTTCTTCTTTTTTTTTCAAGGGCTACATATACTATTCAGCTTGCTGTATGAGCTCTAAAAATCTAAGACTCATGTGACACGGATCTGACTTTGGAAGTCAGGAAGTTATTTATTTATTTATTTATTGGTGTTTAAGGTCACATATTTCTGCACAATGGCTAATCATGACCATGACAGTTTTATGGGTGGAGGAAGCCGGAGTACCCGGAGAGTACCACCGAGCAACGGCGAGCAACTGTCAGCTCCCCATTTTACTGACTCCACACGAGCAGGGATATCCATTGGTTGAAGACAGTGCACCATCAACGTGCAGTACGCCTTAGTACACAGCGTCACGTGGGTAATGGTTGGCGTCCCTGAGAGGAAAAACCCCTATTATTTTGGACTCACTAGGTCAAAGGTCAAGGCCACAGTGACCCTGAACATAGTAAATCAAAACAATTGGTTTCCGGATGATAACTTGATAATGGTTCGACCCACGTTCATAACACTTCATAGGTAGGATGGCATCAGTGAGATGAAGAACCCTATTTATTTTGGACTTGCTAGGTGAAAGGTCAAGGTCACAGTGACCTTCAACATAGTAAATTGTAAACAATTGGTTTCCGGATGCTAACTTGACTACGGTTGAAGCCACATTCATGAAACTTCATAGGTAGGTTGGCCTAGGTGAGTGGAAGACACCTATTTATCTTGGCCTCGCTAGGTCAAAGGTCAAGGTCACAGTGACATTGAACATAATAAATCGTAAACAATTGGTTTCCAGATGATAATTTGACAATGGTTCCACCCACGTTCATGAAACTTCATAGGTAGGTTGGCATTATTGCAAGAAAGAGCCCTATTTATTTTGGAATCAGGAGGTCAAAGGTCAAGGTCACAGTGACCCTTCACATAGTAAATTGTAAACAATTAGTTTTCGGATGATAAGATGATAATGATTAAACCCACTTTTGTACTGTCACAACTCGACATTGGATCCGTGATCCTATCGGAATTATTTTTGTTTTGTGGGAGGGGGGTGCCCCTTGAACGCCCCCATGGCGGCGCCACCGTTCCCCCACTTGAGCAATCGTGATTAAGTGCCTTGCCCAATGACACAACGCAGCTACCCCTGATGGGGATCGAACCGTGTATCTCTCGGCTTGATGTTAGTAGTAGATCATGTACCCGATCGACCCGCATTGGCCGGATCTCATGTGACGTCATAGACACATGGCCCAGTTACTTCATTTTTGGTTGTCATGGTAGCGTGCGTGAGCGCCATCTTGTGACAACATCCCCATAGTGATACGTGGTCCTAGTGTGCATGCGCAGCGCGTTTTGTTGAGGTGAGACGAGTGTACGTCGTCCATTTTGTATATCCGAGGCTGCCATCTTGGTTTCTATGGTAGCACATGTTTGCTATGTGACCCAAAACCTTCTAGTAGGAAAGGGGTGTGTTCGGAGGGTGTGTTCGATTGAATAGGAGTAATTTTAATTACAGCAAACAACCCGACAATCCCTCTTAATAATCCAAAACTACCGAGATGGACTTAGAAAACCCCCACCTAGGGTTTATAATAGTAGCACGTAGTGCTAAATGAATGATGAGAGGTCTCATGTGGATACATTGAAGTGAACTAGAGTACATCGATTTACCACAAACATCCAGCCAATCTCTCTAAACCATCAAAACAACTTTATTTGGCACGGATTCCTCAATACTGGACTTAAAAGAGTAGCATACAGTGCTTTAAGGTGCGTTTCCTGGTATGAGTAATTGTATTTGTTCGAATACTTTGTAAAATTACCCAAATGAATCAAACAGTTCTTTTACTAGTGCGCATTTCCCACTAAATATTCGGTTTCTATCTGTTGTCCCCTAGAATTCTTATTTTTGCCCAACAATAGACACATTCCTTTGTATAAGATTAACTTTATTGTTTCGGATGTGCACCATAGTCTCGGTATTTTATCTATCCCGATATTTTCTGTGGTTTATCCTATTTCGTGGCCTGTTTTGCCTTTTACTGGTCCCATTTCTGCCTATCCCAGCAGACTATTTTGTCTTGGCCGTCTCTGTTTTTGCCTTTCCTGTGTGTAACGAAGTCCTCTATGATCCTCAAACCCAAAATACAATCAAGCAGGGTTAGGTATTATTCGAACGACTCGAATCTTATCGAGCAAATAAGCTTTTGAGCAGTTACTGAAAAAGTCTCTACTCGAACGACTCAAATCCCATTGAGCAGATGAGTATCGAAAGAGCGATTTCTTTTACGGCTCTTAATGCTCATCGGGGTATAGGAGGATACCTATGACATGATGATGTAGTACTGTATATACCTGATGATAATTTAGCTCCTAGCATCTGCCCAGTTCTAGACCACTCCATGATCTTCATATCTCGAACACCACTATTACTGATTTTCCCAATATTGCCATCGTCTGTCCTATGATTAGCTTTTACAGTAGTCACCAAATCCCGCAGTCTTCTTCCACTCTTGCGGCCTTGTACCATTACTAGCACTGGTACAGGCTTGCTAACCATCTCAGATTGCTCGAACGACCAGAATCCCATCGAACAAATGAGCCATAGAGTAATTGCCTGAACGAGTGACTCCACGTACGACTATTTTGCTCGTCTAGGTATTGAAGGATGGGAAGGATCTTGAGAACTAACAACGTGATATAATAACTTTAGTTATTGAAATTGACGTACAATCCCGCTTATAATATAACCTTGGTTTTTGAAAGTGTTGTTAAACCCTAATGAACCTATTTGCCATTGAATTATGATCTTTTGTCAGTTTAAAAAATGAAGGTTTGTTTTACTATAGCTTGTCTGAAGTTTGATCCTTCCGCAATCTTTCAAAATTTCTCGATTGCCATATTTGTCGCCACAGTAACATATGAACATACATGCGTGGTTCTGTGTTTATTGCATGTCACTGTACAACACGTTTTGGCAAATTGTTATATTTCACATAACCGCTGCTATTTCTGCGATATATACCATCTCTTTCCTGAAAAATCATGCTTGGGGCCTGCAATATTTACCGAAATTAACAATATTGAGTGTGCACCATTACGTGTCACGTATTTTCATATTAGATAAGGATGAGATTACAGAGCTAGGACCTACAGTCGGGGCAAACTGGATTATTACACCTGACGCGAAAAGAGTACGAATTCAAGAATTGCTCCGATAGAGAATTTTTGAATGATGATCTGGAAGAGTTTTGAATCGATGGTTCTAATGAATTCCACATTCTAGGGAAAGTATGAATTGGAAAGTTTGCGGAGAACTGAGTTCTTGGTTTTAATATATGTAATTTACGCGACTGTCTCGTGTCCATTCCTGAGGGGTTTTGGTAAATTCTAAAAGTGTCCACAAAGCTTTCGGGTAGCATGTTGTTGTACCAGTCGTGCGTAAACAGAGAGATCTGGAGTTTATACAGGACTGTAAATTTTAAAATGCCATGTTCTCTAAACAGGGGCTCTGTATCAGCATTGTATTTTTTGTTTGATATAATTCGGATGGCTTTCTGTTGTAATTTTGTAATCTTTCGAGTTAATGGCGAGTGACCCCAGATATGAATACCATACATCATGTGACTCTGGATCAGAGAGTAGTATAATATTTTTAGGCACTTTTTCGGTAGAATCCGCTTAACTTTGTTTATGGCATAAATTGCTCTAGAAATTTTAGAACAGATTTCTGAAATTTGCTTTTTGAAATTCAAATTTTCATCTACGTGGATTCCTGAGAATTTTACAGATTTTTCTTCTTGATTATTTGCAACGAGTGTGGTTGTTGTGGTTCTTGCTGAAGTAAACGTTGGTGTAGTAATTGTTGCGTTCGGTGAAGTAGTTGTAGTGGTTATTGTGGTTGTAGCTGTGCGTGATGTGGTTGTTGGTATATGAGTGTGTGGTTTGTATTGTTGTGATTGCTATAGTAGCTGGTGTGTTGTGGTCGTTGGTGTAAAAGATATAGTGGTTGATGTTGTAGTATTGTATGTTGCAGGTGAATTGATGAAGTAGTAGTGTACTAGTTGTGTTTGTTGGTTTAGTTTTCATTGTTAACCCTTTACCTAACGTAACGGCCAAAACCGGCCAGCGCTATTCTCAAAAATCGCCAATTAATTTTCATTATTTTTTTCAATTTTTGTCTCAAAAACATAGGTTATGACCCCTCGTTGGAACGAGCTCGTCGAGCTCGTTCCAACGAGGGGTCATAACCTATGTTTTTGAGACAAAAAATGAAAAAAAAATAGTTATTCAAGAATTATTTTTGCAAGTGTCGTCTGCTTTTCAGGTTAGGTAAAGGGTTAATGTAGCAGTTGTAGTGGATGACATGGTAGTTGTCGTGATTGGTGATATATTTGTGATTGTTGGTGATGTAGTTGGAGGTATAATATGTATAGTGGTCGGTGTTATAGTATCAATGGTACTAGTGGTTGATATAATAGTGGATGGCGTGGTGGTTGACGCTTTCGTGGTTGGTGTATTAGTAGGCTTTGTTGTTGTAGTAACTATAGTGGCTGGTGTACAAGTTAGTGTGTTTAGTGATTGGTGTAGGAGTTACTTTAGTAATTGTTGGTATTGTCGACGTTGAGGCAGACGTTGTAGTGGTTGGGTGGAATATCTGTTGTTTTTGTAGTGATTGGTGTTGTAATAAATCGTGCAGTTTAAGAAATAGTGGTGGACATGGTGCGCATAGTGATTTTGTGGTGGAGATTGTAGATGGTGTAGTGAGGTTGGTATATTGTAGTGTTCAACCGATTACCAAAAATGGCCGCTGACCGATTACTGGTTTTGTGAGTTCACAATCGGCAGATTCCGAGGCCGATTCCTATTGTAATACCATGCACAATGAGACAAGTCTAGGCTCGCAAAGAACTATATTAAATTGAACATAATTTACAGTGTTTTCAGTCCGTCCACTACTAGATAAGTTGAGACTCGAAAGAACTACATTAAATTGAATATATTTCACGTGTTAAACTCCGTTCACTCAGGTCCAGTAAAATTACCAGTCGCGTACACTTGGGCGGTAAACGTGGCTCTCAGAGCAACGTTTACCAACCAAGTGCGCGCAGCTGACAATTGTTATTGCGACCTGAGTCAATGGAGTGCAACCTTCACCTTTCCGGTATGAATTGGTGATTGCCGCAGGTACGCTCAATTGTACGATTTACAAGTCGTTTAACTTGTATACCCCGTAAACGGGCGTCTACAGAGATTAGGAATACACACTGTGGTGGTTTTTCAACTGTGTGGAATGGTATTATTGACATCATTTTACATTAACAATTGAACAATTGCAGAAGATAATAAAATGCGGTTTAGGAATCATCACAAAATACTAGGCAACAATCGGTTGAACCAGTGTTCCAGAAGCCGTTGTCGTTGTATCCGATTGCCCACAATCAGCTGATTATGGTGGTCGGTTCCGATCATCGGTTAAACACTAATATATTGGTTGCCTTTTTTGGTACAGTACTAAAAGGCATAGACACAGGTGGTGTATTAGCTATAGTTGTTTTCAGTAGTTGGAGTTGAGGTTGTGGCTCAGTAGTTTTTGGTGTTGTAGTTGGTAGTTGTTGCTGTAGTGGCTGCTGCACCACTTGACGATGTAATAGGTGTAGTTCCTTTAGAAGTAGTTTTATGGGTTAGTTCAGTAGAAGTGGTTGGTATCATAGAATTTATAGTAGATCATATACTAGTTTTCGGTAATGAAGCACTATTAAATCAACCACTACAACCACTACATCAACAACTGCGACATCAACCACAGCAACGGCAAGGCAGGTCATTACTACATCAAACACGGCTACATCAACCTCTGTAGCTAACAAACAAACCAACCACAACTACTACCACAGCAACAACTATTGCAACATCAGCCACTACAGTACAACATACATTTATTACTTTCCAAAGTGTGATTTACTGTGACTTCCGGGTTTGATTATAAACGATAACTTCACAAGTGAATTATGCAATCAACAATTGTGTCATGTATCCGTGCGCACAAACGAAGACGCTTTACCGTAGGTGTAATTGAGACTTCATTGTTTTTTTTAACCCTTTAGCTGATCAGAAAAAGCAGACGACACTTGCACAAAAAATTCTTGAATAACTATTATTTTCATTTTTGTCTCAAAAACATAGGTTATGACCCCCTCATTGGAACGAGCTCGTTCCAATGAGGGGTCATAACCCATGTTTTAGAGACAAAAAATGAAAAAATAATGAAAATTAATTGGCGATTTTTTAGAATAGAGCTGGCCGGTTTTGGCCGTTACGTTAGGTAAAGGGTTAAATAATATAATTATCGTTAATAATGAAAAGTAATAAACAGAGTAATCGTTTGACTGGACTGGTTACGTGAAATAATTCATTCGAGGGCGAGGGACTATATTGTAAAACACTCGTGCGCATTCGCGCACTCGTGTTTGTACAACGTCCCTCACCTCTCATGAATTATTTCACGTAACCAGTCCAGTCAAGCGATTACTCTCTATATCATGAACTGAAAGACCAATACTAACATCTGTATCACCAACCATTACTAGACTAACCATTACAGCAACAACGGCACAGCTATCTTCCCAACCACTGAAATCACTTAGAAAGCACAGAAACTAAAACATCAACAATTACTACACCATCCACTACAACTACTACACCCACCATTACTACACAAACCACCATTACTATTACTGCAGCAAACGAAACTATAACTACAACACGAAAACCACTGTTGCACCAACGACCATAACTACTGAACCAGCAACTATATCAACATATACTATAACACTAACCACTGCAACGACACCCACGATAACCACTGCACCAACAACATCAGCTGCAAGAGCAGCCACTTTTAACTACGACCCAAACCACAACTGCAACATCTAACCCTACAACAACAAAACCAACCACCACTCACCAACAATCACAATTATTGAACCAACAACCATATCACAACTAATACAACACTAATGACAACAACTACATCTACTACACCATTACTACACGAAACAACAAAGCACTAAAACACCAACATCTATCTAAACAATGCCAACAACTATTACAGCAGCAACTGTAATATCAACCAATTAAATTACATCAATAACTACAGCACCAATTACTACAACTGCACCATTTACCCTTAAATCACCAACCAAACTAACTATCACCACAAACAACCACAAAGTCTCCAGTAATCCCCAAACCAATGTCGTCAGTTCACAAAGTGCCATATTAGTCTACAAAAGCTCTTAGCAAAATACAAAAGTTCTCATTCCTCTGCAGACGTCCACATTAGTCCACATCAGTCCAAAATTCCCCAACCCAGTCCACTAAATACATCAGGGGCCCACATTAGTCCACATACTACAAAAGTTCGCATTCGTCCACAAATGTCCATATTAGTGTACAACGGTCCCCGGGTAGTCTCAACACTATGGATTATCGATTTTGGAGGTCTCAGCTTCTACACAATCTCTAGACCAATACTTATATGGCTTCTGCCTTCTAGCCCATAGACCATAGTCTCCAACGCTCCTAAAGCTGTCTTCATTGCTATGGGAACGTTGTGGCTTCATGGTTAAAGCATCGTACTTCAAATCGAAAAGTCGTAGGACAGTTCCTAACCAATGTCGTATGCATTGTCTCCTAATGCAAGACCCTTATTTGTAATTGCACAATTGGGAGCACGATCGCGCATTGTGTTAAGGCGTATAGCATGTCAGTGGTACACATGCCTTCATACATTGTTACCCCTATCTGTGTCGGGTTAGCAAGGTGGAGAATACGAGCCAGACAAACAGCTTTTAGGCTCCATTTGGGTTATTATGCTCATCATTGGGTAGTTTCTGGCGAATAAAATACTCTTAAACACAGTAATAACCTATTTACGGCCTTCCAACCTATATATACACTATGTACTATCCATAACAAATCACAGATGGCAGGTGTCTAGAAAGGAATCCAGTTTGGTAATTTTTGGTAGTTGTCGTGTCGTTTCCGGTAAATGCATATTTTTCTATATAATCAACCATAACCTCCGAATACACCCCATTATATTAGAGGCCTTCGGGTCCCATAGTAACCACGTTACACAATACAAGCCAAGATGGCGGCCTCTATCAAAGAAAATAGATGATCGAAACACGTGCCACCCTAACAACACATGATGTCTATGCACACTTACAGCATGTGTCACCAGGATAATTATGTCGTAACTTGAGCACTCATGTGAGCTACCATGCCAACCAACATGCTATCCTTCGTACACCGGGAAATTACCTCATATAAGAGCCCGGTAAAATGGCCTCAAACCGCCTTTTAGAAGTGGTTGGTGTTTTTGCGGTTAGTGTTGTAGTTGTAGTGGTTGGTGGAGGATCTGTGGAAGTAAAAGCTTCAGTAATTGATATTGAATTTGCTACTGTAGTGGGTTTAGGGTATTGCCGAGATTGGGGTTGCATTATCTTTTGCTATAGTGCTTGGTGTTGTCAAGTTGATGTTGTGGTGTAGTAGTTGTCGTGATTGATACAATAGTAGTTGGCGTGGTGGTAGTTGGTGTTTTAGTACTTTGGTTTTGGTGTAGTAATGGGTTGTAGTGGTGTAGATGTTACTGTTGTAGTGATTTGGTTTTGTAGTAGTTGATGATATGGTTGTTGGCTCAGTAATTTTGGTAGGCGATGTAGTAATGTTGTGTTCTAGTTGCAAGTTGGGTTGCTGTCGTTGTGATTGTGGGTGTCGTATGTATAGTGTTTGCTTTTGCAGTTTGGGTTGTTAGTATTGTGGTTATCATGTGTGATATTGCAGTGGTTAGTGTTGTGATAGATGCCGACATAGTAGTTGGTACAGTAATTCTGGTTGGTTGTTATTGTAGTTGTAATTTCTGTTGCTGTGGTTGTGACTGTTGAGGCAGGTGTAGTAATAGTAGGTGTATTAGTTGTAGTGGATGGTATTGTAGCGGTTGCAATAGTAATGGTTGGTGTTATATGTGCCGTGATTAGTCTTTCAGTGGTTACAGTGATGGTTGCATTGGTTAGGTTAATAGTTGTAATGGCTGAAGTAGTTGGTTGGTACAGTGATGGTTTGCATAATCGTTGCAGTGGCTAGGTTGCAGTTGTTCCTGTAGTAGTTGGGGTTGCCGATTTAGTAGTTTTAACAACTCATACATCAACCACACCACTATAACTCAACAGCTAGAACCACAACTACTACACCAGTCACTATAACTACTTTACAAATAACAAAAGCTACTAGGGCATCAACCACTACAACAACAAAGACGGTAACTACTACACAAAACTCTGCATACCACTACAATATAAACCACTTCTAATACTTCACGAAAAATAACAACCACTTCACCAACCTTTTCTACACCATCAACCACTACTATACAATCCCTATGACTACAAGGCCAACCACCATTATTACAAGAACACTACTACATGAATCTCCAATGCACCAACCACTACAGCACCAACACATACTACACGAATCACTACATTATCAGCCTCGACATCAATAACAGTTTCTACAACTACAACACCAACCACTACAACAGAACAATTAGTATACCAACAACAACTACTACTACACCAACCATTAAAACTCTACCATCCACAAGATCATCAACTTCTACGACTGGACTGCAGTCACTAACTACACCCCCACAGTTCACAGTTGCTCGCCATTGCTCAGTGATTCTGTCCAAGTACTCCAGCTTTCTCCACCCGTAAAACTGCTCGAACCCTGGCTGTCGAAAGTTTCGTAAACTCCAATAAAATAACTTCACCCACTAAACCCGATACGACGCCTACTACCACAACTACTACACAAACCAACCATAACTATGAAATTAACCATCACAACTACAATTATTACAACATCCATTACAGCAATTGTCAACCAATTATCACTACAACAACCAAAAGAACTATGGCGTCAATCACTACACTACACAACACCACCTATTATTACACCAAGTACCGCAACTTACAATATCAGTACACTATATGTACAATATACATACAATACAATACAATACACACAAGAGAGTGTCGAAAGCGTCGCTAAACCTCAATAAAAGATTAACTGTACCAACTAAACCCCAGACAATACTACTACTACTACTACTAACTACTACTACTACTACTACTACTACTACTACTACTATACTACTACTACTACTACTACTACTACTACTACTACTACTACTACTACTATTCCAACCAAAAGAACTATGACATTAAATACCACAGCTACAACACCAACAACAAGTATTACACCAAACCATTACAACAGTTATCACTACAAATGCTTCATCAACCAAAATTACCGTGGAACCATTCATCACAACTCCACAATACCAACTGCTAGTAGTAAGGGATGACACCATGGCGAACGGATTTAACACTGAAATTCCCACACATTTAAATGTTTTTTGAATTTATGGCGAAGTACTTATAGCGAGGCACTTATAGCGAACAATTTTTAACACTGAATTCCCCATTGACTGTCATTCCTTACTACTATTGCTTTGACACCAATAACCACGACTTAAAATGTCAGTACAATACATATAATAATAATAATAATAATAATAATAATAATAATAATAATAATAATAATAATAATAATAATAATTACAATAATAATAATAATAATAATAATAATAATAATAATAATAATAATAATAATAATAATAATAATAATAATTTTTTGGCCTTCCTGGGCCTTCCGCTGATTTGTCGCGGTCCTCTATCGGGGAGGCCTACATTAACCCTGCCCCGGTCGGGCTATTCCTCCCCATTCTCCGCCTAATCTCCCAGCATTCAGTCAAAAATTGTTTCACAATTTCTCCCATCGGCGCTTTCTCGTTCTCTCTTACTATACAATTGACCCTTTCCCTCATGTCATTCCCCATCCACCTATCATTTTCATCCCATTTTCCAGTAATATTCTAAGGAGTCTTGGTCGATAAGGCAAATATTTGGAGCACTCTAGAATAAAGTGTTCCAGCGTTTCCGTTACTCCTAAATTACACATTTGACACACTCTTTCCAGATTCTCCCACTCAACTCCGATAACTTCGAACTCACTTTGAACTAGAAAGACCCCTCCCCCCCCCCCCCCTCTTAAGATTCATCTAGATACTCATCAAAGCTGAGGCATTTTTGTACAACCCGTTTAAAGAACATTTGGTCCTAATTCCAGCTCGCTTAATTTCTCGAGCACTCTTCTCCTGATAAGGCCACTACACCGTTTCAGTCCCCCTTCTAAATCTTCAGTCTCTATGGAGTAATTCTTCATTAGCTTCCCCGCTTTCCTAAACCACCTTGTCTGAATGTTAGAGTCTCATACATTGTTAAACATCGTTTTACACCATCTGCTGTTTTAGAAGTTTACCAGATAATTTAGGTAGCATCATTTTCGCATATCTATTAACCGGCATCTAGAGAGTTCCACTCTGACCGCTTCCAGCGCAGCTGCGTTACTTGATCCGGTTATCCAACGACCCACACCATTTTGTAGAATTTCCAAGTTCTGTTGAATTTCCAGGTACACACAATAAAGTGCATACAAAATCAACCATACCAACAACCACAGCACTAACCACTGCAGCTAATACACGACACAAAAAGTAGGTTCCGATTCTTGATCGAAAAGTGGAAATCTCTTGTGGTTCATAAATGTATTGGAGGAAGTGTTTTCCAAGACATATGACGCGCAGTGTGTGTATACGAGTTTAGAAGACTCGTATTGAATGGGGTGCTTACTTAAACATATGTCGTGAGGGTATTTATCATCGTAATTACAGGCAGACGTACGCGCGTCATTTTCTGTCTGACGGAGTTCATTTACATAATCAAGAACAAACGTTTATCTGGTTCAGAATTCAGGGTAAATTTTGCAAAATCTTATTATTTATATATGTTATGTATTGTGGAGGCAAAGGCATTTGTGGATCTTGGGCATTGTCGAATCTGGCGATAACATCTCTTATTCTGATACGTAGCGGCAAGTTCTTTCGGGCGGATTTTCTACCGGGATCGGTCGGTGGACGGTATTATGTATCCATGCTGGCTCTTGCTGTCACAACTTCATATAAATCATTCGATGTATATTTTTCTGTTGTTTTTTAATTGGAACATACTAGTGAGGAATAAACGTTCTAAATATTCTCTTAAGCAACAGTGGGCATAGAAATATTGAATTTCTTAGCAGACTACATTGTCTTTATTTACATTGTGATGGTTTAAAAAAGACAAAGGAAGTGAAAGAAACCGATCACTATTATACCTAATATGTAACCTTGAACGGGGATACTAAATCTTGGGGTTGGTGTAGTGTGCCGTTTTGCAAGTAATTGCTATCTAGCTATTCAAAAGGGTTAATTCGTTATAAGATAATGCTCATAAAAATTCAGAGATTTATTATCAGACATTATTACCACTTTAGCGTGCGTTCTCTGGTATATTAACACAACCTTACCTCTTCGGTAAAGGTGCATAATGCACAGACTTGAACTGGAAGTTGTGTGTTAACGTGGTTAACAGCGCGCTTCCGGATAAATGTTTCGTTAACAGCCCGGCTTCGGTTACAGTTTATGTAATCCGTCATACCAAACGCGCCACTAGTTCCGAGATGATGAAACGCGCTCAACTGCAATGAATGTTAAAAAACACGTGAAATTTATGTGATTTCTTATTACTTCGGTGATGAAGCATTCGAATTGTCAAGGTGAGTGCAATTAATTCATTACGGTCGGTGTTTGTTAGTAGATTTCGGGAGAAGGCCAATTTTTTGTGTCATATTTTGGTGGCAAACAAAAATATTTAAATTAAGCTATCATGTGATTGACCACGTGACGTTTTGTTTCTCTAGAAACAGACGACACATGTGTTTTGGTTAAATGTGTCACTGTGAAAACTCGGGATGCCACAATCAAGTGAAGTTGATGAAGAATCTTTGGATTTAACCAATGTAGAAGTGGTAATAATAGTAATAACCAGATTTTGTTGGGCGTCCATGTTTATTAACGGCCCTCCAGGAATGATTAACAGCCCTCGGGCCGTTAACAGCCTCGACTTCGTCTCGGGCTGTTAATGGACCCTCTGGTTGTTAATCATTTCTGTCGGGCCGTTAATAAACCGTAACACCCTCCAAAATCCTGTTAGTGGTATAGCATTACTGGCGGAAGACCTGGGATTAAACCGATATTTTATATTGTCCTGCCTGGATGAGCAATGATTAACCCGTATGTTAACATGTTACGCTTGAGGAGTCCGTGCTGTTTAGAGCCTTTAGGAAGGGACGAGAGAAAATATTAATTACTCTTTGGACGGTCTCACTGAAGGTAGGAACTGTTTTTTTTTCTCTCAGCAACACATGATCATTTAATTTTGATACTCTTCTCTGTCATTTCATGGGAGATATATGGTACTTTCAGTTGAAAGACATTTTGAGGTTTCAATAATCTATAATTAAATCTCGAAAATTGTGTCACATCTTGTGGTATCATGTTCTCACACAAGATTTGACATTAACGAGACCGTGCGATCCGCGGGTCCACATCCACTAGTATCAAAAATGGAAAAAACTGTCCTGGAGTTACTGATACGTGTTTACTTAATTCACGAATAACTAACATTTTTACCACATCCAGCAATGTCGTTATTGACATCTTTAAGGTCGTCAAAGCAACTTTGGTATCCACACTCGCATTTCCTCAAGAAATATACCCGAGCTTTATTACATGTGACGTCACTTGAACACTTCTACCCCCCCCCCCCCCCGAGTATATCCATGTGCTTTACTGGTAGAACGCAAAAGACAGTGTGTAAATCAGATACCAACCTAGTTGTCAGCACCCATGCAGCCGAACAGCCTGTAGTGTGCTGTGTGTAATACCTTGCCGGTTCACGACTCCACGTCACTAGTACAATGCTGCCAGGTTGCTCAAATCCCCTAGTACTCCCAACCAGATAATATACTCTCTATATATACACTCAATGCACAGCCAAACGGTGTAAAGTTTCTGTCCGCGTTTACGACCACAGTGGGTTCCAATAAAATCAAATTACTATCTAAAAAGACAAATTAATGGGGTAGGTCGCCAGGTCTGAAATTATAGATCTACACACAACTGCCCATAGGCTCTTTTTATCTCAGTCTAAAACGCAGGGCATATAGTCAGTGTTGGAGTTAAGTGTGTTACAGGAGTGACAAGTAGACAACCAATATGGCCATGTCATCTCCCAACAGTATAAATTAAGTACAATTATCTACTTGTCCTAAAAAATTAGATATGTAATTGCCTGTAGACTACACCTTCGAATAAAATATCTGCCTGTCTATCTTCGGGTTCCTGTGAATAATGATATTCGCCAAGCTCTCATGACACCCGCTAAATCCTGAAAGGAGTTCGACTCTGTTATGGCTCGAAACCAGCCTAGCCTTTAACCCTTTACCCAACGCAGACGATATCAAAATTTATTATTTTAAATATTATTTTTTCAAATTTTTCAAAACATTTCAACAAAACCATATCATGTGACCCCTCGTTGGAACTCGTTCCAACGAGGGGTCACATGATATGGTTTTGTTGAAATTTTTTGAAAAATAATATTTTTTCAACTGCTGAATTTACATATTACGCGGGCGGATGCGGTCGATTCGTTAGGTAAAGGGTTAAATCATTTGATATTTAGATTTGATGGTTTGCAATATTTTCAGTTGATCAGAAGAGCGAACTTACGGTTCGCTTTTCCAACCACTGAACTTATTCAGTTTCCTTGAATCAAGGCAAGAAATGTTTCTTGTTTTGTAGCTGCGTTAAACCTTGGCTCTCAAGTCTAAATATGTAATGCCAGTAGTGGGAGATGTGGTAAACAGGCCTGCATGGATGGACCTCATGGTGGACCTAGGAAGTGACATCATAGTCAGGTGACCCAGTTACGTCATGTTTAAAAGTCTTGGTAACTCATGTGAGCGACGATCTTATGAGGTCGTGCCCATAGTGACACGTGGTCTTAGTGAGCACGCATGCGCAGCGCGTGTTGTTACGTTGGCACATGTTTCCGACATACGTCGATTTTGTACTGGAAGCCGCCATCTTCGCCTCTATGATAGCACGTTGTTGGCCTACATTACACACGGTGGTGTGTCCAAAGGGTGTTTTCGATTGAATAGGAGTGAGCTAAATTACCCAAGTATACCCTATAAATCACCAAAAACACCCCAAATCTCCGAAACTGGTTCGGATGCCCAAGAATCCATTTTTTTCAATGAGAGACGCATCCCCTTGAATACGGGTAAAGCTAATTACCCAGAATCCTCGGTTAATTTCTATTTATCTAGTTCGGTTTCCTTCGTAATCCTTTGCTCTTCTTCTATCACTGTATCTACTACAAGCTATGTTTCTGTCTAACCAACGCCATTCGCTTGTTCTGGAGTATATTCCAGTAGCGAAGAGTTGGAATAGTTTTAGCTTATTGTTACTACATGTAGCTTCTCTAGTCTGTTCTGGCTAGTTCTAACCCTACTCGGGCACCCCTTCTTGGTTTGAACAACACACGTCATGTTCCGTTTATCAAGATCATCCTACTAGTTCACTTTACTGCAACTAACTATCCCATCAGATCACCCCATTGCTTGAAACCCACTCCCAGTCCATACGCAATAATATTATTTGGTGATATGTGTGGTTTGTACGATTCATTTCGTTAACCCTTTACCTAACATGAAAAGCAGACGACACTTGCAAAAAAAATTATTGAATAACTAATTGTTTTCATTTTTTGTCTAAAAAACACAGGCTTTTGAAAATTTATTGGCGATTTTGTGAATAGCGCTGGCCAGTTTTGGCCGTTATGTTGGTTAAAGGGTTAAAAGGGATTCTATGGCCTAAAGGGATTCTGTAAGTCGGTTTGCCGAAGAACGTGGAAGATGATTTTATCGAATGAGCTAAACTGCCACGAGAGTAATTGCTCAATGAGCAAATGCCCTTGTGACTCTTTAACTCATTTCAGAAAGAAGAGTTCGATGTCCACAAAAGGCATTATGTAAGTGGGTTACCGGGAAACACAAACCATTATTCCATCATATGAGCTAAAGAGCAGTGACTGGAACAGGAATTTCAGGGACGACTCGAATCTTATCGAGCAAATGAACAACAGTGCAATGTCGCGAACGATTAACTCCCTTTACGACTCTTATTAGAAAATGAATCGAAGACTACCAAGTGCATTTGCTCAAAAAGCAATTAATCTCACGGCTCTTTAGCCCATTCGATGAAATCGGCATTCATGTCTTTCGGCACCCCACTTCCAGAATCGCTTTCAAGATAAAGAATCCATTTTTCAGAAATGAGTCGAAGAGTCAGTCGCAAGCGCATTTGCTCATTGGAAAATTACTCTTGTACCTCTTTAGCTCATTTGACTAGTTAGAAATCACATGTATCCCCAAAGGAAGATAACTGCGAGTGATCAAATTAGTTAGTTAGTGGCTGCAAAGTGAACTGATTGGATGATCTGGAAAAACGAAACATGACTTATGCTGTTCAAAACAAGAACAGGAACTCTAAACCCGAATAGGGTTAGAACTAGCCAGAACAGACCCCAAAAAACTAAATATAGTAACAGTAAGCTAAACCTGTTCAAACTAACTAAAAGGCTCTTCTACGCTACAAGAGTATACGAATAGAATTGGGTAGAAGAAACATAGCTTGTAGGTACATAGGTAAAAGCAGAGCAGAGGATTGCGAAGTAATCCGAACTCAAAAGATAAGAAGAAACTGAGGATTCGTGGTAATTAGCTTTACTCTTATGGAAAGGAACGCTCCTATTCTTGGCAAAAAGAGGGATTCTTTGGAATAGGAACCTGTTTTTGGTGATTCTAGATGTTTTGGAGGATGATTTGTCGAGTCTATTGGGATAATTAGATTTTCTCCTATGCAGTCGACCACACCTTCGGAACATACCCGCGTTCTATTGTAGGCCATTGGGTCACATAGCAAACACGTGCTACCATAGAGGCCAAAATGGCGGCCTCTAGTATATAAAATGAACAACAGAAACACGTGTCACCTTAATAACACACACTGCACAAGCGCACTAAGAACACATATCAATTTGGTGATGACGCCAAAAGATGGCCACCATGTCAGGCTACCATGACAAGCAAACATGATGACTATGGCGTCACTTTCTAGGTCTATCACTCGGTCCATCTAAACAGGCCCGTTTTCCACATCTCCTGCTACTAATGGCAATCTTGGGTATTTTATCTAGTTCGACTGGTATTTAGTTCACTTATTGTTGACAATAGGGCCCTGCAACCTGGAATTTCTATCCTTGATTGGAATCTCGAATCAAATCGGGGCCCGATTCGACATCGACATCGAATCCGAATCGAATCAAAACAATTGTCGGGAAATCTGTTATTTTAAGGAATTATCTAGTTACCATGCATATCAGTGCAGCTTGAGCGTACCGCAGGTAGTATGCAATGATCACAAGCTACATTGCTAAAACATTACTTATACAGTGGAGGAGTGGGGGATCACTCGCTCCCCTTTATATGTACTGTTATAACAATGCAACTTGTTGGGCAGACAAGCTTGCCGATAATTCGATTGAACCGAAAACTCAACAAGCAACTGTTCTTCCATTCCTGTGGCTTTATTCCTCCGGAAGAAGATATTTATTCTAAACCCTCCATTTTTGACCCCAAAATAAGCCGCACTAGAGGGAGGAGCTGAATGTTTAACCCTGCCACTCTCACACAACGTGTGGGGGAAAGTGACATTCTACTTCATCCATAACAACACCAATTAATCCTACATTAGAGCGGTCAAAGATAATACACTCTTGATCCCCTAATACTACACAAACTTGTATTGTGTAGAACAATACTTATTAACATAACATGGTGTTGGTCCCACGTAAGAATGGATGATACGAAACCACGTGCTGTTGTTTCCGAACGAGTCATTCAACTGACAGTAACTGACAAACAGTGCAAAACTCTTCCTGTGTGTGTGTTGTCTTATTGACAAACTATCACATGATTGAACACATTTATGCATCTATCCCAAGTAAGATAATATTGAACTAATCCTGTACTGAGCACACTCACCATAATGTTCAAATGCAAAGGTCAACCCCCCCCCCCTCCCCCATGGAGACGACTTCAATTAATCTGAATGTGCTCTTTCCACAAGCTTCCACGGCCACTCTGAGCTATTCGGTGGCGCCTTCCCTTCCCTATTTAATAATATGAGCTCATGGGGGAAACAGCTTTCTAGTTTGTCATTGTATTCAATATTTTAACACTTGTTGGGAAGGCCTTAAATAATAAAAAAATGCAACTATTAACATTTATTCACATGCCATGGTCAAACTACAGATGATCAGAATGTAAATACAAAATACAGACAATTCTTGAAAAACGCTCTTACTGGAGCTGTGTGTTGTACCCTTTGGGTGAGAGCAACGAATTTACTCGAAGAAATATCATATACAGCTCCTAACTTACTAGCATACCTAGTACGCTTTCTGATACCCGTTAATGGAAGGCTGCCGTCTTCCACGGATTCACAGGAAAATCAGTAGACTTACATAAAAATCAGGTTATGGTCAAGTACGCAAATGCTGCGAATTCCTTTACCCAACAAGTACAAACTTATTGCAAATAAACATAAATATTATAAACTTTTGTAAACACACAGCTCAATTTGTTTTTGACACCTGGAGTACAAACACGATTGAAGTGAAAAATAATAATACCATTAAAATAAATGTATCCATTTACCAGTTTGTTTACAAGAAATTGAAGAAATATAGCCAAATGCTCCTTTCATTCCATTCACTTCAGAAACAAGACTAGAATACGATTAGTTATCCTTGTGTTTTCCAAGGTATATGGGAATTTACACCGGTTTGGGAACTCATACACCCTGAGGCGAAGCCGAAGGGTGTCTGATTCCCAGACCGATGTAAAATCCCATATACCCTGAAAAACACAATGATAATGAATTTATTTCCAAGTATTTTGGTGTACTTGATACCTTAATCTACATTGTTGACAAAAACTGACAGAAAATTTGTACTTTCTAAGATTCTTAATAAAACCAGACACATATGTATGTCATTGTAATTGGCTCAATGAACCAGTTCCAATGACATCCATATCTGTAATATTTTATTGCACATAAATATTAAATATCCTGTATTTTTATTTTTGTTCTAACATAACCGAGCAGAAGGTATGAATTGATAATTAAAAGTGGGTACTTTTTTTTAGCCATATAGCCTGCTATTGTATATTCTTGTTTTTACACCGTGGTTAACCAGGGTGTAAAAAAATCCCACTGTGGATTGCAAGCTACACCGTACCTCTCAGCCAATCAAAACATAGTATTTTGTTTCATTTGGAAATGAAGTTATTTACAATTATCCGCTCTCAAGTAACAGCTTCTTATAGGTTTCCAGGCAAATAAATGAGAGAGAGAGAGAGAGAGAGAGAGAGAGAGAGAGAGCCTGAGGAGCCTTTCGGTTCATTGACATGCTCAACAAGACTGAAGTAGAGTCATCTACAGTGACCAGATCTTTGAGCTACAATTTCCAGTTTGTTTCCAATCAAATTAAGGAATATACCAAATGATCATTTTTGTATCATCATTTGCTTGTGAAACAGAACGGAAGTACAATTGTTTACAATGGCAAGCTCAATGAGCTGCATTTTCCAGCTTGTACCAAGAAACTGGAAGAAATAGAGGCAAATGATCATTTCACTTCATTGCTTGTTAACCCTTTACCTAACATGAAAAGCAGACGACACTTGCAAAAACAATTTTTGAATAACTAACTTTTTTCATTTTTGTCTCACAAACATAGGTTATGACCCCTCGTTGGAACGAGCTCGTTCCAACGAGGGGTCATAACCTATGTTTTTGAGACAAAAAATGAAAAAATAATGAAAATTAATTGGCGATCTTTGAGAACAGTGCTGGCCGGTTTTGGCCGTTACGTTGGATAAAGGGTTAAAGAAGACTAAAGTACAATTATATACAGGGAGGAGCTCTTTGATATAAAATTAGCATAATAGACGAGATCTTTCAACACTTATAATTGACGACACTTTCATTTGAACCACATTGTACATTGTCACAGATCATGCATGCTAAAATACAAGCTCTTTGAGCTACCAACATGTTTCTCTACGTAAATCTATATTAAAATCTGCTTGTGCTCATGCATCACACCAGTTTACGGAGAACTCCCAGAGGCCTAGAGATCACTATTTCCAATCCGTTTCTGTGAATCATGTAAACAGTCAATAAGCACAGGCGTCTGCCCCACCAACAATCGTGAGTTAAACTTTGTGAAACTTACAAATCACACAAAAATAATAACATATAATACATCTAAAACAATTTCTTCATTGTAAATAATGTACATAATTGTTAACAGGTTGAGTGCTGGAAGCGGGCTTGGCATTTTCAGGTGCGCAATCTCCCACTACCTCAATCGCCCGCATAGACTCATTTTTCGACCGGCAGTAAACGCCAACCCCACGGCATATTCTGAGAACGATGAAAGTCAATCTCATGCGTGACGCCTGAAGTATTGGTATCGTCCTTTCCAAATCGATTTCACCGTTCAAATGCGTATGCTATGCCTACCCCACCCCACCGCCCCCTCCCCCCCCCCCCCCCACACACACACGTGTAATTAATTCTCTGGTGGAATTGCCAATGCCTTTCGATTACATCTGCCGACTTTCATCGCACCTGTTGGCATCTCGAGTAAATTCTTTACAAGAGGAACGATTTTTGGACCCACCGTACAGCTTTGACAGTACCATGTAGGTAAGTTATGCAATGTTTGTATGTTAACCCTGTGGGAAAGTTACCTGGTATTTGAAATTTCTGGTTACTTAGTACAGCAGACCAAAATTTTCTCAGCGTCCGATTTTATCACCTATTTTTTACCAGTATTCTGCATAATTTCTGTTTCATACTTACAGTACGGTCGCCGTGAACTGGTCACTTTCCTCGGGTGGGCAAAATTTTCACGGACTCAATAATAATAGATTTTTCCAAACTCTACTTATAGGAATACTCATTAAAAAATTAATTAATGAAGCACAATGTGCAACCCGCTTGCGCGGACGTCACTGCCCACCCGTGGATTACAACCAGTCCACGGCGAGTGTACTGCACATGTCCGATTGTCATTTGCATTTGTTTTTACATAGTAATTGCTGGGGTGTCTTATGTCCGAATGTCAAACTATCGCAGGCACAACATCAAAACAATCAGATAAATAGATATCGTGACAAAACAACAATCTTGAACATAGCTCTTCCCAGATCAATTAAGGCAGACCAAACATAGCTTTCCTGTGAAACAGTGTTAGATTAAACTCTACTGCATGTGTGGAGGTGGAAGAGTAGTCAGGCAGTTTACATAAGACGATTGCGCGTTGTTTGTCTTCGGAAAAGTAGATTCTTTTTAGAATGCTTCTTGTTTTGTGTGGAGGAGCACGGTGGCTCAGTAGGTAGAGGTGCAGGATGCAAGCCGAGAAGTCCTCGGTTCGAATCTCACCTGCGGAAACCGCGTTGTGTCCATGGGCAAGACACTTCATCTCCATTACCCGCGTGGGGGCACGGTGGCGTTGTGTACTAAGGCGTACTGCACGTCGATGGTGCACTTGTCTTCAACCAATGCCAATCCTGCTTGTGTGGAGTTAGTATGTTGGGGAGCTGACAGTTGCTCGCCGTTGCGCAGTGGTTCTCTCCGGGTACTCCGGCTTCCTCCACCCGTAAAACTGTCACGGTCATGATTCGCCATTGTGCATAAATATGTGACCTTAAACACCAATAAAGAAATAAATATTGTTTTGTGTGGCGCAGGGCGGCATGGTCAAACATAGCTTCGAGCTTTTGCGTGGTCAATTTGGTGCTCTGGGTCTGGCGCTTGTCTGATTATCCTGTTTTCTTTGTACATTATTGCACCTCCTCGAACTTTGCTGGTTTAGGTAAGAGCCATGATGTGTTCCCGTGGCAGAAGAGGATTAAATAAAAAAGGAAAACTACTTTTTAATTTGTTTATTTAGGGTGGGTTGGAGCAGACGTTGCACGAAGCAGGAAGATAAGGCGGATGCCTAAAGGCCTTTATGGTCGGCACAATTTGAGAGATTCACCCAAGCGAGGGGTTAACTTGGGCTACCGCAATTATGGCTATGCCATCGACATAGATGGTAAATAGGATGGGCCTTGGGTGGAGCTCTGGAGGGTATCGGCCTCTAACTCCTCGATGTTGAAAACTAAGCGGTTGACTATCATTTTGCTTTGGGGTCTGAAGGATGGGAAGATAGTCTGCGTAGAAATACAACACTGCGCTCTGTATTGTTAGCAACCCCTGGGATCCTCCTCCTCTTGAGGCAGAAAATTAAATTCTTCCCATATCCCAATCGCTCCCAGATGTAAGGTGAACTTTAATTTTATAACCGAATGATCTTGTTTTCTCTAGTACCCGGAAGGAATGTTCCTATTTTGCTCGCGATGCTCCCATTTTTACCGGACCAAGAGGAGATGATTTTCTTTTTTTTCAAAAAGTTTATGCTTCAGGCAATTGTGTTATTATATTGTTCCTTTCCGAACATAGCTTTTACCACACACTGAAACAGATTTGACAAATCAAGAACAATGGCATATCGAATATTGGGTTTACGGCGTGGATGCCACTTTACAAAATTTCACATATAGGACATTTTCGTCTAGCTTGGAGACCAAGAGATAGAGACAGATTCGCTCTTGCCAGTAATCATATTCTTTCTTAAGAGATTCCATTTGATACTTCAATGTTTGTCACACACACAGTCATTCATACAAATGGTGGGCGGTTGTACCCATTCGGGAACATGAGGCACCGGCATGTCAATTTGGAATACAGTACCTGTTACTTAAATTGTTAGTTAGATAGTATACAAGTCAGTAGTTCTTTATTATGATGCAATGCAATGTTAACGTCTAGAATCCACCGCAGTGCTCTCTTACTTACATTATTATCCAGTAGCACAGGTGTTCACACCCTGTGTTCATTCTATGACATTCTCAGCTCAACTCAACGGAGCATACTGCGGGTGCTCCACAGACGGGCACACAAGACAAGCACCATGCAGGTCCCTATTTTACACCTAGGTACGGTGGGGATTGCGTAGTACTGGTGAACATTCCCAACGTTCACAGCTGGCATGTGATGCAACGTCGCAGAATCACACATTCAAACTTCGCTGATCGCACACCAGCCCTTCTACGGGAGGCACCCGAATCAATCGCCGAATGGTCACCCATCCAATGATTAACCGGGCTCGACGTTGCTTAACTTCTGTGATCTAACGGGAACCGGTCTCGCTTCGCCAGTGCTCCCCATGTGCTTATCATGATATGTGCTTCATAACAGAACCCAGTGTTCAAGGGAAAAATTAAGACGCAGCCGGCCTATTTGGACTCTATGTCACGGTATCAAAAGCAAAAGTTGAAATTACATATTCTCACCCCAACTCCTCTCTCTCTCTTTCTCCCGTTCCTTCAGTTTTTCTTCACATTTCGCCTAATCCCAAATCTCTGTCCAGTTGCTTCAGTTTTAATCACATTTAGACTAATCCCAAACCTCTGCCTACCTGCCTGGCTGCCTGTCCATATCTTTCCCCCACGTGCCACGTGTACTGTTGTAATTCAAATTAAAATAGCCGACCCTATGTAAATCTGATATAAGACGTATCTCAGTTCATAAACACTCCACTGCCTCGAAGTGCCCGACAACGCCAATATTCGTTCCCTCGCGATCCGAGACACAGTATGTTCATGGATAAAAAGTAGTTTATAAACAAGATGAACCTATTCGAACTTTACGTGTGTAGTGCAAATAAGAAGTTGTGTCGCGGTTACTGCCTATAAATTTCAACTTAGTCACAAATACATTTCCAAGAGATCGTGGGTTTTTGAGCTATGATGTAGCTGTCTAAAATTCCAACTACATCATCAAGGCATGCCTTCAACGAAGGCATCATTTATTTATTTATTTATTTATTTATTTATTTATTTATTTATTTATTTATTTATTGGTGTTTAAGGTCGCATATTCAACGAAGCCATGCCTTGATGATGTAGTTCGGATATCTAATCAGTCGGGGCAGGTCATATTTACACCCCCATCAATCGTCATCTTCATGGTCAAAAACAATGCATTTATAAGTTGGTTATCGAGAAATGAATTTCCTGAAACATGTTGAACGATGCAGTCGAGTCTCTTGATATGACGTCGTGTATTTGATTACGTTGTTGAGTGAGCTGTCAAATTCTATTGTCTTACAGGTTTTACTTTTTTGCTGATGTTATACTCTATTTACATCTCAAGTAATCTCATCAGAAAAAACTGGTTTTTATAATCTTTAGTGTTATCATTTATATTCTTGGGCCATTGGACGAACGTATGTTCATCCAATGGGATGTTCAAGTTAATTTCAGCGCACGCCGTGTTAAACCACCACCCAGACTGAGAATCCCTTGCGCATGAACCACAATCCCGATCAGGAGTACAGAATGGTGCGTGATTTATTGAGCGGGACGGAGAACCTAATCCAAACCCGTCACCCCCAGGATATGTGGACATATAGGAGAAGATACTGTAATGCATCGTGTAATTTTTTGATTCGCTGTCAACCGTGAAGTTCAAATATTTCACTTGCGAAACACCACTTCCCCCATACAACTGAACTTTTAGATACATATTCCTCTGTGTTGTAAGTTTGTGCAAATTTTCCAGTCCTATGAAAAATTCACAGTCAATATCTCCAAACCCATACTTGTATTCTTCCCATTTCCTGTTGAAATTTTCATATGATCCACAGTTTTTATCTTTACCTCTCCGTTCAATCTGTATAAAACCGCCAGGGAATCCACAATATGCCATGATCGGTTCATCGGTGCCTTTCGGTTGAATAAGAATGCTCTCTACTGTGGTATAACCAAGATGATTCCCTTCAGCACAATCTAAAAAACAAATGTGTGAGTGTTAGTGATCTACAACCGACTTGCTTCTGTCTAAAAATTCATTATCAATTTACAAATAAGGGACAGTAATCTGGGAATTACAAATATGCCATAACCCGAACAACCCATGATGCATATATTTAACGTGCAGTACACCCCAGAACACAACGACGCCGTACCTCTACGTGAGTACCTTGCCTACGGACACAACCCAGTAACCGCTGGACGGGATCGAACCGTGGACCTTTCGATTTGAAGTCCAACGCCATAATGAGCTATCACGCGCTCCCACCTACGGTGCAGAAATGTTTGAGTAAATCGAATAGTAGCAATAGGGCTGTCACGATTTTTTAATTTTGGAATCGATTAATCGTCGCAAATAATCGATCATAATCGATTAATCGTACCTAGATGACCCCCTCTCCCTCTCTCTGACGTCGATAAAAAATAAAGTTCAAGTCATTTGACCCACCTCCGGTAAACAACGAAGACGATCCTCTTTTAGGAACATTCAAAGCTTTGATGTTCTGAACTTTTGAACCGCCAGTGTAATAATCAAGACCGGTCGGCAGTTGCGAAGTTCGCAACTGCCGACCGGTTTTGATTATTACACTGACGGTTCAAAAGTTCAGAACATCAAAGCTTTGATGAATGTACCTGACAGACAAATGCTTCCAACGGCTTCTTGGGGTTTAACATCGATGTTCTTAACTCTTTACCTTTAGAAACAATAGATTTTTCATAAAATTTTCTTTTAATTATTAAACGTCTAAAGCGGGATAAACTTTATCGATTATTCGACAACGAAAAATACTAATCGATTTCGCTGTGACCGATCAACAATCGACTAATCGATTAATCGTGACAGTCCTAAGTAGCAATCGATTACAAAATGACACAATACGAGGCACGTCAGTAGGACAAATCAGAATAGGACCCGACGAAATCACGATATTTCTCTGGAATCGCATCACACAAAAGGTTCGAACCCGAATCGCATCTCGAATCAAATTTACTTTGCACTTGTTACGATATTTGATTTGTTACTTTATTACGGCGTACTATCTATGTCCGTCGTGAACCCAATATCAAAAGGCATACTGAGGTGGTCGAAGAAAAAGCCATTTATCGTCTTTTGAGTCCCAAAGCATTGCAGATGGTTCCTGGGTGCACTTAACGGATGATATATTCTGCAAACGAGCCGTAACGCAATCTCCTCTATCGCTTCAAATGCCATTTTTATGAATTTTCCGACTTTTTACTATCCAATTAGACTGGATACGTTCAATCTTATTCATCAGAAAACTGCAGTCAGTTTTTATCTTCAGAAAATCGACAATAAAAAATTGCATGAAATCCAAATCTATCCAGGATTCGATTTTTTTCGAATAATCGAGATGATTTCGAATCGAATCGAATTAGTGACAAGACTCGAAATCGAATCAAATCTCGAACGTTCTCCGGATCCTAAATCAGCCTGTCAAGCTTGTAATCTCATATCCTCATAGAGCTGTTGGCTTTAACTATTACAGAAGATCATGGATAGAAAATATAATTACCGACTTTGCTGCAATTATAGAAGATAGCAATCGAGATCCCAAGGTTCAAAGGTTAAACACTTAACCTCTTTGCAACTTTTTCAGCCCAGGATATTGACATGCAACAATCACCTAATCAACATATATTGCACGAGGTTTATATGGCAGTTTATGAACCGTTCAGTCTCAATGTAAAGTTCATATTGGCCGAAGTAATGTTGAGGTTAACCCTTTACCTAACATGAAAAGCAGACGACACTTGCAAAAAAAATCTTGAATGACTGTTTGTTTTAATTTTTTGTCTCAAAAACATAGGTTATGACCCCTCGTTGGAACGAGCTCAACGAGCTCGTTCCAACAAGGGGTCATAACCTATGTTTTTGAGACAAAAAATAATGAAAATTAATTGGCGATTTTCGTGATTAGCGCTGGCCGGTTTTGGCCGTTACGTTGGGTAAAGGGTTAATATGCACACTAAAGGTTGACAAACCGGTCCGCAATCTGTCATGTTGCCCTCAACCTCATTCAATAGTTGTTATATTATACCGACATTACAGGGAAGGATGGTTCGGGGGAAGTTATCTCCTCGCTTTTTGTCAACACATATTTTGTTTTATATTTCAATCCTTCTTCCGGGAAATTACTCTTTCGGGAAGAATGTGTTTGTATAAATAATATACTTTCCTACAAACCTAGATAAAGCCATAAGGTTACATTTGACATATATGCGATAATACCATAGTGTGTTTTGATATGTTTGATATCTCAACGAGTTGAAAGTGAGTTTTTTCGCGAGGCTTGCCGAGCGAAAAAAAACTCACTTTCAACGAGTTGAGATATCAAACATATCAAAACACACTATGGTATTGTTATATTTATCTTATACCGACCATTTTTGTTCTTTTCTGCATTTTTAAAAGGGTTTTGGGGATGATTTCGTGTCAAAATGTCGACTCATCTGGAGTGGAGTCGACTGCTTTCTCTTGTTGGGCATGAATACATGTGATGTGCCCGGAAAAGCTGTTGGTGCGTAACAAGGCTACAAATTCAAGTGAATGATAGTATAGTTCCTCTTAGAAAGTGGCTCTGTAACTGGGAAAACTTTTACAGAAAATATACTTACCCCTCAATTCTTATGATTTGTGACAAAAATATGTTTGATAATCAATTTCACCAGATTTGACACGATTTATAAACAATTTTGCGAATGTCATCATTATATTATAATATTGAAAAAGACTATAGTCCGTTCTCCAATCTTTATGACATAGGGGTATGTGTTATAGATAATCTATAACACATGGGCTATATCTTCAACAGGTATAAGATAAAAAATGATAAATTAGCTGACTACGCCAAATAACAACATTCATACCCATATTTTCCTTGCAGAATTTTACTAACCTTTTCGCAACAATTCACTTTGACGTGTAACACGTTGTACCAAGGCGCACTGCATTTCGACGGTGCACTTGCCTTCAACCAATGCTTATGCGGAGGTTGTACGTTGGGGAGTCCGTCAGTTGCTCGCAGGTACTCGGCGATACTCAACGGCTACCCGGGCTCCCTCTACCCGTAAAACCTTTGGATACGAGGTGACCCTTGCTGGCTAAAGTGAAATTAAATGCCAGTAAATAATTAATTTACTATGAGGTTTCAGCGGCATGAACGTCAATGGCGTTCTCGTGTATATTATAACGTTCGAACCGTTGTCACTTGACTACGAGCTATCAAGTAAAATAACACGGAGATATTAAAATAGATTAAGAGAAAAATTAAACAATTGAGGTGTAATATAGTAAATTACTGCTGAGCGATTTTGCGGCGAAGACCTGAGTAGAGCAATCAATATTTTATGACAAATGGGTCGGACAAAGCAAAAACATTCAAACGAAAGGGCAATTATGAAAAACATCGCTCTACTCAATCACGTGCAAGCAAATGGAATATCATTAACCCGTTGAACCCTAGCGGCCGTTTTTTCGGCCAGCAACATGATACGTCATAACGTCATTAAACAGGAAGGCTGTTCAGTAAATTTGTGGGGTAGACCAATCAATATTTTCAACGTGCAGCCTCGGGGCTGCACGTTGAAAATATTGATTGGTCTACCCCCAAAAATGAATGTAGACTCTTCTAATTGCTGCCATTGAACTGGCATAGAAGATACCACTCGTGTTCCTAGGGTTAAAGAAAAATAAATTATAAATAACTAATCTGGAATGCATGTGCGTCAGTATGCAGATCAACTGACACGATTTGTACATTGGTTATTACATAAACTTTCTTTACTTGTTATTATGTCCGTGTGGTCATTGCACTAACCAAACAGTAAAGACTTATAAACACTTTCTATTCCGGTATGTTTAAATATCGACAAGCGTCAAGACTTTCGAATGGTGGTAGGGCTGCGGTTTCTCTCATTGGCTCTATGTATCTTCACAATCGAATCTCAACAGAGCTAAATCTAACCGAAAAACGATATACATGTAAGAGGATCATTAATGGTTTTTCACGTTATTCACCCGCTCACATTCATCGTTGGAGATTCACTAAATCTCTACGCAACTAAATTGCTGGAACGCTAGTGAAAAACGTCGGCCCCCCGGTATGCCCCTGTCCCAATATGGCGTCAAGTCAACGAAAGCGGTAACCCCTTCCGAACTATAACGCCTGATGGCGTGAAAGCTGTTACGCTGTCACTGCAGTCACAGCGTAACAGCTTTCTCTTCAACAAACGCCAACGTGTTCACCTAGTACGGAACCTAGTTACACGGTGTCAATAACAATTAAAATATGTTGTAGATATTCAGTATGCATTGGCGCGAAAATGTACCCATCATAAAAGCGTATTGTGAATTTTTATTGTTGTTGAGTATTGGTTATTTATAGTAACAATTTATAGCCCTAAAAAGTTTTGTAATTTAACAAATAAGTAAGAACGAAGTTAATACCTGTACACTTTACCAAACATGACTAGCGGACGACACCAACACCATTCTCCCAAAATAACTGACAAAAACACATACATATTTTTTCTTCAGTAAGTACCTAAAGCCCGTCATTCGCACAGAAAAGATATGTTCATTGTAATGAGAGGCCATAAGAAAACAGGTTGGTCCGAAATTTGAAAATAACTAAAATTAGGACGATTTGGACAATACCTTAGGTTGACCATTGAAAATCAAAATACATTGTACATGAATGCTGTTCTGGGACAGATTAACCTAATGAAACCACTACGGTGTGGATTGGTAAGGATGTCATACAAATCGGCCTATGTCGAGAGGCAATTATAATTCCATTTTAATAATACTAACTTAATTACACGACTTATTTTAAAGCAACAAATTCGGTTTTTTATCTGTTTTGGTGTTGAAGGTATAGAGTACGCCGTGTTGTTTTACTTTTCAGCTGTGATCGGGGCATTCCAAAACCGACTTTCTTTGTCCGTCCGTTCGCCTTCCAGGTCTGTCGCGCCAGCCATCCAGAGAGCGAGTTCCATGAACGTCAAAAGCGCTGACGATTGATTCTAATTGTTTAGTATTGAATAACTCACTGGTCTCGCAGTGAAGGTCAACATTTGGCTCAACCTCCAGCCATAAAATTGATATTGGTCGACCAACACCACCTATTACACATGTACAAACTCTCACAGTCATCTTAATGGGTTCCTAACATGTATTATCCGTTAAAATATATATCTAGTGGATTAAACTTTTAACCAATCTGAAAAGCAGACGACACCTGCACTGCAAAATAATGTTTTGAATAACTTAGTATTTTCATTTTTATGTAAAAAATAAATAGCTTATAAACACTCACTGCTAAATGAAATCTTTTAATGCGGGTTTATAAGCTATGTTTGGGTAAAAAATAATAAAATTTAAATGGCGTTTTTACTTGGGTATAAATGCTTAAACTGTCTCAATTTAGCAGGGTCTGCAAGGGAGCATATTTTTTTGTTAATATACAGCATCTCTACAGGGCCGGTGTGACAGGAATGATAGTCCGTAGGAAAATTAGTCCCTCTGGACTATTATTCCGCGGAATTATAGTCCTAGGTCTAACATTCCTAGGAATAGTAGTCCGGCGGACTACTATTCCTAGGAATGTTAGACCTAGGACTATAATTCCGCGGAATAATAGTCCAGAGGGACTAACGTTCCTACGGACTATTATTCCTGTCACACCGGCATTGTATTCACGCTTCAACGTGTCAATGGTTTACAGAAATAAAGGACGGAAAAAAGGAAAGCCCACAAAAGTTAATTAGTTCCGCTAGCCTTATGTGGAATTAATTGACACTGTATACACGATGTCGTGTCGCTAACAAATCGAGTAACGAATATCTCTTACTGGCAGCATTTCTATATACTGGCGTGGTAATTGCATTGAATTATAAATAATAAATTATAGAATTCTTACTTGTGTGACGTTAAACGGCAATAGTCTGCCACCCCTTTTATAGATGGAAAGAACAAAAAATGGAGATAGCTCTGACAGTTAGCAGTGAACACGACATCTAAAATCCCATGAAATCTTCGTATGTTGGAGGAGGTAAGATTTATATGTATTCCGCTTATTCACAATCAACATATCCAGTAGAAGTGTACAGATGCTTAAATATGTAAAATAACGAGGCCACATAACTGTGTTTTGGAAACCGCCATTATTCAGTACACTAAGCGAGGTACCAATCTTTGGTATAAAGAAGTCCCTGTACGTGATAAAAATAATTTTTCGTTCTTGTGAGAAATAGAGTTATTTGGTGAGTTACTGTCTTCAGCTTAACATATATCTAAACATATGTCTAAAGAGGAAAAATCGTGTCTAAAAAGGTCTGTGCAAGTTCTCGAATGCCATGCTAGGTGCCATTCATACACGAGTATCAACCACAGCATGTTTATAAGAATGAAATCGGGAGCGTGGTGGCTCAGTGGTAGACTGGTGGACTTCTATGCTAGAGGTCCTGAGTTCGATCCCCATCCGGGACGACCCGCCTTGTGTCCTTGGGCAAGGCACTTTATCCCGGTTGCCTACATGGGGGCACGATGACGCCGTGTACTAAGGCGTACTGCACGTCGATGGTGCACATGTCTTCAAACGCTGTAACCCTGCTTGAGCGGAGCTTGAACAGAGTTAGAATGTTGAGGAGCTGACAGTTGCTCGTCGATGCTCGGTGGCTCTCTCCGGGTAGTCCGGCTTCCTTCACCCGTAAAACTGTCACGGTCACGATTAACCATTGTTGATAAGTATGTGACCTTAAAAGCCAATAAATAAATAAATAAATAAATAAATAAGAATGAAATACACAATGAGTTCAGATATATTGAGGGGAAAATGCCACTTTAAGATATTCACAGAGTCACTGTTAAATGGTGACAGGGCTGATGTTAATCTTTAAGCTCGCAGGCCACCAGTGAAAGTTTGTAAGGAATTCTATGCTAAAATGAGCTGAACGAGTTCCAAGACATACAAAACGTTATATTCGTTCAAGAGTTGACCAGTTGCCTGGGAGGTTTCATCTTGTCTTCTCCACTTTCTATGCAGGCCCAAAGCGTCCATATTTTTTACCGGAACTATATTATTTTTATTTGGACCACGTTATTTCAATTTCTAGTTGGTGGATGCTAACGAAGACAACACCGAAGAATAGACAAAATGAATACGAGTGAATACAAACAGTAATCAGCAAAGAAACCGATTGTCGCCGTTTGTATTTGTGACATTTAGTTTAAACAGTATGAATTGAAAAAATGAATATTATGTTACATGCATACATAATATAAAACATAAAGAATGGTCAAAACAATACAGGAAACACAGCACATAACATAACAGTAGACACGTTTGAAACAAAATAGATGAGGGATTCGATGGAAAGTTTTAAGTTTATGTAATATGTTATCTCCATACATTTAGTAATATCTGATATGCACACAGAGTACTTACCGATGATGTGCCTCTCACAATATGTACCAGAAAAGCCATGTGCACAGTCAACGCATCTAGAATCATGTTCGCTCCACATTCCACCATATACACATCTAGGTGCAGTCTAAAAGCAATAAATTCCCAAGGTCAATAGTCCCAATAGACATTAATCGCAAGAGAATACAATAAACATTTCCTTTTCATTTTTCATCTACTTTTATTTACAGTATATGACTCTGACTTTGGAAAAACTATCGACGAGAACGTCACAAGACTTTATCTTCGAGGATGATAATATCGGTAAATTAAAAGACAGAGATCGGTTCTTCTCCTTGTTTCGGAGAGGAGGGGGAGGTGCGTTATCGCGCTAGCGGCCTTTGGACACCATCATATTTTCATCTGAAGTATACTTTTTCCCATGTCCCTTCATTGTCAGGTGTTGGGTATATCTTGTAATTTCTATAAGACACCTGTGGCCTACCTGGGCTATTCTCCCGGGTTGGAATAAGGTGTGGCGTGTAAACTATTATATATATATCTTGTTGTTCGATATCTCTGGGGCGCGAGAAAAAGATGGTCTGAAATGGGGCACAGAGTTATACAGGTTACAAGAAAACTAAGCATCACGATTTTGGTACCTATATAGTGATAAAACTATGCTACTTGATTTACCGCGATCCTGCATGGGGTGTGATATGACATGAATCTGAAAGAATAGGCAAATCGTCTGAAGGTATGAAATAAAGAAGACTGGTCAGACGCAACAAAACCAGTTCAAAAGATTGGCTGAGTGTGAATGAACCCTGGGAAATTGGTTATTATTTGGTAGCATACTGTCACATTAAAAATATTAATCAGGTTTACATGACAACCTATGTGGTGCAATGCATGGTTTATTGGAGAGTTGTAGAAATATTTCCACGAATCAAAAAAATTAAAATCAGTTTCAAATTTATGGGTTTTTTTGGCCCATGTTCCTCTTCTGGTAGTTCCCACATTTTCAGTCTTTTGTTGTGGTGTGGGGGGGGGGGGGTACTTAATGAACTTCCCAATAAAATATTGCAAGTAGAGAATGGATGTAAATGGAGTAAATTTAATGGCAATCATACTCATGAAAACTGAAAGTACTTGTAATCGTATTAATTACAATTTCAATGTAATAGCAACAGGCCTGGTTCATATTCGTACGGTTCTGCCAACCTGACTACATTGCGGTGATAGTCGGCTATAGAATATGGTGATAGCTGACATGACATTGTTTTACACATCACCAACCTCACAGATTACCAGCGTCGGCCATATTGTAATGATAGTCCATCCAATTGCCAACTATCGTCACAATTTGACGAGCTGCTGACTACCGATGTAATGCGCAACTCAATAATGTTAGGAAACAGTTCCGTGTCGTGAAAGTAAAAAATACATTTGAACAAGGATAAATCATCTGAACCATTATAATCTTTCGACACGTCCAACACAGACATAGACATTGGAAATATGTGTACAGCTTTGTAGTGGATATGTACTAGCATAATGCATCATACCAATACAGTTACAAAAAAATATATTTTCGTGGGGTATTTTCACTGGGTAAAATGTGTCAAAGGGTGTCACAGAAAAAGTTAGGACAGCTGCAGGGCGAGCATTTTGTTTCACGCGACACAATGAACTTTATTGAAAACACTAACTCACACTCACTCTGAAACACGGAGTGCCATAGGTGCAAAGCTGGACACTTGGCTCAAGAGTCTTTAGTTTGGTCTGTTCGGATTCAGGAAGACGTTCCTCCCCTGAACGAGTATTCCCATTTTACGCCACCACTCTTGGAGGTGGTACTCAATAAGAGTACAGTATGGCCGCCATGGACTTGTGAGTAATATTTCCTATGGCCAACTATCGTCACAATTTGACTACCTACTGACTACCGATGTAATGCGCAACTCCAGAGTTGTTGTAAAGGTATTTGTGGTTGAATACATGAAGTTGTCGTAGCGTATCACCACCGAATTAGGATATACCGCACACCGTTCACCAAACTGTATCTAAAACGAAATGCCATCAAAAATTGCTGTTGTTATTCGAATTAAAGTATATGCTTTTCCAAAAGAGACGTGCAATATTTTCAATTTATTCCGTTTGCTTCGAAGAAATTAGTATCCATGTCCTTCGTTTGCCTGTCTTTCGTATGTTCAAGTAGTAGCACGTCTTCCATAGTTCAACTTTCCTGAAAATTTATCTGATAAATACTTTTCTTCGTTTAACATTTTGTTAGTTGTCCGAAACTCTTCTAGAGTGATGAGCGATCATCCGCGTATAATTTGACACTTTGCTGAAAGAAAGGGGTCAGTTTTCTATTAGTGAGGAGAACCAAAGAGAGCATAACATCAGCTTACTGGAGGAGGGTATAAATAACCCATAGCACACTACAATAACTCTTGCTTTTCTCTTGTTTAATCATGAGTTTAAGTAGTTATCTGTTATTTGACAGAGGTCACCGATCTCAAACAGGGTATATTTGATTAAATATCAAACTGCATTATGGGAAATATTTGCTGCTGAAAACTTTGCGTTTGACATCAGAGTGTCAAGGGTTAAACTTTTTAATAATAATGTGTTAGTCAGAAAAGTTTTTGCAACGTACCTTCTGTCCTTCTTTATTATATTATAGCGAAAAGCCCAACTGATTAAAATATACTTTTTTCTAGTTTAACACGGAGCATATACAAATATGTTAGAAACTGCAATGCGACCCTATGCATCTAATGCAACCCCAACGCGTTCATCTATCACCAAACTGGATAATGGCGTGATATCTCAGTACACCCCCTGCTTCTATCACCGAAATAATTGATGAAATAATCTCTCACTATACCGCACAATATGCTGTGTAGCGCCGATCATCCACTGGACACATAATACACTCGTTTGAATGATAACTCAAAGAACAAAAATGAGTAGCCAAGAATAACTGACCACACGAACACGAAACTGGTATTAGGGGAGTAGGATTGAGAATATGTCGACACGCTAAAAATATAAAGCAGTAGAATCAAATTAACATGATGCTGCCTTACATTACGGCCATGGACTGGTCACTTTCCACCGGTGGTCAATATTTCCGCGGGCACAATAATATTAGATTCTAAGCACTAATTATAGGAATAATTACCCAAAATAATTAATGAAGCGCCGGTTTATACCCGGTGTTTCATTAATTAAAATGTTGATGCTGATTACCTGTAAACGCATGCGTGGACATCGGCGACTGTACTGTACATTCACAACATCGACCTTTCCTATTTTCTGTGGAAAGCCGTCTATAGAACGCCACAATCCACGAATGTAGAGTTGATGAGGTTGACCCGTTATGTAACAAATCTTTTCCACACGTCGACTTAATTTACAAATCGAGCAGTTCAAAAAATTTTATTTAAATCATTCAACGAAACCATATCAGGTGACACCTATCACTGGGACGAGTTAATATTTTATCGAACAAATCGACCCACCCGCCGGAGCAATTTACATATTCAGCTGATCAAACGAATGTTAAAATCATTCAAACAAACCCATATCATGTGACACATCACTGGAACGATTTGACTTTTCACCTAACGAATCTGACCTCCGGTTCGAGTAATTTACAAATTCAGCATTTTAAAAAGTATTGTTAAAATCATTCAACATAACCATATCATGTGACTCGCCACTGGAACGAGTTAAATGTTTACCTAACGAATCGGCCCACCCGCCAGAGTGATTTACAAATTCAGCTGACCAAACGTATTGTTAAAAGCATTCAAACAAAACCATGGCGCTGGAACGAGCTAACTTTTTACCTAGCAAATCCGCCCCACGCACCCAAGTAATGTTCAAACTCAATAGTTTAAAAAGTATTGTTAAAATCATTCAACAAAACCATATTACGTGACAGGATGAAACGAGTTAACTTTTTATCTAACGAATTGGTATCCCCGCCCCCCCATTAGTCAGACACCCCAGTTGTCAGACAGTTTATAATCACAGATTGTTGGGTTGAGTGAACAGCTAATCCCTTACTTATCACCTTTAGAATAAAGTGGAATATGCCAATAAGTCAGACAGAAAAAAGATACAATTAATTAGCTTTTAGTGATTTATTTCTTCACCAATATTTTTTGACAAAATAACTTGAATAATCACAGAAATAAATAGTTTTTGTGATAAATAAACAGAAAATCCTATTATCATATTTTATGAAACAAATAAAATAAATAGGAAATAAATGACAATAAAATTAAAAACATGAAGTACAAAAAGAAAAGATTTTCAGACCTGAATAATACAAATAAATGAATTTCGACATTTGCCCAGCGGACATTTGCCCCGCCTGCATTATTCACGAAAACGGACATTTGCCCAGCGGACATTTGCCCCGGTATTGAAATCAGAGTAGGACATTTGCCCCGAATACAATTATCGATTGAAAACGAACATTTACCCGGATAACAATAAAGAAGATGATGATATTTTTTATAATTCACTGAAATGAGTTAAGCTTTTCCTGCGTAATTTACAAATTGAGCTGTTCAAAAAGATATTGTTAAAATCATTCAACAAAACCATATCACGTGACACCTTATTGCAACCAGTTAATCCTTTACCCAACGAAACGTCCACCCCATATTTACAAATATCCCGAGAAACAATTTTTTTTTGAATGGCGTTAACCCTTTGAACACTGGTGATGTTAATCAAAATTTCAAGCCATATATCATTCCCATAATGCGACTGTGGAATAAATAGATTCAATCTTGTTTGAAAGGGTTCAATGTGCTCAGTCAAACAAGATTGAATTTTGAAATATCAATGTGATTTGCAATGTCAATTTTTTTAAAAATCAGTGTGTGGAAAGTTAAGGGTTCTAAAAATTAATCAAAATTCCAATTTTTTACTAAATTAATTAACTGCCATCATTGACTAAACTGATAAACTGGCGCCATTAACTAAAGTTAAAAAATGATTACCTAATGAAACGGCCGCTTCCGCCCGCGTAATTTACAAAATGAAAAGTATTGTTAAAAAATTCAACGTCGAGCTCGTTCCAGTGAGATATCACGTGATATGGTTTTGTTGATTTTTTGTTGACGAATTTAACCTTTGAACTCCCGAGGCCATTTGTCCTGCCAGGTCACAAGCTACGCCATAATGTCATTAAGGGGGATGATTGCAAGGTAAATGTGGTGTAGACCAATCAATATTTTCAACGTCCAAATATGGACTCTTTCTATTGCTACGATGGAACTGACATGGGGGATCCCACCAGGGTTCAAAGGGTTAATAAATAATAAATAAAATATCAGATTTTGATATCGCATGCAATGTTTAGAAGGTTAAATTAGTTAATACTGGACAAGTCTAAAAGTCTCCTCATTTCAACATCAATCAGTCTTGAAAGTTAAATGCTTAACTCGGGCATGGTTCCCAAAAAGGTAAACATTTTTTTGTGATTTCAAAAATAAAGGAGTCTTGGCTTAAAAGACAATTGCTGAAATATGTATACTTACAAGTGTCAAAAATTCAGAACCCTCGTCAACTGGGAGATCTTCACATTTTGATGTTTCTTGAAGAAGTTGACAAATGTATTCATGATCTCTACGGATAAGGTTTGCTGACTGACATTTGTCATTCTTTTGACAGAGTCGGCCACACTGGAGTTGGTGAGACACCTGTCTCTCCATCAGTATCTTTGTACCTGACAGTTTACGACTTTTACATATTTTAAATGTTCTTATCTTATCTGACAAACATGCTTGGAATGCAAGCAGCAACATCAGTGCGAGCAATGTGGCAGCACATGTATCCATATTAGAAGAATTAAACTCAACAAATCGACAGCAAAATTAATTTTACACCGCTCTTCTTGGTAGTGGAGACTGCTCTGGATGTCTGCAACGTTTAGCTATTCAACCGGGTCTAATCAATGAAACTCTAGATAACTTTCATTGTCACAATGTCCAATAGTTGACAGTTATATTTCTGACAAAGAAAACAGTTCGATAACACTATGCTGGATAAAAATAGAACTGAGCCAATGTAAGGCCATGAATGTTGTCTTTTCTATCAACATCACGGACTTTTAAAAAAAATTCTTACAAGGGTTTAACGACACTTTCGTATAAGACAGTTTTTTCCAGAGAACCACCGAGCAGCGGCGATCAACTGTCAGACTTCCCAACGTACTAACTCCACACAAGCAGGGGGTTAGCATTAGTTGAAGACAACTGCACCATCGACTTGCAGCGCGCCTCAGTACAGAACGTCACCGTGCCCCCACGTGGGCAATCGGGATGAAGTGATTTGCCCAAGAACACAATGCGAATATTCCTGGCGGGGCTCGAACCGTGGAATTTTAGTTTGAATTCCAATCCATCACCACTGAACAACCACGCCATCATCCCCGACAGGTATCGTCATTAAAATCGATTGTCAATGAATTTACCCCTCTTGAAATTACTAGCCCAAATTAGGTTCAATTAGGAAGCAAGTAGTTGTTGAGAAAACACTTATGGCATCAGCAGTAAAAAAAGCCATATGTTTCTTTATCAATGATAGAGTGACAGATTTATTTATTCGGCAGAATACAAATAACATAAATATATTCACACCATACAATAATTCAAAATGTACAATTGTATACCGCAGGGAGACGACGGATTGGCTGTCTATTTGTCAACTCCTGGAAAGCTATATCGCACAACATTGTCACATTTCTTACTTTTAGCCCTTTAATCAACGTAACGACCAAAACCGACCAACGCAATTCACAAAAATCATCAATTTTCATTATTTTTTAAATTTTTTTGTCTCAAAAATATAGCTTATGACCCCTCATTGGAACGAGCTCAACGAGAGCGTTCCAATGAGGGATCACAAGCTACGCTTTGGACTCAGTTTCCACACCAATGGTGACAATGTCAGTTATTCAAGGATAATGGGTCTTCAGTCGGGTATAGAGATATTGGCATCAAGGAAGTGATCTCGTATGAGCTTTGCCAGTTCCAACTGCACTGTTCAATAAAGCTGGTGATTTGTATACCAAACTCGAAATCAGACACCAAAATACGAACTTCGTGTACAATATCAGCAAGGAAATCCACACCAACAGGAAGAGATGTTCGCACGGTAATTGATGGATGTGCCTTACTTTGGATTCCTCCCCACTGGCCGGCACCGAATAAACTTCGCAGCCCTATTGTGCTGGATGCCCTTGAAAGATTTCAAGAATCTGTGAAACGGAAGTTGTTGTTGGACAACGTTTATCTTATTTTCGACAGGTACAACAAGGTCTGCACGAAAAGTTGTACAAGTCCTCACAGGAGTGCTGAAAGCTGTTGCCGAGAATTCAAGTTGAGTGCAACACCAGTATTTCCGTCTCAGAAACTTATGCTGACCGTCACTGAGAATAAAAAGGCAGCTCCTCAGTATAATTTGTCAGTATTTCAAGTCAAATGCGAGTTTTGGTGGTGAAGTACTAAGGGGCACAAACTTATTGTTACTGGCCAACGTAACGTTCCAACTGAAATTAACAAAGGTGTCCTCAAAGAAAGGAGTGACATGAAAATCAGTCACGAAGAGGCTGATAATATGAAAGTTCAACAGGCGTGAAGCTTGCTATGGGTGACACAAAGCAGTTTGTCGTTCTTGCAGACAGCACAGATATGTATACCCTACTCTTGCACCACTATCTGGAACAGAATATAACATCTCCCATTTTTATGGAGTCACCCATTAGGGATATGTCTGTGATAGATATTGGTGCCATTGTTGAGAAACAGCGTGACATTATCCTAAGTATCCTTGCCGCGCATGCTAACTCGGGGTGTGATACCGTCGCCGGGAGCTTTGTAATAAGTAAAGGCCGTGACCTTGAACGTTTAGAAAGAGGGGTGTATATCCCTATCGTCAGTTGGAAAACTCTACAAATTATGGGTTTGTTAGAGACGAGAAGGTGAAGTCACTTCTCCTATTGACTCACAATGTATCGCTAGCATCTGACAATATCTTAAAACTGATTCGATGATCGTGTTCCAGCAAACAACCATGCAAGACGTTAAGGTGCAGTTTGTTGCCTCAAGGTTAGCATGCACTGTTTTCTGTACTTGCCAAGCAACAATTGAGTGCTGTAACAAATAGACGGGCGGGGCTACAGACGAGTCTGCTGAAAATGAAGACTAATCGTTGCCTATTGTTTTAGAAAATACCATTTTGGACTTTACGTTTAACCGTCTTTTGTTATATTATTGGATACTTACCAATTTCTGAAAGTACCTAGTGGTCTACATAATCATACTAGTCATGCCACATACCAGGACTGTCTGTTTCTAATAATAATCTTTAATATCAATGCTATCAAAGATAATTTACTGGCGATATAGTAGTACCAATTCCGAACTTAATACCTGAACCGATACAGCTTGTACAATTGTACGGAAATGCCTAAACATTAATGTAAAGTGACTGTCCATTACAAACACTGGTCACTACGACTATTATTGCACTAGTAATCTGGAACAAATTGGTGAACTTTGTGGAAAGAAATTGTTTTTTTCTGGTTTTTGTCACCATTTTGTCCGACGTGTTGGATTTAGGCCGTCTCATTTTTGCGCAGATTTAAAAAGATGTATCAGTTGGATAAGAAAGATGCTAGTTTGTTTCAGTTTGTACTCGACGTTGGTTAAAATCTCCGATTGTAAAAATGGCCGCCATTTTTAAAAACTAAAATACCACAAATTTCTCAAGGCTTGTAAAAGGCCAGCCCATTGATTCTTCAAATGGGTGTTGTGGAAAACCATAATTCGCTGAGAAAAAAAAACTCGTCTAGTGGTCCAAGGAAGATAGTTACTATTGGGGGCATGATCCAATGAAGATAATTACTATTGGGGAATAGCAACTAAGACACCGCTGCTCCACTCATATTTAAAATTTATTCTTAGTCGTAAAACTCTGTTTTAACGTACTGCCGTGAGACTGCACGTTGAAAATATTAATTGGTCTGCCGCACAAGGGTGCTGTATCACGTCGTGTTGAATACTTTCAACCAAGTAGTGTCGCATCCGTTGGATATTCAGTTAACGAGTATCGGACCCGTCGGCTTCGCCGACGACTGCGATAGTGATTGGTTGAATGTCTTTCACACGATACGATACAGCATTCCAGAGAGCTTCACTTTTTGATGATTCGTTTTATTATACACTTGTCCGCGGCTAATAATTAAATGGTTTGTCTATTTTGGGGAAGTGAAAAAGAGAAAATCTATTTTGGACGGATGCAGGCGTCATACATTTTGTTGTGGTTGCGTGCTACGGCATGTTCTTTATCCCCATTCTGGACAGTGTGGACTCGATCCACCTCATCATGTGAAAATATATTAATGCATTTGTACGATGACGAAGATGTAAACACAATTCTAATTAATTGATGGTTTGTGGATTTAGGAAACATTTTATAGCGAGAGATGGAAAAACCCATAATTTTTACACAGCCTCGTTTTCGATTTGTCAGTATCGCTGCCAGTGTTTTGCCAGTATCAGCTGTACCACACATCATCTGATACTGCAGGAACTATTTGATGACTGAAATCGTGCCCGTAGCTATGATAGTATGGGGAGTAGGGAAGTTGTTTTGGTTGGTTCGGGGAGGGAGTACAGCCCAAGAAAAAAAAAAAGATCAAAGATCATATAGACCTATACAACTCGATATAATTTTAGCATTGGACCCAAAATTGTTTCACATCTTAAGATAACGTTTGGACACGAAATCAAAATGAGTTCAATTAAACTTAAACACTGCTCGTCAACCCTTGTACAGTACAGTCGCCGTGGACTGGTCGACATCAACTAGTGGGCAGTGGTGTACATTACTCACTGTCTGCACTGTATCGGGTAACGCTGACGGCACACAGCAATCATGGCATAAAACAGCAGTATGGCAAACAGTACAGTAAAAATATAGCAGATACAAATAAACTGAAGGAATGTGGACGAAAGCAGTGTGACACGGTGTACGTATTCCAGTAAGCTGTTGTTTAACAGATTCCATTTAACTGTTTGTGACTGGCATGCTATAAGCTATCTCATAAATACACACGGTGTGATAATGTTGAGTGTCAGTGCGCATGTGGGTCGGGGTCTGTCTTGCCATTTTTGTGAGAACCGAGACCATAGTCCCCACAAAGATTGTCTATGTTTTCACCGACTCAAAATCAAAAACAACACACTCAAACAAAAGTGGTTATACAAAGCTGGAAATGTATGTGGTGACAGTCTGTTTAAACAATTTCGTGAGGACATGGAGAGTAGTGTTTAGTTACCAAGAAACAATTCCGTTTTCGTTCATGGAGTTCCCGAAAAGAAAATAATGGTCTACGGTTTGTTTATCTGCTTTGCGTGAGGTTGTTTGTCATAGAAATCAAAAGAAAAGAAAAGAAAGTTCACACCCACACGGTTACACCAGACTGTAGGCGTATGTGCCTCTGTATGAACGTGTAAAGTTGTGGAAGTGTTTGTGTTGAAAGGGGAGGGCCTAACCGAACATATCAAGGGCAGAATTGTCTGAAAAGAAGACACAAATTACAAATTTACAGAAATAGAAGGCATGTAAACATCTATGTTTATGAAGTGAAAAGTGATGAGATTCACTTTACTGCAGTTTTGCCGGCCAATCGACCTATCTCTGATCTGCGAACCTGCAGTGCAATGGTAAATAGTTGTTACGCGTCTCCGCGGCATTGTTCTTTGATGCTGAAATTCCTTTCTTCAGCCATTGCCGATTTCGTTTTATGCCCCACACTAGTTCAATTGGCGGTTATAAAATAAATAGAATTTGACATTGGTGTTTCGTCAATATGATATTGAAACTCGTCCGCATTTTTTCCATCTCGCTGAGATTTTGGCCAGGCAAAACGGAAAATTCGGACGATTGTCATAAATATCATACTGAATAAACACTCATATTCTCTTTACACCTTTTTATATTTTTGACAGAATGCAGTGTTATAGCATCTGCTGCTGTTACACCCCACGGGAGTCTTACGATATCCCACTATCGACTCTTTGTAGATGGAACAACATATATAGCACTGTCATGACAAAAACGAGCAGCGTTCCCAATTTTATTTGAATGTGTTGCAAGGTCGAGCTATATGTTATAATTCAGACACTCTTTACGCATGCGTACCCATTCACACACGACACTTCTAGCCACCTTTTTTCCACGACCAAAGTCCCGAAGATACACATTTTTAACGCCAACAATCCAGTTTCTCAACGATTACATCTTAACGACCACATGTACTGAAAAATTCACAAAGTCATCCATTAACTTTCTTTTAATCGGTTTGAATGTCTCACTGCCCTTAGGATAGAAGTAATACAAGGAGTGCGTTTATGACTCTTCTTATTGAAGAGAACGCGAGGTCGGTCACATCTCTCATCCCACCCTCGAAGGCTTGGATATGCTTACACTTCAATGACAATAACAATTCTCTAAATATGAACGTGATAAGATAATTCAGGCAGTTTATTACGACGATGCATATAATCACGATTTATAGTAATTGTATTGTCGATTATCTTTTTTCCACAGAATAAGTGATTTCTATAAACATTACGTCATTGTTACTTTTGTTACAAGAAAAACACAGATACAGAAAAGATGTTACACTGCAGGGACATTTGGATAATAAAAGGAATTGACCACTTGACTCGCATAATACCGTCATTTCATATTGAAGTGCCCGACTGCAGCTATTCAAGTAATTATCCAAGTGCTCATGAAAAGAGGAAAGGGGTCAAGCTCATAAACCATGAAATGTTCAAAATGTTCAAAATTCGCCTCAGTGGTTACCCCCCCCCCCCCTCCCCTTGATAGACAGTGACTGAATATACACTGGGGATGGATACTTCTTGCGTTGTTTCTAACCCTGTAAGAGTTGCGATGATCAATCCAAAGAGGTGGGTGTGAAATAAACAAAAATTAGCACGCTACTAGCGCCATCAATTGAAAGGTGCCTGCTCCTAAGCCATAGAGGAGGAGAGGAGTACTGGTACTCTGAATTGGCCAGGTATTCAGGTGCCCAGGGACCAACCAAAAATAATTAACAGTAAAGTAAACAGGCACTTCCTAGTATTCCCATAGACAGGTGCGACGTTGACTGCCTCCTCAAATCATGAATTATTGCCCTATTACTATCCCATGAACCTCAGGGAAAGGATTGCAGTTATGAATCTAGCAGAGACCTACATTCTCAAGTGTGTCTGTCAGTATGAACATTTTGTCTGGTAGATGGAGCGTTGTGAACCAAATTTTACTTTCTCCTGTGGTATTCAGAAAGACAAGCATTGGGAACGAACGTCTATGGAAGACGGATCCTGTACGTTCTTAACTACCAGAGTTACAGGCTTACAGTCCTTGTTGGACTTGGAATTTACAAGAGAAATATCATAATGGCTGTTTCTCCACCCCAATCCCCAACTCGTAACAACTGGTCAATTTTGGGGTCCTGAATTATTCAACCAACGCACATGATGTCAAATGTTTTTATTTCAATCATTTGTTTCCAATGTTTCCAAAAGATTCAACAAAACCATATAATGCCACTCCTCAGTGAAACGTGCTCGACGAGCTCACTCCACTGGTGGGGGTCACATGATATAATTCTGTTGAAAGTGTTGGAAATTTTTTTTCAACTACTCAATTTGTAAATTACACGGTGGGCTGCAACCGATTTATTAGGCAAAGGGATAACCTACCATCTTCTATAGATAATGTACAACACTCGCTACAAAAGCGTGAATGACTAAAAATTGTAACACTGGCTAGAACGAGGTCGTTCGAGATCGGGACATAAGCTACGTTTTTGATGCGAAATTGAAAAACAAAATCTTGAACATGGATATTTGTGAATAGCGCTGGCTGGTTATCTCCGTTACGTTAGGTATAGGTTTGAAATCAAATTTAGCCAATATTTTATACCTACAGTACGTGGAGAGTGTATTATCACTAAATCACCCGCAGAGTGGAGATTCCACCCAAGCAATAATTGCGAATTTGTTGCAAAGCATAACCAGCACAAGCAAAGTTTCAGCCAATGGACCTCCGGGTTAAACCCGGAGGTCCATTGGCTGAAACATTGCTTGTGTTTTTTTGTCGATATGTACACAATTTGAAAGTTATAGCTTGGGTGACAACTCCACTCCGCGGGTGATTTAGTTACAATCCACTCTCCACGTACTGTACACTACCAGCTGTAGTTGACCTCAACTCCATGTATTGGTTACCGTGTTCTGTTTTACCAGGAAAGCAGGGCGTGTTTGTTATAGTAAACATGCACGGCTCCACATCCCAGGGACCACGTGGCTGAGATAAAATCAGGTTAAGCCTGTCTCAAGTACATTAGCGTTGAATCTCGGTTCGTTTTGCTGTGTTCAATAAAAGTTGTATGGTCTGTATTTTCAGAGTTTTGTAAGAAAGTGAAGGACAAATGATACGCCGATCAACACCCACAACTCCTACTAGGCGCCCATACTGTAAGCGAATGGGGGAGGAGTGTAAACCCGATTTGTCCCGACTGCTATCACGCCGTACAACCTGCAATCAGTGGAGAGACAGGGTTGGCATCGGCATGCAGGTTATGGTCCCCGACGGGGTTGGGTAGTGGATTGAGAGTTCCCGGATCCACCGAGCCGATCATGATTCGGCCTAGTGGGAGAAACTTTTGTTATAATCGGGAAAAGGTCACGATGTCCCTGACTCTAGAGGCTTTGACATACTCAAAACGAAACGTCAAAAATATGCCTTGTGGAAATAGAGTATCAAAAATTGGTGTCTGGCGGTTAGCCATGACACCTGCTTTGATATCCAAGTTCCACAAACCACAAATTCAATAAGTACAATATAACTCACAACAGATGCTAAATGATTGTGATTGTGTAGAAAGTTTCTGGTATGGACTTTCACAATGTAATTAACCCTGCCCATGCAACGGTGATTATATGACCATCATTTGATGTCTGTGGTTCACGAGTATAGTGTTCTCGGGGGTATAATCTCTATCTTTATAGTGTTTTCAAATTGTTGTCTTCTCGACGAGGGGTGTATCAATTTCCAATCGATCCAAGAATCACTATCCATGACATCCCACATCTGGTGGCATCTTCCATGTTAGTTCAATGACAGCAATTCGAAGAGTCCATATTCATTATTTGGGGTAGAAAGCATGTCCTGATGATGTAGTTGGAATATTAGTCGTTCGAAATTATAGTTAAAAAATACAGGACTTCCTTGAAATTTATTTTTGTTTGTATCAAATATACATGGAGTAGTCGTGATGCAATTATTACATAATTAACATGGCCACTAGAAACCTCCTTTTGTTTGACGAAGTGTTTGTAGTGTAACAGTTCTGGTAGTCGGGGTGTGGGAGTTACAGAAATAAGTTCAGTTGATGCCTCTGAGCCACATATTAATTTTACGAAGTAACATGGATGACACAAATTACATCACCATTTCAGCAACCATACAAAATACAAAAGAGGCGCCCACCTGATATTATGAATTACATTTTATTTATTAGAATTACATTTTATACATTATACAAAATAAATTATAAAATAATACACATTGTAGCAGAATATACTGAATCTTATATTCACATATTTTATGAAGACTTAAAATGAATTTATTAATTGGTGCTTGATGTCACTTCCAGAATCTATGGCTATGGCACCGGGCCCCAGGTATTTTCTTACCGGTAAAGCAGAACCTGTTTACACAGTAAAAACACAACCTGAAATTCCGCGAATTTCCCACGAGGAAACATGCACGTCCATATATTTTATGTTGAGGTTCAATGCTACTTAACAGCAACAATGGTTATAGACCAGTAGTAATAAATATGGTATCTGATACCAAATTAACGTATATAGCTCATTTGTATTTATAAACTCAAGTGAAACAGAATAGGTTCATTCAAAATACCACCGTGCAGTTGTACAGCCTAATACTGCCATGTAGATATCATAATTTGTAAGTTTATAAATGAAAGAATAAAATACAAACACGATTTACATACCATCAGTGTGAAAATTCAGAATCTATTCAATGCAGCTTCAAGCAGAATTTCTTATTTAAATAATAGACCAACACGTTTAAATGACTTGTAGAAAAATGAAGCTCTACCTATCATTGCATGGGATTTACCGAGTTAGTCAGAACTTATCCAATGAATTAGTTTTTATTTGCACATGAATAAAAAAAATCATATTTTGCAAAATAACAAAACAAAGTAGACAGAAAGGCCTGAAAGTTTTGAGATAATGAGATATTGTGAGATAATGGGAATGACTGAATATTTACGAAAACCAAAGTAGCAGTGTAACTGCATTCGTTAATTAAAAAAAGATGATATACTAATTGCAGGTGGTACATTATTTGTAGTAGAAATTATAATTGGTCGAGTGCTAAATTATTTTGCAAAGTCGATTTGTAAGATTTGAATTTTTTCACCAACTCTATTTGCTACCAGCAAGTAAAGCCTCAGTTCAGACTTCACCAAGATTTTCTTGATAAATAATTTACTTATTTGCTATAGTTTATTGGAGAGTGTCTGTTGGCACTCTCCCACAATCTACAACAAAACAATTTCATACGAATATTTTTTGATCTACTGCTGAGCAAACACCAAGCTTATGCTTGTAGTGTAAATTTTAAGCCTCTAAACAGATTCTATTGCTACCAACAAGGAAAGTCTTAGTTTAGGCTTTAGCAAGATTTTCATGATAAATAATTTATTTATTTGTTATAGTCTGTGGGAGAGTGCCAACAGCCAAGCTCCCACAAACTATAACAAAACAATTTCATATAAATATTCTTTGATCTACTGCTGAGCAAACATCAGGCTACTGCTTGCAGTGTAAATTTTAAGCCTCTAAAATATTCTATTGGTACCAACAAGGAAAGTCTTAGTTCAAGCTTTAGCAAGATTTTCTTGATAAATAATTTATTTATTTATTTGTTGAAGTCTGTGGGAGAGTGCCTGTTGGCACTCTCCCACAAACTATAACAAAACAATTTCATACAAATATTCTTTGTTCTGCTGCTGTGCACACATCAAGCCAGTGCTTGCAGTGTATACCCACTAAAGTAACTTTTGTGACTTCGAGCATTCACCCAGTTAAAGTACATAACTGCAATTCGATGAATTTATAATAAAGACCAAATGTTATGAGCAATCTCTTAATCCCCTGCACACTGATGTCGAAAAATCTAAAGTTATGGGTGCAAATTTTCCCATAATGCAACAAGAAATTTAACCAATTCAATCTTGTTTGACAGAGCTCATTGAGCTCTGTCAAACAAGATTGAATTGGTTAAATTCCCCGTTGCATTATGGGAAAAAATGGCTACTTGAAATTTAGATATTTTGACATCAGAGTGAAGGGAGTTAAACAGAGACAGTGATAGACTGCACTGAAAAGTGATTACAATTCAACAGTAGGCTAAGTGAAACTAGACCATCACCAAGCATGCAGTTAATTAGAAATAATGTCAATATTTCAGCTGACCTGCAATGGTTACAATACAATTTCCCAGTCTACAAACTTAATACTTTCTACAACAAAACTAGTAAAATCTCACTCTGCCACACTCTCCCCCATCATATAATATGTCTTCCATGACCTTCATTTATTTACAATAACTGATAAAACAGCATCACAGATTTTTCCATCATACATTTGAAATTCACATTGTCTGTAAGAGCTTGCAAAATGACAATCTCTTTTCCCATACTGCATCTGTTGGTTGACCTGGAAGAATATAATTGCCCGATTCCACCCACTGTGGCTTGACTTTTTTTCCACTAGACCGTTTAAGTGAAATGGTGGGTTTGTCCAAGGATGCATCTTGTTCCACCACATCATTACTGTTTTGTTGGTCTCCAGTGTGATCCATAGCCAAAGTTGATCTTTTATCACTAGGACCTTCATGGCTACCACCAATAGGTACTGAATCACTCTCAGAATAATCAAGAGTATGGGCATTCCCATTCTCATATGATACCTGAGTAATGTAAGCAGGGATTCGGTCGTTACCAAATTTATCATACTGATCTGGCTGTCTAGTTACAATATAGATATCCTCACTCCATTTATCTTTCAAACTATGTCTTCCTGCAAATGCCATCGCTTTTTATTAAAACACGATCTTCAATATCGGTATGTTATCACATTTTTACCTTTTGATGATCGTATGATTTTGAATGTGCAGCTTGTACTTTTTGAAAAGGTCCTTGCAGTCTTTCGTGTGGGCCTTTTGTATACTTGGACAATGTTGTACTGGCTCGACTAATATCCAATCAGAACTCCAAGTCAATAGGGAGTCGCAGTTCTCTTCCAGATAGAAAACAGAAGGGAGAATAGCCTGTGGTATCACGTTTTATACTATTATAGGCATGGATCATGCACCAATGTGTGATATCCAGTTTGTCTCCTTTTTTTGGAATCAATTTACCCAACATATCTATGAAGGTTCTATTGAAGCGTTCACCAACACCACTACCCATAGGGTGGTAGGGTGTTGATCTAGAACTGGCCATATTTGTGATTTTCAAAATTTCTTTGACAAGTTTGGATTCAAACTTTGCTCCTTGATCCGAATGTATTCGTTTGGGTAATCCATAGTGTTTTACAAATTATCGAGAAACGCATCTACTGTAGTTTTTGCATTCATGTTTCTGTTGGTATTGCCTGTGCATATGGAGTGAAGTGGCCTATTGTAACAAGAACATTTGGCACACCTCCTTTTGCCATATTTATTGTTAAGAAGTCCATACAAACTAACTCAAGGGGTTGTGTTGCCTTAATGTTGATGAAATGAGCTTTTGGATCCTCGATGGTTTGAAATCGTACACATCGGCTCCAGAGTTTTATCCATTCATCATCAGAAGTTGACATAGAAAGCCATTATCTCTAACTAGTGACAGAGTTCGGCCATTCCCAGGCTGACCGACATCATCATCTAAAGACGGAACTACTCTACAGATAAACGTTGATTGTAGAACTAATTGAAGTATGCACTGATCATTGATAGTGGTTTTCCGATATAACAAACCTTTAATCAATCTAATTTTTTAAAAGGTTCTGAACATAGCTGTCTCATAGGAAGAAATGGGTAGTTTACCTAGAATGAGCGTTTCATGAATAAGAATAGCTATGATCCATATCGTCCCCTGAGTTCCAATGTGTTCTATGTGCCTACTGGCACATAGAACACATTGGAACTCAGGGACGATATCTTCGGTGAAGAATCGCCCCTTTGAGCTGCTGTAATATCACTGGTACTAATTTTAGCTGGGAAAATTTCCAAATCTTTAGTCACTGATATTTTTTTCTGAAATTTGCAATGTAGCAAATGTATTTGGTAAATTCAGATTTTTATCCAAATAACCTGCAATACTAGTGCTGGTATTTGGCAAAAGAGTTACAGCTTTATTTTCGTCTGATTTTACAATACCAAGTACATTATTTTTTTCGATGTAAATGTTTTTCATGTTGTAACAGGCATTGAAATGTTAAACAAGGCTGTTGGGAATGTACAATTTGCATCATTCTGTCCCAATATATTTTTATATGAATTAAACATATCGACAACAGATTTGTGTCAATGAATAATAGCACTGTACAATTATAATTACTCTTGGGCACAACCAGTCCCAAACAAGATTGAACCCGCTTATCTGGAGTAATCATTAAGAAGAAATCTATTTCAATAAAACCACCGCAAGGCAACTTCATGCCATCTACACACTCTGAATTTGAATATGTGATAAATATTCATCTTAAAACTGTTTTCCAATTGTTGCCTCAGTTGACCCTGTGTCCAGTAGCGCATGTGTTTGAACTCCAGTAACTTCAATTTCATACCTGTCACAACTAAAGTTTTACAGTATTTTATATGGTGGGCATTCACATTGTTGCTATGGCCTGAAAACTTCCCTTGTTTATAGGCATCTAGGAGTTTAAAGTTCTCCTCTGATGATCGAGATGAAGTCGACATCCAAGTTTGAGGTGACCCTTCTGACTGTTTCAGAAAGAAATCACCTCTTTTGTATCCGATTTGTTTCTACCATATCCGGGGGGCAATACTATAAACCGTTTACAGTTGTATTTTTTCAGAATTGTATTTTCTGTTTAATGGAAATAACTAACTGAAATGAACCATCGGCATTTCAAAGATATTTGTCAACTGGCATATCTTTTAAAATGCTAATGATTTATTTCCGTCATTTATAGTTACTTGCAGAAAATACAATTGCAAAAGTTTTATATTATTGGCCACAGGATTTGTTTCATAATGAGACTGTTGGTTTTGATTCTGCTCTTGAAGATTTCTCCTATTACTATTACACCTTTGAGGATTGTTTTATCTCGGCCTACCTGCCAATCTATGTGAGAATCTTGATTACTTCTTTCAGCTAATTTTGCTTTGACTTCTTCCATTTCTGATTTCAGTTGGGTGACTATTCCAATTAATTTATCGATGGATGTGTCAAAACTGACAGCAGCTTTACAGTGTGTCAATGACTGTAGGGGTTTCATTCCATTCAGATTCTAATCCTTTACCATCAACACGAAGTTTGGCAAAATTTTTAATCTGTTCGAATTTATATCCAGCAGCCGGTTTGAGACTTTAGCATGAGAGCAACATAAAAACGACACAAAGCATGCTATTAACATTTTAAGGCTTCACATCCCCAGCGCCCACTGCTCGAGATACTAAATTCCCTAGACCCTTGCAAAAGTAGATACATATTCACGTTTGCCTTATTTGGAACTATAAAATGCTGACAGAATGTCTACTCTATTTGAATATATCCATATTCAGAATCAAATTTGGCAATTATGTCTTCCAGGGTTACACATTAACCCACGTACATTAATGCACGGGCTACATCTCCCTTTAAAGGTCGCCTTATGGCAAGTAATATATCAACAACACAGTATAAGTTATCAGATTTCAAACACATCACTTCATATTTCTAGATGCCACAATTGGCATATTCTAGGAATCGCATGGTACTATGGAGAATCAGATTTGTAAGAAATATTTGGTTTAACATTTTGTCTAACTGTACCCGAATTGACCTTGTCGGTCATCCAAGTTGCAAGATCTTGAGATAAATCAAATTTTGTTTTACACCTAAAGACATGAAAGCATCGACCATTTGTATAACCTTTTCTGTTGCCAATTCATCATCTGTTGTATAAATATGTACAACAATAAATATATGTATAAGGCAATGCATAAATCTTCTACAGATTATATCTGTGTAATATTAGTTATCCTTGTTTTTTCCAGGGTGTATGGGTGTTTACACCGGTTTGGGAACGCATACACCCTGAGGCGAAGCCGAAGGGTTTATGAATTTCCAACTGGTATAAACTCCCATACACCCTGGAAAACACAAGGATAGTGGATTTATTTCCAAGAATTTTAGAGTACTTAATACTTTACCCTACATTGTGGGCAAAAACTGACAGTAAATTTGTACTTTGTAAGTTTCTTAATAAAACCAGACAAATATGGATGTCTTTGAAACTGGCTCAGTGAGCCAGTTCCAATGACATCCATATCTGTAATATTTTCTTGCACATAAATATTAAATTTCCTGTATTTTTCTTTTTGTTGCAACATAACCGAGCAGAAGGTATGAATTAATAATTAAAAATGGGTACTTTTTTAGCAATATAGCCTGCTATTGTGTATTCTTGTTTTTACACCGTGGTTACCATGGTGTAAAAAAGCAACTGTGGATTGCAAAGTTACACCGTACCTCTCAGTCAATCAAAACGCAGTCTTTTGTTTCATTTGGAAATAATGACTCGTATCCGATCATTTTTTCTAAATGTTACGTGAATTGGGACAACAAATTACCTGTACATCTGAAAAAATACAAGTGCCTGAATTTTTTTACAAATATCTGAAAAACTGAATCACTGAGGTACACTATAGTATTTCATAATCATTGCACAAAAGTATATATTTTATGAATGCCTGTGGTTTACCTCAAATGCTAAACAAACAACTGCGTCAGATAAACTAAGTTGCGATTGCATACCAAGGCAACAGTGCAAAAATGGGTTCAGCGTGATTAAGTGCAAATTAAACATGAAACCTGAAACAAACATGTTGATTAACTATGAACAATCAAACAGATGCAATAAAATGGAGTGCATCAGCTGTTCAAGTCCACAAATAGATTTAAGTTTATACAAGTAAGTGTACACATCTACAGTCAAGTCTGCAAATTGAAACTTGAGGGGTCGTTTTGCAGGAAAGAGCATTTGGAAAAGTTATGTTAGCTCCCTGATGCAAAAGTCAATTCCGATGAATGAGTCAACAATGTGAATAACCTTCCATGGCGCACAACAGTCAAAGTTTTCTGAAGAAAAAAGTAAATATGGTTAAGTTATACCCCTTGATGCACAGCAGTCAATTTTGTTTTCGAAGAAGGAGTTGATAGTGTCAGGTTATCTCCATTGATGGACAATTAACATCTAACGGCCTTGAAATTCAGTTCTTCAAATTTTCAGCTTTCAACTAACAGTTTATAGTGGAACGTTACCAGATATCAGCAATTGATCCACAAACGCTAGCAGAGTAGCAATGAACTACTTCAGTGGAGAAGACATCATTAACAAAACATCACTCTTAATTATACTTTCATGCGTTAACATAAAGGTATACTGTAATTGCAGTTTTCCTTTTAATTATTTTCTTTTTCACTATTAGTCATTATTTAGATCTCAAGAACGGCAGCCTTCTAATATGCAGGAATGGTAGCCCCTGTGGCGTAGGGCCGACTGGGACTATTCCGAGTAGTCATTGCATTGGACATTTAGCAGGGATGGATCGTCCTCTCGGCTTCCACGAGATCCACAATGCTTCCACGCGGTCTCGGCACTCAACAAACTATCGATCAAGGATCGTAGAACAGATTCTGAAAATCTCAAATAGCTGCACTCAGCGGTCTGGACACGATTGGTGTATGTGGGGTACTACTGTCATTTCTTCATCTCTAATGTCTGATTGGGCAATTTAAACCTTTTTCGCCATCAATCCGATCGCGAAATCTGTACACCTTTAACTTCTGGCGATTATCTAAGTGTTTGAGACAATATCGGGACCCATTAGCAACGGCCTTGTAAATGCAAGTTTGATTTAATCGCATCTCGGCGCCCACAACAGTAAATAATAAGCCCTTTGTGGCATTATCCTGGAAGAAGGGCAGTCCGAGCACATCTGCGCCGTTTCGTACCAGTTTGAAAAAGACCAAATTCTAAAATTACCTCCTAACGGGCGCCTTAGTGCGCTAAAAGGCGAGGAACACTTATTTCTCGATGTTGGGCGAGCCGTGGTGGGGCCCGATTCGTTGGAGGGCCTCTACATATTGCTCTGCAATTCCAAAATCATCTAGTTATCATACATTCATGTAATACATGGAGGTATCTTGATATTGCTCTGCAATTTCCAAATTCTAGTTCCTTTTAATTTTTGAAGGGAGTTAGGAGTTACTAGAACACTTTTCAAAGTTTATCTAACAGTATTTTTTACTTTTTCTTTCTACTTTTACCACAGTTTTTTTTATTTCGGGCTGTATTGCACACCTGTTTAGTCAGATCATGGTTTATGAGAGCTTATATCGCCACATTTAATTTCTTTCGTCGATTATATGTATTTTTTCTTGTTGTGTCAGCATCCTGAAGAAGGTATTGTATTATATCACCGTAGACACAGGATAGACTCCCGTCGAGGCCACTTTACAGTTTTCAATCCAATGGCGCAGTGTTAGAACAATTCCTAGTGGAATTCTTGCTTGACATCGGTGATATAAATTAAATTCAAGCAGTTGCATCTTCACGGATCCTCTATTAATTGAGATTCCTGTGTTTAAAACCTGGGACCATAGACATTATATATATATATATATTATAATAATATTGTTGGATTGGATATTAGGGAGACATTCCACGCGCAATATATATTCATTAGGGAAACATCCGATTTAGGAAGACACGTACGCGTTGCCTTAATGTTCTAAGCTTCGCACAAGTTCTTTACAGTGGCGTCAAATCCCTGACATTTTGTTAATAAAATGTGATTAGCAGTTGGAACAAGACTCGATATCGACATGAAGTGAAAATTGTACAGGAAAGATAGTGCGACGTATTTAAAAAAAAATCCAATATATATGACATGTTAAAAATCGTCCCCTGAGTTCCAATGTGTTCTCTGTGCCTACTGGCACATAGAACATATTGGAAGTCAGGCGGCGAAATGTGTACATTGGAGAGACATCGCCTTAAAATAAATTTTCTCTTTAAAATGGCATATGTTTTGATTCTATTTGTTGCCCTATGTGTGAAATGTGTAAATACGTCTTATCAAAAAGATATAGGCCCGTGTAATCCCTCACTTTAAAACAATCGACTGGATTCATTACTGACGTCCGAATTTCAAAATTAGTGTTCCTATACACTTGCGTTGAATAATTAAACATTATGCGGTCTTGCCTTCCGACCGCTATTTGGAAAGAACGCTGAGGTTTGTAGTTTTTCAGGCATTTAGTTTTCAAGGGAAACATCTCACATTTTGCAGTCTTTTCTTCAGTACGAAGGAATGCATTGTGAAGGTTGTGAATCGTACGTAATTTTTTATACAACGTGGAGGAGGAACAGGACTGCCAATTCAATGTAAAATGAATTGCGAAATAATAGGCCTACAATGTTTCAAACACAAACATCCAAGAGATTGTCAACAGAACCACCCATGAGTATCCAGATCACGGCTGGTTTCGGATCGAAATACATAAAGTTTAATTTAATTCTTTATTCACATAAAAAATGTGTTAACACGGCGAAGGAAATAAGAGAAGATTAGTGCTTTCACCCACAACTCAAGCCTTCTAATTTTCTCATTTAAACAAGTCTTGTCGAAGGGCCGCCGCCAAAGCCTTGACCAGTCGAGAACCAAAAGCGACAGTCGTCAGGTGTTTCAATTCTAAAAATAAAAATAGTTAAAAGAAAAAATATTTGTAACTATTTTTCGTTTCATTTTCGATTTTTAGATCAAGTTGAGAAATTCGTATTGTAAATAATTCGTAACAGTAAATACGACTAACGCCATACACAAAAATCGGCTTTCTATTTTTTTTGTCAATTTTTGATATCAAAACATACAGCTTTTAATTCCTTACAGGGACTAGCTTAATCCAACAAAGGGTCATTAGTCATGCTTTGAAAGCAAACGTATTATTTTTCAGATATTCAGAAAAATAATCAAGTGTCAACTGAAACTTGTATTGGGTGAGATGTGAAAACTGAGTCTTCTAGTCAGCGCTTTGCATTTCCAACCGTTTTAATCTAGAGGCTCGGAATTTCCAGTGATCTGGGCATGATTTGGGAATTACACTCCACACCACCCTTTCATCGACGGCACGTCACTGATACCAAAATGGACCACCTCTCGCCCCCCCCCCCCCTCCTCCCACACACATTAGGAAACACACACTCGGAGGGAAAAGTTTTTACTGAGGAAGAAAAGGGCTAAAAGAATTGGGTTAAACTTGTGTTTTTAAATAGACACGACTTCATAACCCCCTATTGGAATACAATCTCTCAACTTGCTCAAATGATCAAATGATATATAATTTAATTATTATATACATGTAATTGGAAATTCTTGGGGAAAGAAATATTGAATTGTATTTGTTAACACGATTGCACTCAAACTTGGGTGTGCTTAAACTCTGTAGTTTGGATATGAAGAAGAAAAAGACTTGAACATTTCGGGTTTTTTTGTTTTGTTATATTTCGGGGTTGGGTGTAGGGTGGGGCAGTGTGAGGACGTTTCTAACAAAACTGTAAAATTACTGTGCTTGGACATTTATGATAAAATTAACAGAATGTTTTTAAAATTATATTCGATGGGTTGTAGGGATAGGCAGATTGGTCTAGTACAGGTTTTGTAACGTAGGTGGAGTGGTAATGGGGTGGTGATGTCATACATGACCCTGTCCAGGGCAGTACAATATGAAATGCCTAAATATCGAACATCATTTGCGGCTATTTTAAGGTTATGACCCCATGAAATAAATTAAATCACATTGTCGGTACATGAAATTGTCAGTAGTTACATTTTTCTGTTACTAATACAAAAGATTAGGCACGTGTCCATGTTTTCCTCTGCAGTTTTTTGGTAATGCAGATTACTCCATTGGTCAATTTGGTGACGTAAAATTTCAGCCCTCAGTATTTGAGCATGTGCTAGTTGGGTGCTGAACATTCAATTGAACCCCTCGCCATATGAAGGTGCAACCTTCATATATACTGTTAAAAATAAGTAGGGGATATCCAAACTGATGTTGATATTTTCGGAAAATTGTATTGGATACGCGTGATGGGACACATCAATATGTTACCAAGTTTAGTGTGCATCATGAATGTCACCAGTCCACGACAACTTAGTGCAGGTTTTTCGCACGAGCGCCGCGTTAATGTCTGTGGGGGTACGTTTTGGAATTTTTATTTGTACTGGACGGGCTTTTTCGGAGGTCTCATCGTTCAATTATTGGTATAGACTCGTTCATCAATAGTTTCTGGTCGAAACGTAACTTTTGAGGTATGCGAAGACTGACGCGTGACGAACGTTTACGTGCCGTTGGCATGGTGGAAGCTGGCAACAGACAGACTGCAGTGGCTCAAATTCTCAACGCTACCCAATCGTTAATTATCAGGTTGTGGTCACGCGACCGTCAGACGGGCAATGTTGAAGACATACGTCGGTTAGATAGTCCAAGGCGACAACTGCTAACCAGGATCGTTTCATCCGAACCACAGAATTACGTAACCGCAATCAAAGTGCTTCAGAAATTGGACAGCAGCTGCAGCGAGCGACAGATGCGCGAGTCGCTGGCCAGACTATCCGAAATCGCCCACACAGCTGGAATTTGTACGCTCGACGACTTCGGATAATTCCACGTTTGACTGAATGTCACATCGCAGCAAGGCGTAATTGGTGTGGAGCACGCAGTGCCGGGACAATTGTCGATGGAGCAACGTCATCAAGTGGGGAGGCATAACCATGACAAGCAGAACAGCATTACATGTTATCCAAGGGCGTGTCATGGGGAAGTACTACCGTGACAACAATGTTAGCAGCTCATGTGGTACCATTTGCGCGACGTTCCTTCGTCGATTCATTTTCTAAGATGACAATGCAAGAGCACACATGGCCCGTGTTGCTACAAACTTCTTATACGAGAAGATCATCACTACACTGCCTTGGCCAGCACTAAGTCCAGACCTTTCACCAATCGAGCACGTCTGGGTTATGCTAGAAAGGCGCCAAGACAACGCCAAAAACCCCTACCAATGTCCATGAACTTGCCGCCGCACTGCAGGAAGAATGGATTAACATCAGTCAAGCTGATATTGGATGTTTGGTGAGGAGTATGCCACGTCGGATCCGCGCTAGTCTCGCGAACCGAGGAGGATTTACAAGATATTGAGGTCTTGGACTGTATGTGGTAAATTCTCTGACTGACCGTCCATGTCTTCTTGGAATGTGTTCTTGGGCTGAGGGGAAAATCGGGAAAAACGGTAAAAAGGAGTGCCAAATGTGTAATTTAGCCGTGGTGGAGACCATGGAACACTTTCTTATAGAATGCTCAAAATACCAGTCTAAAAGAATAAGATTCACTAGGAGTATAATAGGGAAGTGGGATGGGAGAATGAATGACATGTGACGCTAAAGAGAGGGTTAATATGCTAATCGGAGAGATTGGGAACATGGGGCAAAGGAAGTCATCAAGCAGTTCGTCTCCGAGTGTTGGGAGGAGAGAAGAAGCGTGGGAATAGGGGGACAGTTGGGAGCACAGGTGTAACCAAGACCTTCTCACACGAGAAACGCCACAAATCAGCGGCCGGCCAAAGTGTTATTATTATTCGACATCCAACTATCGCTGAAATCATTCACAGTGCAATGCCTCAACTGTCTTTTTGATGAAAATGTAAGTATATTTCTTCATATATCTCACTTTTATCAAATATCCCCTACTTGTTTTGAATAGTATATATTGATGGGTTGCACATTTGGGAGACATTTGTGACTCAAATTTTAAAATGATTTAAACCCTTTACGTAATACAGCCTACATTAACAAATAATTTAGCCTGATTTAAAGATAATTTTTCCACACCAATAACTTATGCACACCTCACGCCCCTGTCATTAAAAATCATGTCGCCGGACCTGTCTCCTTTATGTGCCGGAAACCAGAAAAATAGTTCAGTGATTGTTTTTAGTGATTTTAAAACGTGATAAGTTAGATGATCGAAAAAAGCTGCTACCATTACAAAGGGGAATGCAAGAAGCATACCAAATACCTGGAGAGAGAGAGAGAGAGAGAGAGAGAGAGAGAGAGAGAGAGAGAGAGAGAGAGAGAGAGAGAGAGAGAGAGAGAGGGTGTTTCTATCAACATTATTGTTTTTGAATGACAAGGAATTAATGACGGCACTGAGAGAGGATTGAGAGAATGAAGAGAAGAAAGGAGAGAGAGAGAGAGAGAGAGAGAGAGAGAGAGAGTTGTACAGTAAACACCAGGAAACCAAGATTCAGAGTGGAAAGCAAAGATTTGTTGAAGTGGGAGAAGATTTATGTGTTTATTTATTTATTTATATAGTTATTTATTGGTGTTTTAAGATCACATATTTCTGCACAACATCTAATCATGACTTCGACAGTTTTACGGGTGGAGGAAGCCAGAGTACCCAGAGAGAACCACCGTGCAAGGATGAGCAACTGTCAGCTCCTCAACATACTAACTTCACACAAGCAGGGTTAGCATTGTTTGAAGACAGGTGCACCATCGACGTACAGTATGCCTTAGTATATGTCACCTTGCCACCACGTGGGCAATGCGGGTGAAGTGTCTTGCCCAAGGACACAACGCGGTTGCCGCAGCTGGGATTCGAACCGAGGACCCCTCGGCTTGCAGCCTGCACCTCTACCAACTGAGCCACCACGCCCCCAAGTGGGAGAAGAGATAGTTCAGATTAGTATTGACTGTCGTGAGAATCTACCGTCTCTCCAGCAGGGACCAATACTTTAAAACTTTTACAATTGTCTTTTCCCGAATTGTATTTTCGATAAGTGAATATAAATGACGGAAATGAATCATCAGCATTTTCAAAACTGAAAATGCTTATGGTTTATTTGAATTAGTTATTTCCGTAAATAGAAAATACGATTCTGAAAAATACAACTGTAAAAGTCTTATAATATTGGCCCACATATTGGTTAAAATTGTGATAGAGTAATTTTGAACTTAATTGCTAGAACTTAGTTGGGTTCTTGAGACCCAAGACTTTGTATTTAATAAAAGTATTGATATCGGAAAAGGAGCTGTTTGCCCAAATTTGTTTTCTTCTCAGAAGTAACTAGAGAGCACAGCACAAGGTGAAATGAGGTGGAGAGCAAAATATTTTGTCTGCTACATTTCAATTAGCCTGACTTCGCCGCTTCTTGACAGCAAGAACTTATAATCTTTGTGTAAGTTTAATTTTATTTGTTTGTTTATTGGGGTTTAACGTTACTTTCAAAAGGCAGTGTTACGTGCTGTTAGACAGTTTCAAGAGTGGAGGAAGCAGTAATACCCGGAGAGAACCACTGAGCAGCAGAGAACAACTGCCAGACGCTCCAACTTACTTACCCTGACAGAGTTAGCAGCGATTGGAGACACGTGTCCCATCCACGCGTTGTATGCCTCATTGCACAATGTGCCGCTCTCATTGGCAGACGAGATTAACGCGGTTACCGCTGGTCAGGACTGAACAGTCGACCTTTAGGTTTAAAGTCAAATGGTCTAACCACTAAGCGTGGTGACCCTGGCTGCCGAAAGTGTCATTGAAGCCCAATAAATAAATTAATTAATAAATTAATAAATAAATAAATTCCCAACTCACGACCATTGTCATTTTACAAAGAAGTAAAGGGCCATTGTATCAGTGTTGTAGATAGCTTTCTCTGGAGTTAGTAGTTATTCCACCTTGAAAAGGTTGTCGTATCAAATTATTAATGAAACTTCCCACAAGATAAACTCCCCTATTTATTTATTTATTTATTTATTTATTTATTTATTTATTTATTTATTTATTTATTTATTTATTTATTTGGGTTTAACGACATTTTCGACAGCCACGGTCACCTCGTATGCGGCTTTCTCCATCAATAAAAACAATCCGAAACGACGTGAGCCTGGCTGTCAAAGAGTCGTTAACCCCCTCCCGGGAAAAACTTGAACTGTTATTGAAAAAAGAATCTATAAAATATTTGAGCTTCTTGATTGCAACTGTCATCTAACAGTTGTCTCCATCTTTTTCAGTTGTATGTCCATCTACCAAACACTAATGGCTAAAAGAGATTTTCCGACAGTTCTTAAGATTTTCTGACATTTTAGATAAGGAGTGGGCATGCCCCCAAGCCAATCCCTTTCCCACTATCTGTGCCGCTTCATTTTATGAAGAGAAAATGTTTACGATAGGCGATGGGAGATCATTAACACGGTCTAGCTACACAAAAGTCAAACATATGCAAGACATTATAAGGATGAATTCGAAAAACACATACAAAGGGAATAAAAAACAGAATACAACTTAAAATAATGACGAGATCGAAACACTTTTTATTCCACTTGATTTTCGAGATGAATAAATTGACAATAGTTAACTGCTCGGATTCGAGTACGATTTATATACTCGCCCAAAAAAGAAAGTGTGCATTGCAGAAATTGATCAAACTCCAAAAAAGTAATTTCGTAGGTGTAAAGAGTGTTAACCTGTTCATGAATAAGTTATATTGAACACAAAAATAGCTTTCCCCGTTAAAATTGCATTAACGTTAAATGACGTGCTGCACGTTTGTGAAAAGGCATGCTTTGCACGTGGAGAGTCTGAAAATTCATGTAGCAGTGTGAATCCTTGGGTATTTAAACACTAAAGTAAGGCCTTCCTATCGTTCACATTCAAACTTGCGCTGCTGTTAAAACGACTCCACATTTGCATGCCACGATTGACAATGAATCAACGTCTCCTTGCACTGGGTATGATTAGAGCTGGCAGAACACACAGAGAGGTTGCCCAGCATTTGAACTGCCACCGTAACACTGTAGACAGGTTAGTCCATCGACATGCACAACATGATGACGTTCGAGACCGACCCCGCTCCGGGAGACCCCGAGTTACCACCCCTGCACAAGATCGGTATATCCGTGTCGTCCATCTCCGGAACCGGCAACAAACGACAACGACGACAGCCAGAAACATTCCTAACCTGAGACGGATACATCCTCAAACAGTAATCAACCGGCTGAGAGAATACGGCTTACGTCCTCGAAGACCTGCAATTCGTCCGATTTTGACGTTACGTCATCGTCGTGCTCGACTGCAGTGGTGTAGACAACATCTCAGGCATCCCTTACACTGGTGGCGACGTGTTTTATTCACAGATTAATGTCGTTTCCATCTTTCATCATCAGATGTCCGCCAGAGAGTGTACAGACGTCGAAACGAACGCTACGCAGATCCATGTGTCGTGGAGCGAAACCGTTATGGGGGAGGGTCTCTCATGGTGTGGGGTGGCATCACTGCCCGTAACAGAACTGAGCTGGTCATTACTGATGGCAATCTCAATGCAGCCAGATATCGTGATGAAGTGCTTACACCTGTTGTTGTCCCATTTCTGCAACGTCACGGCCCCGGCGTCATTCTACAGCAGGACATCGCCCGACCCCACGCAGCTCGTGTTGTTCAACAGTATCTGCAGCAACAACAAGTGGATGTTCTTCCCTGGCCCGCAAATTCGCCCGATATCTCACCCATTGAACACGTATGAAACGTCAGCTACACCGGCTTCCCCATGCACTGTCAGCGCTTCTGGAACTCCAAAGACAGCTTATCAGAATATGGAACAACATCCCACAACACTTCCATGCTAACTTGTTCGCTTCCATGAGGCGTAGATGCGCAGCTGTAGTCGATGCAGCCGGAGGTCATACCAGATATTGAGTGTGTGACTTTTGTGTTTGACCCTTAGTGTCTTTGGCTCTCCATGGCACCAAGAGAATTCGTTGTAGCGTAATGAAATTTCTCGTGTTGATCACAAATTGAGTCATCTGTGATTGAATAAAATTTCCATGAATGAAAATGATATTTATCTTTTTTTAGTGTTATTTTTTAGCATGCACACTTTCTTTTTTTGGGAGAGTATATCTTCGTGTGTGTGGGTGGGAGGGGGTGGAGGGGGGGGGGTTGCTCAGTAGGTACTTGTCCAGGCTGCAAGCCGAGATGTTCTCGATTCGAATCCCCATGATCTGCGGCAACTGCGTTGTGTCCTTGGACAAGACACTTCACTGCCATTGTCACCGTGGGGGCACAGTTGCATTATGTACTAAGGCGTACTACACGTCGATGGTGCACTTGTCATCAACCAATGCTAATCCGTTGCTCGGTGGTTCTCTTCGGGTACTCCGGCTTCCTTCACCCGTAAAACTGTTTTGGTCATGAATAGCCACTGTGGAGAAATATGTGACCTTAAACACCAATCAATAAATAAATAAATAAATAAATAAATAAATAAATAAATAAATAAATAAATAAATATTATCGAGTGGAGCGAGCGGAGGATTATTTCACGAGGCGTTAGACGAAGGAAATTACCCGCGCGATCCGCTCAACCGATTTGTCAACCTTAAACAATGAAAAAAGAAATAGTCCGTCATTGCTGCATGAGAGTGGAATACGATGCTGGTAGTGGAATACCATTTTCGACGAGAGGGAGCGGTGATACGATTTATTTTAAGGGAAGAAAAACGAATGAAAATAAAATTAAAAGATTAAAACATTTTGTTTTACACAACTAGAGCTGAATACACTTTTTCTTTATAACTCAATTTTTCTTTCTAAGTAGAGCTTTCAACCCCTCATTAACCCCTCGCCTACCGAATCCGCCACAACCGCCCGCGTAATATACAAATTTAGTAGTAGACAAAAGATATTTTTCAAAACATTTCACCGAACAATATCATGTGACCCATCATTGGAACGAGCTCACTGAGCTCGTTCCAATGAAGGTTCACATGATGGGTTTTGTTAAAATTCTTTGTAAAATATGAAAAAAATAAAACATTTTTATATCGTGTGTGTTGGCTGAAGGGTTCAAACGAGCTTGCTTCAGTGACCGGGTCAACATTTATGTATCGAAAGAGAACAAAAATCCTGATAAAATAGAAAAAATGAACATTTACTTTTCGGCACGAATGTTTATTATAAGCAGTCACATGTTCCCGTACACAGACCGCGCCTTCGGTATTCAATTCAGTTCGTGTTTATTCAAACCATTATCATGCCACCTGAATTTATATGTTCCACATCAGCTGCGTAGCCGTAAGGAGACTGGTGGTACTAGTTCCCTCACTTTTCCTGAGAAATCTGAACCTTGTAAACATTTTCGTGCCTTAAATCCCTAAAACTTATTCATACTACATTCAACCTCATATTTCTTGGGTCATTTTATTCCTACACAATCAGGGTACGTAAGGCTCTCAAAAGTCCCCCAAGGTACCCCATTTGGCATGAGGATTTATTTTTCCCCGGGGAAAACTTTGGAGTTTTACAAGGGCCCTGCGAATACCGTTTTTTCTCGAACAGAATTTTCGAATCGATTTTTCGAAAACATTGTAAATCGAATCGAATATTAGGTAAATCATCTTCGATGAAAAAGACTCGGAACTAGTGTTATGCTGAACTTTGTAATTGATGAGCATTCGCTACAATCGAATTTGAGGAAGAGAAGAAATGAACAGGAGGAATTTATTTGATTGTTACGATATTTTCGTTTTATTGAGCACGCTAAAAGGGCGCTGCGAATCTGAAATTTCGAGTCGAATCGAATCTGAAACCGACCCAGGCAGAAAATGTCGAATCTATTCAAATCAGATCTCGAGTCTGTTCGCATGGTTTTTCAAAATGTAAATATTGCCAGTCTCCACCGCAGTATAACATGCTACGGGGAAGCGCTGTAGCTCAGTGGCTCAGTGGTTACGGCTGGCGCAGTGTACTAAGGCGTTCGATGGTACACTTGTCTTCAACCAATGCTAACCCTGTTTATGTGAAGTTAGTAAGTTGGGGGAGTCCGACATTTACCCGCCATTGCTCTGTGGTTCTCTCCGGGTACTCCGGCTTCCTCCACCCGGAAAAAGTGTCCCACACGAGGTGACCCTGGCTGTCGAAGGTGTCGTTAAACCCCAGTGAATAAATAAATAAATAAATTGCATTCAACCGCGATTCGTCTATTTGGGCAAGTCAAAAAGAGCGGAATATTCTAGAGGGGATTCAAAGTAGTTTTGGAAGCGGAACCTTACTGAACTCTTCTTCTGTCATCAGGTCTCCTGTACAGGAGGGAAGGGGGGGGGGGGGCAGTGTCCTGTACAGGACAGGAGACACTTCTTGGGATTTGAGAACATTTCACCTGTTCGAATATTCGGCATCAACGCGAGCGGAGAAGAATCGAATCGAACCGTATCAAATCATCGGAACGTTTTTGAATCGAATATCGAAGCATCGTGCGGCACTCGTGGGGCACAGGGGTGCTGTGTACTAAGGTGTACTGTCAACGGTGCACTTGTCTTCAACCAATTCTAACTCTGCTTCTATGAAGTTACTACGTTGAGGAGTCTGACAGTTTTTCGCTGTTGCTGAGTGGTTCTCCCCGGGTACACCGGCTTCCTCCACCCGTAAAACCCAACTCGAGGTGACCCTGGCTGTCGAAAGTGTCTTTAAACCCCAATAGAAAAATAAATAAATAAATCGTACGGCACTAAAGTTTTACCTATGCGGGGTACACAAATTTTGACATACCACGAGGTTGGGAGCGCGGTAGCTCAGTTGGTAGAGGTGCAGGCTGCAAGCCGAGAGGTCCTCGGTTCGAATCCCACCTGCGGCAACCGCGTTGTGTCCTTGGGCAAGACACTTCATCTCCATTGCCCGCGTGGGGGCACGATGACGCCGTGTACTAAGGCGTACTGCACGTCGATGGTGCGCATGTCTTCAACCAATCTAACCCTGCCTGTGCTGCAGTGCGGAGTTACGATGTTGGAGAGCTGGCAGCTGCTCGTCATTGCTCGGTGGTTCTCTCCGGGTACTCCGGCTTCCTCCACCCGTAAAACTGTCACGGTCATGATTAGCCATTGTGCATAAATATGTGACCTTAAACACCAATAAATAAATAAATAAATACCACGAGGTTAAATGAAGTGGTTGGAAAATATTTTGCCCCCACGTTATTTGGTCTGGCCACGCCCCGTTCAACAAACATAATAAAACAAAGTAGACAGGTGGGTTTCCTGAAGTTATATCATAGCCGGAGATGTATCACCTGACGAATCACAAAATTAACAAGGTAGTGACATCTCAACCATTACCAAGCCAACTCAAACTTCATGTCTATTTTACGGTTTTTGGAATTGTGAGTAGTGTGGGGCACGGGTAAATACAAAAGCCAAATCCAAGATTGAGCGAGCTGTACCATGCTTTCTTGAAAAAAGCCCTATCAAATATTTTGAAAGTGTTATTTTCAGCATTAAAGTCACCAATGGAGACCATTAGTGTTTATTTAGAAATATAAATTAATTTTTTAAAAACCAAACTAATTTCTGTCTTGTCTTTTGAAGGAAAAGAAAGATGTATCCTTTTATAAAATTTATTATCAATTGACAGCTGTGAGGTTTGAGATTTGGCAGATTAATGTTCATTGACTTCAGCGCGAAAATTCAAATTCAAATTTCCCCTGTAACAATAAAACGTCACGAGTCTTACAATATGATTGGCTGCATCTTTTGCACGGATTTTTTTGTCGTTCAGTGTTGGAAACACGCTTCTGAATATCATTTGGCGGTTCTGAAAGATGAAGTCAATTTCTGCTGTTGGTTTCTGCTACCATGTGTAGGTGAGTTCTAAAAAAAATGTTTGAATAAAACTTTAGTTTCCTCCTCTAAAAAAAGTACTTATTTTGTCTTGGGTAATAGAGAATAAGTAAGAATTGAAAAGAAAAAAAAATATGATAAATTCTCTAATTCTGTCCCCTCACTACCGCAAAAGGTACATCCCCATGTGTTGCACTTTGGTGTGTCAACTGGAGAGCTCCGGAAAAGATTCGAATTAGTTAAAAAAAATGTATTAGTTTCTACCAGTGAATGATAGAAATTTTTATAAAATAGTGAAGCAAAGAAAAAACACCCCCCCCCCACTAAAAAAACCAAAAAAAACTCCCCACAAATCTGTCGGAGGAAAAGAGATGAAAGGCTCTCAAAACCTAAATGTTTCTATACTGTTCAGGAAGAATGGATTTGTTTTGAAACACTACACCTCATTATTTACCTACCCCTCCGGATTCCGAGGAAGTGGAGCAGTGTGTGTCTACTGGTGAAATAGGACCTGGTCACCAACACACTAGGTACATACCCTCTCACGGGGGTAACACTGATACAAAATTGGCTCTGCTTGATTTCATACCCGTTTTGCGGGACATGGTGCAGGCAGGTGCCATAAGTAACTAAGAACAAATATACAAGTATTCCCGGAACCTCGGGAACTGGAGCAGTGCTTGTTTACTGCGATAAACAAGTTATGATGAATTGGTAAAGTGGAAACCGGAACCAATGCAATTGTGGAAGCCTTCTATAGTGGGTAGCATAGTGTAAACAATTGGTTGAACCTCCCTATAACGCCGTCATGATATAGGCATAAACGCGACCTTAAAAAAAGGTTTTCAAAGTCGGGAAAAATCTCCAGAGACCAGTAGACTAACATCGTCATTAACATTTTTTCTGAACCTCAGCTTTGGTCTCACTAGGACGAGTTGAAGATGCTATATAAGTAAGAGATATTTGGTAATAGAAGTTTGTTTACTTTGAAATTCTCACCTCTGATATTCCTTAAGGAGCTATAAAAGTAATAGAATTTTGTTTATTTAGAAATTCCCACCTCTGATGTTCCTTAAATTCAAATTAAATATACACAAATTATTCATCAAAATGAAGATTGGGAGGTATAGAACACAAAGGGTTTTGAAATCAACTGAGTTGACAGCAGGCACCTCTGGTTCCTGGAAGTCTGCTGCCGTATTCGTACCTGGATTGATAATATATTTCTGGAGAACTTGTTACCAAATGTGCTTGATATGAAATAACAAAACTGGGCATTCAAAACACTTTAGGATGCTGCGATAGGGCTGCATTTGGGAAAAGGACAACACTATCTGCATTTTCATTGAAGATGGATTCCTTGTTAGAGGGACATGAGCAAATCACTCTATACCACGAATTTCCATCGAAAAACAATTGTAATTCTAGGAAATTTCATCAGGTGTCATGATACCTTGCATAAAATATGGCAACTTGGCAGTCTCTATGGAATAATTGTATACTGCATTAGGATGATCTTTCTGAATATTTGATTTTAGATGGGATTGTATATCGATGTTTTTTCCGTCCGATGACCTTGACCAGAAATCGAAATGAACAAACAATGTAAACGAAGCCGACAGTGTTGGAATTTATAACCACGGAGTTCTGTCGCTGCGTTTTGAAGAATTTTGATGCCCAAGCGTTGTTCTTGGATATCTGAAGCACATTTTTCCAGGTGTTGTTTGCCTGAAATATTTATTAGTTCTGGTACTAATACGGTAGCAGACTTCCAGGAACCAGTTGTGCCTGCTGACAAATTTATCAATTGATTACATGTGTGTTTCGTGTTCTATATATCTCAACCTTAATTGTGGTGTATAACTTGTGTATACGTAATTTAAATTTAAGGTGCTATATAAGTAATAGAATTTTGTTTATTTGGAAATTCCCACCTCAGATATTCATCAAATTGAAATTAAGGGGACGTCCTACCTAACTTTGGTCAAATTTCAGGCAAGTTTCTTCCTACAAAAGACTCAATGAATAACCCCAATAAATTATATACCAAAATGTTTGGAATGAAACATAGAACATATGGAAACTGAAATTTGCCATGGAACTGCTGCCATGTGGTAGATAGCACCGCCCGAAAGTCTGCTATGGCATTAGTTACCGACCAGATTTTAGACAATAAAATACCTCAAATTTGTTGAATAGTTAAATTCTACAATCCTTCTAGTACAGACTCGGAGAAATCTTTTTATCTTTCTTGCAAGGAACAGACCACGAGACCAATTGTAATTTAGGATGCCTACATTTCAAAAGGGCTGCCATTTTTCTTGTTTGTTTACTTTTATGAAGTTCACCAAGGGTCAAATCCACACAGTTCAGAAGAATAAGTATGGAGTCATGAGAGAGTGCATCAATGAAAAATGAAGAATGCCCAATGTGGCTTTTGTGAGTCTGCTGTGACCAACCTCCCCCCCCCCCCCCACAATCCTGTGCCATTTGCATGAGATCTTTCAAATTGGTAACATACGATGAGATTGATACACCAAAAAAGGGTGAACTGCCAAACTGACTCATTTGGTGTTATATGTGTCCATTTCTGGGGTTGCATGACCAGTGACAGCTGCCAATAGTGTCATTTGAATGTTCAAGTGTGGCCAAAACAACAATAAATGACCTGCCCTGCATGCTGAATACTTTCACCAATCGGCTACACTTAGTTAGACATCCTGGCTTCCAATTCATTTATGTATATGATTTGGTATGCTTCATTTGTTTTGGAACTATCGGCCTTCCGTAGTTGCTGTTTGGGGAAGCTTGACTGATGTTTTCCCATAAGATTTAACAACATTAATAACTGATCTGCTTACCAATACTAATTTTATAGACGGAGGGTTACCTTCCTGAACAATGTCGGAATTGTGTTGGTTATTAAATTCATTTATCTAAACACTTATGACACGTTGTTGTCTCATTTCGGTAATTCGTATGATTTTTTGTCCGTCTAGCGGAATTTCTTTATTTCTGTTCACAGAGTGTCAATACACATAGATTTTCGCAATCGTTTGGTGCTAACAGGGCTCAAAATCGACATTGATCCGTCTTATACACAATGCGGTTGTGTGAGGGAGATATTTAAGGGCCTATATAAGTAATGAAATTTTGTTTATTTTGAAAATTCCCACCTCTGATATTCCTTCAATTCAAATTAAATATAGACAAAATGTACATCAAAACGAAGGTTGGGAGTATAGAACACGAAACACATGTGTAATCAACTCATAGAGTCGACTGTAGGCACCACTGGTTCCTGAAAGTCTGCTGCCGTATTCGCACCAGAACTGATAATTTAATAATATTTCACGAAAACAACTTGTGGCCAAATGTGCTTTACATATCCAAGAGCAAAGCTAGGGGATAAAAATTCTTCAAAACACGGCGACAGAGCTGCATGGGGGAATATTCCAAAGCCTTTGCTTTTGTTTACGTATGAGTATACTTTCGATTTTCGGTCGACGTCATCGGACAGAAAAAGCATGTAAAAATAACGCCGTCTAAAATCAAATAATGAAAAAGATCGCCTTAATAGTGCATACTGTTATTACATAGAGATTGCACAATTGCCATATTCAATGCAAGGTATCATGACACCTGTTGAAATTTCTTAGAATTACGATTTTGTTTTCCGATGGAAATTCGTGGTAACGAGTGATTTGCGCATGTCTGTCGAGCATGGAAACCATCTTCAATAAAAAATACAGACAGTGTTGTCCTTTTCCAAAATGCAGTCATATAGCTGCACTCGAAAGTGTTTTGAATGCCTAGCGTTGTTATTGAATATCTGAAGCACATTCGGCCACGAGTTGTTCTTGCGAAATATTATTTTATTATCAGTTCTGTTACGAATACGTTAGCAGACTTCCAGGAACCAGTAGTGCCTGCTATCAACTCTGAGTTGATTACACACGTTTCGTGTTCTGTACATCCAAACCTTCATTTTGATGTATAATTGGTGTATATGTAATCTGAATTTAAGGAATATGAGAGGTTAGAATTTCAAAATAAACAAAATTCCATTACTTATATAGCCCCTTAAATTTACGATGGAGCACTTCGCAATATTTGGTGAACAGGAAAAAACCTTTCTGATAATTCTCCTTGACAATGGTCTTCTTTTTTCGTAGCAGACTTCATCAAGCCTTCTTTACGTCATTAATATAGTTCGGCGTCAGTAAAATTATTTTTTCGTAAATATACAATTGTGACGACTGTAATGTATGTTGATGTGAATATATTTTTTTCAAATATAATTTTCCACTTTTATGTTCTGATCATCGTCACCAACCAAATAATAGAGTAGTTCGAATTGGTGGCGTATTAATCCCTTGCTGGCACTTGCGTCACATTGTACAGTTTTGGAATTCAACAGCGCTGCTCTGGACTGTATCTCGCATTTATCACATTGTCAGCTGAATATTTTCCCGTGAATGTATCGTGAGTTGCACATTACATCGCCTACCAGATTCAAAAACAGCAGTGAAATGTTTGAAGATTTCAGATCGTGGGAAATGAAATCATTTCACAACTTCACCCAAAAACCCACGTGATCACAACGTGTCGAACAAACAGAATGAAGCGTTTGTGGTCATCAGTTTTCCCCTGAGCATTCTCACCACGTTGGTGATGAAATGATAAATATGCTTTCTCCGAGTATGGAGTGTGGAGTCTTTTATTCACAACTCAGACATTCGAATTACCGATCTATTCCTTGTTAACCCCGAAGGTTGCTTATGCGGCTGGCAATTCCTTTGTCATCAAAAGCAAAAATTTTTTTTTTAAATTTCCAAAAGTGGATAAATTCGGGTTTTGTATACTTTTGTCATTATTTTGGTATATAATATGTCGTTATTCACCTCTTTAATTCGTATTGAAAATTTACAAAAAAATGCCCAAAGTTACATTGGACGACCCCTTAAATATACACAAATTATACATCAAAATGAAGGTTGGGAGGTTAGAACGCGGGAAATATATGCATCGAGTTGACTGCTGGCACCACTGATTCCTGGAAGTCTGCTACCGTATTCGTACCAGAACTGGTAATACAATAATATTTCCGAAGAACTTGCGGCGACATGTGCTTCACATATCCATGAACAAAGCTAGGTATTCAAAACACTTTAGGATGCAGCGATAGGACTGCATTTGGAAAAAGGACAACAGTGTGTGCATTTTTTTTATTGTTCGACGGACAAGCGCAAATCACTCGATACCACGAATTTCCATCGAAAAACAAAACCGAAATTCTAGAAAGTTTCCCCGAGTGTGATGATACCTTGCATAGAATATAGCAACTGTGCAGTCTCAAAATAATAATAGTATGCTGTATTTAGGCGATCTTTCTCATTATTTGACTTTAGACTGCTTTGTTTTTCGATGATTTTTCCGTCCAATGACGTAGACCGGAAATCGAAAGTAATTTACAATGTAAATAGGGATCAGTTTTTGACTTGACCCCCATGCAGCACTGTCGCTGTGTTTTGAAGGATTTTGATTCCCAAGCTTTGTTCTTGGATATGTGAAGCACCGGTTATCGTCAGATCACCAAAGTTAAGCAAATTTGAGCCCGGTTAATCCTTGGATGGTTGACCGTCTGAGCGATCGATTCGGACTCCCGCGTTGTGTCCTTGGGCAAGCCACTTCACCCAGATTGTCCACATGGGGGCACGATGACTTCGTGTACTAAGGCGTACTGCACGTCGATGGTGCGCATGGTTTCAACCAATCTAACCCTGTGTGGTAATTTTTGGGGTATAATCTCAATCTGTTAACAAATATCTATACCATCCTTTACCACCTAGTCACAAGCTCATCAAGTGGGTTATTTTCTCCCACGGACAGGTACTTTAAACTCGCCTAATGATACGATCAGCAACCAGATAAACACAACGACTGGGTTTCCTCTTCTGATGCAGGTTACATACCACTGTCTTGGTGACGTCACCGGTTCTCTTTACTCTTCTGACCAGTTTACCATTCCAATTGCTGATTCCATGTTGAAGTAATCATAGGGGCAAATTATGCTACATCCACCCCCCCCCAGTTTTCTAAATAAACCCCCCTCCAAATAGCCCAAGGGATCATAATTAAGTCCCTACCCTTAAAGGGCAAAAGCGTGTAGGGAGACAAACTCCCTGTATGTAACTTAATCAAAAAAGGATCAGCAATGGAATTCTTAGAAAAACGGATCCAGGGGCATCCCAAGAGATGAATACTCTCACTTTTCACTAAACGAAGAATTGAAGATAGAAACCCATAAAACTGTACAAAATAGCCCAACTGTTTGTACCAATCCTCAACCTCTACTACTTTTAAACCAATACCCCTCCCCTTCTACAGTCTAACTGCACCTGGAAATCAACAAAATTAAGTTACAAAAATTACAAAATGCAACAAAAATTAAAATATATCTCACATGGCATCAGAGTTAAAACCATTTCAACTTATCAATTTTGTCCTTCAAAATCCAGTTTCTGGTCTTGAATTTCATCATTTGTAAACCGTGTTTTGGGTTTTTTTTTTATATATATATATATAAGTTTTAAATTTTTAAAAAAATTGTTTTTTTATATATATACCAGGGAAGGGGTCCCAAATTCTACACTTTTCTTAATCCTTATTTTAATAGCAGTGGGGATAAATCTCCAGATTTGTACATATCTAGGAGGTCACAAATAAATTTATTTGCATCTGGGTAAACAAATGATTAAAAAGGATGTGCCCAGTAATGAGTAAACAGAATTCCAGACAGAATCTCAGGATTCTAAATAATTTTATCCTTTTGAAATTTCTACAAACACCAGTGTATTTTAATTGGGAAAATAATTCACTACCTAACCGAAACACATACTCCAGTAGCGGTACGGTTACATGTTAAAAGTGCCTTAACATCTCCCAAATTATCTCAAGTCCTCAAACAAAATTATCGATATCGGAAAAATCTGTCTGGAACCCTGTTATTTTGATTTCGGAAAACCTCTGGAAATATAATTATCAATTCTTAGCATAATAATTCTTTGGGGGCATGTCTATGCATTGCCCAAAATTCATTTCCTGCTATAATTTCCAAAATCATTCCGAAATTATTTGTATTTTGGTAATTTGCTTTGCAACTCTCATCTTATGAGGAAGTGAACCCATAAAGGGTACAAGTATTTTGAGTGACAGAGGCCACCAGCACCCCAAGGACATTTGCAACTCTGTGGCAACTTTTAGTGACCCTTTCCCCCAAATAGAGAGTGCCCCTACAGCCAAATTCATCTCTCCCTGAAAATAAGGAGCGTCAGACTCCAGTACCAGCCGATTTAGCGGGATGGCTTTTACACCCTCCCACTGCTCTGGTTTAAAGTGTAAACATTTTGGGCCTGTGCTGAAATATGCATTAGGGAAGTGGTTTATCTATCTCTCTACCACATCCCTACTGGAGGTGAAACAATGTAGGTGGAGTTTTTGCTGTTTACCAACACGATCCATTAACATCAGGTGCGCCAGGGAATTTACTTCCCTCACCAAGTAATCTCCCGAGGGACCCCTCAAGTGTAACACAACGAGCTTTGCTAAGGCTGCCAACTTCAACAACCCAGCAAATACCAAGTCTTGCTGACACTATGCATCAACCGGCTCTGTTCTGTCGAGCCCCACTTCACCTAAACCTGCAGCATATGGGAGCAAGCCCAATATTGGGAACATATGGCCCTCCAACTCTCCCATGCGTAGATTTTGGACATGGCGGGGATGAAGGCCAATCACTGAATATTCCCGATTAACCATCTCCTGTAACTCCATACAACCCATTCTAAGGGAAACTACCATGTGTTCAAAATCCTGAGCGATAGCTCCAGGACTAAAATATTGCCCCTCTGATTGTGGCATCCATATGGAAGTGTCAATTGGTCCCCTTGGCAGTACTTACGCAATTGCTTTACTTTGGCTCCACAACTTGGAATGTGACTCACAGAGGGTCCCTTCAGTTTGGGGGTGGGGGCAATTCTACCGATTTAGGTAGAAGGGAACATCTTCCTCTCCAACTTCTATTGAAAAGAATCTTTTATCTTTTCTTTGAGTACTAACTTGTACTTACGTATCTGGCACCTGGACTAATTCCTTGTCACTGAGGGATGAAGGCACCCTCTCGGAGTCTGCAATAACTGTAATGCCCACTCCCTCGGGCTCTTTCTTGGATTCACTTGAAACATTACCTCCTCCCCCCGGGTCAAACGATTCCGTTATATACTCCGATATGGAGGCACTAAGAGCACATTGGATTTTTTCACCGAACTGGAGGGAATTATTACTTTTTCCAATAACCTGACCTTTACTCCCTCCCTCTTTTGTGACTGTCTCAACTGATTGGGAATTTCCTCTCTTTCTTTTCCCAAATACATCATATTGTTAGCCAGATCTAATTGGGTACCCTGTTCATGCAAGAAATCAAGATCCAAAATAATTGGAGTAGAAACAGGGGCTACATAAAAATTCCTGATGTACCAATTTTTCCCACTTTCGTCTTGATGGGCCCTACTATTTGTCCAGAGATAGTTGCTAATTCTCTGCCTACTGTTCGTACTTTAATGCCCTTAAACATGCGAGGGTGTTCATCAAAAAAGCTCTAAGAGTTTGTCAGAAAACAGTTACCTGAGCCCCTGTGTCATTAAGAGCATCTAATTTGACATTTTCTAATACCACTGGTACTGTATAGTACAACGAAGTATCTACTTGGTTAACCGCTATACTATCTGGCATCTCAGTCAATGTTTCCTCTCTTGGGAAGAAATTTCCAGGGAATTTATCCCTAGCAATGACAGGGTTATGGCCTATATTTAAATCTGGAGTCGGCAAACGGCCTACATTTCCGACTCGTTCTCGTTTAAACCGTCCTCCGAATCCTCAGTAAATTTGACCATTGGCAAGATTCGGGTATTGGGGGTCACTTGGTGACCATAATGGTGTAGAAGGCTTTGAAGCTGATCGATTACCCTGATTTCTGGAAGGGCACTCTCTTGAAAAATGGGACATGGACCCACATGTCCAGCAACCCCTCCTCCCAGGTGAGGGAGAATCGACTCCGTGATCTGTTTAGAGTCTGACCTGGTTCATGGTCAGGGTAACCATACTGTCATTTAAATTTTATAATACTGTGCCAATTGATCTAAATTCAGTGATTGTTTAACTCGAATATTTCTTAAATTCAGTTACTAATTCAGACACAACACTTTGGGTATCCTGAGGCTGGGGCCCTGTTGTATTGGGTGATACTGATGAAGTAGACACCCGAGCCGACTGCACACGGGGATGTGAGTTATCCCATGAAAGGGATGCAATCTAAGTTGGGTCCCTGGATTCTGGAGCTAATTCCCTCACATTTCCATAAATAGCCAAAGATGTGTGTTGAAACCATTTAATTTGATCGATAGCTTCAACTGTTTTCAGACGCTGATTTGCTGCGTAATGCCCTGCCCCTTTATCTAGGGCACCATGGCAGAAACGCATAACGGCCTGGCGAAACACGTGTTCTTCGGGCAGATGCCCAAATGCTTTTTCGGCCATTGTCAAAATCTGATCAGCCCACACTTCTAGGGTCATGTCTGGTTGCTGCTGAGCTTGATTGAACTGCATTTGTGCAGTCTCGGGGAGTTCGTACTTTCCGAAACGCTTTTCTAATTTGTGGGTCTTGACGAATTATGGTAGCAAAGTACTTACAAACACCAACAAAGGTTGTCCTTACATTCTCCCGCAATCCATGCTTGCATGTCTGCAAATTGCATGAACTTCATACGAAATGTTTGCCAGCTGGTGGTCCCATTACATTCTAAGCTTTTGGGAAGGTTAGGCACCCTACGACGATACCTATTGTCCGGGTCTCTCATCTCTCGCACTTGGGGACGCTGTCCCCCAAGTTGACTGGACACAGGTTCTGGATCATGGGCATACCTGTCACCCCCCCCCCACCTGTCCCCTTGTGATCGATAAGCATCTCCATCCCCATAAGTCTGGTACACCCGAGGGGGTGGGTCATGAGCATATCTATATCTGCCTTGGGGAAGCCGGCGATTTTCTTGAAAGTCATCTCTGTAAAGTGCCTCCCCTCCCCCTTCCTCAAAAGGGTCTATTCTGCCTAACTGGGCGTCCATCCTCAAATCCCCCCATCTAGTCTATTGGGATTCAGCTCCTGTCTGTTGGGTATTGGATTAGGTGGAACTCTGTCCCTACCACCCTTCCCACCATTTTGGAAAGCATCATAATCAAAACCCACCGATTCATAAGGCGATGGAGGGTCAATATCAAAAGTAGAAGCATCTGGGACTGGACCCGGTCTATTTGGAACAGAACTCTGAAATGGCCTGCTTCTAATATGCCAAGCAGGTGTCAATGAGGGATCGTCGCAGGACTCCCTATTCTTCCCTACAACATTTCTCGAAGGTCGATGACGTGGGGGGCGTTGAGGTCGAGACCAAGGTGGAGCACCGGGAGTTTCCCCCACCCAGGAAAGCGCCCAAGGGCCACTCACTCCTTCCCCACGCTGACAAACTTGAGCCTCGGCTTCAATGCATCGAGAACAATTTGAATGGGGATTTTCATCCCCCGGAGCATGTGGGGCGAAATTGATAGTACTCAAAAGGGCCCTGGTTACTTTTAAACCAGGAACCTTTCTGAGTGCTTTCTGAAAAATTTCCTAACTGAGCACGTTTTTGCATCAGCTGGCGAGCTCTGGGGACATCAACCCCAGGTAAGGCAAAAAATCACACGAAATCACAACTATTAATATAAATGTGAGGTTCGGGAACACAAGGTGCCCGATTCTGATCATGTGTAACAGCCGTAGCCATCTTTCCTCGCCCAAAATAATTGTTGTCAATATAGACAATGAAAATGACAAAACATAATTCATTTGGGAAATTCCCAACAAAGTGACAAAAAAAACCAAATACAAAACAAAGGCAAAAAAATAATATTCCAAAATATATGGAAAACAAGTCAAAAGAAATTTTCATTGGGTGGGTAATTGAAAAGACTAGCTTAACTGCGATTAAAATTGGCGGGTTCGTGTGTCAACAAGACAAAGGAAACATGGCCGCGAGTGGCAAGTTTAAAACTTGAAAAGTTTTCAGGCCTCAGCCCACACAAATTCGTATTGTCGTTGCGCCAATGTGGTAATTTTTGGGGTATAATCTCAATCTACTAACACATATTTTTACCTCCCTTTACCAACTAGTCACAAGCTCAAGTGGGTTATTTCCTCCTACGGACGGGTATTTTAATCTCACCTAATGATACGACCAGCAACCAGATAAACACAACGACTGGGTTTCCTTTTCTGATCCAGTTTATGTACCACTCTCTCGGTGACGCCACCGGTTCTCTTTACTCTTATGACCAGTTTACCATTCCAATTGCTGATTCCATGTAGGAGGAGTAATCATAGGGGCAAATTATGCTACACCTGCCTGTGCCGCAGTGCGGAGTTACGCTGTTGGGGAGCTGGCAGCTGCTCGTCGTTGCTCGGTGGTTCTCTCCGGGTACTCCGGCTTCCTCCACCCGTAAACTGTCACTGACACGATATGAACTTGGGTGTAAATATATCGTTAAACCCTAATAAATAAATGTGAAGCACATTTGGCCACAAGTTCTCGGGAAATATTGCATTATCAATTCTGGTACGAATACGGTAGCAGACTTGCAGGAACGAATGATGTCTGGTGTCAACTCTATTCGCTGTTTACACATATGCTTCGTGTTCTATACATCTCAACCTTCATTTTGATATATAATTTGTTTTTTTTCATTTGAATTTAAGGAATATCAGAGGTGGGAATTTCAAAGTAAACAAATTTCGTATAAAGCAACTTCAGGTGTTCGTTCCAGCAAGGGGTCATAAGCCATGTTTTTGAAATTTCTGTATGGCGATGGGGTACAAAAAACCCCAAATATTTTGTTTCATCTTGAGTAGGTCAAGGGTAAATTTGTTAACTTGATTAAAAACTTATTGATTACCCAGCCTCAAGGTGATTCTAAAGTCATGGCTGCCAACATGGAAGCCAGAAACATAGAAAAATGTGAACATTTCCTTGAACAATAACTTGGCAACGAAACAGCCTTGCCCTTGGATAACAGGGTTGGAGGGAATGGTCATGTCAAATAGAACATGATGGGACCCGCAAAATATGCATTTAACAAATTTACGAGTCATTTGGAGACATCAGAATATGTGTACTGTCAAAAAGTCGGAAATGGCGTGGTCAGATTTTCAAAAAATGAACAGCCAACGTGAGCTATCAGCAATGTACTGCAGCAGCTGAGTCTTAATTTTGAATAAAACACATCGACGATAGGACTAAGCACGTTGTCAACCTGGGTTGTTTCAGTCTCAAAAGTGTTCACCATGTTGACGGTGGGAAATTCAAAACACTGAGGGTTGTGTGCGACGAAAGATCTCACCATATGTCCCGTAAATTCTCATGACAATGCCACTGCTGAAATTCTCATTGTCGATATATCTCAAGGAAAGCAGACTTACAGAGGCAAATTGCATTGATTGTCTGTTCTATGTAAATATTCTTCCCTCACCAACTGAAGCAACCAATTTGTTTACACTGATCGACCTTGCCATTAGTCTGTATTCATGCGCCAAAATTACCAATAGAGAACAAAAATTGCAGTTATCTTTAATAAACGAAACTCTGACATATAGTGGAATTCGAAAGCCATGTTGTATTCTTTCGTTGTTGAAATATTCGTAAAATGGTTACTTTTTCACTTTTAATCGCAAATCGGGGGAACTATTGTTTGTCATGTACTATTGATGGTACAACTTTATTGGTCTGTCATTCGGCCCCGTTTCGGTCTGGTTTCGGTGAGTTCCAGAAATAATCCTCCTAATTTGCGATCTGGTGTGGTTGACATTGCGAATCATTGTAAACGATGTATTTCATTATATTAGTTTGCGATCCACAAAGATCATCGATAATTTCGAATAATCTGTGGATTATTGGACTCATGAGGAGCGCGGTGGCTCAGTAGGTAGAGGTGCAGGCTGCAAGCCGAGAGGTCCTCGGTTCGAATCCCACATGCGGCAACCGCGTTGTGTCTTTGGGCAAGACACTTTATCTCCATTACCCGCGTGGGGGCACGATGACGCCGTGTACTAAAGGCGTACTGCACGTCGATGGTGCGCATGTCTTCAACCAATCTAACCCTGCCTATGCTGCAGTGCGGAGTTACGATGTTGGGGAGCGGGCAGCTGCTCGTCGTTGCTCGGTGGTTCTCTCCGGGTACTCCGGCTTCCTCCACCCGTAAAACTGTCACGGTCATGATCAGCCATTGTGCTTAAATATGTGACCTTAAACACCAATAAAAAATAAATAAATTGGACTCATATCCGCAAATATTTGTTGATCGAAGTTGTTGTCACCGGAAAGTCACATGCGTTGGTAAGTCGCTTGTTCAAAGTGCGAAAAATATTTTTTCTTTCTATCCACCCCACTAGACCTCCTAATCACAAATTAAAATATGACAGAAGTGTGAACATGCAAAGTTTCTCTAGGAAATTATTTTATCAGTCGTTGCATAGAAATTCTCAACGAAAGTGAACTATGGCAACACACACAAGGCACAATCGAGCTTCAAATTTTTGAGTGCTTTGCTTTTGAGTGCTTTGCCTTATCGAAATATTGGCTAATAAATCTGCATTTTCACAAAAAATCTCTGCACAAAGTTACAATTAGGACATCTAAATAATCAAAAATCCAGAAAACGGAATTAAAAAACAGTAATTAGATAACCAAAATACCAAGAAGATTATATTCGAATTCATTGTCTATGGCTAGGTCACTCGGAATAGCACAGGAGTCTTAAGAGATCCAACACACACACAAAATAAATTTACGTAATCTTCACAAGACATTATACACTCCATAAATCAGGCAAAGTACGTTCGTCCATCTGTCCATTGGTTTACTTTTTGCATTACACTCTTACTTGCCTCATAATAGTGATGGCTGAAAAATGGTGAGGTCCTGCACATTTGATAAAAGTTATTGAAAATTAATAGTGATGGCATTTTCACTTTTGGGCTCTTTTAAATAAATTTTGGGCTCTTTTAAATAAACTGATCAGTGTGTTAGATAAATACTTGAAAGAAAGTTGTCATAAATATTGTCTTCCAATTATATTAAATACAAGTACACAGTGATAAAGAGGTAAGATATTGGCATTTCATGGGACTCTTCAACATCTTGAATGGGTGTTTTGGGGAAACAAAATGTTTTCATGAAAACATAATGTCAAGCAAAATGTTTGGGAAGAATGCATGACTGTATCATACCACTGGGTCACAGACTGAATCAGAATAACATAGTCTGTCAACACTAGAGCCTAAAACCTGAACTCACTGTTTGCAATATTTACTGCACAGGTTTCACAGTGTACATACTAGAAAGAGGGCACAAGAATCAAGAGAAAACCTTTATGACAAAAATACTGAATACAGGTGGAAATTGAAAGTGTCTTGGGAATGCTGCATGATTCCAGTCCAATCTGGAAATGTGCCACTGTTAAAGGGGGCTCTATTGTGGATGGGATGTGAACCAGCATCAAATGCTGAGTTGGTCTATTACTGTTGCAGGCAATATTAATGTGTCCCCCGTGGGAACCCCGGGAAGTGAAGCAGTGCTTGTTTACTATGGTAAACAAGCTCTGATTCACTGGTAAAATAGGACCCAGTCACTAATGCTTGGGGTGTGAGTCCTCTAAAATAGGCAACATGGGTATAAACGATTGAATGACCTTGACTTTATCTCCATGTTGTGGTCATGATTAGCCATTGTGCAGAAGTACGTGACCATAAACAACAATAAATAAATAAATAAATATTAATGTGTACCTTTTTTCGGGAACTATTAAAATAGCCGGTGTACGTCCGCTCGTGTATCCGTCCCACTGTGGTTTCCCTATAACTTTAGTTATAGTTAACCAAATCAAATGAAATTTGATATGCAGGTGTATCAACATAAAATACAGGTCCAGTTCGAATTGTGTAGTCGACATTTTTTGCCAAAGTTATGCCCCTTTTTCAACTTTGAAAACATTATTTTTTTTTAGTTTCCAACCAATAACTTGAGCTGTAATTGACAGAATCAAATAAAATTTGTTGTGTAGGTGTATCAACATAAAATGCAGGTCAAGTCAAATCAGGGTTTGATCCAACAATTTTTGCTAGAGTTATGACCCTTTTTTCAATTTTGGAAAATTCAATTTTTTTTATGGAGGGGGGGGGGGAGGGGGGGGGGGGGGGGCACGCAGTCTTTTATTTACTATTATTGGGATTTGACAATACACTTTCAACAGGGTCATCTCATGTCAAGACAGTTTTACGTGTGGAAGAGGGCAGAACAGATATATCACCTGAATGTCTAATATTTGCAGGGGAGGTAAACTAGATTACTAATTAGTGTGGTGTGCCATACTTTTGTACTGGAAATAGTTCCCTGTGAAAAAATGGCTGAACCAGTGCATGCAGTGGTCCTTCAAAAATTTAAATTAACATACAATTGGATTTATTTTTTAAAAAGTTACGACTCAACTGTTGTTCTCTAGTGCATATAGAACACATATCCTTCAATGTGAGATTCATATTTTAAGTTTTGGTGGCAGGAAGTTGACCGTGAGTTAGGGATTTTCAAAAGAATATTTTTGGTGAGTAAACTCTTTTTTTTAAATTTTTTATCACATTTTTGTAATCTATTAGGTAGGAAGCAATCATTCATGTATTAAATAACCATCACTATCGAAAAGTAATGAAAAAAACATCATGTTTTCCACCTGTCCACTCAAACTACAATCTTCAGTTTAGAATCACCTTGAGGGGCTATATAAGTAATGGAATTTTGTTTATTTTGAAAATTCTCACCTCTGATATTCTTTCAATTCAAATTAAATATGCACAAAATGTACATCAAACTGAAGATTGAGATGTATAGAACAGGAAACACATGTGTAAGCAACTCATAGTCGACCGTAGGCACCACTGGTTCCTGGAAGTCTGCTACCGTATTCGTACCAGAACTGATAATTTAATAATATTTCACGAGAACAACTTGTGACCAGATGTTCACATATCCAAAAACAAAGCTAGAGTATGAAAATTCTTCAAAACACAGCGACAGAGCTGCATAGGGGTAAATTTCAAAACCTTTGCTTTTCTTTACATATGAATTTACTTTCGCTTTCCGGGAGACGTCATCGGACGGAAAAAAACATTTATGTACAACGCCGTCTAAAATCAAATAATGAGAAAGATCGCCTTAATACAGTATACGGTTATTAGATAGACTGCACAGTTGTCATATTCAATGCATGGTATGATACCTGTTGAAATTTCTTAGAATTACGATTTTATTTTTCGATGGAAATTCCTGGTATCGAGTGATTTGCGGATGTCTGTCGAGCATGGAAACCATCTTCAATAAAAAATGCAGACAGTGTTATCGTTTTCCAAAGTGCAGTCCTATCGCTGCACTCGAAAGTGTTTTGAATGCCTAGCTTTATTATTGAATATCTGAAGCACATTCGGCCACGAGTTCTTGAGAAATATTATTTTGTTATCAGTTCTGGTACGAATACGATAGCAGATTTCCAGGAACCAGTGGTGCCTGCTGTCAACTCTCTGAGTTGATTACATATGTGTTTCGTGTTCTATACGTCCCAACCTTCATTTTGATGTATAATTTGTGAATATTTAATCTGAATTTAAGGAATATCAGAGGTGAGAATTTAAAAATAAACAAAATTCCATTACTTATATAGCCCCTTAAGGTGCTAAAAAAGTAAGAGTTTTGTTTATTTTGACATTCCAACTTTTGATATTCCATAAATTCAAATTAAATATACATAAATTATACACCATAATGAAGGTTGAGGGGTATAGGATACAAAAAAATATATGAATCAACTCATTGGGTTGACAGTGGGCACCACTGGTTCCTGGAAGTCGCCTACAGTATTCGTACCAGAACTGACAAAATTTTTCCCAAGAACTCGTGGCCAAATGTGCTTCAGATATCCAATAACAAAGCTAGGCATTCAAAACACTTTAGGATGCATCGATAGGACAGCATTTTGGAAGATGACAACATTGTCTGCATTTTGTATTGAAGATGGATTCCATGTTCAGGTCGGGCACACGTTGAAATCGATCTATTATAGTTAAATCGAACTAATCGATCGTTCGGTCTATACTTTTTGACTCAAAACGATCTTTTTTCCAAATAACTTTTGTTGCGCGAAAAGTCGCATCAAACCGCCACAAAAATCAAGACTACATAACTGTTTCAACATTTGTCATCAAAAAATTCGTATTCCACTGTTGCAACAATAACTAAATTGATTTGTAAAATATATATTTTGACGGTGCTTAGACTTTATTTTCTACATAAATCATGTTTTAGGCTTTTATTCGCGTCAATTTATCTCACCCGGCCGCTTCAACATCACAGCAACAGGATCAACTCATACGGCCGATAGCAGGCACCACTAGTTCCTGGAAGTCTACTACCGTATTCGTACCAGAACTGATAAAATATTTCATGAGAACTTGTGGCCAAATGTGCTTTACTTATCAAAGAACAAAGGTAGAGTATCAAAATTGTTCAAAACAAAGCGACAGAGCTGCATGGGGTTAAATTCCAAAACCTTCGCTTTTGTTTACATTGAAATTTACTTTCCATTTCCGGTCAACGTCGTCGGGCGGAAAAAGCATCAATATAGAATGCCGTCTAAAATCAAAAGAGAAAGATCGCCATAAGGTGCAATATAAGTAATAAAATTTTGTTTATTTTGAAATTCCCACCTCTGATATTCCTTAAATTCTAATTAAATATACACAAATTATACATCAAAATGAAGGTTGAGATATATAGAACACGAAACACATAGGTAATCAACTCATAGGGTCGACAGCAAGCATCACAGGTTCCTGGAAGTCTGTTACCGTATTCGTACCAGAACTGATAATTTAATAATATTTTACGAGAACAACTTATGACCAAATGTGCTTTACATACCCAAGAACAAAGCTATGGTATCAAAATTCTTCAAAACACAGCGACAAATCTGAATAGGGGGAAATTCCAAAACCTTCGCTTTTGTGTACATATGAATTTACTTTCGATGTCCGGTCGACGTCATCGGACTGAAAAAGCATCGATACACAACGCAGTCTAAAATCAAAATAATGAGAAAGATCGCCTTAATACATTATGCTGTTATTATATAGAGACTGCACAGTTGCCATATTCTATGCAAGGTATCATGATACCTGTTGAAATTTGATAGAATCACGATGTTTTTCGATGGAAATTCGTGATATCGAGTGATTTGCCCATCTCCATCAAACATGGAATCCATGTTCAATAAAAAATGCAGACAGTATTATCCTTTTCCAAAATACAGTCATATCGCTGCATTCGAAAGTGTTTTGAATGCTTAGCCTTGTCCATTGATATGTGAAGCACATTTGGCCAGAAGTTGTTCTCTTGAAATATTAAATTATCAGTTCCGGTACGAATAGGGTAGCAGACTTCCAGGAACCAATGGTGCCTGCTGTCATCCCTGTGAGTTGATTACAATTGTTTCGTGTTCTATAGATCTCGGCCTTCGCTTTGTATAATATGTGTATATTTAATTTGAATTTAAGGAATATCAGAGGTTGGAAGTTCAAAATAAACAATTCTATTACTAAAATAGCACCTTAAGTGTTTTGAATGCCAAGCTTTGTTCTTAGATCTGAAGCACATTTGGCCACGAGTTCTCCGGAAATATTTTGTAAAACGTTCTGGAACGAATACGGTAGCAGACTTCCAGGAACCATTGGTGCCTGCTTATTTTCGTGTTCTGTACATCATAACCTTAATTTTGGTGTAAAATGTGTGTATTTAATTTGAATTTAAGGAATATCAGAGGTGGGAATTTCAAAGAAAACAAATTTCCCGTATATAGCACTTAACCAATTGCATACCGATGGCAAAATATGTTTCAAGATGCCGTTGAACATTTTGTCATAAAAATATAGCTCGACATTTCCCGTGGGAACCCAGGGTAATAACGTACTAGTTTACAGTGGTACATACAGTGTTTTACTTCTCAAATAGGACCCGGTAACCAATTCTTGGAGTGGAAGTGCTCTAAAATGTGTAGCATGGGTATAAACGATTTGCTGGACTTGAATTTATATCCGCGTTGCAGAAGGTTTGCCACTGTGCAGAAATGTTACCTTAAACACCATTAAATACATAAAATAGCTCGTCCCATTTTCGGAACGAGCTCACGTAGTACGGTGTTTCAGCAGGGTGTGCGGGAGTTCACTGTCAACTCAGTTCATATTTATCGTCTTCTATACCTCCAAACCTTCATTTTGATGTATAACTTCTGTATATTTAATATAAATTTATGGAATATCTGCGGTGGAAATGCCAAAGGTGAAGAAATTTCCCTTAAAGTACCTTAAGTTCGCCATAAATTTCGGACTTCACGCAATAAGTTATAAACAAGCATATTGCTTTCGTCACGAGAATCAGACTAAAAAATTTGTAAAATAAACTTCTTGTGGTTCAAAATTTCATTGGGCGCACAGACGAGACGGATTTGTCATTTGACTTTGCAACCACGCCGCTAAAAATTCTTTGGCGGTCTTCAATTTGAAGACCAACTGATGCAAACACGTTTTAGCAGGTGATATAAGGTTTTCCTTCGTTTAAAGTTTTTTTTTTTTTAGAATTTCTGTATTTGGATAGGTAACCGCTAAATAGTCAACTTAGTCTGGGGAAACGCGAAGGTCCTTCGTCACCCCTTTACAGTGCCGTGAGCGTGGTAGCTCAGCGTTAGACTGTTGGACTTGTGTGCTAGAGGTCCCGAGTTCGATCCCCGTCCGGGATGGCCCGCGTTCTGTCCTTCAGAAAGGAACTTTATCCCGGTTGCCTACACGGGGGGGGGGGGGGGGGGGGGGGGGGGCACGATAACGTCGTGTAGTAAGGCGTACTGCACGTCGATGGTGCACATGTCTTCAACCGCTGTAACCCTTCTTGAGCGGAGCTTGAACAGAGAATGTTGAGGAGGTGACAGTTGCTCGTCGATGCTCGGTGGCTCTATCGGGGGTACACCGGCTTCCTCCACCCGTAAAATTGTCACGGTCACGATTAACCATTGTGCATAAGTATGCGACCTTAAAACACTAAATAAATAATGTTGCAGTGCCTGTTGTAGCAGGTGCCGGACTTGGAAAAACTTATTTCGAAACAGTTAGGGTTTATTTCGAATAATGAAGTAATGGAAAAGAATGAATCGGTTGCCTCAACAATTTCAATGACATCTCTCTGAACTTGGAGCAAAAGAACGAAAACAAACCCTCCCCCCCAAAAAGAAACAAAACAAATATAAACGATTAGCTTTTCAAGACTTCGTTTATAATGACATAGCCGCATACGCTCAGTGACATTAAGGTACTATATAATAGAATTTTGTTTTGAAATTCCCACCTCTGATATTAAATTCAAATTAAATATACAAATTATACATCAAAATGAAGGCTGAGATGTACAGAACACGAAACACATATGTAATCAGCGAATAGAGTTGACAATAGAGTTGAGAATAATGTGTGGCCAAATGTGCATCAGATATCCAAGAACAAAGCTAGGGCATCAATATTCTTCATAACGCAGTTATAGAGCTGCATGGGGGTAAATTCCAAAACCTTCACTTTTGTTGACATGTATTTTCGATTTCCGGGCAACGTCATCGGACGGAAAAAGCATCGATATACAACGCCGTGTAAAAGCAAATAAGATCGCCTTAATACAGCATACTGTTATTATATAGAGAGTGCACAGTTGCCCTATTCTATGCAAGGTATCATGACACCTGCTGAAATTTCTTAGAAATCCGATTTTGTTTTTCGATGGAAATTCTTGGTATCACGTGATTTTCGCATGTCTGTCGAACATGGAGTCCATCTTCAATAAAAAATGCAGACATTGTTATCCTTTTACCAAATGCAGTCCTATCGCTGCATTCGAAAGCGTTTTGAATGCCTAGCTTTGTTATTGGGTATCTGAAGCACATGTGGCCACAAGTTCTCGTGAAATATTATTTTATCAGTTCTGGTACGAATGCGTTTGCAGACTTCCAGGAACCAGTGGTGCGTGTTAACTCTGAGTTAATTACATATGTGTTTCGTGTTCTATGTATCTGTCTTCAATTTGATGTATAATTTGTGTATATTTAATTTGGATGTAAGGAAGAGGAAATTTCAAAATAAACAAAATTCTATTACTTATATAGCACCTTAGGATGCTCTATAAGAGAAATTTGTTTACTTGAAATTCTCACCTCTGATATTCCTTAAATTCAAATTAAATATTCACAAATTATACAACAAAATGAAGGTTGAGATGTATAGAACACGAAGTCTTCTACCGTATTCGTACCAGAACTGATATTTCAGAACTCCTGGCCTGAGGCGCGGTGGCGTTGCGGTAACAGGTTCTCGTCAGATCACCGAAGTTAAGCAACGTTGAGCACGGTTAATCCTCGGATGGGTGACCGTCTGCGCTATCGATTTGGACACCAGCGTTGTGTCCTTGGGCAAGGTTCTTAACTCCGATTGTCCACATGGGCACGATGACGCCGTGTACTAGGGCGTATTGCACGTCGATGTGCACATGACTTAAACCAATCTAACCCTGCTATGCTGCAGTGCAGAGTTACGATGTTGGGGAGCTGGCAGCTGCTCGTGGTTGCTCGGTTGTTCTCTCCGGGTACTCCGGCTTCCTCCACCCGTAAAACTGTCACGGTCATGATTAGCCATTGTTCATAGGTGTGCGACCTTAAAAACACCAATAAATGTTAACGGTACAGTCACAATATAATAGCATGTAGTGTGGGGCTCGGTGGCGTCGCGGTAACCGTTTCTCGTAAGATCACCGAATTTAAGCAACGGCGAGCGCGGTTAGTAGTTGGATGGGTGACCATTTCAGCGACTGATTCGCGCTCCCGCGTTGTGTCCTTGGGCAAGGCACTTAACCCCGATTGCATACATGGGGGCACGATGACGCTGTGTACTAAGGCGTACTGCACGTCGACGTGCGCATGTCTTAAACCAATATAACCCTGCCTGTGCTGCAGTGCGGAGTTTCGATGTTGGACAGCTGACAGCTGCTCGTCATTGCTCGGTGGTTCTCTCCGGGTACTCCGTATTCCTCCACCCGTAAAACTATCACCGACATATGACCCTGGCTGTTAATGTGTCCTTAAACCCTAATAACAAATCAGCGTATAGTATAAAGGCGACCTGTCTCAATATTTGTTTTAGACGGCATTGTTGATGGATGCTTTTCGGCTCCGATGACCTTTGAATCTAAAAAAGCGGATTTTTGGAATGTTCCCTTCACGCAGCTGTGTCAGTGCGTTTTGAGAAATTTTGATTTCCTAGTTTTGTTCTTGGATATCTGAAGCACCATGCCCACGAGTTCTGAAATATTATTTTATCCGTTCTGGTACGAAAACGGTAGCAGACTCCCAGGAGCCATTGGTGCCTGCTTATTTTCGTGTTCTGTACATTATAACCTTAATTTTGGTGTAAAATGTGTGTATTTAATTTGAATTTAAGGAATATCAGGGGTGGGAATTTCAAAGAAAACAAATTTCCCGTATGTAGCACTTAACCCATTGCATACCGATGGCAAAATATGTTTCAAGATGCCGTTGAACATTTTGTCATAAAAATATAGCTCGACATTTCCCGTGGAAACCCAGGGTAATAACGTACTAGTTTACAGTGGTACATACAGTGTTTTACTTCTCAAATAGGACCCGGTAACCAATTCTTGGAGTGGAAGTGCTCTAAAATGTGTAGCATGGGTATAAACGATTTGCTGGACTTGAATTTATATCCGCGTTGCAGAAGGTTTGCCATTGTGCAGAAATGTTACCTTAAACACCATTAAATACATAAAATAGCTCATCCCATTTTCGGAACGAGCTCACGTAGTACGGTGTTTCAGCAGGTGTGCGGGACTGTACTACCCTTCAGAGATACGGATCTCAGAATAGTACATTCCCACACACCCTGCTAAAATAGGGTAATATTAGTTATCCTTGTGTTTTCCAGGATGTATGGAATTTACACCGGTCTGGGAACTCCTACACCCCGAGGCGAAAACTGATTTAATTCCAAGAATTTTGGTGTACTTAATATTTTAACTTAAATTGTGGGGAAAAAACTGACAGAAAATTTGTACTTTGTTTCTTAATAAAACCAGACAGATATGGATGTCATTGGAACTGGCTCAATGAGCCTGTTCCAATGACATCCATATCTGTAATATTTTATTGCACATAAATATTAAATTTCCAGTATTTTTATTTTTGTTCAAACATAACCGAGCAGAAGGTATGAATTAATAATTGAAATGCTATTATCTTGTTTTTACACCTTGGTTAACCACGGTGTAAAAAAGCCACTGTGGACTGAAAGTTACACAGTACCTCTCCGCCAATGAAAATGCTGTATTTTGTTTCATTTGGAAATAATGAATATTATATACTACTCAAAGTTTGCTGAGCACCAAGTATATCCAACTACCTGTCTTACGTTTTAGTTCAAATATTGTTATGATAAGTGTATATATTTTTTATTTATTATATCTTTAATGATTTAAGCACAGAAATTAAGATTTTGTTTGTGTTTGACATTATTTTTTAGCTTTTGAATACGATAACCATGGATAATGGATAATATCGGTAAAAGAGGAAATTTTGCAAATTTGCCAAAAAGTTGACCAAGCGAACTGATATGGGATCAATATCGAGTATGAGACCCATTATTGTTAACTACAGCTTGACAACGCCTTCTCATGCTCCCAATCAGGTTCCAGTTGGTCCTTTGTGGGATGTTGTTCCATTCCTGGACCAACATGGCACCATGCTCCTGGACACTTCTTGGTTGGACTGGGCGGACTGAAATTGCAAGCTGCAACTCATTCCAGACATTTTCGATTGGATTAAGGTCAGGGGATCTTGCTGGCCAGTCCATACGCTCAATCTCCTCCGTCTGTTGGTACTCCCGGACAGCATGGGCAACATGAGGACGAGCATTATCGTCCACCAGAATGAATCTATCACCCACTGCACCTGCATACAATTTGACGGGGGCAGGCAGGATCTCATCAATATACCACTGTGCAGTCAATGTACCACGGTCAAGGACACAGATCTCCGTACGTCTATCCCAGCTGATGCCACCACAGACCATTTTTGACCCTCCACCATAGCAGTCATGCTAGCATTGTTGGCTGCATGGAATCGCTCTCCTGGTCTACTCCATACCCTAGAACACCTACCTGTGTTGTCTAGGCAGTACTTTGACTCATCTGTAAAAAGGACAGGTCGTTAATCTTCCCTGATCCATCCAACGTGATCCATTGCCCATTCTTATCGTGCCTGGTGGTGGTTACGGGACAGCTGCATGTGAATACATGGTCTTCTCGATCGGAGACCACCTTCGTGCAACCTTGCCCGGATAGTCTGCTTCGAAACATTTACCCCGGGTGCATTCTGAAGGTCACTGCGAAGCTGGGTTGCTGTGTCAAAGCGATTCCTACGGGTCTGAATGATCAAAAACCGGTCTTCAGCTGCAGATGTTGTCCTGTCTCTGCCACCACCATGTCGTCTGACTGGTGTGCCATACTGCTGAAATCTTGCCCTGGCTCTGGTAATCACTGTATGGTGCACATCAAGGGCTTCACCACCCCGGCGATGGGTAACCTCTTGTTCCCCCATCCCTGCAGCCCGCCACATTTCTGCTTCAGACAAATATCTTCTCACAATTTGCATTCGCCATATTCAATCATTAAATCACAAGAGTTTGTGTTGAAATGAAGGTTGAATACCCTACACATCTCATGTACATGTCGACAGTACACGAAAACATGAAAATCAAGGAGTATTGCTTTCCATGTCTTTCACGAAAAGTCTGCCTGTCAAGAGAACTAATTTAAACACTGAGACCATCTCAATACATTCCTCAATCATATCCACCAAAAATACTGCAAATGTGTCACAAGAAAATTTCACAATGATGTGTCAAATATGTGGTGCTTAGCAAACTTTGAGTAGTATATATTGGATATTGTAAATAGAAGTGGTGGGAGTACGGCAGCGCAGTGTGCAAAGGCGAGTGTACAATTGCTTTAATCTCATGCTTGTTGTGATGCTTGTTTTACAACGGTAGTCATGAAGGCTTTATAACAGATTTTCCGCCAAAATAAATAGCAACACCTAACGCTTTGACGAGATCGCGCGTCATGTTGTTGCTATTTTGGCGAACATTCTGTTTAGTAAGTTTGTTAGATGTAAACTGCATACCATTCTATTACAAGAGCAACCATGAAAGCAATTTATGCTGAAACTGACATAACCGACTATAAACTACCCAGGTCGTAACAAATCCATCACATTATCATACTTGAACTTTGTGATACATCAGCATGGAAGTAATCGAAATATTCATGGCACCCCCAGAGAACCCCCCCCCCCCGGAAGTGAAGCAGTGCTTGTTTACTTTGGCAAATAAGTTGAAGTTTACAGATAAAATATGATCCTGTCACCAATGTCTGAGGTGGAATCCCTCTAAAGTGCACAGCATAGCTATAAACGATTGGCTAAATTTGACTTCATAACTGTTTCGGTGAAATGGCTGTAGATGCTAACTCTGACCCAAAATACCCATTAAAAAGAAAATAACTCTTCGTGTGGGCAAGTCCACACTTTTTTTAGTCTATTCCTTTGCCGTTTCTTAGTATGAACAGTTTGACTTTGGTCTTGGGATTTTGTTCCTTGGGACTTTTGAAAGATATTGTCACTGTATACCACCCAACTCGAGTGGCGATAGGGTTTTAATTTAATATACTGGCAGAAAAAAGAACTGCAAGGTCAGCTTTGGTAATATAATTTGTATCCGTAGACCAATTGTAGAAAGATTTGACACTGCTACATCAGTGTACTGCCTTATGAGTCTTTGGTTAAAATTCATTCAACCATGAACACGTGCGCCGCTGCATGCTTTCAACAGGTTTTTCGACAAAGAGTGCACGCGGGGCACTCCCACGTGCTATGGATTTGAAAACTAAAACTAAAATCGAAGTTTTGAACAATATTCATCGATTGAACACTTCATTTCAACTCGACTGAAATGCAAAATGCCACGAATGTCCGAAGTTGACAGGGGTAGGGCTATTGCTCTAATTAGCAGGGCAAATCGCAACGTCTCGTCGCCCAGCAATTTGGGGTACATAAGTCAACGACAGCTCGTTTTGTTGAGCATCTCAGAACCACAGGAAGAATAGCTGACTGTACCAGGAGCGGACGTCTGCGCGTTACGTGACCACGTCAATATTGAGGCATACGTAAGATTTCAGACGGCAACGGAGACTGCGCGTCACGTTGTAGGCTCTCATGGTCGCAGTGTCCAAGAGCAGTTAGGAATCGCTTGCGGGAGTTCAATTTAAGGCCACGACGTCCCTACACTGGTACGCAACTTCCACCCAGGCGACGTCAATGTCGATTGCAATGGATGCGGGCACATGCACCAACTCGGTTTCACCTGGCCCACTGAAACATGTTATTCACTGACTTGTCTCGCGTCACGATTTACAGGTCAGATGGACGACAACGTTGCTGTCTACGTCGAGGTGAGCGGTATTCTGACGCGTGCGTTAAGGAAAACGGAAGATTCAGGGGAGGGTCTGTTACGGTTTTGGGGGGGGGGGATTTCTCATGGCGTGAACACACCTCTCGTGGTCATCCAGGGGAATCTTACATACCTATGGTATCGGGATTTGGTGTTCACGTCCTTCCACTGTGTACCAGCGCGTACTGCACATTGATGCGCGTAACCTAAGCTGTAGGATAATGCGAAGCCATACGTTGCTAGGGTTGTCGTGGTTTCCTCAACGAACCAATGTTCCAGTTAATTGGTCGCTATATAGTCCAGATTTGTCCCCGATCGAGCATTTATGGCACGAGCTGAACAGGAGGTAAGGAAGCGCCTCATCGTCCCAAACAACTTCACTCAGCTCTCGCAGGCTCTTCAGAAGTGGAATAGCATCCCACAAAGGATCATAAACAACTTGGTGGAATCAATGGTTAGGAGAGTTAGAACAGTGTCTGAAGCCCAGGGTGGGCACACCTGCTATTGGTTTTGATCAGGAAATGGCGTAGAGTACCCACGTTTGAACATTATCAATACAAACGCCGCCTGTTTTACAACAAAACAAGCCGCAGTTTAATCAGTTTGAAGAAATAACAATCCAAACAATGAAATAATCCAAATCCATAACGCATTTGAAATATTTAGCATTTCATTTTTCCGCTGGTATATATGCCAGTATGCCAGTCAATGCGATTTACTAGACGGCTATCACTGCATTATATTCGCGATGGCCAACTCAACGGCACATTTCCCTCAGTATGTAGTGCCATTTCCGAGGCGCGCGGTCGGTGGCTGTGTTTGGTGATTTGGACTTATCGCAAGGTCCGAGGCTCGATCTCGACCAGCAGTAACTGCATGCGTTCTTGTGCAAAGCACTTAATCTCGATTGCTCACTCAGGGGCACGATACCCCTGTACCAAAGCGTACTGCACATAGATGATGCAATGTCTTCAGCCAATACTTACCCTGCACTTTCGAAGTACAGTGGTTGGTATGACAGGTGGTGATTCTCTCCGGGTACTCCTGCTTCTTTCACCCATAAAACTGTTCGATGCGAGATGACCCTGGCTGCCAGAAGTGTCGTTAATCCCCACTAAATAACTTCTTTTCCGATCAGCTGGTTTCCATTGCAAATATCGACACACCCGGTTTCTAATATCTCACGTACGACTTCCAGATGGCCTTTGATCCGTGTGGGAACCTCGACAATTGAAGCTGCCCTTCACTGTGGTGAACGTGGTGTTTTACTGGTAATAAAGGTCCCGGCCACCATTGCGCTGGGTGGAAGTCCTCTAAAATGGGCAACATGGGTATAAACAATTGGCTAAACTTCACTTATATCTATGTTGCGATCCCCATTGGAAGCCCGGTGAAGTGAGGCAGTGCTTGTTTACTGTGGTAAACAAGCTCCGTTTTACTGGTAAAATAGGACCCTGTCACCAATGCTTGGGGTGGAAGTCCTTGGAAATGGGCAATGTGGGTATAAACGATTGACTGAACTTGACTTTATTTTAATGTTGTGGTCACGATTAGCCAATGTGCAGAAATATGTAACCTTAAACAACAATAAATACATGTTGCGGTCATGGTTAGCCGTTGTACCGAAATAAGTGACCTAAATACAAATAACCTTTGACTCCTATTGCAGATCCGCGTCGTTTTGACCACGAAACATCTTGTTGCTGTTTAAAATTGAAATAATTCCTGTGGTAGGAGGCTGGACAAAGTCATGTCGGGCAACATCCAGTGTTTATGGGTATTTAATACCATCGGTGGGTCAGTTTCAAGTTTGTTAAAATCGAATCTCTAGGTTAATATTTGGGCTCTCTATGGGAGCCCGAATTTTAACTTAGTACAATATGAGGGAATTCATTTAAAAATGGTTCACATCCACCAAGGAGAATCCTTTCAAATTTGGTATACACATCTGTGTGGAACAGATTGAAGTTTGTTCAAATTGTCAAATCGTCTCCTTGGGTTAATATTTGGGCTCTCTGCAGGAACCAACATTTTAATGCAGCGCAATGAGAAAATTTCTTTAAAAAAGCTTCAGATCCACCAGTCAGAATCGTTTCATGTTATGTGATATCTCTGGGTGTCAAATTCACGTTTTTTCAAATGGAGTGCCTGGCTTAATATGTTGGCTCTCTATAGGAGCCCAAAGAAACTTATGCATTATGAGGAATATTTAAAAATCTACAACAGACCCTCCAGTGTAAATATTTTGTTATTTGGTGTACATCTCTTAAGAGGTCAGATTCAAGTTTTTTCATATTGGGCCCCGAGTTAATATTTGGGCTGTATATTAAAGCCCAAGGTTTAACTTAGTGCGATATGAGGAAATATCTTAAAAATCTTTCAGATCCACCATTCAGAATTTTTTTTTTTTTTTTTGGGGGGGGGGGGGGGTGGGGTGGGGTATAGAACATTTCTAGGGCATAAGATTCAAGTTTGTTCAATTAGAGTTCCTGGCTTAATAAATGAGCTCTCTAGGGTGTGGGGGTAAAGGTTAGGTTCAAGTTTGTTCAAATCCACTGCTCCGTGTTTTTCCATAAGATTTGCCTTTTAAACTGCAGTGACATAAAAAGTTAAAAACACTTGGACGTTTGGCAGTGCATGTCTACAACTGATAGAATTAGAAGTAGTCGGAAAGAGTCCCGGAAGACCAATGATAATAATCAAAGGCACCAGAGTAATGAATAAGTTCATGACTTCCTTCCTCTGTCGTGCTGATGAACCATGCCTGACTGAATGTGACCCAAAATACTTTGAACCACTTTGTCAGGTGAGCAATTAAGACCTCTTGGGGCCTCTTGTTTGTTAATCCAGTCCACTCGGAGCGCGCTGGGTCGGTGGTTACAGCATTGGACTTTAAACCAAAAGGTCCGCGGTCCGATCCCCCACCAGGGCTAACTGCGCAGCGCTGTATCCTTAGGCAAGGTACTTAATCCCCGTTGTCCACGTGGGGGGACACCGGTAGCGCTATGTACTGAAACGAACTGCACGTCGATGGTGCATTTAAACCAATGCTAGCCCTGTTTTAGTTAGTTAGTACCTTTGGGAGTCAGATAGTTGCTCGCCGCTGCTCGGTGATTCTGTCCGGTTTTCCCAACCTGTAAAACTGCCAGACATGAGGTGACCCTGGCTGTCGAAAGTGTCGTTGAAGACTATTAAATAAATAGTCCATTTGGTAACCGGGTTACTTCGTCTTGTACAATTACCTTCCAATCCCAGAACTGTAGACATCAAATTGGACCTCTCAGTCCTCCCTATTGTAAAACGTCCAATATTTGAAATCGAATCCTTCAAATTGTTAGCAAATGGGTTTGTTTTTAACTATAGTACTAGGCAAATCCCTTTACCCAACGTAACGGCCAAAACCGGCCAGCGCTATTCAGCGCCAATTAATTTTCAAAATATTTTCATTTTTTGTCTCAAAAACATATGTTATGACCCCTTGTTGGAACGAGCTCGTTCCAACGAGGGGTCATAACCTGTGTTTTTGAGACAAAAAATGAAAAAAATGATTTATTCAAGAATTTTTTTTTGCAAGTGTCGTCTGCTTTTCATGTTAGGTAAAGGGTTAAAGCAGAACATGATTAGTAGACATTTGCATTTTTTTGATTAATCACATCACGCTGACATAAAAACAGCAACTTCAGGAAGCAACTTTTTCCCGTATCGCAAGGAATTAGCCAATGCAATCTTATTTGACAAAGCTCAATGAGCTCTGTAAAACAAGACTGATTTGGCTAAATGTCTAGTTGCATTATTGTAAAAAATGCTGCTTCGAATGTCGGGATTGTGACATCAATATGCGGGAGTTAATCAAAATTGTAAATGTCTACTGGCCATGCTGGGTAAAGTTAATTTGTCTAATTCTATACACTGTCTAAAACAGACCACACCTATTTGTCAACAATTTGGAAGTATTCGAGATCAATATTTGCCAGTCGACATTTATCGTTTTGTGTAGAGGTAGAGCTATATCTTCTGGTAGTTACTTTGGCTAAAAGTGCCAAAAAGAAAGGGCTTAATAATTGAATTATCGAAGCGAATGAACCTGTAGCTCAGTAGCGATTACTTAGTATACACATTGTACTTCAAATCGAAAGGTAGTAAGTTCGATCATGACCCACGTCTGCGTTACTGGGCAAAGATATTGCTCAGAACACATTCGTGAAGTGTGCAGAGTACAACACGTTGATAGTACATTAGCCTTCAAGTAGTGCTAAATCTGCATGTATCGCTTAGTACCTAGGAGGCTCCGACAGTTAATAGCTGTTGCTTCCGTCCGGGTCTTCGGTCTTTCTCCCAAAATTATCCAACACAACATCGTCCTCGCTGTTGAGCATGTGTTAAACCTCAACAAAGAATCCTTATCCAGATGGTAACTTGGTTTTCAACTGCTGTTTATGACCTCACATTGCAACTTGAGTTTGTTGTAATTATAGGCATTTTACCGTATAGGATATTAAAATGGTTATATTGGCAATTTGGTCTAGACTGGTGTTTCAAGTTTTCTAAGCCACCCAAAAGGAAGGACGACCATGAAATCGGGACAAGTGTAAGAATCATATTGTATACTTGGAGCACGTCTTGCTGACAGCTGACATATTGTCAATTTTATTTAAAAACCTGGGTTGTCCTAGCCCTTCCATAGCTCTAGATAGGTATTTTCGGCTCATTAAAATGGGTCTAGCAAAGAAATTGTCATCTTCCCGAGCAACGTACTACAAAGCAACATTGAGTAGGTGGAGGGATAACCATTGGAAGCAAAATTCATATTTTAATCACTTTCTACAACAAAACTGGTATCGAACATGCAGCGTTTGTGCAAACTTGCAAGTTACATTCGAAGTGATTTGACGTTGCTTCTGTGTATGTCTTGGTTGCAAAAAGGCAGTCAAGACTTGCCTAGAAACAATCGCAAAGCCACAGGATGTCTACTGTTAAAACCTGTATACAAATTTCCAGACCCTTAACACTTCACCCAACACACGATATTAAAATTATTTTGAATTCCACGTTACCATGGAAAGTAAAACAGTGCTTGTTTACTATCGTAAACCAGCTGTTTTCTGGTAAAGTAGGACAGTAAACAATTCTGGGGATGGAAGTCCTCTAAATAGGTAACATCGATGTAAACGATTATTGACTAAACATGAATTTATTATCTCTACAAAGCGGCCACGATTAACCATAGTGCAGAAACACGTGACCTTGTTCTTCCAATATTTTGAATATTTCAAATGTTTCAAAACCAAATTCAATAAAACCCTGTGTTCCTTCATTGGAACGAGCTCCACGAACTCATTCCAACGAGGAGCCACGTATGGTTTTGTTGAAATGTTTTAAACTGCTTAACTTGTAAATCACGCGGCAGGTGGGAGCGACCAGGTCCTTTGGTAAAAGGTTAAGTGTTAAATGAGTCATCACATCGAAGCGATTTCCAAGTATAGTCCAGGCACATCAGACATAAAAATGAGAAAGTAAGGAAAAAAATCGGAGAAAGCTGATTTTTTTATATGTTTCCGGGACACACATTGCGGATAAAGTGTGAAAAGTCCCCGCGAATCCGAGTTGAGCTTTTTTAGTTATAGCGTTTTTTTTGATGAAAAAAAAAAAAAAAAAAAAAAATTCGACCCAGCTCCATATTTCTCATTCTTATTCGCCTTAGTAGGGTGAGAATCATAAATATCGTGCTGAATTATATTGAGAATACATATCCCCAACAGAAAATGCCAACTTTGTACCAATCCTCACACTCAATGGTGAAATATTCACGAAAATGTACAAAATTACGAAAAAAAATTTATTGTTTTCATACACACAACGGTACACAACGTCCATTAAATCAAATCTACGACTACTTTGGGAGTTAAATTATATATCAAAAATTGCAGAAAAGCAGTGGCTTTATAATGATATATAACAATAGTCATTTATTCCATAATGAACTGGTGAAACGTGTGAAATATTAACCATACCCCATAAACTCAAATTCAAACGGCATCGACTTTTCTCATTCAAATACCGTATTATAGCATCATTGTTTCAATTTCCATGTTCGATTAAATCACATAATGTGGTGTTCGCCTACACTCAAGATGCATTGGCATGTAATTGGGTACAATACTACGAGCAAATAGGTCTTCTCCAGTTGTTCTTGAGAGCAGACCGCACAGGCGACTGGGAACTCCACACATATTGTGTTCGCAATATGATTCCAGTATTTCACGCAGGTGGTCATTTTGCATACGCAAAAAGTTCTCATCTCTATTTGCAGCAGATGAATGAGCTAACAGAAATAATGCAACAGGATGATTTGAAGTTGTTCACTGAGAAAGGTTACTTTACCATAAGGCGCTCAGATAAATTCTAGGACGGGATATATTCTGATCAGACCATAGAACAGTGTTTAATGAGAATGTTCAAGCTCCCTGGTGGTCTCACACATGGCAGGGGAATAACCGATAGCACTGTTGCGAAATGGGTACATGGACTACCTCTTTGCCTTCCGATATGTAATGCTCTCGAAAATTTTGTTCATGTTCACACTGGTCATGGCGAACAACATCGGGATCTCCGTCAAAGTTCACAATTGACTGATGCCAATGATATCACCAAATTATTGAACTGGCTCAGAGTGCATTCCCCCTTTCAGAATAGAGATCCACTACAATTAGTCTCTATAGCGGCCGGGCCTGTGGCCGACGAAACTGTGAACTGTGACCAAGTTCGCAGAATTGGTGAATGTTGCGTATCGAATGTTGTAAGCAAAACGTTCAACAGCATCAAACTACGACGTGTTGACACTGTGAAGTCTTTCGCATCGATGGCAAATAGCATCAAAGTCCGTGGAAGTAAGGTAGTGATTGACCCCACAATTCTGTTCAACCGCATCACATGTGTTATTCGGTCACAAGCAGAGATGGAAGAGTATCTCAAATATGAACTCGCCCCGAAACCACCAGCATTGTTTGATTCTGCTGGAATGAGGAAGACACAGAAAAGCACGCTCGGTAAGATCCTCAAAACATACGGTTCCGAGCAAACTAAAATCCCAGAACATTCTCTGTTTGTTGTAGATGGTGGATTTTTATTGAGGGCAGTTATATGTCCTAAACAGTCGTCATATAAGGACATATGTACATCATATTCCAATTATCTAGTGAGACATTTTGGGGCGAACGTCGTGGTTGTTTTTGATGGTTATGCTTGTACAATGTCGACAAAGGGCATGGAACAAGCCCGAAGAGCTAAAGACAGGTATTCTATTGATATCAATATCTCACCCGAGTTACCAGCCACCACACCCCAATCCGATTTCCTTGCAAATGCCAAGAACAAAACCCAACTGATCGATCTTCTAATGCAGGAGCTATCTGCTATCAATATTCAGTCCAAGTAGGCCGAGGCTGATGCTGATGTACTGATAGCCGAAACTGCACTTGACATCGCTCAAGATGACAACAATGTTGTCGTTGTGGGAACAGACACAGACTTGTTAGTCATTCTTACCTCTCGAGTTCAACCGGGATGTAATATTCACATGATGTATTCCATTACCCCAAACTTACTAGTTTCAGTTAGTGAAATAGCAACCAAAATGGGTGACCATAGAAGCAACCTCCTTGTAGCACATTCTATAAGTGGTTGTGACACTACTTCTGCACTCTTTCGAGTTGGTAAGAAGAAAGTATTCAGTACAATTGTCTCCGATGTTACTAGCGACTCACAACAGTATGTCAACACAATTTTGGCGGATGACAGTACACCAAGTGCAGTAGCCGCTGCCGGGGAACAACTTCTCCTGATCTTATACGGGAGTAAAACTGTTTCCTCTCTCGACCAATATAGATATGTCACTTACAAGCGTTATGTAGCAAAATCTAAACTGAATAAACCCATCGACCTAGCCTCACTCCCACCAAGCAGCGATGCTGCACAACAACATGTCTACAGATGTTATCTCCAGGTCCAACAATGGCTGGGCACTTCGCTTCCTCCGACGGATTGGGGGTGGTCGCTAGACAATGGACTTCTTGTACCGACTGCAGCCACAAAGCCATGTGCCCCCGATAACCTACTGAATCTGATCAGTTGTGGTTGCAAGAGTGCTTGTACAAAAAGGTGTGGGTGTAAGAAGGCAGGACTCTCTTGCTCAGGTTTGTGTAATTGCAGTTCGGATTCTTGTAACAACCACAGAAACACTGTCCTGTCGGAAATTTCTGAGTTCGATGAATAATATGTATATAGGTCATGTCATTTCTGTATATAGCGTTGATAATAGTCAATGTAACTTAATCCATGTTGATTGATTTGTACATTCTGTAAATATTATTTAGGCCTATTGATCTTTGTACATTCTGTAAATATTATTTATTGATCTAATGCTGCCAGACACAGACGTGTCTGTTCGGTCCCAAGCCCGAAAATAGTTGAGTTCTCATGCTGACGAATTTTATGCCAAAAGGGGAACTCGGTCAGAAGCAGAGGGGGTCTTCCATAATGTCTATTTTGTAAGCAATGATAAAAGTCTTCAAATGGTGGTGGATTTTTTATCGTCTGTCCAACTAACATCCCGTTCTGTACTACGACCCTTTGGGCGAATCCGTTAGGAAAATCGTCATTTTTTGCGTAAATCCGATACTTTTTTGTGAATTTTCAATAATTTTTCGCAGAAATTGTCACAGAATGCACATTTTCCTCTAGGTAAATGTATATTAGACATTATGTAGCTCGAAATACGCGTAAACAAAAAATACAGTTGGATCAATTCGAGGTTACAAAGTTCGTGCGATTTTTTTAAATTTTTTTCAAACGCGTTTTCGAAAAAAGGCTGTAGAAAAAAAAGCTCAACTGGGATTTTAGGGGACTTTTGTCTAATCGTTCAGTGACATGTACTCGACATTCCCCGAAAAAATCAGCTTTCTCCGATTTTTTTCCCTAGTGAAACCTAATGTTCTTGGGCTAGTAGTCAAGTTACGTATAAACCCTAAATCTTAAGCCCACCGACAGTCTTTTTGGTTGTTTTCTGAGTTTCTGTCCCTTTGTGGACTTTTCGTCTCCTATAGCCTACTATTCCACTCCACTGATGCTAACTGGATATGGAGCAGTGCGTTTTTATTGTGGTAAACATATTGATGCTTTAAAATATGATCCCGTGACCAACGCCTGGGGTGGATGTCCTTTGAAGGTGGCAGCATAAGTTTAACGATTGGCTAAACGTGATTTCATACCTATGTTGCAGTCTTTAGATAGCCATAGATGAAGAAAGCACCTTAACTCTTGGCAGTATTAAACAACATTTTTAAAAAAACTAGAATTAAACATCTTTCGAAAACAAATTTCACCAATTTTTCAATAAAATCATATAAATATCTACATCATTAGAACGAGACCGACAAGCTGGCTCTAATGATATCAGTACATATATGGTTTAGTTGAGAAACTTCAGATATTTTAGTCTGGGATAGGCTTATTCTGGTTAATTTACTGGCAGTTTTTGGGCGCCATGCTAGGTTAAGGATAAAGCACCAATAGACAGACTTCTAAATAAAAAAATATCATTTCTATTTTACATGAAAACAAACCATTTATTGAGGTTAATTTTTCTTTCCAGGTAGCTGGTGCTTGAAGAATACCGGCAAGAGAACGTAGGTCGTGAGCCGGTGTGATGGAGATGTTATACAGGAAAAATAGGCGTGGCAAAAGCCACTGAGTATCATGTAGCAAATAGTGGGTTTGCTCGTAGATTCGACGCACGGTAAGTTTTGATGACATTATGGTTCGTAAGAAAATTGTAACATGAACAAAAAGTACTGTTGGGTGTTAATTAGAAAAATAAGATGTAAACATTTCCAGGTTTTCATTCCTCGCTGCCATTTGGATCAACTTTCATTTGATAACGTTTCGAGTACATTTTCATCTCTCGCCATCATATCAATATTCACCAGATGACGAGTGATGAAATATGCGAATCGTTTTCAAAGAAAATTGTCCAGTCAACGAGAAAACTAGAAGCGGAGAATTCTGAACATTAAACTTTGTATTCATTTTACAATTTTCGCTGTACTTCAGTGGACTCATCAAAATATTAGGTTCTGCTTGACCCGTTTAACGTAGGTCAAATCCTGATTGAGAATAGGTCGCTTGTGCTTTTATCGTTTAATGCTGAATATGGATTCATTGGTAGTTGTACACATGAGTGTATCAATAACTGTTCCTATCGATGAACTCTTATCCAGGATAAAATGATAAGAGCTGCACATGACAAGTTTGTGTTCAAGACGTTTTTTCAGAAACGTCTTGCCGGACATTTTTGTGATTTGTGTTTGGACTTTGAACTTATTCTGGAGATGGAGGAACCGCCAAATCTACACAATACAGGAGGCGAGGACAGGAGAGGATTGCAGATGGAAGATGGTATGTACATGTTTTTTTTTGGGGGGGGGGGGGAGAACTGGTCGGTGGGTCCTGGACTTCTTCCGAAATACCAACACAAGCAGTATTTTCATTTCCTACACTTGCGGCATATGACACTTGACTTGGGTGACGGTCAAAGGGGAAAGGATGGGGGTTACTAACTGATTTCTTTGGGTTGCTTAACAACTCTGATACGGTCACAATTAGCAATTGTGCATAAGTATGTGATCTTAACCACCAATAAATAAATAAATACTAACAACTCTGATTTTGGATTTGATCGGGACCCTAACTGCTAGTGATTGCCGTTATTGTAGAATACTTTGTGTTTTCCATTAACGGTGGCATATGTTTCTCAAACGTTGTGAATGAAAAGTACGTGCCGTGGTATGGAGGGGTTTAGTCAAATCCGGGTTAAAAGGTGAAACAAAGATGTTGCTGAGACCGGTTAAGTTATTGCGTATAATGGTTTGGGTAGAGCCAATCCCGCGGGTCACGTAAAAAGTTAACACTCAAAAATGATTCTCCTTTTCAATGTTGTCAACAAATGTCGTGATTTAAAAAAAAATCGTTAACCAGAATTAACGAGCACCCTTTTAAAATTGACTTATCAGTTACATTCTATATTTTTTGCTATAGACATTTTTGAGTGTTAAAATTTGAACACTGGTTTGGGAAGGGGGTCCGACCTCTGTACGCGGAGATTCCAGTTGAATCAGCTGAAAGAGATCGCTGGTGACCGTTTTGTGAATCCAGCGGTTATGTTTCTTAGGGGAAATACCGCTGTGAAAACTTGAAGCTCGGTTCGTTGTTTACTGCATTTATATGCAGCAATGCCCAGTGTCGCTGTCGCAATTATGCTGCGTTTGCCGCGAATTCGGGTGTTTTGCGGAAATTGCGTGCGTGAACAAGTTTGTTTCTTTGGGTTTTTTATTTTTCGCTGAAAAAAGAAGTGTTTTTCATCTTTGAACATTAAAATGAAAAACATGTTCCTCGGTACGCATGTGCAGTAAATAACTCGCCCTTCTCTTTGACGTAAAAACCGCACTGACAAAAAATTAAACAAAATTAAAATTAAAATGTATCTTTTTCAGGGTGTCCTTGTGACTCATGTATCATAATTAAAATAGCTTTGTATGAATAAAACTACTAACACACGTGCAAATAAAAATAAAACCGATCTCTCTACTAACAACGACGGGTAAATAGCAAGTATGTTTTCGTCGGAAAAGCGCGAGTTGTTCAGATGTCAACTGGTACCTAACAACCAAAACCGTCTCCGTAAAGACAGAAAAGATCAATACAAGATACTAATTAAGTTTTTGTCAGGCGGTTTATCATGGCCCGGCCATCACCATCCGTTAGTTTATTTTTTTTTTATACATGCTGTTTTTTGCTTTCAGCATCTTGTCCATTCAAAACATTTCTTGGTTGAACCTTTTACTGCACAAACGCACAAGATATCAAAATTGTAAATTAAAATTTTCAAAATTTCAACAAAATCATATTATGCGATCCCTTATTGGAACGAGCTTGACGACCTTGTTCCAATGACGTTTTGTTGAATTTTAGCCAAGGCTTTTCCTGAAATGTCAAATTTCAGTTTATGGTTGACGAGAAAGCGTGGAACTTTGTTTATTTATGAAGGACTGAATGGACAAAAATGCTGCATATTTTCAGGCAGACAGAGGAGGTGAGTGAATTTCAGATGCATCAACTATACAGTAGCTACCTCGAAATTAGTAACATTTGAAATTTTTAAATTTTGCCTCAATTTTGAGAATAAATCTGGATTTGTCTTCACCCATCATAGAGCTGCTGGGTTCTGCAACAAATCATCAAAATTGTAATAAAGTTTAATGAAACTTTATTACAAATTTAGTAGGGCTGTCACGATTTTTAAATTTAGGAATCGATTAATCGTCGCAAATAATCGATGATAATCTGGGCATAATCTGTCTTTAGAAGTATATCGAAAAAACATTCCAATCTGAATGTAGATTTTTGAACAACGCTAGCCGGATCTGGTCGTTATGTTTGGTAAAGTCTTTGAATTCAACCAACCACTTAAACGATAAAAAAACTATGATGTTCCATCAACTAAAATATGGAACTTGAACCCGGTGAATTTGTTTGGTAGATCAATTCGTATATCCAATCGGAAGACTCCGGCAGCACGTTGGAAATATTAATTAATCCGTCCAACGAGTTAAACAGCCTCAAATTACCTGCATTTTGAAACAAACTTTAATTGGAACATGGGTTGAAAAGGCTGGTGGCTGTCTTTTGTGTAACCTCGTGTTAAATGTGGCTGTAACTTTATCTTATCCTCATGGTAACCCATATTAACCCGCACGGTGCTGAACAAATGATCACCCTCAATGTTCTAAGTTACTTTTGAGCCTGGTTCCATCGTTTAGACCTTACAATTGTCTAACTCTGCGTTTCATAAGTGGTGTCATACCCATCTAAAATGTTCAGAATTGCACTTCATTTCTACCAAAAAGCACGTTAAAGACCAATATGAGAACGGGTCCTCTCGTGGAATTAAGTCCATTGTAAGGTCAATGTTGAAGGTTCATCGTGTATGAAGCAGAATGCTCTATCAACCCAAGGGCCAAGGGAAGACTTGAAATCCATTGCCGGCATCAATGACAACGGTTAGTCTTTGATAATGTATAGATAATATTGACCTTGGCACTGGATCAGTATTTGGACCCTCTTGGGTACTTGTCATAGGATCGATATGGATACTTACCTGGGAGTAGATGAGCAAAAAGAACCACAAGACATTGAATTGGTATGCAGACCTTTGCGCGTGATTGGTATTTTGACCTCTTTGGCGTTTTGTGTGTAGACCTCCATGGCACTGAATTAGCATGTAGAGCCACAAAGCACTGGAGTTGCATGCAGAGCTACGAGTACTGGATTTGCATGCATAGCTACATGACAATGAATTTGCAGAGCTACACGGCACTGGATTGACATTCAAAGCTACACGGCACTGGATTGGCATTCAGAGCTACACGGCCCTGGATTGGCATGCAGAGCTACACGGCACTGGGGTGGCATTGAGTTGAAGGCACGGGATTGCATGCACTGCTACGGGGTTCTGCATTTGCTTGCGGAGCACTGGATTGACCCGTAGACCTATAAGGCGTTGGATTGGCCCATAGACCCACAAGGCGGTTGATTGGCCCGTAGACCCACAAGGCGGTGGATTGGTCCGTAGACCCACAAGGCGTTGGTTTGGCCCGTAGACCCACATGGCGGTGGATTGGCCCGTAGACCCACAAGGCGGTGGGAGGGTCCGTAGACCCACAAGGCGGTGAATTGGCCCGTAGACCCACAAGGCGGTGGATTGGCCCGTAGACCCACAAGGCGGTGGATTGGCCCGTAGACCCACAGGGCGGTGGATTGGCCCGTAGACCCACAAGGCGGTGGATTGGCCCGTAGACCTACAAGGCGGTGAATTGGCCCGTAAACCCACAAGGCGGTGGATTGGCCCGTAGACCCACAGGGCGGTGGATTGGCCCGTAGACCCACAAGGCGGTGGGAGGGTCCGTAGACCCACAACGCGGTGAATTGGCCCGTAGACCCACAAGGCGGTGGATTGGCCCGTAGACCCACAAGGCGGTGGATTGGCCCGTAGACCCACAGGGCGGTGGATTGGCCCGTAGACCCACAAGGCGGTGGATTGGCCCGTAGACCTACAAGGCGGTGAATTGGCCCGTAAACCCACAAGGCGGTGGATTGGCCCGTAGACCCACAGGGCGGTGGATTGGACCGTAGACCTACAAGGTGGATTGGGGGAGCGCGTTAGACTGTTGGACTTCTATGCTAGAGGTCCCGAGTTCCCACCCCGTCCGGGAGGATCCGCGTTGTGGGAGGCGGTGGAGTACGTTTAAAAATGCGTTTTGGCCCCATATCAAAACCTTGACGCTTTGGAATGAGAGCTATGCTACCTTGTACCGGAACAGATGTACAATACGTTTTCAATATCCAAAAGAACTTGCAGTCAGGCCAAGGCTATCTAAAAGCGATCGGCTCATTTGCATGTATAGAAACAGTTGAATGCCCCTGTATTTCAAACCAAGATTGATGAAGTTTCAGTTGTTGGACTCGATCGCTTTGATCACACAACTTGAGAATTGGGCAACAGAAGAAACACATTGTTCATGTTGATGCACCAAAGGAAACACAATTGCGTTTCTATTACAATTCGAATCGATACAAGGGGTATTTCTAGTACGATCTTCAGTGCCCAGGACCCTCGCCAAAAGCTTCAAAACCGCCAGTATACATTTTAGGCACTTGTATTGCAGTCATATAATTTTGCGAAACTATAATTGCAAATGGTCAATCAATATTCAGAATTTAGGGAAAGCCAACCCAATTTCTAAAGGACATAAGTTTGGCCATTGTTAACCACCAAACTCATTTTGACAGTACAAGATCGCAGTCGCGACTAGAAGTCTACCCTGAAACATAAAGAGCAGACGACAAGAGCAACAGGGCGATTTCTTAATGTATATTGCCAAACATACCCGACATTTAACATTTCACAACAATACAAGAGTCGAAATCGATGGGATTTTTGTGTACTGTGGTATACAAGTCTTCTCTTGAACAAAAGGGTGGTATCAATCCACAAACGAAACTTGAATTGGTCAGGACGAGGAGTTTTGAAAAATTCCCAAGTAACTTGACATCTACAAACAAAGAGGTGAGAGCCCGATAGCAGCTTTATATTGGTAACTCTGTACTGGTAGCTCAGAACTTGTCAACCCTTCAAGCCTGTTTAATTTTTACGATACTTTTTACCATATGTACATCCACACGGCTGCATACGTTGTACAGCCAGCCAACAAAGACTGTAAAAACAAACACTGCTGAGATAAATGCAGCCTACCGGTTAGGTTTCAGGAGAAGAATACACTGGGGGTGGGGGGGGGGGGGGGTGGTTCAAAGCAACATGTCAGTTTGTGTCTGTACGGGGAATGCTCCAAATATATATATATATATAAAAAATCATGTTTTCGTTTGTATCTTGATAACTAAGAAAATTTGTAAAGCATGCTCGGAGATTTCTTCGGATAAATCTGTCCACAAGGACATCATTATTCCCCTTCCACCATTCTAAAAATATAAAAAAGGCGAAACAAAGACTAATAAACACGAAAAAAAAAAATTCAAAAGCAGCTGCCCAACTGCAAATCTAAATTTTCCCCATTTAAAATTTCATTTTACACTCCCCCCCCCCCCCTTTCCTGTTGCCATTCTGTATTTTGTGTTTTTTTGCAGCTTTTAACACATCAGATGTAAAGAACTATTTCACATTGGTTCGTTTGTCATGTACTTTTAACTGACATACTATGGGAAAGGGTTCTTGCGAACCTTTCCATCGGTCTGTCAGATAATTGTATCTAGTAAATAAACTCGCTCCTGTAATCCATGGTATTCCTTGCCACTCTTACTGGCTTTGTACTGGCTTTGTACTGAAAACGTTAATGTTGTCTATTGTATTGTGGAATCATTTCCTCCAGTGACAAATTGATTCTACTAAATACAAACGGCGACATTCTCCGAAAACCATAACACTCCAGTAAAAACAGTTTGACAACATACTGTTTGACCGGTGTTATGGCAAACTCTTTAAAAGTATTATTCACATATTTCACAAGCATCACCTCAATTCTAAAAGGAAATATACGATATTTTGTAACGACGATGTTCTAATTCAGGCCTAAAATGGAGTTCATTTAGGCCTAAAATGGAGTTCATTTAGGCCAAATGTTTTAAGTACAAAGTGTTATGAGGGTTTTTAAGCTTAACTGAATGCCCTAACGCACACATGATCTCCAACAATTGCATAAGTTTTTCTTACTTGCACGAGGTCTTGTTCAGTGTTCTCGTGCAAGGTTCTTTTTCGCTTAGACTGTTTGACTGGAACAGCTCAGTTAGCCACCGATAGCAACAGATCCGTAGCAGGTCAAGACAATTTCATAATCGCAACTCTTTCAGAGCATATTCAACTTTGGAACTGGGAGAGATAGAATGTTTGACCGGCAGAATACTGATTATATTCTACCAAAAGGGCAAGATAATGAACGTCTACAGTAACATCTAGAATAGAAAATGACAAACGATAAGGCCATGGATGTTTTGTAAGAAAATGAAATCCCCAATAAACGAATGTGGGCTCGTGTTATCCAATCGTGTTTTATACTAGTGTTAAACTGCGTTAAATCGGTTTCCAATTTGAATTTGAGCAGCAACAAATATCGTACGAGGAGTGCAACAAGGCGCCATGCTTTAGCATTGCCGATGGCGCCATGTTGCACTGAAGGGACGATATGACAACATAATCATCTAGGTTTTCTATCAACGAAAATCAGCTTGTCCAACACAAGCTAGACAATGGTATATCTATGGTTTATTGTGAGGGTCGAGATTATCGACTTCCAGTCACAAACTGTCGATGAAAAACTTCGTCGCTTGCATCTAGTGGCACCTGACGATGCTTTCCATCGGTAGTTTCTGTCGGAAATCACTTTCCGGGCATTCACGTTTGAATGTGTAGTGTCCACATATATCTACACTGCTGAGGATTGAATAAAAATATTTCAAAGGCAGCTTCTATGAAACTAGCTGGCTTTGGCACATTGACAGGGCATAAATATAGGTCTCTGATGAGTCACGATCTGATAGGAAATTTCTGGACAGTTTACTAAAATCGACCTAAGGCGAGGTTTCTCGAGGCTGACCGATTTTGGTGAACAAGGTGCAGAAATTTCATATCAAATCGTGACGAATTGGAGATTATTATTAGATGTATATGGCGTCGCGGTAACCGGTTCTCGTCGGATCACCAAAGTTAAGCAACGTCGAGCGCGGTTAGTAGTTGGATGGATGACCATTTCAGCAACTGATTCGCGCTCCCGCGTTGTGTCGTTGGGCAAGGCACTTAACCCCGATTGCCCACATGGGGGCACGATGACGCTGTGTACTAATGCGTACTTCACGTCGAACGTGCGCATATCTTCAACCAATCTAACCTTGCCTGTGCCGTGGTGCAGAGTTCAGAGTTACGATGTTGGAGAGCTGACAGCTGCTCGTCGTTGTTCGGTGGTTCTCTCCGGGCACTCAGGCTTCCTCCACCCGTAAAACTGTCGCCGACATGATATAACCCTGGCTGTTAATGCGTCGTTAAACCCTAATAAAAAAAAAAAATTAGATGTATAATTCATATTGACCTAACGTAACGGCATTCTTCACAAAAATCACTAACCAAATTTTATTTTCGCTTTTTTTGACTCGATAACATATCTCATGCCCGTTATGGGAACGAGCTCCTTTTGCTCGTTCCTATGAAGTGACATAAGCTATGCTTTAAAAAAATGCAGTTATAAAGTAATGTCATCCGCTCTTGGTAATCGATGAGCTGTTCATATAATATAGGGGAATATCGATATTAAATTCTACATGCGAAAGCACATCGCGCACAATCTTAAGTCAACGCTGACTTCTGACGTTACGCGTTTATTAGATGTGTTTTAAACGATAGTTCCGGAAAAAAGCCATTTTATGATAAACTGAATTAACTAACGAATGATAATAAATCCACTCCTCCATTTTATTCATAAACATTAACTCGTTGCCTAAAAATATTTTGTCTATTGCGAGTTTTAAAAAAAATGTTCCCACTTCTCCCTTTTAAACAAGAGTTCTAACATAGGGACCTTTTGCCATCATAGCTACTACTACGCATGATGTTATCGGCTAGAGAAAAATAAACCCAACTGAAGGCATTTACCTTGACGTTGGTCGTTGGGCTTGGTGACCAAGAGATGCCACACTGAGCATTTGATATTGTAACCCTTTGAACCCCAAGCGGCCGTTTTTCCGTCCAGGAACTTGATACGTCATAATTGCATAAAATAGGATGGATGCTAAGTGCATGTTTGTGGTAGTCCAATCAATATTTTCAACGTGCATCCCCAAGGTTGCACGTTGAAAATATTAATTGGTCTTTCCCTTAATATTGAACATGGACTCATCCAGTTGCTGTCATTGAACTAATATGGAAGATACCACCAGGGTCCAAAGGGTTAAAACCACCGTTAAGAATCATACGTTACTTTATTTCCCGAAAAACGTCTTGATTAACAAGAATTTGATTTCAAGACTACTAATCGATAAATTATACCAATTGTGGAGAGGTTTGTGACTGCTTAACTTCAGACTAGTTGGTAACGCTTAAGGTCTTTACATGCTTGTAGTAAGTAACCCGAGAAGTAATGCAGTGCTTGATTACTGTGGCAAACAAACTGTTTTACTGGTAAAATGGGACCCAGTAACCATTGCCTTTGGTGGAAGTCTAAAATGACCATTGGTATAAACGATTGGCTGCAGTTGACTTTGTATCCATGTATCGGTCATGATTAGACATTGTGCCGAAATCTGCCCTTAGCGACCATTAAGTAGTCTTTACAATAAAACACCACCAAGAAACCACAAAAACGTTAAACGCGAGCTCAACAATGAAAATATTGAAAACGATGTAGAAATTGCTGCACGCTGGAAGGATACTGTACTATGGAATCTGATGGTAGGTTTAAGCTGGCGAGCAGATGTGCCTATGTTGCAAAGTCTCACTCTTGGGGTAGCTTATTGCCACGTTTAAGTAGCTTCCCTTGTGGGAACCCCGGGAAGTAGAGCAGTACGTCTTTACTGTGGTCAACAAGCTGTTTTACTGGTAGAATAGGTCCCTGTAACCAATGCCTGTGGGGGATGTCCTCTCTAAAAAGGACAACATGGGTATAAAGGATTGTCTCAACTTGGCTTTATATCAATGTTGTGGTCCCGATTGGCCATTGTGCAGAAATACGGAACCTTAAACACCAAGCAATAAATAGCTTTATGTTTTTTTTTCTCAAACTGCGGATGAGACGCTTTTCTTTTACAGTACTCCCACGTACACCATGGGAACCCCGAAAAATATAACGGTGCTTGTTTACTGTGAAAAGATCTGTTTTACTGGTAAAATAGGTTCCGCAACCAAGCCAGAAGATAAGCAGACAGTCATCTGCAAAATGAAGACCCCAGAGGGTGAATATAGTGCTGCTACCCTGCACAGCAGGGTAACATCACTAAATTTACCTTCTGTGAAGCTCAATCAGAATCAGGGCCTCAAAACTAAAGAGATACCCAGAGGATAAATTTGCCCAATGTATGGGATAGCATCATCAAATTCACCCACTGGGGACCTCATTATGCAAATATCAGACATCTTATTTTCAGGCCTGTCCGCAATCAACTACTGGGTGGAAGTCCTAATGTTTGCATCATAGGTATAAACGTTGGGTTAAACTTTACTTCGTGTCTGGTGTGGTCAAATAGCCACAGATGCCGACTATGACTTTACACCAATAAAAGTGACCAAAGACTAAATTTTGACATGATTGAAGTGCTTACACCGAAATATAAATACTTCCTGTTTGAGTTTGCTTCATACTTTCCGTTCACATGATTTTTTGTCACTATTCATTGGAGGGTGCCCATATGGTGGGAGGGGGGGGGGTGGCATGGTGGCGCTGTGTACAAATACGTACTGCACGCCAATGGTGCACTTGTCTTCAAACAATGCTAACCCTGCTTGTGTGGAGTTAGTATAACGGGGAGACTGACAGTTACTCTCTGTCTCTCGGTGTTATCTCCAGGTAAATCGGCTTCCTCCATCTGTAACTGTCCAACACGAGGTTACACGGCCTGTTGAAACCCAAATTTAAACCCTTTGCCTAACGAAATGGCTATATCCGTCACCCTCTTGAGCCCCGGTAAGTGGAGCAGTTCTTGTTTACTATGATAAACATGCCAACCATGCCTGTTTTACTGACAAAGTAGGACCTAGTCACCTAAAGTTCGGGATGGGGGCGCGCGACTCAGTTGGTAGAGGTGCAGGCAGCAAGCCAAGATGTCCTCTGTTCGAATCCCAGCTGCGGCAAACGGTATTGTGTATTAAGGCGTACTGCACATAGTGGTGCACCTGTCTTCAACCAATACTAACCCTGCTTGTGTGGAGTTGGTATGCTGGGGAGCTGACGGTTGCTCGCCGTTGCTCGGTGGTTCTCTCCAGGTGGTCTGGCTTCCTCCACCCGTAAAACTGTCGTGGTCATGATTAGCCATTGTGCAGAAATATGCGACCTTAAACACCAATAAATAAATGATAATATTCGGGATGGATGTCTTATACAATTGGCAACACGAGTTGAAACGATTGGCCAAACCTGATTTTATTTCAGTGCTGTGGTCATTTTGTGCAGAACTGTCCTTAAAACGCCAATAGATATAATAACCGGTTCTCGGTAAACAAAAATGCCTTTTAAATTTTAATTCAACTCTCAAAACGTTTAATCCCGCATTGAGACGAGATCGTTTTGCGTGTAGCTAGTTGCAGTGAGCACGTCAGTTTTGGAAGCAAAGTAAGAGTGTGATTCAAATATATTACTTACTGTCAACCAGTCAACATTACATTCTTCCAAATTCTGCACCAGAAAGCTTGAATAATCCACTTACTAAGAGTGCACTCCCCTCCACCAACAATCAAATTTGTGCACCATCGACCGTTTGCAAAGTTTTAGAATAGAAGAGAATGATCGTTTCACAAGAACCATTTTGGTAAAATGTCAGGAAGAGGAATGAACAGCTCTAAAGGTTGGAAGTATCAGAGCCAGAACCTCCTGCCCCCAGGTTATGCAATGATTTGACTGGCGATTGAAGTCAGGTAATCAGATATATACACGGGCAAGTTTTAATATGTAATTCAGTGTTATCCCCGTGGTGCTGCCCGGAAATACAAATAAATTGTACTATATGTTGAAAACAGGCGGAGCTACCTGTTTGGAAATGTCTTGTTGGCGGGTGTGTTTCTCCCAGTGGAACCCAGGAAAGTGAAGCAGTGCTTGTTTACTGTGGTAAACATACTATTGTACTGGTAAAGTAGGACTCTGCATCAATGCCTGGAGTGGAAATCCTCTAAAATGAGTAACATGGGTATAAACGATTGGATTTCACTTTATATCCATCCTGTGGCCACGATTTGCCATTGTGCAGAAAAGTGACCTTAAACATCTATAAATATATCAACGCAGTGTTATTTTTTTCGGCTGATACGAACGAACAAGTTAAAATTTGTCTTGCAACATTTCTGAAATAGTTACACTATAAATGTTTACTAAAGTATTTAAACATGGTTTTGGTAATCCTTGGCGTACAGTACAGTTGCTGTGGTCTGGTTGTAATGCACACGTGGGCTGTGACGTCCACGAATGTGTTTCTAGGTAATAAAAATCGGCAAAATTTTAATTAATAAAGTACCGGGTTGTTGATTATTCCTGATAGTGTTTTGGATCTAATATTGCGTCGGTGGAAATATTGCCCACCCGTAAAAAGTGACCCGTCAATGACGGCGGAACTCTACCATGCATGTAGTGTTCTTCATTTAAAATTTTCAACCCCCTGCATTTGGCCACTAGGTTGAAAGTATCTATTGGTCAACCGTGCAAACTTACCGCCGGTGTTCACGCCGACTCATAATTTGTTGGTGCCAAGAGGAATTTCTGTGTCAAATGAATTTTTTTTGGTGCCGAATGAACGATTTCAGTGCCAAATAGAATCTGATTGTAATGAAAACAAATTAACTATGTATTGTACATTTGAGTAAAACAACGCGCCATTTGTAAGCATTGTAGATGGCACCTTGCTGCACTCTAAAAGTACGATATTTTGATTTAGTATTGCCTGGTTCCTCTCCGGGTAATCCGGCTTCCTCCACCCGTAAAGCTGTCACGGTCATGATTAGCCATTGTGCAAAAATATGTGACCTTAAACACAAATAAATAAGTATTTTAGTTGCAAAAAAGACCACAAATGATAAAAAATATTGACAATAAACAACTACTAAAATAAAACCAAGTCCATTATTAACGTTTACAAAATTATTTCATGATTTTTACTCGCTGTTTATTCACCCCAAATTACCCCTGGGAACCCATAGAAGTGAAGCATTGCTTGTTTACTTTGGTAAACAAGCGGTTTCACTAGTAAAATAGGACATGGTAACCAATGCCTGGGGTGGAAGTCCTCTAAATTGGGCAACGTTGGTATAAACTATTAGCTGAACTTGACTTTATATCCATGTTGTGGTCATGATTAGCTGCTGTGCAGAAATGTGATCTTAAACACCAATAACACTAATAAACCAATAAATTAACCCCAAATGAACTAGCAGCCAGTACATTAACTCCCAGAGTGGCTTTAAAAAATTAAGATAAAGATTTGGTAACAAATGTTTTGATATGAACTGGATAAAATGGATACTATTAATTCAGTTGACCTATGAAAAGAGCCATGATTTCACCTGTTATCTACATAGTACTTGACATGCCTGAAATCTGTCTTACCTCTCGTCGCCTGAGTGCTAGAATGTCCTATGTCCCATAGGGGACATAGGACATTCTAGCACTCAGGCGACGCTCTGTCGTCACGGTGATTTCGTCGAAAATAATGAAATAATGAACCAGAAAGCCTTTGAGACCAGCAGTAGATGTTGTTGCTGCCAAATGCTGTGTTATTTGTGCTAATAAGGAATGATCGTTTGTTTATTTCTTGAGTTAGGAACTCCCAAAAAACCAAGACCAAACTGTAAATGGGAGTACCTTTGTTTTGTGGGTTCATAACTTAAATAGGCAAACAAACGACCATTCCTCCCCGCGGGAAACCGGGAAGTGAAGCAGTGTCTGTTCATTGCGGTAAACAGTCTGTTTTGCTCTCAAAATAAGACCCAGTCACCAATGCTTGGGAGGTGCAAACCCTCTCTAAAATGGGCAACATGGCTTATTAACGCTCACCCCTGGTCTTGAGTTGATACTCATCTTGTGGTCATGAGCAGCCATTGTGCAAAAATGTGATCTTAAACACCAATAAATAATAACGACCATTCCTTATAATTAAACTTGAGGGGCAATAAATTTAAACACTTTCTACTTTTCGGAGTTAAAATAAAAACCTGGTCGCATCATAGTTGCTAGTGATAAGTGAATAAAAACGGCATGGTTTACAAAAAGTCTGTTTGAAATAAGAAAACATTTCACTGAAACAACTTCTTGTGTCAGTAAAATTTTATTGACCAATGAATTGCGTAAGTTAAAAGGAAACGTCATAGGCATAGGTTACGCCCAAACAACACTTCAATCTTTTCCACTTGACGGGAAGGTGCGCTCATTCAAAACACTGAATTAAATTTAATTCTGATTTTGACCATTTCGTTAGAAACTGAAAACAGTCAGTAAATGTGGAATTTTGAGCTTTCAAGGGGTTCATCTCCTTAAACAGTCGAAAATGGGTTAAGACCTCGATTTTTGAATACCCTTACTACTTACAATATTGTCCCTATCAGTTATGCGTCCGGTGAAAGAAGTTACGTTTCTCTGGCATTCCCACTTGATGTTGTTTGTGTCCAAAACAGACTATTTAAAAAAAAATTTGACATTTAGCAGCCCATGGAGGGTTAACAAATGCTTACCGACCGGAATATTTTATCCATGCAATTGGTTATGTGACACCGAGACCTATCAACAGCCATTTTCTCTTGAAAACCTACAGATGTTTGTAAAGAAATCCAATAAAAACATTAATTTTTTAAGCTTTTGATGGGTATCGCTGTTAACCACCCTAAAAGGGGTGACCGCTTGGTTTTTTGAATACCCTTATTACTTACAAAAAATGGTCCTCGGTGAATTCCACTTCCAACAAATGAGATTATGTTTATCTCTCGGGTATGCATTGGGCGCTGTGCGTGTACGAACATGGCCCATTTCAACAAAATTACGATACTTGGCAGCCTGTAGAGGGTTAATAAACGCTCACCGGAATATTTTGTCCGTGCAACTTGTAATATCACACAAAACCTGAGAATAGACAATTTTTCTTGAAAACCTACTTGTTGCTTTTAGAGAAATCCACAGAAAATGGGAATGTCAAGCTTTTAAGGGGTATCTCTCTTTAGCAGGTCCAAAATGGGTTAAGACTTCGACTTTTGAATATCCTTACTACTTACAAAAATGTTTCCCTATAAATTTTGCGCTCGATAAAAGAAGGCACTTTTCTTTGTGCGGTACCCACTGGGTGGTGTTGGTGTCCAAATACAGCCCATTTTATGACAATATTGACTTTTAGCAGCCCGTGGAGGGTTAACAAATGCTGACCGGAGTATTTTGTTCATGCAACTTCTATTGTCACGCCAAGACCTGCGCGTGGCCAATTTTTCTGGAAAATCTACACGACTCGTTTAGAAAAGACATGAATCTTTTTAGCTTTTTTTGGGGGGGGGGGGGGGGGGGGGGGTGTTGCTGTTTAACCAGACCCAAAACGGGTTAACGCTTGGTTTTTTGAACACCCCTTTTTACTTACATGATGAAAATGATCCTCGGTGAATTCCACTTCCAATAAAGGAAGTTATGTTTATTCCTCGCGTATTGTTTGGGTGCTGCGGGAGCCTGAAAACGGCTCATTTCATCAGAATTTCGATGTTTGGCAGCCCGTGGAGGGTTACCATATGCATTGCTTAATACATCTTGTGTATTAATGGTCGTGCCATAGGCAGGTCTGACAATGATGAATGTTTAAAACAAATCTGCAGGACGTGTTTCGAGAAAGTGCCTATAAACCCTAATTTAGACAGTTTTTGCCAATTTTGGCGAAATAGGGGTTAAATCGAAAATTCCGCTTGGGTACATTATTAGATTTTGTACTCCTCTATGCGTGTGCAAAATTATATGAAAATCGGTTCGAAAATGGCTTCTGAATCGTACGGACAAAATGTGTGGGGGACCCCCCCTCCCCCACCACCCCCCCCCCCCCAAAAAAAAAATAATAATCCGTAGAATAAGTCTTTTCCAGAGGGAAAAGCCTAAAAATAATAATCCGTAAAAAAATAATAGTCTTTTCAGAGGAAAAGCCTACAAATATATTGGATGTACGATGTTTCGACATCATTTCAACTTGAATATGGTCCTGCGAAATTTGACTTAGAACAGATTCACGAATCTAATAGGCAACAGATTTTTAATCGAATTGGCTGAATAATAACGCTTGCGATTTCTCGATTTCACCACGTGATGCGATGGATGCGATGGCACGTTCAGCGTTCAGAAATGGACTGTATTGCAGTGGTTTCTTAAAGAATAATTCTCTCTCTCTCTCACCCACGCTCTCTCTCTCTCTCTCTCACCCACGCTCTCTCTCTCTCTCACCCACGCTCTCTCTCTCTCTCACCCACGCTCTCTCTCTCTCTCTCACCCACGCTCTCTCTCTCTCACCCACGCTCTCTCTCTCACCAACGCTCTCTCTCTCACCCACGCTCTCTCTTTCTCTCTCACACACACACCCTCACACACCCACACACACACACGCAACATACACGCAACACACACACGCAACACACACACGCAACACCCACTCTCTCGCATTCACACTCTGTCACTCACTCTCTCTGCCTATTGCACTAGATGCGGTCTCTTGATCTTGAGTACAACAAGACGCAACCTGCAATGCTTTAGCGTTGCCGATAGCACCTAGTTACACTCAATAAGCAAGCTAGGAGCAATGCATTCCATTAGAAGACGTCGTGCGATTCACGGAGAAACTGGAAACGGGGATATTCCGTGTTTTCAACTTTATGTAATGCAATGACAATAACGTCATGACTGCAATGGGAACTCGAGTAACTTTTGAGAAATCTGACGGAGATGGAGATGGATCATTGTGTGAAACACTTGGCGCGATCGTTGTTCATCGCGACCAATTCGATTCGTATGCATGTCTGAAATTCAATAACGAACTGAAATCGATTCGATCATCAATTCAAAATTAAAATAATCGCAGCCCTCTAAACTTGACATATTTTCAATTCCACGCAGTCTGCCTTTATGTACTTGATATATTTAATATGAGAACGAATATAAGCGCTTCCTCATTTCTTTGGCACCGCAGATATGTTATCACTTTACCCAACACAACTAGAGGACGGACTTGCAAAAGAAATCCTAGAATAACTAAACATTTTCATTTTGTAACAAAAAAAATATATTTGAGCAAAAACTCGAAAAAAAGCTTGAATGGCGTTTATTTATGATTAGCGGAAGAACTCCATTTCTCCTTACGGAAGATGGTTTGTCTTATTGTCGGGTGAACCGTTTACCCAACGAATCTGCAACAACCGACCGTGTAATTTAAAAATTATGAGGGTTCACAAGATATGGTTTAGTTGAATATTTTTGAAAAATCAAAAATTAAAATAATAAATTTTAATATCGTCTGCGTTGGGTAAAGGGTTACCGCACATGAATGGATACAAGTTTTAATAGCGCCGATTGTGTCTTTAACCCTTCATTCAGTGTAACGGCCAAAACCGGCCAGCGCTATTCATTAAAACTCGCCAACTAATTTTCATTATTTTTTTCATTTTTTGTCTCAAAAACATAGGTTATGACCCCTCATTGGAACGAGCTCGTCGAGCTCGTTCCAACGAGGGGTCATAACCTATGTTTTTGAGACAAAAAATGAAAAAAATTAGTTATTCAAGAATTTTTGTTTGCAAGTGTCGCCTGCTTTTCATGTTAGGTAAAGGGTTAAATGAAATAGTTTAATTTAAATGATATCGTCTTCGTCCTTTTCACCTGTCAACTGAGTTATCGCCTTCTCCATGACAGAGGTTTTCTTCTAAAACCCGAATGCGCCTTTCATGCCCTCTCACTATTATTTTCATCTTTCGGATATCATCCAATATATTTTGTGCGTCGACTCCCTGCATAAAAAATGAAAATACACAGAATCACACGCGTGTGGGAATGGGTTAACCGAAATGGCACGAGTGCCAACGCGGAAGGATAATTCGAGAGGCCACAGGCCTCGAGTTTTATCCTTCCGCGATGGCACAAGTGCCATATCGATTAAACCATTCATACACGCATGTTGCGTGTTTATTACACGCCTTCACGTCTACAAGAAAATATTAGGACATTCGGCAATTCATTTGACAACTATCAAAAAAAGAACACATTTTATCGCCAACCAAATTTGTGAGGGGAACCCGTGTTATTGTTTCGTCCCCTGAGGTCCAATGTGTTACATGTGCCTACTGGAACATAGAACACATTGGAACTCGGGGGACGATTTTCACGAAAGGTAGCGATTCAGATTATAATTGCATTGCACGATTTGTAGAAAATCCAGTGAAATTTAGCTTCTATTTAAAAGTGGCCCCTCAACGATTTCCTTTCCGCAAATATGTGCGGAACAGATTTTCATTTTCCTCACATTTTAGCGTTGCTATAAATGGGGATTACATAGAACAGGCGTGTAATAAAAGAATTTAGGGTCTTAGCTGTTTTTAATTTTGAACTCATTTAAAATCTAGTGAATGTGTAGCGTGGAGGGCGACCAACACAACCATAACCATGGAGTGAGGTTAAATGTATCGCCAAAATTTTGTGGTGCATTGACTGACACTTTACCTGAACCCAGTGGCCTAGCCAGGGGAGGGAGATCCTAGTTAAAAACAAGAGAGGCCCCAAATCCCCCATGGCGGCCTTCCAAGTATCATTTGCCCCACTCCCGAAAATTACTGGAGGGCCCCTTATTATAGAATCCTGGTTACACGCTTGCTCTGAACATATGTTCCTTCACATTAGTATTTCTGCCCTGTTGATATTCAAAAAAGTGTTTTGAGAACTATTCATTTTCTGCGGATGTTTAAGGTCAAATTCAGCATCAGACGCCACATCGGGACCGCAACAAAAGCGTGAAATCAATTTTGACCAATAGTTTATAACTGCTACCCGATGTTCAGGAACACCGTACATTTGTCCAGAGGGAATTTCACCAGCGGACATTACCCCAAGCGGACATTACCCCAAGCGGACATTACCCCAAACGGACATTTCTCTTGCGGACATTTCCTCAGTGTGGGCGGACCATTCCCCAATATGGGCAGGCATTATCCCACCATTTCCTCAAAGACGTATGAACATTATAAGATAGTAAGACCTCTTATTATAGAATCAAGAATTCAAGAACTTGAAACGATCTGCTTTTTTCTATATTGAAAAAACAGGCCCTGGTAACATTTCTTGAAACGCTCTCTCAAAGAGCGTTCCAGGAAACGATACTTGGACATGGGTTTTATCTACACAGAAAACATATAATGCAGATTACTTAAGCACTTTTAGTGAACGATTTAACTTATTCAGTTGTACCGTATTCATATTTGTCACAAGACAATGTTGGCTGTACACAAATCATAGCAGTTCTTATCCCGGCATAAAAGTTTGCTCGATCACAAAGAGCGTAAGATTCCAATTATGGGACTATATATTTCATTATAAAAACAAAATATACAAAAAGCAAACAACCACCCCCCCCCCCCCTAAAAAAAAACTAGAATAAAACAGAGAATGCTGGGGAAATCAGTTTTTCTGGAAAAAAAACCTTGGGATAATGTCCGCCTGGGAAAATGTCCGCTGGAGAAAGACGTTATTTACCAATTAAATCGAGTGTTCCTTCACATTACATTGCTTGGACTAAAACAAATCCGAAAGTGTGCATGAATTTTCATAGGTAATCCTTTGTAAAATGTCCCCAACAGTGTTCACACACGGAACAAAAGTTTTGCTGGGAAGTGGATTTTTTCTTCCATTGCCAAAATAATGCCAAATGAAGAAATTAGTACCAAATGGAATCTGATTGTAAATTAGGACAAATTAAACATGTGTTGCCCATTGAGTGCAACCAGACTAAAGCATTTCACGTGGCACCTTGTTTCATTCAAACTACGATATTTTAATTTAGTACTGACTGGGTCGTTTTAGCAAAAAAGAACACCACAAATGATAAAAAACTTAGATAATAAATAAAACAAAAAATAATTACTAACGTGTACAAAACAATGTCATACTTATTATTTATCAACGTGTATTCATTCAAAATAAACTACGGTAGCAAATATTTTATTCCCGAAGCCTTATAAAACGATTGGGTAAGATAAAAAACATTAAGTATCAAAGAAATGTTTTTTTTTAATAAAAATCAGATTAAATGGATACACTCTTGCTTCAGTTGACCCAAAACAAAGCAGGCCATGATTAAACATCTAACCTATAAATTACCAGAAAGGTGTAAATTCTATCTCGCCTGTGACGACAGACAGCAATTTGATGGAAAACGACATACTGAAATAATAAATCGCAAAACCTTTTAGATCTACCAAAATGATACTTTTGATTCCAAATTTTGATGTTAGAGTGTTTTTGGCACCAAAATATTTTAGTGCATCGTTTTCACGACACAGACTGAAGAACACTGGTCCCCAAACCACGATCTATTGAATACAGTACAGTCGACGTGTACTGGTCGGAAACCACGTGTGGGCAGTAATGTCCATGCATGTGTTTACCAGGTAATAATGAAAGTGTCAATGACACTGTAGGTTAACTTGTTTATGTGTTGTGCTTAATGAAAAGGATAATGTTCAGTTTATGAAAGGATTATGAAATGAGACAAGAATTATGATAATTGAGAATTTGTTAATTTCTGTTCCCTGTATGCTATGTTTTTAATAAAAAATAGCATGAGGTGTAAACTGTACTAAAGAACTATGGGGTTGGGTTAATGTGGACCTCACAGTTGATGTAGGTGGCCCTCGCAGTTAACGTAAATTATTCCAAAACGAGTCATCCTATCAAGTTACATTGAAATCCCTTCATAAATACGGCCTGTAGACTGTGCTAAAGGTTTTCGGGCTTCAGGCCTGTGTAGCCATCACGGTTGACCGATTGCAACTAAAAGGGGCCGCCCTCATCTCGATCGACATTATACGGAGTCATTCTACAAAGTTACAATGACATCTCTTCACAAATACGACCTGTAGTCTGTACTAAAGTTTTTCAGATTTTGGACTCGGGAAGCCATCATGGTTGAATGATCGCGACCAAAAGGGGACGTTCTCATCTGGGCATTATCTGGAGTGATCCTACGAAGTTACAATGATCGGGCTTCGGGTCTCTGTAGCCGTCGCTGTTGACCAATCACGACAAAAAGGGGATATCATCATCTAAGCATTATATGGAGTCAACCTAACAAGTTACAATGAAATCTCTTCATAAATCCTACCTATAGACTATGCTAAAGGATTCTGGGTTTTTGGCTCGGGCAGCCATCAAGGCTGAATGATTGCGACCAAAAGAGGACGTTCTCATCTAGACATTATTTAGAGTCAACCTACCAAGTTACAATGAAATCCCCTCATAAATATGACCTGTAGACTGTGCTAAAGGTTTTCGGGTTTTGGGCTTGAGCGGTCGTCAAGGTTGACAGATCGCGACCAAATGGGGAAGTTCTCATCTAGACATCATACGGAGTCATCCTACCAAGTTACAATGAAGTCCCACCATATTAAATATGACCTGCAGACCGTGCTAAAAGTTTTTGGTTTTCGGACTTGGGCAGCCATCACGTTTGACAGATCATGCCCAGAAGGGGGACGTTATCATTTTGACATTATACAGAGGCATCATACCAAGTTACAATGAAATCCCTTCATAAATACGACCTGTAGACTGTGCTAATGTTTTTTGGGTTTTGGGCTCGGGCAGCAATGACGGTTGACTGATAGCGACCAAAAGGGAACATTCTCATCTAGACATGACCCCAAACCTCCATATGAAATTTCGTGACAATCGGACAAGAACTACGGGGTGTAGCCTGTGCGAAAGGAAAATGTGAACCGACTCAGACTTCCGCACGTGCGATGGCAATAGCTTGTCTTGACTTTGTCACGTTAAGCTAAAATTCATTATCAGCAAAATTTTAATTAATGAAACACGGGGCTGTAACTGGTGCGTCATTAATTGAATTTTTGATGATTATTCCTATAATTAGTGTTTGAAATCTGTTATTGCTTCTGTAGAAATATTGCCCAGCTGTAGAAAGTGACCAGTCCACTGCGGCCGTACTGCATGCCCTTAACACATACAAAAAAAAACAAACAAAAAACGAACCGAACAATTTTCCTGTAACCGAACCGAAACGAATATGAGTAATCAAAACCTTCCAGCTCAAACAAATGTTTTTAACATTTTTATAAAAAGTGACATGGCTATTTTCTAGATAATTGGAAACAGACATCTAAATGTGGAAACAAAATAAATGGTAATATATGTATTTAAGTGAAGATGCAATCCTTTGTCTTGCGTTGTCACCATAACTTGTCAGCGTTATTCGCAGGAAAATCGTCATTTATTAAAATATAATTATTTTATTCAATTCTTGCCTTAGATCAATGAGCGTAACCTTTCATTGGAACGAAATCGTCGAGCTCGTTCCGATGAGGTCTTCCAAGCTATGAGTTTAGCGCAAAATGCAAATCTTAAGTTCTTTAACCCTTTACCTAACATGAAAAGCAGTCGGCACTTGCTCAAAAACATAGGTTATGACCCCTCGTTGGAACGAGCTCGACGAGCATAACCAATGTTTTTGAGACAAAAAATTAAAAAAAATAATGAAAATTAATTGGCGTTTTTTTGCGAATAACGCTGAACAGTTTTTGCCCTTACGTTGGGAAAAAGGTTAATATTTATTTTGAAAGTGTTTTCATCTACTCGCACTAGCTCCAAGAGGGTAATAAATAATGTGAGATGGTTATTTTTAATAAATGTGGCGTATCAACGGCATCCAATCCCCAGAACAGAATAGTTTTATAAACAGGGAAAATATACTTACGGGCATGTTCAAGGTTTGTAAAATACTCTCCAGTGCCGCAACCATTTTCTCATTTTCAGTTTTCAGCTAGAATGATTAAAAACGAAAGGTACATTTGGGTTAGTAAAAAAATGATTTAAATGATTACTTCTCGCTTTGATTAACTTGAACAGATGTGAGAGGACCCAATACAACACGGATGTTCAATTGTGTCCCAAAACTGAAAAAAAGAAATTCCAGAACGTGGCATTTTTTAACCAAAGCACGTTTATTTATTTGGGGGCGCGGTGGCGTTGCGGTAATCGGCTCTCGACAGATCACCGAAGTTAAGCAACGTCGAGCCCAGTTAGTCCTAGGATGGGTGACCGTCTGAACGATCGATTCGGACTCCCGCGTCGTGTCCTTGGGCAAGGCACTTAACTCCGATTGTCCACATGGAGGCACGATGACGCCCTGTACTAAGACGTACTACACGTCGATGGTGCACATTTGTGTCTTCAACCAATCTGATCCTGCCTGTGCTGCAGTAAGGAGTTACTATGTTGGGAGAGCTGGCAGCTGCTCGTCGTTGCTCGGTGGTTCTCTCTTGGTACGCCAGCTTCCCCTACCCGTAAAACTGTAAAACCGTCACGGTCATGATAAGCCATTGTGCCTAAATATGTGACCTTAAACACCAATAAATAAATAAATATAATTTATGTGTTTATTTATTGGAGTGTAATGACACTTGCGACAGTCAGGGTCACCTCGTGTCGGGTAGTTTAAGAGGTGGAGGAAGCCGGAGTATCCGGAGAGAACCACCGAGCAACGGCGAGCAACTGTCAAACTCCCCAACGTACTAACTCCATACAGGCAGGGTTTGCATTGGTTGAAGACAGGTGCAACATGGACGTGCTGTACGCCTTAGTACACACCACTTCAGTGCCCTCACATGGGCAATCGGGATGAAGTGCCTTGTCCAAGGACACAACGCAGTTACTCCTGGCGGTGATCGAACAGTGGACCTCTCGGTTTGAAGTTCAAAGCCGTAACCACTTACACCTCACTCCCTACCAAAGCATGTTCGATCGTTCATTAATAGGTATTGCTTGTCAACTGGATATCGGAAGATGGAAAATGAGATTTAATGAATCAATACGATAGGGAGCGCGATGGCTCAGTGGTAGACTGTTGCACTTCTGTTCTAGAGGTTCCGAGTTCGACCCACGTCCGGGTCAACCCGCGTTGTGTCTTTGGGCAAGGCACTTTATTCGGATTGCCTGCATAGGGGCACGATGGCGCCGTGTACTAAGGCATACTGCACGTCGATGGTGCACATGTCTTCAACCGCTGTAACCCTGCTTGAGCAGAGTTAGAATGTTGAGGAGCTGACAGTTGCTCGTCGATGCTCGGTGGTTCTCTCCGGGTATTCCGGCTTCCTCCACCCGTAAAACTTTTACGGTTACGATTAGCCATTCCGCACAAGTATGTGACCTTAACCACCAACAATAAATCAATAAATCAATACGATAGCAGTTTAGCACAGATGTGATAGAAAACATTGTGCTTGAGCAGAATGCACTCTCCTGCCTTTTAAGTTACGATACAGAGAAGTCGAGCACAAACCCTCAAAACAACCCGGATCTAACATTGCTCGTCCTTGAAGAACAACATTTGTAAAATGGAATTCTAGAAATATCCTTCACTGATACTGAGGTTTAGCGTGTGAAAGGGGCGGTGCGTCTGTAAAAATCTGCAACTAAATGTGTTTAAAATATTACATAATATACTACTCAAAGTTTGCTAAGCACCAAATATTTGACTAATCATTGTGAAATTTTCTTGTGACACATTTGCGATATTTTTGGTGGATATGATTGAGGAATGTAATGAGAAGGTCTCATTACATTAGCTCTCTTGACAGGCAGACTTTTCGTGACAGTCATGGAAAGCACGTACCCCTTGATTTCCATGATGTGTTCGTGTACTGTCGACATGTACATGAGTTGTGTAGGGTATTCAGTCTTCATTTCCACACAAACCCTTGTGATTTAATGACTGAATATGGCGAATGCAAATGTAAGAAAACATCTGTCGGAAGCAGAAATTTGGCGGGCTGTAGGGATGGGGGAACAAGGGACTACCCATCGTCAGGTTGGTGAAGCCCTTGGTGTGCACCATACAGTGATCACCAGAGCATGGGCAAGAATTCAGCAGTATGGCGCACCAGTCAGATGACATGGTGGTGGCAGAGACAGGGCAACATCTTCAACTGAAGATCGGTTGGTGATCATTCAGGCCCGTAGGAACCGATTTGACACAGCAACAAACTTCGCAGTGACCTTCAGAATGCATCCGGGGTAAATGTTTCGACGCAGACTATCCGGGCAAGGTTGCACGAAGGTGGTCGCCGACCATGAAGACCGTGTATTCGAATTCAGCTGCCCCAGAACCTCCACCATGCACGATATGAATGGGCCATGGATCACGTTGGATGGACCAGAGAAGACTGGAGACCTGTCCGTTTTACAAATCAGTCAAGGTACTGCCTACACAACACAAATGGGCGTCTATGGTATGGAGAAGACAAGGAGAGCGATTCCATGCAGCCAACATTGCTGAGCATGACCGCTATGGCGGGGGTCAATAATGGTCTGGGGCGGCATCAGATGGGATGGACGTACATAGCTCTGTATCCTTGACCGTGGTGCATTGACTGCACGGCGGTATATTGATGAGATCCTGGATGCCCACGTCAGATTGTATGTAGGTGCAGTGGGTGATAGATTCATTCTGATGGACCATAATGCCCGTCCTCATGTTGCCCATGCTGTTCGGGAGTACCGACAGAGGGAGGGGATTGAGCGTATGGACTGGCCAGCAAGATTCCCTGACCTCAATCCAATCGAACATGTCTGGAATGAGTTGCAGCTTGTAATTTCGGTCCAGTCAAGAAGTGTCCAGGAGCTTGGTGCCAGGCTGGTCCAAGAATTGAACAACATCCCAAAAAGGACCATCTGGAACCTGATTGGGAGCGTAAGAAGGCGTTGTCACGCTGTAATTAATAATGTATCTCATACTCGATACTGAACCCATACCAGTTCGCTCCATCAACTTTGTGGCAAATTTGAAAAATTTCTCTTTTACCAATAATATCCATTTTCCATGTTTATCGTATTCAAAAGCTAAAAAATAATGTCAAACACAAACAAAATTTTAATTTCTGTGCTTAAATCATTAAAGATAAATAAAAAATATATACACTTTTCATAACAATATTTAAGCTAAAACGTAAAACAGGTAGTTGGATATACTTGGTGCTTAGCAAACTTTGAGTAGTATATAATACAAGACAACATGTGTATTGACATATTTGTATACTCTTAAATTATAAAACGTTTGGTGTAATCATGAATAATATTATGGAAATAAGTGTGCACTGTAGATTGTTCATGGGCACTTGATACTGGATTTAGTAGCTTTGATACAGACGATATCTAGTGTTTTTGAGTGGATGCCGAAAATTATCTCATGAGTGACCGAGACAAATGTTTATTTCTCGCGTGCGCTTGCGCGAGCGAAAATTGCCTTTTCTCTCGGTCACAAGTGAGATAATTTTCGGTATCCACTCAGAAACACTAGATTTTCTTTCTATTATACTCTTGTTATAAGAATCTGATAATTCTACTCGCTTCAACCTGTAATTGATGCATGCATGGAAGGAAACAGCGCATAGAACCAATGATACGCGGACGTGATTTGATTGATACTTGGAACAGATAGCGTCTTGCAATCCGATTCATCTGGCGGGTTTCTAGTCCAAACATGGCCTGAAAGTCCGTAATATAAGTTTCTGGTTTGATTCGTCCTTTGAAAGGACGTACCAAACCAAAAAACTTATATTACGGACTTTCAGGCCATGTTTGGACGAGCAGGTTCATGCATCAATTCAAGGTGAATACGTGTTGAATTATTGCTGGAAATGAGCGGTATCCACTCAAAAACACTAGATTTACTTTTCGTTATACGCTTTTAGAACAAATTGATCATTTTGAATTGTCATAATGAAAAATGTCCTCTTTTACCAATAATATCCGTTTTCCATGGTTATCGTATTCAAAAGCTACAAAATAATGTCAAACACAAACAAAATCTTAATTTCTGTACTTAAATCATTAAAGATGTAATTAAGTAAAAAATAGATACACTTTTCATTACAATATTTTAACTAAAAAAAAGTAAAACAGGTAGTTGGATATACTTGGTGCTTTGCAAACTTTGAGTAGTATAGTTGCATTTTCAGTATGAACAATTACAGAAATAAAATAACATACTTTTTATCACGTCTATTAGTCTGCAAATCCAGAGGTTTAGTCATCACACCGTATTCTTGAACTATTCGTTTTGGATAGAAGTAGGATAGTCCATCTTTACTCTGTGTATACGTAAATATATTGTCATTCATTCCAAATCTTCGGTTGATAACACTGCCTGTCTATAGGATCTTGATTACATTCAGATATGTGTCATTGGTCAGTTCATTCTGGCGTTTGTTGATACCTTTACAGCTCACCCAGTAAGTCCTGCTGCACAACCCAATAATAAAAATTCTGTTTAAATCTGCAGCATGAATGGATATCCGGGATCCGTTTTGTACTTGGATTTTTATGAAGTCCTCTCTGTGAAAGCTGCATGCCTCATACGGTAAACATGCACGCAAATGTTGGTAGAATTCTTCTTCTCTGGGCGGATAACTTGCTTTAGTGATGGCTGTGGTAAAGCAATATACAAACTGTTGATATTAGATTCGCATTAATTAAAGTCGCGACGATCCACATGTACACTCAGGGGTTCATAATAGAATTCCAGCATTCGAGGCTTGGCATACTGGTATAAAAAAAAGAACCCGACATGTAGAGGCAAGTCCAGTTTTATTGCATGTTTACTCATCTCCACTTCGTACAAATCTCCACTTAATTTGCTCAACTTCTGAACGCCATCACAATAAACAACGTTCACATGGTAATCTTTATTTGTGACTGTTTTTCCATATCAGCTGTTTCCAAGTAACTTTATTGTATCGGGCACTATTGATTTGTTAGATTCGACATCACCTTGCATCGGAAACTTGTTCGCCAAAGTTATGAAAACAACCATTCGGCGGGTACTGGGTCACTAGATATATGTGGCTCACTTGTAATCCGTTTCAAGGTCCCACTTTAAAATGGGTACAGCTAGAATAATGTTTTCCATGATAGCTTCCGATTAGGTTCCGTCTTGGCTGGCTCATAATTTTATTTTCTTCTGCGTATGCTCTCGTTTGATCCCCGATATCCAATCTTGAAATGTTCGTGTTCTTGAAGATGGGAGAAGGGGGTGGGGTGGGGTGAGGGTGACAATATACCCCATCCACTGGTGAGCCATACGTCCGTAGGTTTGCGAATATTCAAGCGTGAATTCTTACTCTTCTCCCCGATGGATATAGCAACTGGCAGGCATTTCGTGCCCCAATGAGTACAGATAAAGCGAATACGCATTAAATCCGACGGTACCAGCACATCCTTTAGCTTGTGCCCTGCATGTTGCAGATCTCGGCATAGTCGCATTCTTTTCATGGTACCGGCTGAAGATGATGGATGGTCCACCAATGATGTTGTCTTTCACAAGATGGTGAAAATCCTTATTCTTGTCATTAAAGCTTTCAAACATTACCTCTTCCTCGACTGTGTTGAAGAGATATTTCATGGTTAGCAAGGGAACTCCGCACGTCCTACTCTTCTTCAGCATCAGCACTTTCCGCCGAGTCCTTCCGAGATAGACAGAATTGAGACCGATTCGGAGAGTGCAATAGCGACGGTTACTGCGAGAACGATGGTAGATGCCAGCAATAGTATGAAACCCAAGATTACGCGAATTTATATCAGACGGATCCGTTGAGCGCAGATTCTGCCCTCAGCTTGCGCGACGGAGATGATGGCACTCTATACTTTGGTGACAAACGAGTGAAAATAGCCGACGACTATAATCTGATCGTCGACGATCTAGAATATGAAGGTACTGAAGGATTGTGGAATCTGCTCGTGCTCACTAAACCTAACAATTATGTGGCAGAGAACTATAAAACTTACGGTGATCTCCTGGTTCTAACTAATGTCACGAGAAAAAACGATTCCAGAGAAACGAGACCGAAAGTGAGCAGAAGTTCGAGGTGGAAGAACGTGGTGAAACACATATGGGAGGAGAGGGTGGGGGCGGGGACGGTGGCTCAGTAGGTAGAGGTGCGAGCTGCAAGCCGACAGGTCGCGACAAGGACGCGTTGTGTCCTTGGACAAGACCTTTCACCCCCATTGGTGTCGTGAGGGGCACGGTGACGATGTGTATTAAGGCGTACTACACGTCGATGGCGCACCTTTCGTCAACCAATGCAAACCCTGCTAGTGTGGAGTTAGTATGGTGGGGAACCTGACAGTTGATGATTGTTCTCTCTCTGGGTACTCCGGCTTCCTCCAGCCGTACAACTGTCCGACACGAGGTTACTCTGGCTGTCAAAAATGTCGTTAAATCCCAGTAAACAAATAACCCAAATCTGTTATTATATATTCTACTCAAAGTTTGCTAAGCAACAAATGTATCCAACTACCTGTTTTACGTTTTAGTTGAAATATTGTGATGGAAAGTGTATATATTTTTTATTTAATTATATCTTTAATGATTTAAGTACAGAAATTAAGATTTTATTTTTGTTTAACATTATTTTTTAGCTGTTGAATACGATAACCATGGAAAATGGTTATTATTGGTAAAAGAGGACATTTTTCAATTTGCCAAAAAGTTGACGGAGCGAACTGGTATGGGTTCAGTATCGAATATGAGACCCATTACTGTTAATTGCAGCTTGAAAACGCCTTCTCATGCTCCCAATCAGGTTCCCGGTGGTCCTTTGTGTGACGTTGTTCCATTCTGGGACCAGCATGGCACCAAGCTCCTGGATACTTCTTGGCTGGACTGGACTGGACGTGATGAAATTGCAAGCTGCAACTCATTCCAGACATGTTCGATTGGATTTAGGTCATTATCGTCCATCAGAATGAGTATATCACCCTTTGCACCTGCATACAATCTGACGTGGACATCCAGGATCTCATCAATATACCGCTGTGTAGTCAATGTACTACGTTCAAGGACACAGAGTTCTATACGTCCATCCCTGCTGATGCCGCCCCAGACCATGATTGATCCTCCGCCATAGCGGTCATGCTCAGCAATGTTGGCTGTATGGAATCGCTCTCCTGGTCTTCGCCATACGCTAGAACGCCTATCTGTGTGGTGGAGGCAGTACCTTGACTCAACTGTAAAAAGGACAGGTCGCCAATCTTCTCTGGTCTATCCAACGTGGTCCATGGTCCATTCATATCGTGCCTGGCGGTGGTTCTGGGACAGTGGAATGCGAATACATGATCTTTTCGATCGGAGATCACCTTTGTGCAACCTTGGCCGGATAGTCTGCGTCGAAACATTTACCCCATTCTGAAGGTCACTGCGAAGCAGGGTTGCTGTCGCAAAGCGGTTCCTACGGGCGTGAATGATCAAAAACCGGTCTTCAGCTGCAGATGTTGACCTCTCTCTGCCACCACCATGCCGTCTTATTAGTGTGCCATACTGCTGAAATCTTGCCCAGGCTCTGATGATCGCCGTATGGTGCACACCAAGGGTTTCACCAACCTGTCGATGGGTAGCCCCTAGCTCCACCATCCCAACAGCCCGCCACATTTCGCTTCAGACAAATGTCTTCTTACATTTGCATTTGCCATATTCAATCATTAAATCACAAGGGTTTGTGTTAAATGAAGATTGAATACCCTTCACATGTCATGTATATGTAAACAGTACACGAAAACATCATGAAAATCAAGGGGTACATGCTTTCCATGACTGTCACGAAAAGTCTGCCCGTCAAGAGAGCTAATGTAAACACTGGGGACCATCTCAATACATTCCTCAATCATATCCACCAAACATATCGCAAATATGTCACAAATGTCACAATAATGTGTCAAATATTTGGTGCTTAGCAAACTTTGAGTAGTATATTTATTAAAAAAGAAAAAAAAAACAAATATTTTTATAACATAATTTTTTGTAGATAATAGGAAATTAAATAAAAATTAACAAATGTCTTTTTTTAAATTCAAATCAATTTGTGTATATAAATCACAAATATATAAAAAGTAAAAAAGTTTAAATGACGGGGAAAAACATAAAATATTTTTATTTCAATGCATGTTGTCAAAGATTGTTTTGTTATCTTTGCTGGGTATAGTTTTATCCCAGCTGTGTGTACATCAATTGATTGTCTTGACAACACAATTGACAACAGAAGCTTGTGGTAATTGTTTCAGTGGTGTTGGAGATAAACCTGGCTTATATTGTTTGGAATACAATCAGGGTGAATGACTAATATCCTTAGAAAAACGAAATCATTGTGAATAGGGTTGATAATTATAGATAAGCGAAGGTAATTATTGGGCTCTATTCAATTTCGATTTTTGTTTGTTACTAAAATATTTTGGACCATGCATTTTATTGAACGGAGAAACCATAAGTTTTCGCATTTGTTAAAGTGACCGGATACGTACAGTGGTGCTGTGCCCGGATTGTTCGTTTGTATTCAAAGGAGGTTTACTCTGGACCGAAAATCACAGATTTCCTCAATATAATCTTCTTTACAACGCGCATTGTATAACATTTATTACATTTGTTGAATTGCATGTCATGTCAGTATTGGGTTTGAAAGTAGTTTGGGTGCTATTAAATGTGATGGAATCGCTTTCAGTGATGCAGTCACACAATAAACAGTTTGGGCGGTTACTTTTGCTTACTTTAGATGCCCTTTTGCCCCAAACTTTGATTTGTCAAAGTTATTTTTAAATTAGCAGGTAGTCATTTACTATTAATTATATTTGTTTTCTCCAGAATGCCATTTAAGTTTTCTTTTTGCTTTTGGAAATTAAGATTTTATATCGTGTGTCAGTAATGTCTGTCAGGGTAACCTCTTTTTCTTAATTCTTCACGCATCTCCGTTAATCTTGTTTTGCGTAAGCCCGGGTTTTTAATAATGGTGCGAATTCCTCGTTCCAGATTAAATGAAATGTTGGTTTTTGTATGCCCTGGGTAGCATGATTTGAAATGTAAATATAGCTAGGTGTCTGTTGGTTTACAGTAAATATCCGTCTTTAGTTTATTTTTATCTTTTATAACCAGGATGTCCAGGAATAGAATTTGTTCTTTACTGGATTCAACTGTGAATTTTAGATCTAGACAAATTGAGTTAAGAAGGTTGTGGAAGTGTAATATGCTTCCCCCCTTTCCGTCCCAAATTATGAAACAGATGTACACTTTTAGTTTCCAGTTATTGGCGATGCATTCTGAATAAGTCTCGGGGAATATTTCTTTCAACCGTAGATATAAAATATTTTCCTCCAGATATGCAAGAGTAAGAATTGCGTAAGCTATGACGAATTAATTTATGGATTTTTGCGGAAATGCACGTTGGTGAATTATACTTACATTTTCAATAGCATCCGTCGTTTCTGTCTCTGGGGAGTCGTCTACAGCTGAAAAATAAAAACAGAACAAAACCCAATACGCATTTACATCGGGCAGTATTTAGGTAGGATGAAGCGCCGTAGGCGCGGAAAACATGCTATTTGCTGCAAGTAACTGTCGGATTCACTTCATTTACTTACCAGTGCAAAATAAGCAAGGGTGCCACTTGAACGTTGGCGTACCACCGATAGCAGATGTTTTGACCGAATAACGTGCAAGGCCGATTGTATGCACAAAGCGATTGTGCTCAGAAAACTTGGACCAAATGTGTCCGCAAATGAGTCGATTCTATCTGACATTGCACGACCTGCAGATTAGGAGACCTAATTAACTACTATGACTCACGTAGTACTCGTCTTGGTGTGCAATCAGAGTGCAAAACACAGTTTATGTAATCAAATGCACTCGTTTTATTGCCGATGATGGCCGTTCATCGTCTTCTAAACACGATTTACCTATTTTCAACACAAATCATTGGATGGTCACATAATAGAATGTGACTAGTTTTTGCACCTTATTCATAAAATATGTTAAAAATAACATGAAAATGGGACATTGTATTCCGTAAACATGAATTGGGTGTATTTGTAACTTATTACTTTTCATTGCAATCGCCGATCCCGTATCTTTTGTGACTTTGGATTTTCAACAAGCATGTTTCACCGCTTACTAAACAAATATCACCCTGAGATGAAAATCATATAACAACAAAATTACGTGCCCCACCCAAAAAAAAATAAAAAAATTAAAAATTAAAAATTAGGTCTGAAAAAGTTTTGTCGTCATGCGCATTATTGGGCAGACTGTGTGCTCAGACAATTGACCAGGGATGAATCGTCCTTATTTTCAGGCTATCGGGGAAATGAAATCCAGTGCAGAAAATACACAGAACGACACACGGTTGTGAATGGGTTAATCGATATGGCACGAGTGCCAGCACGGAATGATAAAACGAGAGGCAGGCCATATCGATTAACCCATTCACACACACGTGTTCTGTGTTTATTACACGCCTTCATGTCAACAAAGAAATATTAGAAGGGCACTCAGCAATTTATTTGACAACTATCAACAAAAAAGAACACATTTTATCACCAACCAAATTTGTGAGGGGAACCCGTGTTAATATTTCGTTCCCTATTGGCAAATAGAACATTTGTGTTTCCCGATTTGTAGAAAATTGCAGTGAAATTTAGCTTCTTTTTAAAATAGTCTATCAACGATTTCCGTGCCACACATATGTGCGGAACAGATTTTCATTTTCCGCATGGTTCAGTGTTGCTGTAGATGGGGATTACATAGAACATGCGTTTAATAAATTAACGAACAGGTGAGTATTGAATGCTACTTTTCAAAATTCTCCCAGGGCAGCCCCGCCCCAACGCCCAAAGAAAAATACATCCACTCGTCCCTCCTCTAATTATACACACTGCGTCGTTAATCTCTACGTGAGAGGCGCACGCCCCTCTCCTCTTAATTTCAGGAAGACATCACTGGTCTTTCGGCACTGGAACATTTTTATGTTTAGAGAAAATCTCGACATGTTAAATATTTGCTACTAATGTGCTGTACATTTTGAAAAACTATATTGTTAATATATCGCGCCAAAAGCACTTGTGGTAATTCAAATGCTTTGTCATCCCCCGTGAGATAATTCCCATATAAACTCACAAACCATGGGCATTCTCTATATATACTGAGTCAAGAAAGAAAGTATAATAAACTTTGAGGAGCAATGTTTTAGTACATGTATTATCGACTTTAATCCCTAACAAATTATTGTAAATTCATGTTTCGTGTCTAGCTGTATGAATTTGCATAATTTCATGTTCTTACTGTTGCCAGCGTCACGTTAGGACGCGCAATTCAGACATGGGGAGAAATGAAAAGTTCACACATGCTGTCAATCGCGTGTAGTATGTTCACCGTTTGCCTCTTGGATGGCAAGACATCGACGGCGCATGGACTTGATAAGTCTCTTGATCTCACCCTGTGGTACTGCGTTCCACTCTTACCTTCGAACATTACGTAAATCGCCTAACGCTTGAAGATCCTGAAGTCGTACCCAACGGTCCAATTGATCCCAAAGATGCTCGATTGGCAACAAATCTGGCGAATGTGGGGGCCAGGGAGGAAAGAAGTTCGATGCTCTGCTCCTCAAGAAAGTCACGACAGATACGCGCCACGTAACATCGTGCATTGTCTTGCTGGAATAACTGCAATCCGACGTTAGCGTTGAACAACGGGACAACAACAGCGTTAAGAATTTCGTCCCTATACTGCTGTCCACTCAGATTACCTTCAATAAAGATCAACTACGTTCGATGGTGCCAGAAAATTCTAGCCCAAATCATTACACTACCCCCGCCGAGGCGGTTGCATTCCCGCACACAAGCACCAGAAAACCGTTCTCCTCGTCGGCGATACACTCTTGCCTTACCATTGGGAGCGCGGTGGCTTAGTGGGTAGAGGTGCAGGCTGCAAGCCGAGAGGTCCTCGGCTCGAATCCCACCTGCGGCAACCGCGTTGTATCCTTGGGCAAGACACTTCATCTCCATTGCCCGCGTGGGGGCACGGTGGCGTTGTGCATTAAGGCTTACTGCACGTCGATGGTGCACTTGTCTTCAACCAATGCTAACCCTGCTTGTGTGGAGTTGTATTTTGGGGAGCTGACAGTTGCTCGCCGTTGCTCGGTGGTTCTCTCCGGGTACTCCGGCTTCCTCCACCCGTAAAACTGTCACGGTCATGATTAGCCATTGTGCGTAAATATGTGTCCTTAAACACCAATAAATAAATACATAAATAATAAATAACTTGCTCTACCATCAGCACGCCGTACACAAAATCGTGCTTCATCACTAAAAAGAACTGTGCTCCAACGCTGCTGACTCCAAGCGAACACGCTGATGTACCCATTCCATTCTGACGGTACGATGACGTTTGGTAAGGATTGGTCCGTGGTGTGGACGCCTACTGCGGATGCCGTGTTCAGCGAGTCAGTTGCGGACAGTTTGTGCACTGATTCTATTGTTAGTTCTACCAGGAGTAATTGCTGCTGTCCTCGTTGCCGGAAGGAAGCGATCCCGCAAGTGAGACGTCCTGATGTGTCGGTCTTGTGCAGGGGTCGTAACTCTTGGTCGACCCGAACGCAGTCGTTCGGTAGTAGATCCAGTGGTTCTATACCTTCCAATGAGATGGTAAATAGTGTCACAGTGACTCCGAACTCAGCAGCGAGCTCATCTTGAGGTATCCCAGCCCCATGCATACCAATGGCACGCAACCTCTGATTTTCGGTTAACCTTGGCATTTTTTAAAATGTCGGAAGACAAAAACTTGCCTGTTTTTCTCAATAACCCAGGCTCTCTAGCACAACATAATACAAAGAAAATCGTCAGTCATCCATTCAATTTGACATTCTCGGGTAGCACGTGCTATTGTGAAATCCGTAGCAAAATTGTATACGGTTGGGTGGACAACAACATGTCAGTAAACTCTTTGCACGACTTCTTGCCCACAAACATGCAACATTAGACTATTACATTTCATCCATTATGCTATTTTTTCAGTTTTGTTTCTATTGTACGTTCTTTTTTGACTCAGTATATTACACAATTGCATTAAATTATAAGTTACGGGATGCTTAGGTTGCAGATACGGTGCCTCATGAGGCGAATTGGAGACAATATTAGGCGAGGCTTTAGCAGAACCTAATATTGTCCTTCCTGAGCCACATGTGACACCGTACCCGTCCAAGTAGCGTGTTTATTATGCCGGCTCACGACTAGTGATGTAATGCAACCGAATTAATTCAACATCTCATTAGATCTCCAAGAAATGTATTGATTTATTACCTGGTGCATTTTGGGGCGCATTAACAATTCTGCCTGCTTCCCGACGCTTTGAACTGAAAACAAACATTCAAAAGTGCCAATTAGCCAAATTCATAGTGTGAGTTTTGTGATACAAAACAAAATGGCGCACAATGACTATTACTATATCGCCAATGTCGGTATATTGAATTAGTATGGGGTCACTGTTGACAATTATTGTCAGTGTCCTTCGTCACTCGTTATGGCTATTCATTGATTGATCAATTAGACTGGCGTAATAATGATATATATTGGCCGGCTTGAAGTCCCATACAGTTGTAAATGCATTGTTTAGGGACACGTGCCGCAGAGGCCGAACCACCTGCCCGTTTCGTTATCTCTGATTTTAAACCGTAATCCTAAATGGAGTAATGAATCCACTTGTACAAAATCGTAACAGTGGTTTACTCGTCCCTACAAAAACATTGTAGGCTGCTGTTTCACTCATCTTTCTTTTTGTATAATTCTAAAACACAACAAACAATAACTGCATGATGTTAATTCATGGAAAGTTGGAAAGGAATTGTTAAAACCGAAATGAAGCCAAGTCAAATTAGGTGAGTGTATTTTTCTTTTCAAACACCATGTGAAAAGTGTCATTGCAACTAGAAATTAGACTAAGATGTAATATGTTAGCATTTTCTTCAGATGACGAGCAATTTTTTCCATGAGGTAAATTTCACAATTTGCCTGTCGTTGTGATGACACGTGCAAATTCTGGTGTCTGTGTGGTCCGCGAAGATGAGCGATTGGGGTAGGGTTCGCAAACCTAATATGCCTCGACTGTGATGGCTCAAGTGCCGACTGATAAACTATTCCAAATGCATCATCAAGGTATGCCTTCGTTGAATCTATGCCTTGATTATGTAGTTAGAATTTTACTTAGTTGGCAATGGCATAGCGGGGGTTCGAACCCACGCCGAGAGAGTTTCCATCGACATCAACTATACTAAAATTCGCAAACCATCCGGCCACCGACAAACCCTATGTTGGATTTGTGATGCAATTATCTGATGAATAATGAGTGAGTTGGGCTTATATTTAAAAAATCCACACTCTTAAGTCTATTTTTTGAAAATATATACGGAGTATTTGGATTTGGGTCGCACCACTGAATTACCACGCCGCGTACCTTTACTCCAAATTGGTAATGCCGGGTCCGAACAGTCTGAACCGGACACAATAGACCTCCATTTGTGGGACCGACTTTGTGCGTATGTACAAGTATGATATCTTGTCCAGTAAGAAAGTTCATGATTACAGGCAAGAGAGTATTGATAGTTGAGACATCAATCTAGCCCTTTACCCAACGAATCGCCCGCATCCGCCCGCATCCGCCCGCGTAATATGCAAATTCAGCAGCTGAAAAAATATTATTTTTCGAAAAATTTCAACAAAACCATTTCATGTGACCCCTCGTTGGAACGAGCTCGTTCCAAAGAGGGGTAACATGATATGATTTTGTTGAACTTTTTTGAAAAAGTTTCAAAAATGATATTTAAAATAATAAATTTTGAAATCGTCTGCGTTGGGTAAAGGGCTAGACGAAAATATCCCGACAAGAAGAATTATTGGGCGGAGAGGGACTGTGTATCACACACCCTTACCACACGTCTCCCACAGCGACGACGATCCTGTCTGTATTGTTGAAACATATAGAAATAATATCAGTTCAACTTTTCACGTACAGATAGTCTTTACATTTAAGGGTTGTTACCTTTACCAACATACCTGCCATGATATCTGACACGATATCTTAATCAGTTTCTTCTGGTCTTTCTTCTTTATCCAAAGTACAAGTTGTGAGGTTGTTGGGATGAATAGGGGTACCGCTCCGGCAGTTACAGCATCACTTGACCTTTCCGTGGACAATCAGTTAGGCAGAGCAGAGTAATTCTTTCAAGATAGCCTCTAAATAAAATGAATATATTTAACAACATTTAACTAATAGGTCTAACAGAAGACACTTGCGAAAATCTATTCTTGAATGGCTACGAATTTTTGTTGTTAACCTTCAAGGCATAGCTTAAGAGCCATATTTGAACGGGCTCGCTGAATGTAGGGTTTCGGTTGAGAGGGATTTGCTCAGATCCGCAGGTAGGATCTCAAAATTGTCCGACATGGTGGTGCGAGAGTTAAAAAGTTTCAGACAGTGCACCGGGGTCGTTAACTGCCGGTACAAACTTCGCATCTAACTCAATATACTTTGTTGGTTGTCAGAATTTATTTACATGCCTTTGCGTGTGTTGTTACAATTCATATGAGAGTACCTGTAAGCAGCACTCTCCCACCAATTGTAACAAGTCAAATCCACACAGACGAAAATAAATTCACATCAAAGATAATGTGAACCACACCCACAACATATGAAACTGTTTTACCTTCACCAAAAGTATGAGCTTCCAGCACTCAGTGACTTAAAACAATAATAGACAGAACATATCAGAGAATGTTCGTTTATATTATTGTTTTGAAGAATTACTTCCCTTTAATGGCAGTACTTCTTTAAAATAATAATAAAAATACACGAAATTATATCGAGTACAGGACTATTGCAGTGTCATACACCTATAACAAGCGGTCCCATAGAATGGATATTATTAGTTACACAGTTTGTTGCTGGCCTAATATGGTATATATGGTGTCAGCTAATTCCATATTTGACTCGAGCAAACTGACACCATATATATCATATTAGGCCACCAACAAACTGTGTAACGAATATATCTTACCGACTGCTGCGTCGATGCACAGATCGGTTCGAATCCCACCTGCGGCAACCGGGTTGTGTCCTTGGGCAAGACACTTCACCCCCATTGCCCACGTGGGGGCACGATGGCGCTGTGTACTAAGACGTATTGCACGTCGATGGTGCACTTGTCTTCAACCAATGCTAACCCTGCTTGTGTTGAGTTAGTATGTTGGGGGAGCGGACAGTTGCTCGCCGTTGCTCGGTGGTTCTCTCCGGGGACTCCGGATTCCTCACCCGTAAAACTGTCATGGTCATGATTAGCCATTGCGCAGAAATATGTGACCTTAAAATCGCCAATAAATAAATAAATAAATCGATGCACAGAGCTAATAACAACGATCAAAATTAAATGAGAGAATTCTCACAATGTGTTCACGTGTCTGTGCCTTGTTTCAATTTATGGGTGAGTGCCCACTCTCCCATAAATTGTAACAAGGCAAATTCATACATACCAAACAGTTTCATTTCGAAGGTAACATGACACACATCCACAGAATATGAAGCTTTTTAAGTTGCCTAATCTGCACTTCAGACCAAATATGGGCTTCCAACACAAAATCTTTCAACTTGAATCGTTTATCGGCTGCCGCCATTTTGAATAATCAATGAACAAAGGGGAGATTACCCATAGCTGTCAGCGTGTATTGATGTTGACAGGCAGTATATGGTTTTATATGCAGTCTGCATGCGATGTCTTTGAACCAATGAAATTCACAGATACTTGTATGAGGTACGATATATAAACATTAGGGTAATTTTGCAAAATGAAAATTCGAATTTCGCCAGTGGTCAACTTTTTCTTTTAATTAACGACATTCAAAGTAATTGGAATATGTTGGTGTTCGGGCAACCAACCATATTTCCGACGGACAACAAAAGTTCCCTACCGACAATGTCGTTGGGGAGAAGGAGAGGGGAGGGGAGGGGGGGGGAATCAACCCATACGCGCCTCCACGAGATTCGGGCTTGCGTTTATTAGGGATTAGTTTGCATATTCGTAACAGGGGACGATCCAAAAACATTTATAAATTGTTTTTTCCGGTGCTGTATTTTCTCTCTATGATCATAAACGGTTAACCCTTTACCTAGCATGAAAAGCAGACGGCACCTGCAAAAAAATTCTTGAATAACTAATTTGTTTCATTTTTTGTCTCAAAAACGTAGGTTATGACCCCTCATTGGAACGAAATGAAAAAATAATGAAAATTAATTGGCGATTTTGGAGAATAGCGCTGGTCGGTTTTGGCCGTTACGTTGGGTAAAGGGTTAAAATGAATCGTACGTGTTTTAAAAGCCGCGTCTTATTGCGGTTTGGTAAATTATCATGTCTTTTAAAATGGTATCATTTCATTTTGGTCATTTCGATTCACAGGTAAAAATATTATTCTGAAAAGAGACTATTATTCATTCTATATTTACTTGATATCAATTTCTCTTTGGTAATATTAGTAAATGTCAGTCAAGTCAGATACCGAATACCGAACAGATACCGTGATATACCCCCCCCCCCCCCCCTAAAAATACTGCAACCGACTCCGAACTAAAAAATTCCAATACCACACAACTCTAGTGTTTGGGGCACAAGTCGGAAAGTTTCAAACAGGGCAAGAGGAAAGCACCTGCGATTTTCTAAGAGAACTTCATGTCCACCCAAATTTGTAAGGACCCTTTTCTATAATAAGACCTGCTTCAAGGTTCAAAGGTAAGGTTCTGCTAATCTCAGATTTCTGATCAAATCGAATCTCGAAGCGAACTAAGAAGCGGATTTCGAATCGGATCTCGAATCGAATCTCACAGATATTGATGTTGTATATATTGCATCTTGCAACTTTGGACTGTAGCAAATATTGCCGTTCGCCAATGAAGTACTCTATCAATGGCGACTCATCTGTTTGGGCAAATCAATCAAAAAGCAGAATACACCAGAAACGGAAGCAAAACAATTGCAGAAGACGGACCCCTTGAAACACTTCTATCGTCCAATCTCCTGTACGAGAGACCTGGAGCCAATAATATAACACTTTAACAATTGCATTTTCTACAACTGTATTTTCTACCTATTAACGCAGCTAACTAAAATGAATCATTAGGATTTTAAAACATATGGCAATTTTCCAACTGGCAAACTGCCACATCTTTGAAAATACTAATGGTTAATTTCAACCTGTTTAAAGTCATAACTGGAAAATACAATTGAAGAAATACAATTGTAAAAGTTTTATAGTATTGGCCCCTGGAGCCGAAACTATCAAAACGTTTTACAAATGTATTTTCTAGAATTGTATTTTCTAGTTATGACTTTAAATGGGTTGAAATGAAACATTAGCATTTTCAAAGATGTGTCAATTTGCCAGTTGGCAAATTGGCACATCTCGTAAATGTTAATGATTCATTGTAGACAGTTATATTAATAGATAGAAAGTACACTTCTAGAAAATACAATTGTAAAAGTTTTATAGCATTGGCTCGTGATGAAAGGAGAAGAAAGTTCAAGAAATGATACCTGGTGAGGTTTGGGGAACACTTGAACTCCTCGAAAAAGTTATAAACAACGCGACTGGGATCCAATCGAATTTCGAAGCCCAGCAGGGCCCTATTCAAAGCTGCCTCGAAGTAAATTAGAAGAATTGATTATAATCACAGATGCACTCTCCTTAATAACAAACAACCACATATCTAATAAAATATTATAGTTTCACATGAAGAAATACAGATAGCCAACAAGCTGCAAAATAAGAAATAACTAATGAACACGGCCTAAATACATGGTAAACTACTGCGTATGTTAAATGGCTACAGTTGGTAATATTTTGACTACCAGGTGTCTGTATTGTGAACTTTCGTTTAAGGTATTGCATCACGAAGCGTTCAGAGTAGTCATCGCCGACCAAATATATAGAATTTTCATGATACGAATATACCTCTGCGTACTGGGAAAATGGACAACAATGGTTATCTGTGGAATATCTGCCATTGGCGAGACATATAGTAGTGCTGAGATATTAAGACAGAACAACCCAGCGACGGTGGAGTAAAAGCTTCACCAACGTTTGTTGTGCCCTGTCCACTGTATTCTATCCGAGTTGTATTCTGTATTTATACCGCCATTAAACTTGAACTGAGTGAATGAAGCCGATATTTTGCAACGAAAATATCACCTTCTGCTGTCTTTTAACTTTCCTGCTTGTCTCCACTTTGTGTCGAGGCATTTCATTCACGTCATAACGTCACCGCGTAACGTACAATCAGGTGAGTTCTTACATGGGATTCTTATGCGTCATCCATTGGCCGATTTCATTAATATGACTTATGAATGTGCATAAGACATTCATAAGTTTTATTCGTTTGGCATTCCTTTGAAGTTCCTAAGTAAATATCATAAGCGTTTCACAAAACATTACTTATGCCATTTTTGTGCTGTCCAGATCAGGAACACGTTACGACAATTCTATGAATATTACGAAATACAGTTCGGTTATAAACAGTGGCCGCGAAACAAAACTGGATGTCGTTTGTGCGTGTGGGGCCGTGGATTGGCTGTAAAACTCAAACACTGCAGTTACATAGTATCCTTAACATCCCTCCTGTAACTCCATTAAAGAGTAGTTGAAACTTGAAAGACTCGTATTTCACGTGCGAGACAATACCTTGACCTGGCCATACACCTTGGGATATTTCGAGTCTCATCTCTATTGTATAAACCCGACCGTGAAGAGAATTCCAAACTACACCGCCCTTGAGATTTCTATTGTTACTGATGAAATCCATTTGCGGAAGGAAACCTTCTTCAGCCAGTTTAAAACAACCGTGACAAACTCTGATCAAAAGAGAGAACTGGTTGTAAGTCCCCTCCAGCAGAGCCTACCGGCACACCATACAATCAAAGATAACCATGGTTATGGGCAACACTCGAATTGATGGCACCAAGCCTGAAAATGAGCAATCTCTCATTTCCAGATGGAGGTCCCCAGAGGGTGAATTTGCTTATGATATCCCATATGGTGGTTCAGAATGCCCCGATATGTCCTCTGGGATCCTCTTTCTCTTTAGGCCTGAGACCTTGATTCAGACTGAGGTTCACGGAGAGTAAATTTAGCGATGCTACCCTGCTAAGCAGGGTAGCATCACCACATTCACCCTCTGAGAGATCGCATCCTGCGGATGACAGTCTACGTATTTTCAGGCTTGTATAGCAGGGGCCATAGACACCCATAATGACAAGTGAGTAATTCTGTTATTATTCAATATTTAATTCAGTGAATTACCGTAAAAGGCGTCTATAGCATTACACGTCTATTATTTTCAAGTACAAGCACATACCCATACACTCCTTTACACATCCACACACACCTATCCACACACACACGAGCTCACAGAAGCAAGCATAGACACACATACAGACATGCACGCTCAATAAATATCCACACACATGCACACAATTGTGCAGATACACGGAGATGCTCCCCCATTCACACCCACACACGCATACACCGCTTTTACATTTACAGGCACCGCGTTCTATATATACCACTCAAAGTTTTACTAAGCACCAAGTACATCCAACTACCTGTTTTACGTTTTAGTTGAAATATTGTTATGAAAAGTGTACATATTTTTTATTTAATTATATCTTTAATGATTTAAGTACAGAAATTAAGATTTTGTTTGTGTTTGACATTATTTTTTAGCTTTTGAATACGATAACCATGGAAAATGGATATTATTGGTAAAAGATGAAATATTTCAAATTTGCCAAAAAGTTGACGGAGCGAACTGATGTGGGTTCAATATCGAGTATGAGACCCATTGTTGTTAATTACAGCCTGACAAGGCCTTCTCATGCTCCCAATCAGGTTCCAGAGGATCCTTTGTGGGATGTTGTTCCATTCTTGGACCAGCACCAAGCTCCTGGACACTTCTTGGTTGGACTGGACGGACTGAAATTGCAAACTGCAACTCATTCCAGACATGTTCGATTGGATTGAGGTCAGGGGATCTTGTTGGTTAGTCCATACGCTCAACCCCCTCCCTCTGTCGGTACTCCCGGGCAACATGAGGACAGGCATTGTAGTCCATAAAAATGAACCTATCACCCACTGCACCTGCATACAATCTGACGTGGGTATCCAGGATCTCATCAATGTACCGCTGTGCAGTCAATGTACCACGGTCAAGGACACAGAGCTCTGTACGTCTATCCCAGCTGATGCCGCCCCAGACCATTATTGACCTTCTACCATAGCGGTCATGCTCAGCAATGTTGGCTTCATGCAATCGCTCTCCTGGTCTTCTCCATACCCTAGAACGCCTCTCTGTGTTGTCTTGGCAGTACCTTAACTCATCTGTAAAAAGGGCAGGTCGCCAATCTTCTCTGGTCCATCCAATGTGATCCATGGCCCATTCATATTGTGCTTGGTGGTGGTTAGGGGACTGTGGAATGCGAATACATGGTATTCTCGATCGGAGACCACCTTCGTGCAACCTATCCCGGATAGTCTGGGTCGAAACATTTACCCCGGATGCATTCTGAAGATCACTGCGAAGCTGGGTTGCTGTGTAAAAGCGGTTCCTACGGGCCTGAATGATCAAAAACCGGTCTTCAGCTGCTGATGTTGCCCTGTCGCTGACACCACCATGTCGTCTGACTGGTGTGCCACAGTGCTGAAATTTTGCCCAGGCTCTGGTGATCACCGTATGGTGCACACCAAGGGCTTCAAACCTGACGATGGGTAGCCCCTTGTTCCCCATCCCTACAGCCCGCCACATTTCTGCTTCAGACAAATGCCTTCGCACATTTGCATTCGCCATATTCAAACATTAAATCACAAGGGGTTTGTGTTGAAATGAAGACTGAATACCCTACACATCCATGTACAGTAGACAGTACACGAAAACATGAAAATCAAAGGGCACATGCTTTTCGTGACTGTCACGAAAAGCCTGCCTGTCAAGAGAGCTAATGTAAACACTGGAGACCATCTCAATACATTCCTCAGTCATATCCACCAAAAATATCGCAAATGTGTCATAAGAAAATTTCACAAAGATGTGTCAAATATGTGGTGCTTAGCAAACTTTGAGTAGTATATATTTCATAAGGTTTAAACTATTGTCTCAATTTATATTTAAGGCACAGTAGCTAGATCCTAATGTTCCAAGCACACCATCGGCAGAAATGACAGGAGAGAGTGTTGTGGGTAACGGGGAGACACAGAAGGGGAAACAAAAAAAAAAAGCCCGACCGCTGACTGATCACGTACAACGGGCTGATACTTTGGTGATTCTCGAGCAGGAGAGACTTCAAGGGAGAAAGGCCGTCTTAAAGTTGAGTTAGAGAAAATGGAAATAGAGAAGCAACATCGGGCTGCGGAGAAGGATATCCTCAGTGTTGTAAAATACTTAATACGCATAGAGAGATATTACCCGTTCGGTTATCTGAAATCACATGAGTTGATCCCGACGTTCCGGACGTTAATATAATTAACGAAGCTCTGCAATAGAATTACTCAGTAGTTGTGTTCAATTTCCAATCTCCCAGTTCCAGTCCATGTACTTTCTAACCGATGAGGTCCACTCATGATATGAGAAAAATGAGTCAGACAAGGGTTAAACCATCCATGCCATCAATCACGGTTAACCATTAAACAAACAAACCTTTTATTTTGTGGACAATAAATTAAATATTTAATTGTTTTTGCCAAAGTGCAAGATTATTTGTCAATATTTGTCAATACATTTATAGAAATATAGTTGATATAGGCACTAGCCGAACGAGCTAGTTCCAATAATATCCATAACTGCATGGTTGTATTGGCAAACTTGCAAAATGTATTAAATCTTGATTGTCTTATATTGGTAAATGTTCTAACTGCTGTGATATTTAAATGGTTATTTATTTCTTTATTTCTTTATTAATGTTTAACGACACTTTAACAGCCATTGTCATATCGCGTCGGTGACAGTTTTACGTGTGGCGAAAGCCGGAGTATCCGGAAAGAACCACCGAGCAACGACGAGCAGCTGCCAGCTCCCCAACATCGTAACTACGAACTGCAGTACAGACAGGGTTAGAATGGTTGAAGACATGCGCACCATCGACGTGCAGTGCGCCTTAGTACACGGCGCCAACGTATCCCCATGTGGACAATGGGGGATAAGTGCCTTGCCCAAGGACACGACGCAGGAGTCTGATTCGATCGCTCAAACGGTCACCCATCCGAGGACTAACCGGGCTCGACGTTGCGTAACTTGGTCTGACGAGAACTGGTTACCGCAACGCCACCGCGTCCCCATGTACATGGTAAAGCTTATAGGACCTAGATTACTCAACAACTTACCGAGACAGAAGTTCAGTGTAGGCCACGAGTGTATACAGAATTCTAAAACAAACAAAATCGATGTATTTGATTCACCAATCAAATACAGCCATTATGTTTGATTTAGAACTTGGTACTCAGTTGATACAATCTCAATAAAAACAGTATAAACTGTCGGAAATTTGCTAATGCCACGTTTCTGTAAACATGTAGACACATATGCCGCCCCATACGTTCCCTTCTCTCCGGTTACTGTACACGTGGCCTGCATTGACCTACACTGTAATTTTTTAAAGATCTGCCTCAGAAGAAAGAGTAATTTTTTTGCAAAATAAGTTTGTAGAACGGTTTTCGAAGAACGAGGCATAGCCGAATTTCACTTGTTGATTTTCATTGTCAAATTAAGTCATGGATGTTGCAGCGGCCATCACTCAGATTGACAACAAAATTAAGAAAAATGTTATTAGACTATATTTCATTCCAATATTTTTTCTTCGGAATAGGGCTACCCGCTAAAAGTCCAAGAATTATTCCTAATCATGGGGTGCGTTTCAAGTTTAAACTGGCTGTTTATGAAATGACTTTAATATCGAATTATTTCCAAGTGATGTATTTGACAATTATGGACGTGACGTGAACTCTTGCGTTACTGTGGCAAATACCTGTTTCAAGTCACTGGCTCCGCTGACGCGTCACCGATAGAATTCACTTTCTGGCAGTCAAATCAACGTTTTCGTCTTTAAATCGTCAACTACAGCAAGTTACACCTTATTTTAGTGTATTCAACGTTCCACAGAGAGTGTGTGGAGAAAAGTGATTCAGTGTTCATGACTACTTGAGACTGTCATGTAATGTCACAAGTTTGGAAAGCAAGGCTAGGTTCTTGATAACCTTAACATCCATGATCCTGAAAACTGAAAACATACACAAAAAGCAAATCAAAATCTTGAGTTTACAAGGTTCTGCCTAACAAGGGCCCCAACACAATCTCTAGCGCCTTCGTAATTGATATTAATGTTGTCATTTGGGGCCAGTTCTAACGATTTGTCCAGTGGTGCATTTTCATCTCTACACATGTTGTGGAGGGTCATTGTGGCATTCTCCATCTTGCATGATTTATGTGGGTAAATAACAATGCCACCCAGACGTATCCGTATGCTGAAATTGCATCCTACATAAGCCAAAGGACCTCTCCGCTGGATTTCGAGTTTCCCCTTTGCTGTTGTTTGATCTTGACAGGTGCCATTAGCCATTGATTGAGGGGATGCCCACTGTCGCCAATCAACCGCCATCATGATATTCGCCCTGCGGGAAATCGTGATTCAAAGTTTTAATAAAAAACAGGTACCGTAACAACATTTTTATCCTAAATATAGTGGATCCAGTCCTGACAGGAACGTCCTGTCATTGAGCAACACATTTAACTCTCGTTTGAAGAAATGCGGCCGGTAGAATACAAATTTGGTTCCAAGCAATACTACCCGGACTCAAGCCGGGTTGTTTGAAAAGGCTGGCAGCAGCTTTCCGTGGTTTGCTCCAGGTACTACAACTCGAGAATTGCTGTCTCAACGAAAAACAAAAATCCGACAATGCGAATTCAAGGCTCACGGAAAATTCTGTACAACCCCCAACTCTTTCATCTTGGCTGTGGATAAAATGAAATGGTTCATTTCTTCCAGCCGATCCTAATTGTCATTCGCGACCGTAATCCTTTTATGACCTCTTAGTAAAATATGTTATATCTATTTAAAAAAGATATCTGAAGATTCTTACGGGTTCTGGCATCAAACACATGTTCACCGTGAAAAAAGGCAATACATTTTTACCCTTCTCCTAATCTGAAGAGCAGACGACACTTAATAAAATATTTTTTCAGTAAGTATAAATTTTTTTTTCTCCAAAAATAACATAGCTTATGACAACGTACTGGAACGAGTACATTAAGTTCGTTCCAATGAGGGGTCATAAGCCATGTCTTTGCAACAAAAATGAAAACAAAGTTGAATTGGTGATTTTTGTAGATAGTATTTGGCCGTTCCGCTACTTTATGGGTTGAGCGACTGAAAGGGAAAATCATATTAAAAAAAAAAATTGGCCGAATGACTCCTATTGTTCTATTGCATTTGAACTGAACCCAAACCATTTTTCCCTATGGGAATATCTCAATGTGAGCTACATATGTTGCTACGGGAGCAACGTATTACTACAATATTCCCGGCAGTGACTTGTCCAAAACAACCACTTCAAAAGTGCACATGCCACACAAAACCTTTTAATTCAAAGGGGCATTCCGTCGATTCAAACGAGCGTGACAGTTCGGGAAAATAACGATGAATGGCCAGAGAACGTAGCGCGGTTTGTAAACAGAAATTGCAATATTTTGGCAGATGAATTTTTCATTATGCCATTCTTTGACTATCTTAATGATAGTAGTTGTAGAAACATTATGTATCCAACAAGCTAAATGTGGATAACATGTAGTAAATATAGTTGTACTTACCAATGGTATCGACGTATTCTCAATAATATTTTCCTTTGAGAACATTTATTTGTTTACAGCAAACTTCCAAAAGGTGGGCTTATATGTGTCGCATATATGTGTCCTAACACATTTGAATACATCTCGATACAAGGGAACCCGCGATATAAAACTACTGGAGTGAAGAGTTTGAAATGAATTAACTAAATGAAGGTCTGATTTTAATCGACCCACTGTCAACGCTCCGGTTTCATTTCTGCTCTGGCGAACACAAACAAGATAAGTGGCCCCAAGATCTTTAAACGCAAAATGCCGAAGCAGTCTAGTCACATTAAACGTTCCATTTTACGATATTTACCCTGTGTAGTCCGCTAACTGCCTTTTCCTCATTGCAACGACGACAAGGCGTCGGGGCCGATACGTTTCAAGCTAAAACGTGTGTCGACAAACGACGCGGTGTTGATTAAGAATGGAATGGGTGATAGTATAGAAATTTACCTTTATTGACCTGAGAATATTATACTACTGTCTGTTCCGAATTCCTCCTCAGGTAAACAAACGCGGGGATAAAACAAAATCAAGAAAGTTTCTTTTTAGTTTTCAGATTACTTGAAATATATTTCACTTCACCGCCGTCACATTTTTTGTAATTGTAGCTCACTCGAAAATTATATGAACGGATTTTTTAATTCTTAATTCTCTATGGGAATTTGTGTGTATTTGCGCAACAGCGCCCATTTTGCGACAATGCACAAGTGACGAAACTGGGACGGTCCATTTGAGAACAGGTAAGATTTGAATATTCACGGCTTGCCTTTGCAGAAGGTGTGTCTTGAAGTGGGAATATGTTAGTCGTCGGTGTGGTACAAAATAAAAGTCAAGACTTGTAAAAAATTTGTTAGTGAATTAGTGAACAAATAAACTATACACGTATTGCAGTTGTGATGCAAATTATTTAATTAATACGTGCTGTACCAGTATTCCATATTTTCCATGCCAAACTGACAACACTGTCAAAAACACTAATCGAATGCTATAGTCAGACCTCCATATATGACTGTGTTTGTGTGACTCGGGTGCAGACGAAAAATGCAATAACTCTCTTTGTCGAAAATGGCAGCAAACTGGCGAAAACGGCACCAAGTGTGACTGGCGAAAACGGAACCAAACGAAAAGAATAACAACACTATGTTAAACGATCAAATATTCAATTTACCTCAAATCGTCTTTTTGATATGGTCTCTTTTTTACAAGTGTTTTATCTTTTCTCACATTGTACAGTAGTATCGAATATGAACAGAAGCTATTACACATTTGCCTTTTGGCCCTGTTTGGCCTTCGAGTTATTCTCGTCAATACAATATACTACTCCAACACTTCCACATATATACAGAGTCGGTACAAGCCTGATTAAAATTCCAGTGGAGGGGGACATTGAGTGAGAGTAACCCAGGGGCCCAGGACTTTCGGAATTGACCCAGCCATGAGTCCGGATTTCTTTGGTTTTGACTGCCCCAGTCCAAACATGGCCTTAAACATCGTGTTTTAATTTTTTGCTTTGCTACGTCCTTTGAATTTGGACTAACCCCCCGATTCTGATTTCTGCGCTAATAATAAGGAAAGGGACTGCATCATTTATCCGGGTTGGATAGATTTCAGGGCGAGGGAAAGGGTGCGGGCCTGGGTTGGGGGAGGGGTATTCTTGCTTTTAATGCCTGAAAGTCACTGCTAAACAACAATAAATCCATCTAAGAGAGTTGCGGGGTATGCTCCCATTTTCAACTATTCACTTTTCAACAAAATTTATTAAGGAATCCTAAATGCACCCGCAAGCTTAAATACTCAGTTACAAAACAAAACACCGAAACGGGGAAGAATGGAATGAATTCAATACTGGTGCCGTTTTCGCCATCCGAACTTGTGCCGTTTTCACCAACCCATGGTGCCGTTACCGCAAGCATAATTGTATGCTGACGTTTTCGCCACCACGGGTGTCGTTATCACTCACTTGGTGCCGTTTTCACCAACTGCTGTTTTCGCTATAACCCGACACAACAAGTCAAAGTATCAAATCTACTTTTAAGAAAATAATTAATAGAGAAAAGTTTCAAAATTCTGATCCTCTGGGAGGGATTCTAGAGTACACAGGCTACCTTTCGAACCTTGTAATTGAAAGAAAAGTCGATCGCTTTTGTAGGCGTGCCTGGCTGAATGTGTTCGAACAATCTTGTGTGTAATCAATCAATTCGAATAAAACAATTTTACATCATTTTCAGGAATCAGTTGGAGAAAATACGTGCAATGTTTGGCCTGTGTGTCCATGGCATTAGAGGATCAACTCTTTTGATGGATGAGGTTTTCACAATATATGCGTACATGCAGGTCGATTTATATAATAACGTGACTGGCCGCTGATTTCCCGTTCTCATGTGACAGTCTTGGTTACCCATGTGATCCCAACTGCCTCCCTATCCCCACGCCTCTTTCCTCCCATCACTGCGACGAACTCTCTCTGATAAGCACACTAATGATCTCGTTTGTGTCACCCGCTAACCACATGTCCTTAATTTGCCCATCCCACTTCCACATTATACAATGCCCATGGAATCTTATTTGGGAAAACTGGGATTTGGGACGTTATTATAAAAGTGTTCCAGGGTCTCCGCTACGCCCAAGTTACACATTTGGTGGCACTCCTTTCACCGTCTTTCCCAATTTCCCACTAATCTTTCGCAACCTCAGCTCGAACAATAGTGCGCCCCCCCCCCCCCCCCCCCCCCACCACAAAGATGCCTTCTAGGTACTCTTCAAAACCTGGCTTCTCTTTGTCACGCAGAACACCAAGGGACCTCTTTCCTTTGATCTCCTCTCGCCCATTTCGGTTACAAACCTCCTGTTTCAATGTCTCCACTTCTAAGTTCAACAGCTCTTTTGGGTGGTCCCCTACCAACTTCTACCTACACCATAGTTAATTACTCACAACTAAATTTCAAAGAACTCTAAGCTGCGAATTATCATCCCCGTTGTCTAATATTCCAACATGCCTACGTTACTTCCACTGGGCCTATTGGCGGCTACCACGGCCTGGATATACTTAAGCAAGGCATACCATATATACCGAAGGCATATCCGAAAGCAGCGACACTTTCGACAGCCAGGGTCACCTCGTGTCGGACAGTTTTACGGGTGGAGGAAGCCGGAGTACCCGGCGAGAACTATCGTGCAATGCCTCCTCAGTACATTAATTACAGTCATTTCAGTTATTATATCTTTAAACAGAGCGCCATGAGCTATGTCACACAAGATACCACTGAATAGTTGTTAAGATCATTTCTGGGATACATTTACAAGAAATTGGCCATATCCCTATTAAATGAACCCCCATGTCAATTGAAGAAGTGTAACTGACGCGGAAGTCCACTGAACACTCCCAGGAAAACAAATTGTAGAAAAATCATTAAAAAACGTTTCTCTCCACTTGGCCTCTCTTGATAATTCCAGCACTTGACATCAGTCCTTGGGAACCTCTCACTGGGGTTTCACAAGAAATGGTATCAAATGTTGGACGTATCAACAAGAGGGAAATATGAGAAAATATCTTGTTGTAGTCATGCAACTTATTTCAGCTGCGCTGTACCATCACTGCATATATATATGCGGAAATATAAGACAGGTTTTAGCAATATGTGTGAACATTTCATTTCATTTTTAATTCCACAATTACCTGTACTTAATCAACATATACATATAAGCGAGAGATGGAGATATTTATTTATGGTAACATTCCTCTACCTTTATACGCGTGCATTGTGCATAACAATTTCCATGTTAGCTGTACGTATACATGTGTGTTCAACGTATTTGTCCATGTAAAACATATCGTTGCCTGAGTGCTAGAATGTTCTATGTCCCGTATGGGACATATGTACTCGATGAATGGGATTGGATCGATGTAGATCTACCCTTTTTAAGGTTAAAAACTTGGGTTTGATCTCCATCAATTTTGTTTGCTGAGTCTTTACTTAAATAAATAATCATAGTAATTTTAGATTTACCCACGTGCCAACCAGGCTATCTTATATCAGAATATGTACCAAAGCGGGGTGATGACAATTCATGTAAAATGAGCCTTCATATAAAAGGCGGTTAATTTCAGTTTCCGAAAATACTCGACTTCGAAAATCCTTTCAACAATATGCCGAATGTTGTGCAGTTTTCCTGACATCAAACTCCTGCGCATAACATTCAGTTGACGTTGGTTCTGATAGAAGAAGGAATGGTTGGCCTTTAAATGTAGATCTGAAGTAGCTCTGTAGTTGGATTGTCAGGCAGAAAGTTTTATCATTAAGTCAGCCTGTTGGAATCAAGAAGCCTTGTTCATAAACACTTACGCTGTCGAAAGCGACTATTGTCACCTGGTTTGTGATGATTATCTGTACGTTCCTGTATGCTCAGATCACACCTACCATCTAATTATTTGTTGGATAGGTCCCAGGGAGCCCTCTCAAACAATTAATCAGATGATAGAGTTTCAAGTATGACACAAATGTTATTAAAAGTCCTCGCATACAGCCGTACATAGATGTCCTCCATTAGTGGCCAAAGTTGGCGTGGCAGTAAAACGGTTAATACATGCTTAATTTCCTGAAGACCTCTGCCAGAGATATCACTATCAACTTCCCATCAGTACTGGTAGATAAATAAGGATAGTGGCACGAACAAAAAACAAACCCATCTTCTAAACAGAAAGAGTATCACTGTGCTATATTCCTGTATTGCAAAGTTCTCGAAAAGAAGACATCTTATAGTCAACCTGGCTATGACGAGAACAAGAACGTTTTACAAAGAAGTTTTAATACAATATTTTGCTTTCGTTTAACATTTGCTGAAAAATTAGACGCCATCAAATGTTTGGGCTTTCCTCTTCCATATACCACTAATGGACTGAAATTGTGTGCGGCTCTCAATATTGTTCATAATTTGTTCGGAGACGGTGGTTATTGTAAAATTAATTTATTTCATCCCACTGTTTATCAGCCGGCAAATCGAGAAAAAACATCACTAGTCTACTCCCCATATTCTAACGTGGCCTTCTTTTCAACGCCTTCTTTTATCGATTTACACGTTCTCTTCCACAGCACATATTTGGCTTCAGGTTTGGACTGGTTTGGATAACTCACAGGGGCAGCAACGTTTTGGATAGCATTTATGAAAGTTCGAACCAGCATCAATTCTAATAGCGTGTTCCCAACTGAAAGGAGCCCAGCCCGGTGTAACAGGAATGGAAGTCCGTAGGAAAATTAGTCCCTCTGGACTATTATTCCGCGGAATTATAGTCCTAGGTCTAACATTTCTAGGAATAGTAGTCCGCCGGACTACTATTCCTAGAAATGTTAGACCTAGGACTATAATTCAGCGGAATAATAGTCCAGAGGGACTAACGTTCCTACGGACTTCCATTCCTTTTATACCGGTCCAAATGTTTATTGAAGAAGCAAGCTGCATACCACCGAAAATTCAGGATCACCTATTGCAACGATTTAAAAGTTGAACCCAATAAAATTTCATTCATATGATTATCCAGTTTTCAACAATGTGTGTGGTTACATTTACCAAAAGTCAGTCAGCTTTTTCAGAAATAGAATTTAGAAATATAGACACAGCCTCTCAAATTTCAAATGGAACAGTTACAACTATACCATCTGGCTGGAAATGAGCATCTTGAAGAACAGCTTTGTCCATACGTACAACAGAGTGTCGAGAACAGTATTTATCTGTTCGGGAACAGGAGTCGTATCTGCAGCCTGAGATTCACATATACCTTTTTGATGTGCTTCAGCACTTTCAGTGCTTCCTTTTTTTCAAAATTCGGAACAATGAAAAATGGAATTTCTAATATAATAAGCAAGTAAACTTGTATTTTCTCTTTTCGTTGACTGATGATTGTTTGGACGAGCAGTGCTTATTAATCGCACGCGCGACACTTTTAGTAAGCTTGATTTTTGCCTTTATAATTTGGATTATCGCTCTCAAGGTTTTTCAGATAAATAAAATATCTATCTATCTATCAGATGTGTATCAACATTTGCAAATAATATTGCAAAAAAATATAATTGCTAATTTTCCTCTCTAAAACAATACGTGTTCATCCTCCTCCTGTAGTCATTACCCCCCACACTCCTTCGAACATTGACATGAAACAACTGTACGGCTGCCGTGGGCAGTTCACTTTCCACGGGTGGGCAATATTTCCACGGGCGGAATATTATTAGATTCCAAACACCAATTATAGGGACAATCGTGAAAAATGTAATTAATAAAGCACCGGGTTGTACCATATTGTACCAACCGAAGAAGAAATGCGAAAGCACTGGGTCGCTGATGCTGTTTTGTTTTGTTTTAAATAAATAATGTATTGCGAAAATCGAAGCAGAATCATGAAAAACAAAACAACATGGATGAGCAATATTTCCACGGACGCAATAATATTAGATTCCAAACATTAATTATAGGAATAATCAGCAAAATAATTAATGGAGCTCCGGGTACACACCGGTGCTTCATTAAATAAAATTTTACAGATGATGATATTTTATTACCTGATAAACACATGCGAGGGCATGACTGCCCAAGCGCGGATTACGACCAGACCACGGCGACTGTACTGTACTTTTAGTTACTAGATGAAGTGTTGATGTTAACACTGTTGTCTATCGAAAACATTTTTTTCTAAATCCCGATCACTTTCCGATAAGAGTGCAAGCGGCTCAGTTGTGCTTAATGTCCTGTGCCAACACAAACGGGTAATCACCACAAAACACCGGGCAACATGTGGGAAAATCATATCGATATTTTCATTCGATAAATTGATGTCCATCAATCTGTATCTACTTACTTTAGAAAGGCAGACGACACTTGCAAACAAAATTCTTGCATAACTGTTTTTTCTTGTTTGTCGCTTAAACATAGCTCATTCCATTCATTGCAACGAACTCAACGAGTTCGTTCCAATAAGGTGTCATAAGCTATATTTTGAGACAATATTTGAAAACAATACTGAAAATAAAATGGTGATTTTTATGAATTGCCCTGGACGTTTTCAGGTTACGTAGGGTAAGGGTTAATATATTCACGAGAATCAGGTTTTTGATGACAGAATATATTTATCGTAACATAGCTTTCTGGTGGGAGCCTTTTTTTTTAAAAAAAAAAAACCGCTCTCAAATTACTTTTCGACAAAGAAATCAGTCAAAAATGTCAATTGCTTTCATTTTAATAGATTTATTATTTATCGTGGAGACGACCACATTGGTCCATGAAAAGATCATTTTATATTTCTTGTGTTCAGTTTGGCGTGGAGAAGTCAACACTGGCCAGTTTGATGGTCTTTTTTTTATCCCCCTTCAAAACTTAGTTTTACAAGGAATAAATAGAAGTGGCTTCTGTCCATCCGTCCGGCCGTGCATCCGTGAGGCCAATAATACGGGAGTTGTGAGTTTCTTTTTTTGCCCGGACAGGCATTATGAGCTTGCTTTCAGATTATGAGCTTACTTTCAGATTATGAGCTTACGTACAAATATTATGAGGTTAATGTCTAAAGTATCGATATGTAGCGATTTTTCGGGGTTTGTGTTAAGGTTTATGGTAAATTAACGGCTGGGGTTAGCGTTGCCCCCTCTTCAGGTTTATCTTGGGGGATCTAACCATGTCTATTTCGCCTAAAAAGTTTCCGAAGAAAGGACTCTTTTGCGATTTTTCGACCGTTTTAAAATAATCAATTTCTGCGCAAAAAATTAAGCCCATAACTCCCGTTTTTAAGAAAGTGCGTCCATCCGTCCACTTTTTGTTAATGCGATAACCCGCACAAATATTATTGGACCTTAATGAAACTTGGTATGGGCACTCACGATGAGAATATCTTGAATACGTACAGGACGCTGCGAATTTCCTCAATTGTTATAAGAGTTATGCCCATTTTCCATAAATTTTGGTGTTTTGAAATTAATGATCTTGTGAACACAATAACTCGAACAAATATCATCGGATGTTGATAGATCTTGGTATGCGCACTCAATATGATAATATCTCAGAGAAGTTAAATATTCAGTATATTTCATTCAATTTGTGTGAGGTATGGACATTTTTCAATAATTCTCGGTGTTTGAAAATTTAATGATCCTGTGAGTGCGACAACCCGAACAAATATTATCAGATGTTGATTAAAAGTGGTACGGGTACTCACTATAAGAGTATCTCAAAGAAGTTAAATATTTAGTGAATTTTGTTCACTTTTGTGTGAGTCATGCCCCTTTTTCCATAATTCTCGGTGTTTGGAACTTAATGATCTTGTGAACCTGATAACTCGAACAAATATTATCGGATTTTTATGAAACTCGATGTGGACACCCACATGACAGTCGCTGTGGATTGGTCGTAATCCACACGTGGGCAGTTATGTCCACGTATGCGTTTACCAGGTACTAAAAATCATCATCAGCAAAATTTTAATTAATGAAGCACCGGGTTGTACCCGGTGCTTCATTAATTAAATTGTTAATGATTATTCCTGTAATTAGTGTTTGGAATCTAATATTATTGCGTCCGTGGAAACATTGCCCACGCGTGGAAAGCCAATCCACGACGACTGTACTGTATTATGAGAATATCTCGGATGAGTTCGATATTCGGCAAATTTCGTGTATTTTCGTGAGCGTTGTGCCCGTATTTCCATAATTCTTGGTTTTCTGAATTTTGATGTATGATATGTGTTTCATACAAATAGCTTGTAACTCCATTTTTCGAAGTGATTCCGCACAGGGCATTTATCGTCTTTTCCAGCATGTTATGTATCATCAGCGATAGACACAACTTTCTCAGCTAAGACGCAGAATTAGATGTAAATACATATAACAGAAACTACTTTTTTGAGACATGCACGGCTGTTACTTTCGTTTATTTCCGACAAGAGACACCGAATAGATTTTTCGGTTAACCAGGCAGCCCTGGAATTAACTTGATAAAATGCAATCATATTTTCTCGAAGCATACTATTGACATAAATTATGAGATGATCTTGTTTTTTTCATAAACATTTTGATCCTTTGATCCACGTCTCTCTTTGCGGGCGGGGAATTTACCACCTTGTGGCATAAGCTTGTTATTTAGTTTAGCAAACAGAAACCCACACCTACTGATTGGGTGGTAATTTTATATTTCTAGTTTACAGTTTAGAGTCTAGAGTGACTGATGAGATGGTCTTTTTATATTTCTAGTTTATAGTTTTCCGCGACGAAGACCAATGTGACTGATTAGATGTTCATTTCATATTTCTAGTTTACAGTTTGCGTGAAGATGCCTGCGCATACTGATCAGATCCACCTTTCATATTTCCCATTTACTGTTTAGCTCAGAGAATCCCACTCTGAGGCCTGGAATAGTCGACGGATTTTTGACGCGTCCGTCCAAAATCCGTCGCTGATGCGACACGGAGATGTTTTGAAATATACAGACGCATCACCGTCGCGTCGAATGTAATTGATCAGCCAATCGTGGTCGACCGGCATTCTTTAGGTTCCTTCGGTCATTTTGTCTTTGCACCCAGGGCACGACATTATTTATTTATTTATTTATTTATTTATTTATTTATTTATTTATTTATTTGTTTTCTGGGGCTCACCGACACTTTCGAAAGCCGGTGTCAGACAGTTTTACGGATGAGGCCGGCAAACTCGGAGAAACACTGGTCGGAGCGAGTAACTATCAGAACTACTAACTCGGCACAAGCAGGGTTAGCAATTGTTGAAGATGTATGTACCGTGAATGTGGCATACGCCTCAACACACTGCAACCGTGATCCAGTGGAACCTGCCCCCCCCCCTCCCCCCCAAAAAAAAGATTCAGTCATGCACCCACCTCACCATGTTAATGCATATGCCTGGTATTGAGAACATCGGGCAAGAAATCCTAAAATCTAGATATTTATACTTGTAAAATGTTTGAGTGGAGGGGGTATGTAATAGCAAATTTATACGTGAATAGCAGGGAAAGTAAAATTAGTATCTGGATTTCCAAATATTTCTGCCTTCTGTTGAACAGTTTCACTTATATATCACGTCAATTCACACAACAAAATAGCAAAACGCGGATGCCTGTGGAAAATAATTCTTCCATAATTTATATCTTCCGTGGTTATTTTTTCTAATTCATTTGAAATTTCACATGCTTCGGACAATATTTGAGGTGCACTTTAGTGTGTACCCACGTGTGTTGTATTTACACCCATACAAGAAACCATCGTACTCAAGACTGAAATGGCGTTGCACCAAAGAGTTCACCTGGTGGTTACTATTTTACCATGTTGTTGCAAACAATCGGTTACAATATTTTATAATTTTATAATTATTCATCAGATAGTTGCATCTAAGCACTTAATTCTACGAACTGCACCTCAGAAGAAATCAGCGACAGTACTTGTCTTTTTCAAATTTCTCGGATGCCATAGAATTAAGAAAGGACGCTGGTTTTGTTTACATGGCATGGCGGGGGTTCGAACCCACGCCGGGAGAGTTTCCTTCGGCACCAACCGCCTAGCGAAACTATACTGAACCACGCACACCACTCGGCCAACCGCCTAGCGAAACTATACTGAACCACGCACACCACTCGGTGGCCGAGTGGTGTGCGTGGTTCAGTATAGTTTCGCTAGGCGGTTGGTGCCGAAGGAAACTCTCCCGGCGTGGGTTCGAACCCCCGCCATGCCAATATAATTTTATAATTTATTCGGATTCTATTTGGCGGTAATGTGGCCTAATTAATGTTGCCTTTCACAACTTATTAACTAATTATGGGCACAAATGGACTCAAAGTCAAAGCAATTGCTGTTTTTGTCTCGAATTTCAAATTTTTTCCCTGGGAAACCTCACACCCCGGGCCCACGCCAACGGCCCTCGGGCGGGGGACACGACAATGGCACACATGCCTTCAACCGCATGCTGACCCTGTTTAGCACGTTGATGAGTTCGGTAGTTACTCCCTGACTGCTCGGTGGTTCTTAACGCCCACTTCCCCTTCACACACGTAATACTACCTGACACATGGCAAATGGCAATTGAAACTGTCGTAAAACCCCAATAAACAAACAACTGTATTCGATGTCAGCATGTGAGCTTCAGCAAACCGAGGACCCGAATCAAATTTTGTGAATCCGGTTTAAAAAATAGCACATGAGACAAGGCGGGGGGGGGGGGGGGGGGCACTAAAATTTGCAAGACGTGACGTCCTATTTTTTATTCGGCTGTTTTTTACACCCACCCACCTATGTGCAAATTTTCTACTACCGTTCTCAGACACCCACCCCCCTACTCTCCCATTAAAATCCAAAACAAACTTACCCCAATTGCCCACGTGGGGGCACGATGACGCTGTGTGCTGAGACGTACTGCACGCCGAGGTGCACATGTCTTCAGCCAATCTAACCCTGTCTGTGCTGTGTAGTACGTAGCACCGCTGTGTAGTGTGTAGTACAGTCGTGGGTTATGATGTTGAAGAGCTGACAGCTTCTCATCGTTGCTCGGTGGTTCTCTCCGGGTACTCTGGCTTCATCACCCGTAAACCTGTCACCGACACGATATGACCCTGCTTGTTAAAGTGTCGTTAAACACCAATAAATAAATAAATAAATAGATAAATAAATAAAAAAAAAAAAAATAAATAAATAAATAAATCAATAAATAAATACCTTGGGTTGAATGTAGTGCATCAGAGAGAATTTTCCCAAAATATTGTCTGCACATTTTCTACATTTCGAACAAGGCACACACCCCCTACTAACATGTGACATTTTCCCGGATTAAGCGTAATATTCTCACATATAAAGCTTCCTGATGTTGTATTTATGTTAAGAGTGTGATGTACAACATAACCTTTATGGTTTGAAACACAAATGATGGTATATATTAGCTGATATATTGATATATTTTTAAAAAATTCAAAAAATTTCACAAGTTGGAAATGCACATTTTATTTATTTATTTATTTATTTTTTTTTAATTTTTTTTATTCAGATCTTAGGTTTTTAATAACATTCAAAGACATATTTCGTGAAATAATTTTACAAAGTGGTTTTATACATGACACAGAAAGAAAATTAACAAAGTTTGTTATTCATTCATAGTGATATGAAGTATCATTTGTAGCCGCATTGTGTTGCAGGAAGCTGCCGTCTGAGTTTTGGTAGGGGATCGAGGTAGTACATGCATATCAATTTACGTACATGTACAAAGATGTGACTACGTCGGACCTTGATTGGCATTCTACATAAAATCCGGTGTCACAGCCTTTCCACTCTCGCAAATAGTGTAAGAGTGGCTGAGTTGCTGTCGTTTACTGACCTCTGTGATGAACCCTGCAGGTTGATAATCCGTTTTATGGGGTCTCGAGCGAGACACCTTTTAACACGAACTAAAACATACACAGACTGAACCATTCTATACAACAACTAGTGGATTTCACGCATTTACTGTTCACCTTACTGTTTAACTGAAAGGCGTGAAATTACCAGACATACGTTTGACCTTTACCCAACATAATGGTTGAAACCGACCAACACCATATGCAAAAGAGAATCTGCAGTTTCATTATTTTTTCCAATACTTCCCCTGCAAAACACAGCCCATAACCCATCACTGGGGCGAGCTCATCGCGTTCCCTTCACCGACGGGACAGAGGCTGTGGTCCAGAAGGAAAAATCTGAAAAATTTGTCGTTTTCTGCAGGCAACAACTTATTATTAAAACGTTGTGTTAGGTAAATGGTGAATGCGACTCAACTTTAGCAACGCACAGTGCTCATCCAGACTGTGTGACGTCGCTACAAGTAACATTTTAACATTTCATGGTTTTATAAACTCCGATCGCAATCTGCGTTGTCACTACATTGTCGTGACAAAACAGTATATACAAAATGGAAAAGTGGTTTACCAGTTAGTAGTGAACTGATTGTATCCCACCTTAAATTTATTTCCTTTGAACGTTTATTCAGTATGTATATTTGGACATGAGCTCTAGATTTCTGTAGTGTTTTAGTTGTTCAATAAATCTTGTATAGGTTGGTAGGTTATTTTTCACCTTGCAGGAATAAATAAACTTTCAGTAGATCAACATATAGAAGTCTGTTGTGTTATTGGGAGGGGCGTGGGTATTTCTGTTGCCTAAAGTAATATATTCCGGGGTGAAGGGAAACTCAACTTCACACTTGTCCTTCAAATGTTCCAAAAAATTCAGAAGAACTGTTTTCGCCACAGAACATTCAAAGAACAAGTGAAGTATTGACTCCTTTGTATTGCAACAGAAAGTACATAGTTCCATTCCAGAGAGTTTGCATTTATAAAGTTTTGAATCGTATACAAAATTTGGTGGACAATTTTGAAATGCAAACTTTGTAAATATGTATCATCCGTGATTGTAAATGGGATTTTATATATAAACTTCCAGTCATCTGAGTGCAGATTTATATCCAAAACCTCATTCCATTTATTCTGCATATGAATGGAGGGTGTTGTGTGCAGTTCTAGAAATTTAAAAATAAAGGTTCGGGAGACTTTATTAGTAGATTTTAACGTCTCAACGTGTCTGTGCTGAATATTATTCAGAGGTTTATTGGATTTGGTCGCCGTTTTCCAAGCCTTGGGTAATGCATTAATAATACCCTGAAAAACTGTAAATGGGGTATTGATGTTATACTTGTTGAAGTCAGATTAAGCCAAATATTCTCACATATAAAGCCTCCTGATGTTGTATTTATGTTAAGAGTGTGATGTACAACACCACCTTTTAGGTTTGAAACACAAATGATGGTATATATTAGCTGATATATTGATATATTTTTAAAAAAATCAAAAAATTGCACAAGTTGGAAATGCACATTTTATTTATTTATTTTTTTTAAATGCCTTTATTACACCAAGTTTTATTGGAAAAAGGTTGTCCGTTAATTTTTATTTCATTATTTAAGAAAATAGTTTCGCCTAATATGTCTGCGGGGGTTGTGTTGCTGTTATTGTCCAAAAGAGCCCAGGACAAAAGAACATCCTTCCAGAAAGTGTTCACATGTTTTCCAACTACTTTTAAACCTTCTTTATGTAAGTGCAAAAGTTTATAAGTTCCGAACAAATCTAATTCGTCAATTACAAGGGTTTTCCATGCAGCCAACGAGGTGGGGTCCATTAGTTTCTTAATCTAAATCATTTTTAAAGCACGACTAAAGGTTTCAACGTGGGGAAATTTAATTCCACCATTTTCAAAAAGGTCAATAATTGTTGTACGTTTAATTTTTTCTACTTTTCCGGACCATAACAAATGATAAAAAATTGTTTGAATTTTGTTAAATAACTCCTTTGGTGGGTCTGGTAAAACCATAAAACAATGTGTCAGAATTGGTAAAGGCAAAGTTTTTACAATAGTATTTTTTTAGATTATTGTTAAGTTACGAAATGACCAATCACTTAACAATTTTTCAATTTTCTGCATTTTGTTAGTGTAATTATTTAGTATATAATTGTCGCTACATAGATTAAATTCAATCCCCAAAATTTTGAATGATCTAGAATGAATCCAAACGACTTGTTCCTTTATTGATAGTGTTTCACCACAACCCCGCTTGGAACCTATCCATACAACTTTCGTTTTATCAAAATTAACCTTTAAGCCAGAAATTAGTGAGAATTGTTTAACCATATTCAGGGCATTGTCTAAAGAGTATCCATCATCACTTAAAAACAGGGTGGAGTCATCAGCGTATTGACTTATTAGATATTCAGATTTTTTTTTATCTTTATTCCATTTATATTGGGGTTAAATTTTAGAGACGCGCTAAGAAGTTCCACACTAAGAATAAAAAAAGATACGGCGATAAAGGATCACCTTGCCTTACGCCTCGTTCTATATTAAATCTTTCAGAACAATGGCCATTATTAAGTATGCAACTGGAAATGTTGCTATGGAAGGTTTGAAACCACCTTATCATAGAGGGTCCAAAATTAAAAAATTCCATCGTCTTTTGGATAAAGATCCATTCCAGGGAATCGAAGGCCTTTTCGAAATCTGTCAGAACTAGGATGCCTGGAATGTCTTGTTTCTCACATTTAACAATTAAGTCGAAAGTTAATCTAGTACACTACACAATATAACGACCTTTCATAAAACCGAGCCGGGTGTCTGAAATTAGATTGGGAAGAACTGTTGTTACTCGGTTTGCAATTGCTGCGGATCCTATTTTTGTATCTACATTAATTAGGGATATTGGGCACCATTTTTTATGTATTCTTTAGGTTTGTTTTGTTTTGGTATACATGTAATAATTTCGAGTCTCTGTGTAGTTGAAAGTTGTTCCAATGCATAGCCACAATTCAACGAGTTTATTACATAATTGCCAATGTCTTTCTAAAAAAATTTATAGAACTCGGCGGTGAAGCCGTCAGAACCAGGTGTTTTATTGTTTTGCATTGCCTTGAGGGCATTCAAGCCTTCCGAAGGTGATAATGACCCTTCGAGGGAAGTTTTTTCGTCACTGCTTCAAAAGTTAAAAAAAGGGTTACTTTTGTCAAAAAAGTATCATTTGTATCAAAAGGTTGGTTATTAGATAGTTTTGATGAATATAAATTTTCGTAAAAAGATTTTTGCTCGGTTAGAATCTCATGTATATTAGTAATTTCCGATCCATCATCCTTTACTAACTTGGGGATAATTTTTTCCGTATAATGTCTTTTTTCCAAGTTGCAGAAGTACTTAGTAGGTTTTTCCCCCTCTATTTTCCATTTTAATTTTGTTCTCATTATTATTCCCTGAAGCTTTTTATCCCTAACGGTTTTAAGTTCATTTTCAAGTGATCTCATTTCTTCTGACACTAACGCATCCCTGCTGTCGAGCTCAGTATTCAGAACTTTTAAGTGGCCTTCTATTTCTTGTTGCCTTTTGTTCGCCTTATGTTTTGCAGAAGAGGCGTGTGCTATACTTTTCCCTCTTATCATAATTTTTAGTGTTTCCCAAAGTAGCTGATTATTTATAGTATAACTTCCCGTGTTATCATTTGTATATTGGTCTATTGTTTCAGCTATAATTTGTTTAATAACAGTTACATAGTCTAGATCACTGCGTAGGCTGTTATTAAACTTCCAAATGCCATTCCCCCGGGGCTGGTTATCAAAAGACAGTTTTATGCTTATTGGGTTATGGTCGGGCGGTATCTAGTGTGAATTTCTGCCTTTTGAAAAAGGAGTTGCAAGTCTGATGATGAAAGAAACTAGTCTAATCTCGCCATTTTATTTTCATGTCCTCTCCAAGTATAACGATTTTCCTCTGTATTTTCTAAACGCCAGACATCGAACAAGTCAAATTTTTCCATTAAATTCTTTATTTTTGTATTTGCTTTTTGGTTGTTGTTTTGTTTATATTTAATTGTGTCTTTTTCGTAATCTTGTGGAACGTTCCAATCCCCTCCTGTTATGATTGAATCATCACCCATGCTTTCGATTTTAGAGAATAATTCATCATAGAATTGTGGTTTATCATCATTGGGACCATAGACAACTGAAATGGTTAATCTTTGATCCTTGATGGTAGCGTCCAGAATAATAAAATTTCCAGTCTCATCTGAAACACTTTTGTGTATGGTGAACCCAAAAATATTTTTAAAAAGTATAGCCACGCCTCTGCTTGAACTTGAGTGAGAACAGAATACAGCCTCGTAACCCCATTCACTCCTCCAACAGTTTTCCACTTTCTTGCTCGAACGCGTATCTACCAGAAAAGTTATATCAAATTTGTCCCTGCATCGAGAAAATATGTCTCGTCGTTTTCAGAATCGGAAGATAAGCCACGCCAGTTCATGCTTCCTATTATTATGCTAGCCATTTTGGATGAAGTTATGTGTAGAACTAAAGGTGTGCAGCTACTACGTTGTGAATTATTCATTTTTCCATTTTTAAACTTGCATTTATGTACAGAACAGTACATGGAAAGACCTATGAATCTGCAAGGTTTGTTCCTAACACAAACATTGCTTTTCTGTGCAAAGTTGTCAAAAGAAAATCGATTAGATCTGAAATTTAAAGTTTTATCAGTAACAAAAAGGTAATAACAAACAGTAACAAAAGTAAACTCATGTTACTTCCGGTTTTCTTAACAAAACTCCCATCCGTGATTGATATTTACTGAAGGCAGAAATATTTGCTCCTTTCCGCAGAACAGTCATCTCAGGAACGATCCATCACGCGGTCTGGCCAACATGGGACAACAGCGAAACCGATATACAACACGTGGAGAGTGGACCGCAACCAAATCACCAGCAGAGCGGAGTCATCACCCAAAGTATGACTTCAAAGTTCTGTACATATCGACAAAAGTATTGAGCAATGTTTCAGCCGATGGATCTCCGGGTTAAACTCGGAGGTCCATCGGCTGCAACTTTACTTGTGCTTGTTATGCTTCCCAAACAAATTTGCAGTTTTTGTTCGGGTGGAATTCCCACTCCGCGGGCGTCCCAGCAACAACCCACCCTTCACGTACTGTATGCGTCTTCACTGTTGCTTCAAATATATATATATATATTTTTTTTTTGGGGGGGGGGAGGTGCAAAAATTCCTGGAGAGTGTTACAGGCTCAACAATGAGCTCAACGATGGCATTCTTTCACAGCTGCCAATCATATCTACAGTGATTTTGTGACTTGTTCTGAACGCACCTTTATGTTTATAGATCTATTTCAGGTTTTTGCGTTCTTCGAGTTTGTGCCCTGGTAATGCCATCTTTTGGAGGCCTTGTTGACAATAGACCAAGGCAACTGGGCAGTGAGTTCTAGTCAGGTCCTGGCTGCCTTAACTGACAGCCAAGACTCGACTAGAAGTCACTTCTAAGCACTTGGACACATGTATTTATTGTAATCTGGTGCCAATTCATGACAACTGCCCAGTCCACTGAGGGTTTAACATTACTGAAAAGCGAGTCAGTCGCCTCTTTCCTGAATGTGGATCTTTCAACTGTTATTATACCTCAACAGGGACTTGTAAATAATTCATAATTCATACGGGCTCGATATTCAGCGATTAGTACGATTTGGTTTTTCGGTAATAATAATAGTAACACATATCGGCCACCGATGTGTCGCGTTTTTCAGGTGGAGAAGGACTTGGTTACCACTGAGCTCCCAGTTCCCTTCTTGTTCCCAAGATTCGTATCTCCTCCCAACACTCGGAGTCGAAGTGCTTGATGACATCCCTTGTCCCCCATTCCTCCTAATCTGTCCAGTAAGCATATTAACCCTACCATTTGTATCACCCAATAACTACATGCCCTTCATTCCGGCATCCCACTTCCCCATTATAATCATAATAACTCTAATTCCAATAGACTGATATTTTGGGCATTTTAGTAGACCGTGTTCAAGGGTATACACCATACCTTATTTCACATCTGGCACACCTGTTCAATGGTTTCCTAATTCGTAATTCTAGTTACCGCGGCCTCAGCTTAGGCAAACAGTGACCCCCCCCCCCCTTCCCCCCAAAAAGGAATAAGTTGCCACCAAGGTACTCTTCAAAACCTGGGTTCTCTTTGTGAAGCAGGCAATCCAATGACCTCTTTGATTTAACCCTTGATTTAACCCCCCCCCCCCTCTCGCGCCAATTATAGTTACCATCGTCCATGATTTTTTCTTTGCCGATTGTTTTACCCTGGGTTGAAAAAAAATCGCCAGAGAACGATATCCTTATGATATCGGTATCGTTTGGGTTTTTCAATATATTGCTCATCTCTAGCGTCAATGCTGCCACCATCTCAGAATGGGGGGGGGGGGGGGGGGGGGGGGGGGGGGGGGTCACGCGATAGAAGAGAGGGGGAGAGAGAGGGAGAAAAAAGACAAACTATCTCTGCGGTCTAGGGTGATTATCGTGCTTATATTGGGGCCTAACTGGTCAATCTTCATGCAATCGGTCCATACAATAACTTTACACTGTAATTTATCTAGCGGCCGTTGAGAGTTCTCGCTGACACCAGTCAGTAGATAAGTTACAGTATTCAGTTAAAGTTAATGTTATCGGTAATGGAGTGGAAAGAATAGAAAGAAGTTTAATGTCGAGCGATATCGTCAGTGTTGTCAAAAATATCAAACTTCAGTCTTCTTCCGTTTTTCAGTTTTCCCCAAATATGTCCGTTACGGTGGTAGACTGATTCAATGTCCTTATGCTGGTAAAGTTTATGCATAAGGCTAGAATTCAATGCTGTTAAATTGTCAGTTATTTTTACACAAGTTTTGGAATCATTGTTTTTCATCGTTTTTGTTAAGACCATTTTTTTTTTCAACAACACAGCATCTCTCAGTTCCTTCTTGTAAAATTTAACAAGCACCGGTGGTGGACCGTTCTTACTTCTAGAAGGCAGGCGGTGAATTGTTTGAATATCGTCCGCATTTATGTTCTGTTGGGAGTCTGTCGAACCAACTAAGTTGCAGAACTTGTTTATCAGTCGCTCGTCTGGCTCCTCCACCCAGCCTAGCACCGTCAGGCTGTACTTCCTAGAATATTGCTCATTCTTGTTGGATGATCGAATGGCGTTGGTCGCTTTCTCATCAATGTCTTCTATTCTTCCACGAAGGGTTCCATTTTCATTCCTGAGCAAATCAACTTCTTTTTTTAAATATTGGTTTTCGAACACTGTGGCCGCTAATCTTTCTTCAAACCTTTTCTCTAAATCATTCCGGTTTTGTTGGATGAATAATTCAAGTTCAGCCTTGAGAATGTTAAAGTTTGTATCAATACTGCTGTTTACAATTTTGCGAACATCTTCTGATGAAGGCAAACAGGACATTTTCAGAGTAGGTTTTTCGATTTTATCGGAAAGCTCTGCCATTTCAGGGTTAAGTAAAGAGTCATCACAGATTTGTTCTGACGATGATTTACGTCCACGCTTGAAAGGTTTGCTTTCAGACGTGCTGCCTTTTTACAGATCTTGCTTGCGACATTTCTTCTTTAACCGTTAACCCAAGCTGAAACGTGGATCGATGTTGCAGAAGGTGTGAACTGAATCTTGTTCTGTGAGTAGCCCTCACAGGGTGTAATTTTCTAAACTTTGCGCGTACGCTGTGACGTTCGAAATAAGGAAACATCGTCACAAAATACCATAAAAAGACAAGACCTCAGACGGAAAGAACATTCTGACACCCCCGACACAGTCTATATATCTAATTTCATCCACATGCATAAAATCGAAGGCGATCTAGAATATGGTGGGAGTTTCTAGGAACTTTGTTTCACAGAAACAATTCAAACAGCCATCTCATATTAATAGCAACCGGAAACCTTCTCGGAAATGCACATTTTTGGCGCACTCAAGAGACCCACCCACCCCCCACGTCACGTCTTGCAAATTTTTGGTGCCCCCCCCCCCCGTATGAGACGGGAAGACATTGAAGGCAGAGAGAGAGAGAGAGAGGCTAAGCTTTTCTGAACGAGAATAGTTTGCCAACTTAAGTTACCCGTAGCAACAATACCACGAACATCGAAAGTTGAAACTATCAACGTAGTTTGTAGCAAGCCTGATGTTGTTTGTTTAAAATTGATTTTCGCACTCACCTATCAACTTCTTATTCAGTCATTTTAAAAAATTGATTTTCGTTCTCACCTGTGCTTCAGTCATTTGGAAAATATCGAATCAAGCCTTCGATCAGGCAACACTGAAATGACGAAAGATGGGTATCTCTAGCGACTGACATGTGATTTCCTCATTACCATATGATTTGCATTCGACTGATCGGTAGCTCTCGTTTGTTTCCGCACTTTGTGTTGGATACGAAGCGTCAAAAATCCGTCGACGATTTCAAACACGTTTTCAGACGCATCACCGACGGAGATTCGTCTCAGTTGGACGTAGATTTGTCGATGATGTGTCTTACTCGCATCTCCGACGAATTTAATTCATTTTTTGCTCAGGTATTAGATTCGACGCGTCGAAAATCCGTCGACTATTTCAGGCCTGACTGGTGAGATTGATATTTTATATTTCTAGTTTACAGTGTGGTGCGAAGAAGCCGACACTGACTGGCTAGATAGTCATTTTGTATTTCTACTAATCTACTGATTAGATGGACGTTTAATATTTCTAGTTATGCGCGAAGAAGCTCAGACTGATTGATTAGAGGACCATTTTATATTTTTGGTTTAAAGTTCAGCGTAACGAAGCCCTTGGAAGGGTCATGTTGGAAAACACGTATTACTTCGCGCATCCTTTGTGTTCACTCGGGTCCCATATGAGAAAGAAATGCGTAATTTTATGAAACAACCCCCATCCCCGCAAATCATTCGCACGTACCCCAGTCTTCAATTTTCCATGGGAAGAATATTGAATACTAACCCATCACATTATCTCAGCAGTAGTCTGTGCGCAAACCCCACGAAAAGTGTGTAGGCGAACAGTCCATCACAGAATTAGACAGGTGTCGTTATAGCTGGTGATATACCCTGCATCAAGGGATCGCGGTGGTTCAGTGGTAGACTGTTGGACTTCTATGCTAGAGGTCACGAGCTCGATCCCCGTCCGGGCCGACCGCGTTATGTCCTTGGCCAAGGCACTTTATCCCGGTTGCCGTCATGGGGGCACAATGACGCCGTGACTAAGTCGTACTGCACGTAGATGGTGCACATGTCTTCAACCGCTGTAACCCTGCCTGAGCGGAGCTTGAACAGAGTTAGAATGTTGTGGAGCTGACAGTTGCTCGTCGATGCTCGGCGGTTCTCTCCGGGTACTCCGGCTTCCCCCACCCGTAAAACTGTCAGGGTCACGATTAGCCATTGTGCATAAGTATGTGACCTTAAACACCAATAAATAAATACCGTGCATCAAGTTTATTTATACGCATTGTTGCGCTCATGGTATACAAAAGAACCCACAGATGAAACATACTATGTATAAACTTCGCAGTTATAGCACGAGAAGACCAATGAATATGGATATGTCATGCACCGCGCAAGAACACAATACCATAATGTCATGATTTTCATTCATAAAACTTCAATTCATAGACGCCGAATGGTTGTCAAAACAGACGCCTTTAAAAACTCTGTACCCAATCATTTTATAATGCGAACAAGTAAAGAAAGAGCGGAATATTGTGATATAAATTTGTCATTACCGCCATGAGGGTTTCCGAGATGACGTCCTGAAGCCTCGACCTGGCCACTGGGTTTCATATCAACCCGTTCTAACGGGCTCGTCGATATATACACAAAGGCGAGGTGTCGAGATCAATAACCATCTCGGAAACCCAAATGGTGGTAATAAACTATTTGTGTGTAGAACGTGCTGAGTGCATCAGTGAACACCGCGAAGTAAAAACTTGGGTTGCTTTTTGCGGAGAATACACAGAATGACAGACGCGTGTGAATGAGTTAATCGATATGGAATTTGTGCCATCGCGGAAGGATAGAACTCGAAACCGCACGTGTGTCGTTCTGTGTTTATTACACGCCTTGACGTCTATAAAAAACAATTATTAGAAGGATATTCAGCAATTCATCTGATAACTATCAACAAAAAGAACACATTTTATCGTTGTCCAAATTTGCGAGGGGAACCCGTTTTACTATTTCGTCCCCTGAGTTCCAATGTGTCCCATGTGCCTTCTGGCACATAGGACACATTGGAACTCAGGTGACGATTTTCAGCTATCGATGGGGATTCAAATTGTAAATGCGTTGAATGATTTGTAGAAAATTCCAATGAAATCTCGCTTCTATTTAAAAACCAACCGTCAACGATTTTCATTCCGAACATCTGTGAGGAGCAGATTTTCATTTTCCACATGGTTTAGTGTTGCTGCAGATGGGGATTACAAAGAACAGGCGTGTAATAAACAATGTGTCTTTTATTTGTTGTCCCGTTTTGTGTCGTATTTAATGTTTAAGTACCGCCTGTCGTATCATCAACAGCTTATTACAACTGTTAATCAATCCGGGTTGTCAAATTCCGCTTCGCTTACGAGACGGGATCATCCCGATCAAACATTGCGACCACGTCATGATGTTTAATCTAGCTGATCTTGTCAATTTCTTGAATACTACATGTGCAGCCCAATTCACGTAACCGTTGTAATACTCTATGCAAGGCATGAGCCAGTTGCACTCCAGTATAGCTTGCATTTCACACAATTTAACATCAGTGAAAAACGCTGTGTCCTGAAGTTAAGGGTCACCAGAGTAGCAAACTGAACATTGTTTTTCAAATGAACATTATTACGCATTTCCTGACAGACTGTAATCTAGTGATTTCATTGGATGACAGGTACGATGTAAATAATACCCTCACCCGTCAGCACCCACTTAAAATATTTACACATCGGTTTAGTCCGGTGTAAAAACATAAATATGCAGGCATGTGATATTTTTCAAAGTTCATAAAAATAGTTTATGATAATGGAACATGTATTAAAATTAACAGTGCGATTCATTGAAAAAGGAATAATCAAAATAATACTTTTAATTTTGTGTTGTTTATGAAAAAAAATTAGGTCAGTAATAGAACTGTATTTTAATGTAGAGTTATCAATTATTTTTCTTTCAAAATGCCATTTAGACAATGTGTGTTGGCTTCCTTCTAATGTTTTGTCACATTGTAAAAAAGTCTCAGCATCTGTTAATACCTCTTCGATGACAAGGTACTAGCTGATTATTCCGAAGAACATATTATTGACCGATTTATTTATCTTTGATACATCTAATCATGAAAATAATAACAGATATCACCAATTACATTTTGTTTGACAGCGATCGTAGAGCTTTGTAAAACAAAATGTACTAGGTTATTTTCCTATTCTTTAGAATTGAAATTTTTCAATTTGAAGGAAATTAGTGAGAAAATATATTTGTTATCCATGTATACTACAGGGTGTATGGAAATTTACTCTGCGATAAAGACTGATACATCTTTCAGCTGCCGCTCAGAGTGTATCAGTTTTCAAACCTGTGTAAAATTACATACACCCTGGAATATACACGGACAAGAAATAACATTGCCTGACTAAATACACGATACACTTTTAAAATTTTAGTAGTTGGTCTACACGAAAGCTTATGTTGTACATTATGCATCATGAAATGTGTACTCCAATGGGTAAGCAACCAAAACAAACAGTTATTTAGCCCTTTACCTAACATGAAAAGCAGACGACACATGCAATTAAAATTCTTAAATAACTAATTCTTATCATTTTTTGTCTCAAAAACATAGGTTATGACCCTTCTTTCGAACGAGCTCGGCTAGCTTGTTCCAAAGAGGGGTCATAACCTATGTTTTTGAGACAAAAAATGAAAAAATAATGACAATTAATTGGCGATTTTTATGAATAGCGCTGGCCGGTTTTGACCGTTACGTTAGGTAAAGGGTTAAATACACACTTGTTTAGCTGAACCTTGGAGACCCAACCAGCATATTGATAATCCAATCTGCACGGTGACCCATGAATCCCAAATGTGATATTTGGATTGTTAAAGATCGCTGGAGAACATTAGATTTCTCGACATCACGCCACGCATGGAGAACAACCGTTAGTACGTTGGGGAGTCTGGCAGTTGTTCTTCGCCCTTTCTCGTCGGTTCTCTCCTGCGCCCCCACCCGTAGAATTGTCCGACACGAGATGACTCTGTCAAAAGAGCCGTTAAATCGCAACAAATAAATACAATGCAATCCTGGGCAAGGTGAGTGTTATCTCCAAAGATGATATTCCTCCAAAAGGGATGTAATGCCCACAGTTCAACATGTGTACATTCTATTTGCTACCACTTTACACCAAGATCTTTCGAACCTCTCACTCATCTTTTAAAAATACTAGGGGCTCGTTGAGAATAATACAACAATAGCTAACATTTTTTCTAAGGCATCTCTTTTTTGCCTTTAAACGATAAAAAGCAATATTCGCGACATTCTTGCATGTGCTAGACTCAGTTAGTTTTAAACTTGGCTTCAGCCAAGTTTGTGGCAAGGCCCGTTGTAAAACTTGTGTGATCATGCACTCAGCCAATTCCTCACACTGCACCACTAGCATTGGAGAAAAATTAAGAATCTTTTGCCGAGCAGACTTTAAAAGCTCAAATGTGGTTTACCTTTTCCAATGTTGTGTTGTTTGTGAAGTTCATTATCTTGGTGAAACCTGTGCCCCATTTCCTGACCGCGTGAATAATTACGAGTGATGCAAAAGATAGAGCGTGACTGTGCTATCAAACGACATTGCATGTCTTCGCGTCACCACCTATTCACTTCACTCCAGGCATTCATCGCCGAGTCTCGACCCGACTGGACCAATAATTACGACTATTCGCGAAACATTTGAGATTGGACAGCTCTGTATATACACATCTCTCGGCCCTAATAGACCATCCAGTAGTTCTTGAATCGTGGAGAGTTTTCATTTTTTTCTGAATGTACATCATGGAGGTCATAACAAAATTTACAGCACTTCATCTCTCAATTTTCATTAACTGTAGTTTGGGTGGTACTTGTTTTTAAGTCTTTTTGTATCTCGTTGAAAATCTTCGACAGACCGAAGGCTTGATAAAAGTTTGTTTTTTTGTTGGTGCTCAGACACGTAGACAGAATTCTATAATAAGGGGTGCCCTAGCCAGCATTCGATTGGCAAAACATGATATTTGGAAGGTCATTGGGGGAGTGGCCTCCCCTAGTCCAGGAAAGTGGGATGGCGATATAAACCGGAAAGTCCTAGTTAGGACTACGACTCCACAGAGACAATTACGCTCTAAGAGCGAATCTGAGACATTTGTAGCGTGTATACATGTAGCCTTATGTTGGAGAACATGTCTTGGGCTATATTTTATTTGAAACTTGCATTGACAGTTTTAAGGAAAACAAAGAACACAAACAAAACACTGTTGAATTTTTGTTATAATTTTGTAGTGCCGATTACATATTATTCATACAATATTTTCTATCTCTTGTTCTGTCTCCGTTTATCTCTCGTAGTGCTGGCATCGACTAACCTGAAAAAATAAAAAAAAAATGTGAAAAATTCGGAACTATGCTAGAGGTTACGATCTTTTGCGTTTCAGAAAACTATAACGCGAACACTGAAGTGGATACGTGGATATGGGTATAACTGAGCAACCCCAGCTCTAGGATTCTATCCGAAGTTCAGTTTTGAAACAATAGATCGATGATTAACCCATAACAAACTGATTACAAACCTCCACAGATTACTTGTGAGTTTTGCCAGACGCTAAGCTAAGATCTCGAAAACTCTCGACATGGTGGGGCCAGAGATAAAATTTTCGGACAATGTTCCCTAGTCGTTGACTGTCGGTACAAAAACGAAAAACCTAACTCATAGTAGGGCAGGCATAGTCAGAAAAACACTTTTGATGGCATCTTCGTGTTAATGAAGGGGTCTTGCCGACATCCAAATTAATGATGAATTCTACTCGAATGTTCATCTCGGTTTGACTTTCAAGGTCATTTCAAGGTCACAAACGATCAGGAAGGTTAATTCCATGGGTGTTGTCAGATGTCGGGGCACCACATCATAATTCGTCCTGTTTCGTGCATTTCCACGCCATTTGACATTGTGGGAGGGCAGTAAATATAAATAAGATAATTTATTAACTAGACTACCCCATATAATGAATATGAATTCTTCGAATTGCTGACAGTGAACTGACATCGAAAATACCGCGCGGCTTCATGCGGTTGAACGAAACATGTGTCAGAGCCCAAGAAAAAAGGCTTCAATGTCGTACATCCTGCACATGTTCTACAATTTCAGTGCGTTTGCTTCTAAATGCCTATATGTCCACTTTGGGCTACATACCTTTCTCTTACTCATTACCCTTTGAATGTAAATATCGGTAAACGAATACCAAACTGAAAATATACCAGACAGATTCTAAAACTCTTGAATCATGGTGACTGGGGACGTAACAATATAAATGTTTAGTTATCCGCTGACTCATCTAGATTTTGTTTTCATAATCTCACGTATGGGTTTCTAAAGGACTACTGCACCATGCCATTCTTAACTTTATACGACGATGTAATCGACTTAAGACATCTTTAAGCCTATGCTGAACTTGAAATAAAGAGAGAGTAATCGTTTGACTGGAGTGGTTACGTGAAATAATTCATGAGAGGTGAGGCACGTTGCACAAACACGAGTGCGCGAATGCGCACGAGTGTTTAACAATATAGTTCCTCGCCTACAATGAATTATTTCACGTAACCAGTTCAGTCAAGCGATTACCCTGTTTATTACTTTTCGTTATTAACGATAATTATATTATTTAACCCTTTACCTAACGTAACGACCAAAACCGGCCAGCGTTATTCTCAAAATCGCCCATTTATTTTCATTATTTATTTTATTTTTTGTCTCTAAAACATAGGTTATGACCTCTCATTGGAACGAGCTCGTCGAAATGAGGGGGTCATAACCTATGGTTTTGAGACAAAAAATGAAAATAATAGTTATTCAAGAATTTCTTTTTGCAAGTGTCGCCTGCTTTTCGTGTTAGATAAAGAGTTAAAAAACAAAAAAACCCCAATGAAGTCCCCATTACTACCACGGCAAAGTGTCTTCGTTTGCGCACACGGATACATGACACACTTGTTGATTGCATAATTCACTTGTGAAGTTATCGCCTGTAATCAAACTCGGAAATCCCAGTAAATCACACTTTGGAAAGTAATAAATTTTGAATAATCATGAAGGTGATCATCTAAGCAATGTTTGAATTACGATAAAATAGAATTATTGATGATATCCTCTCAACTGTTGAACGAAAAAAAGAAGAAAGAAAAAAAGTGGTGGAAAATGAGTCACTTCGCTTGAATCATGCAGAAGAGCGAAGGTTAGTACTCTCGAATCACGTGATAATGTCCAAATGGTACATTCACAGTCAGGACATGTTATTGTTCAACTACGTTTGAGCAGTTCTCGCTATCAAACCCACGCGACCTGATGAAGAGCAACCCTTTCTTTCTTCAAGTACATACACCTTGTCGATACACTCTTATACTGGCGGCAATATAAGAGCTTTTAGCAGCTGATTGTGTCATCCACACAACTTTTATATATCCATCATCAACAGTCTACGGAACAGCAAAGTGGAATATTCGTGACGATAGTTTTTCTGCCACATGCCCCAGAACACTCCAGTATGAATTGTTTACTCTCTTAAATACAGAAGAAGAGAACCCCGTGTTGATGGAAATATCTCCAGTTCTTGTACTGCTCGTGAACAATAAGCTGAAAATGTGCAACTTTTGGTGATAAACAGCACCAGATACAATTTACAAACAGATCTTTCAGTTCCCATTGAATACCTTCCCTGGCCGACAACGGTTAGGAGTTCGAGTTCATGCCCAATATTTTCTTCTTCACAAACCATCGAAAACGATAATAAAATGTCGGAAGAAATCCAATCACGTTTCCCTTCTTGGGAAGGCTTCCATCCTTCTCATTTCTAAATTTGTGGAATGATTTGAATCAGAAAGGGCGTAATTAACTAATAGAAATACTGGAATAATTTTAATAAAAACTTGATTTCTATATTCCTATCCGCTTTCCTTGACTACGAGCACTGTAGCAACCCATATTTTCCTGATTGCTCCGTCTAACAGTCGTTATGTGGTAATCGCAAATAAATCACTGCTATTATAATAATAATTATTATTATTTTTATTAATCGCCTGTGTTTATAGTTCCACCTCTGGTTCTCACCCTACGCTATCCTGGCTTCTAATTATGTAACAAAAAGATCGTAAATATCGGCACAGAGTACTATCATTCCCTTCGATTTACTACTGTTTTGTTTTTAATCCAGTTATTATTCCCGTCCTGATATAGAACACGCATAATCGCTGCTATGGTTGTAGCTAGAGGCCAAACCAATCTAGTTCCGTTGTTTTCCGGATCCTGATTCGCACTACTCTTTCATAATTCAGTTTTACAGATTGCGTAATTGCTTTCCGTTTTCTTTTATGAAATACTGTACGATAATGTTATGTTTCTTAAGGGTGATGTCAGGTAGACAGACAAATTCTTGGCATCTCCCAGTGATAGATATTTTGTTCATATCTATAAAACATCTGATAATTCATTGTAATGTGTTTATCGTAAAATAAAGTATTTATCTATCCCGTCTCAGCATTTGATAGGTTCTTTTATCATATGACTCGTCCGTTTTGTTCACTTTAAAACATTTGATATTTTGTTTTCATATTAATCAGTGATAAATAAAGCCTTCCGTCAATTTCAGTGGTCAATTTCAAAACTAGACAATTTGATTGGCTGAACAAAATCCAACTGGGCCACGTTTTCATGATTTGCTTAATTAGAGTTGGGAGCTTTCATTGGTCAATTTCAAAATTGGACAATTTGATTGGCTAAACAAAATACAACAGGGCCATATTTGCATAATTTCAGTAGGGAGAATTTACGTTATCTGTCCTATTCAGGGTGGGTTATATTGTATTAATCTTTTACCTACAAGAAAAACGCCATTCATTTTTTTTATATTTTCACTTTTTGCTTCTAAAACATAGGTTACGACCCCTCATTGGAACGAGGGGAAAAACGGAAAATTCTTAGACTCGTTTCATAAATATTATATGAGAAAAACGTTCATTTCATATCCTCTATTTTCGTAACATGCAAGGAATAATGATAATGTTTCTGACATACCAGGGCATCATCCAAACGTCCTCATCTAAATATAAGAGGAATTGGATCATTATACTCTGAGCATCGGTATCGTTACTTGCACTCAACAGTCTCTGATAACAGCATGAACATCAATTCCATGCAGCATGAGATGTATATTCGTCGCATCGTGGTTAGTTCGTAGATTGAGATAATCGCTTCCAGCCAATGGGAGGACGTGATGTCAGCGGTATTGTTGAATCCCTTCTAGGCCGTCGCCTTCCATTCATCCAGAAAATCTTGTCCCACTGCAATGACATCTGTCAGGAATGGGGCTAAATCTTCCTTGTTCTCAACTAGTGCAATAAATCGAACAGTGTGTTCACAGAAACGCTATTCTTTTTCTCAGTGTGCCCACTCTGGCTGTCCTAATAGAAGTGTATACTATACTACTCAAAGTTTTCTAAGCACCAAGTACATCCAACTACCTGTTTTACGTTTTAGTTGAAATATTGTAATGAAAAGAGTATATATTTTTTATATAATTATATCTATCTTTAACGATTTAAGTACAGAAATTAAGATTTTATTTGTGCTTGACATTATTTTTTAGCTTTTGAATACGATAACCATGGAAAATGGATATTTTTGGTAAGGGAGGAAATTTTTCAATATGCAAAAAAGTTGAAGGAGCGAACTGGTATGGCTTCATTATCGAGTATGAGACCCATTACTGTTAATTACGGCTTGACAACGCCTTCTCATGCTCCCAATCCGATTTCTGGTGGTCCTTTGTGGATGTTGTTCCATTCGTGGACCAGCATGGCACCAAGCTCCAGAACACTTCTTGGCTGGACTGGACGGGATGAAATTGCAAGCAGCAACTCATTCCAGACATATTCGATTGGATTGAGGTAAGGGGATCTTGCTGGCCAGTCCATACGCTCACACCCCCCCCCCCTCTGTCGGTACTCCCCGACAGCATGAGCAGCACGAGGACGGGCATTATCGTCCACCAGAATGAATGTATCACCCACTGCACCTGCATACAATTTGACGTGGCCATCCAGGATCTCATCAATATACCGTTGTGCAGTCAATGTACAGCGTTCAAGGACACAGAACTCTGTACGTCCATCCCAGCTGATGCCGCCCCAGACCACGATTGACCCTCCACCATAGCGGTCAGCAATGTTGGCTGCATGGAATCGCTCTCCTGATCTTCTCCATACCCTAGAATGCCTATCTGTATGGTCTAGGAAGTGCCTTGACTCATATGTGAAAGGAACAGTTCGCCAATCTTTTCTGGTCTATCCAACCTGGTCCATGGCACTTTCACATCGTGCCTGGCGGTGGTTCTGGGACAGCGGAATGCGAATACATGGTCTTCTTGATCGGAGACCACCTTCGTGCAACCTTGCCCGGATAGTTTGCGTCGAAACATTTACGCCGGGTGCATTCTGACGGTCATTGCGAAGCTAGGTTGCTGTGGTAAAGTGGTTTCTACGGGCCTGAATGATCAAAAATCGGTCTTCAGCTGTAGATGTTGCCCTGTCTCTGTCACCACCATGCAGTCTTCCTGCCATACTGCTGAAATCTTGCCCAGGCGTTGGTGATCACAACCTGACAATGGGTAGTCCATTGCTCCATCATCCCTACAGCCCGCCACATTTCTGCTTCAGACAAATGTCTTCTTTCATTTGCATTTACCATATTCAATCATTAAAGCACAAGGGTTCGTGATGAAATGAAGATTGAATACCCTGCACATGTCATGTACATGTAGACAGTACACGAAAACATCATGAAAATCAAGGGTACATGCTTTCTATGACTATCACGAAAAGTCTGCCTGTCAAGAAAGCTAATGTAAACACTGGGGACCATCTCAATACATTCCTCAGTGATATGCACCAAAAATATCGCAAATATGTCACGAGCAAATTTCAAAATGATGTGTCAAATATTTCGTGCTTAGCAAAATTTGAGTAGCATAGTTTAGTTATAATGTCATTCCACTAGTGAACTACTTAATCAATTGTGGGTAGAAACGTTTTTTAAAACGTAAGGAATTGATTTTGGTGTAATGTACTTCATATTACGTTTTTCTGTGCCGAGAAATCAGCAGAGTTCCTGAGACGGTTTAGCAGACTTAAACACAACGGGAAGTGGGATTCCACGTGGCCCTCGTGCACGTCAATAGTATCTAAAGAATTAAAATTTCGGGCTACATTCACACATCCAGTGTGTGATCAGATTTGAGGTTTTAGCAGAATGTTGGGGGCTGTCAGTGTAGAGTGGGCGCTTTATCTCTGTACGAGAGTAGACAGAAAATGTTTAGGGGAAGATATCGTGCATTCGATTCGTTTATTTTGCAAAGAAATCGTGGTAGAATAATCCGGCGACTTATTTCTCGCATGTCTCTTGGTTTTGATAAATTTGTTGAAATATCAGGAAAATATGGGTTTTCTACGGTAGAGTCAACCTTTTTACTTTTTGTGTCGCAATTCGTCACATTACGACCGAAGTGGCTATTTTTGATATTTGTATGGAGTTGCGATGGTAAAGCTTACACGTTTACTTGCATGTGTGTGTTTGAATTTTCAATCAGGATAAATTATTTTGCCATCTTGAACACAAATAGAGTTTTCATTAGAAATAAAACGTAAGCGTCTTTCAAATTTCGCTTATCATAGCACCACTGTCACCGGAATTGTTGTGACCATAACTAAGGCAAAGGTGGGGTTAAATTCGGCAATAAATGTAACCCTTTGGAAGTGAAATGCCCATATACATAAAAAAGAATCACTGAATGGCCTTGATGACCTTGAATATTACTTTTAAAGCCAAAATGCAGCTGCGCATCCGGTTTCATTGAAACTCAAATCCCACATGTTTTTACTTTCAAATGGATGTCGGTCATGAGCAAGAAGCTGCCACCAAAACTTTTTCTAGGCTGGTTTTTCGACCTTGGTTGTCCTTCTGTTAATATTCTTTTTTAAAAGGGTAGGGTGTTTTTGTAATAGAAAAATGAATTCCTTTACCTGCCCTAAACGTTGGTGAGCAAGTTGCGTCCGCTAGTAGTGTTTGTTCTGTTGATTGAAGTTTAACGACACATTCAACAGCCAAAAGCATATGTCTCAAAAACATAGGTTATGACCCCTCATTGGAACGAGCTCGTTCCAATGAGGGGTCATAACCTATGTTTTTGAGACAAAAATGAAAAAAATTAGTTATTCAAGAATTATTTTTGCAAGTGTCGTCTGCTTTTCATGTTAGGTAAAGGGTTAATATGTCATATTGATCCAGCACTAATTCTGAATAATCAACATCCACATGTTATCTATTTTCTTTTCGGGTATGCAAATAACTTGAAATATCTGATAAAACAATAGACTAGGTCTTCGTGTGACGTCACTTGAATACTTTCACTAAGAATCAGTACATATTGTTGATTGAACAAAGACCACACTTAGCGGGGGAGGAATTCGTCACATACAGGTGAATTGTGCACTTGGTGATACCTTCTTGAAATTTGGCACACTGTTAGTGTAGGCTATGAGGTTCTCAAAAACGATCGGCTACAAGTTGACACCGACCGGTGGCGACCAGTAGCGGCACAATCCAAAATGGCCGCCAGCGGCTGAAGGGAACCTCCTTTTCGACGGTCTACCGACTATACATCCGATTGTAAGGGCGCGAAAGTGAACTCTGATCCACGCACGTGTTGGAAACAGACGTGGGAGATGATGTAGAATAAAACGAGATTCTCTATACGGACGCATCAATTTCTTGGAACTTGAAAAGAGCGTTGTTTCTCCGGGATCAGCGTCATTCAGGCAAACCTGAATGACGCTGATCCCGGAGAAACAACGCTCTTTATGAAGCAGTCTCTTTGCCATACAATCTCTTGTTTGGCGTAATTCCGCAAGCAATTCTGATTTGTCTGTCGAAATTAATTCGAGAACGCGATTGTTCACAAAAATCATTCACAGAATGAGTGAGAATCCTCTTCGTGTACGGACTAGTACTGACTGGGAACGTTGTTACTTTTGCCAGCAAGACAGTTCCAAGAAATTGATGCGTCCGTATAGAGAATCTCGTTTTCATGACGCCTATAAAGCTATTGAGGAAGACATAACGCGCTTCCTAGATAATGGCGTTGAGCTTCCATATAATTTGACCATTGATTGTTTGATGAGAGAGAGTGATGAGTGTATGTCGATGTCACTGTTGACGAATAAGGCAATATATCATAAGACATGCCGTGACAGTATTCGGACTCACATCGTACAGCGCGTGCTACACAAGCGAGAGCGAAATGAGGCAGTGGCATCCTGCTCCACGCTGAGTCCTAAAAGAACACGGACAAGTTTTGAATCTGGCTGTGACAGGAAACTGCCCCAGTGTGTTTATTGTCACAAACGCGAAGGTGACAGCAGTGAGCCTATTTGCAGATCAATGTCTGATAACAATAAACTCAAAATTATGGCAAAGGAAGCCGAGAACTGGGTTGTTTTTTCTCGGGTCAATGCAGCATTTGATTCCGCTGCTAGTGATCTTTACTATCACAAAACCTGTTATTGTAAGCTTGCCAATGAAGCACGAGCGGCTAAATCTAAAAAGTCGAAGAACGCCGAACATTCCGCGTCAGGCCTGCCCTATGACCCTCTCGTTATGGCAGAGCTCATAACATTTGTTGAACACAACGATTCCGCGATGAAGCTTGTCGATCTCAAGAATCTGTACAGTCGGAGGTTGAAGCAAGTCGGTTCTGATTGGCTTAGTGAAGAAATACATTCCACTCGATTCAAAGAACATTTGTTGCAGAAATTGGGCGATGGCTGGGACGCCTTCACACAGGGTAGAGATGTGTTTATTTCAAGTAGGTTTCGAGTTGGCTCCTTGTTGTCCGAATCTTTAACTCGTATAGTGTCTGAGGAAGAGGCAAAAAAGATAGTTGATGTGGGTCTTCTTCTGCGTAAACACATACTCATATCTCAAGCTCCTTTCACGGGATCATTTTCATCTTATTGCTTGAGCGAGCCTGTACCCAACTCACTCCTGACTCTTCTTAGAGTTCTACTTGAGGGCACATGTAGTATACAGAACTTAGGCGATGATGAGACTGTTAATGCCAAGACTCGAGTGGCTTGTACTATTTCACAGATGTTGATCAGCAATTCAGCGAAACGCTCCGAACATGCACAAAATGTTCACCAGAGACGTGACAGAGAAACTCCAATGCCTCTTTATGTGGGTTTGAAGTTGCATGCCCATGATCGTATGAAAAATCTTATCAGAGATTTTCATCAAATGGGACTCTCTGTCTCTTATGATCGCGTAATGGATGTTCGCAGGAGTTTCGCGAGAGCTGTTTCACTGCGGTTCAAGAACGAAGGTGTTGTAGTCCCAGCTAACTGCAAACGTAATGTTTTCTCGATAGGAACCACTGATAACATTGATGTATCTGGTAGATCTGATATGCATGGTACGTCCATCACACTCATTGGTCAACTGAGCAGGGACAATGTGGGTACTGATCCCCCACCACTGAGTTTAGATGTTCCAGAAGACACACAAATTGAACTCCCAGACGACTATGCATTTGTTCCTTTCGTTGAAGACTTTGGTGGGGACATCAGGCTTGAATCTCCAGATGAATGTAATGTACGGCCCAATGAATATGCAGATTTGAACGTGGGAGAGAATGACTGGTTGTCTCATGTGTCACAGATCAGCAATAAAGGGAAGGTTGATGGCAGCTGGCAGCTTGATGAAGTCCCTGTGACCTTTTCAGGCTTCTTTTCAAAACATGAAGATCAAGACAATGTCAAACCTCGTGCAGTTATTGGGGTATTCCCTGTTTTCAGTGAGCAGAAAGCGGACTCACTCAGTATGCAGAAGCATGCTATGTATGTGGTCAGGGAAGCTACTGCTTTCGTAAACCCCGGCCAGATACCTGTCATTGAAGGTGACTGTCCGTTGTATGCCAGGCAGAAAAAATGTCAATGGCTGTTCCCAGAGGAGATAGGTGAGGATCGAATGGTGTGTATGATTGGATTCCTGCATCTTGAAATGTGCACCCAAGAAGCTGGTGGTAAGCTTATGGGTGGTTCTGGTTGGGAGCGAATGTTTCACCTCGCAAAGATATTCACACCCGGTGTAGCATCATCCCTACTTGGTGGGAAACATGTCAAGAGGACGCGACAGGCATATCTTCTCACTCTAGCTTGGCTTGAGATCCTCAGAAAGAATGCTTATGAGATTTACTGTCAGCAGACTGGGCCCCATGAGTCATTTGAAATGTGGGAACAGAGGATTCTTTCACAATCTCCAACTGCGCGCTATTGGGGTGAAATCGTTCGGAACTTTCTCTTGACAAGCTGTCAATTCGTTCGGAACCAACGAATCGGTAACTGGCCTGGTACACTGTGTTCTATCGATGAGTTGTGCAGTTACTTTTTTGCCCTAGGACATACAAATTATTGTCGGTGGGTCCCCGTATTTCTGAGAGACATGTCTCAGCTACCCAGGCGGCATCCTTCAATCCACAACAAATTCATGGAAGGCCATTTTGTGGTCCAGCGTAGTGAGAGGAAGTTCAGTATGATGGGTTTAGATCAGAGCCAAGAACATAGTATCCAACTACTCAAAGAAGACAGTGGTCCAAAAGGTCTCTATGGCCAGGCTGAAGAGAAAGTCGTTATTGAGCTTTCAAGGTCAGAAGTTCTGCGTGTTATAGATGAGTATGAATATGCAAGTTTCCACACAACATCATCAGATAACACGGAACACCCGGAAAGTTCGGTATCAGAGCAGAAAAAATTTCTGAATCAATTGAAATCTCTCCTCGATCTGGTGAATCAGGGACTCATTATCAACCCTTATGATGAAACTAGTGGTCAGCTGGTGACATTAGATACTGGTGAATATATGGACCCCGAAGTTAGTAAGAGTTTACGGTCATTACCCGAAAGGGGCAAGCATTTATATTCCACTTTCTTGAAGGAAAGGCTTGTGGAATGCACCGTACCCCTGAATGATGTTATTCCCAAGGCAAATATATATACCTTCCTTAACCCACCCCCAGCCAACCTGGACAAAGGCCGAGACAAACTCATGTCAAGTAAAGCAACTGCCGCAATAGTTACCCAGATGTTCGTTTCACTGCAAGCCCGGCCTGATTCAAACATGGATGAGTTTTTCATGCACGAGAATGCACGTGATCCGCCAGCATTATCCGATAGAGGTAAGCTACGGAGTGGGACAAAATCTCAAATTCTCAATTGTTTACCAGCTATTCCTGCACAAGGGAAGAATTCAGCAGCTAGACAAGCTTCAGTTGTCATCTTGGATATGCCTGCTGTAGTCCATGTAATCAAACCACAGAAAGCGGATCTGTTTGGAGAATATGCTCGATTGCAATTATTGCCATACATCGAATCTCTGATTAACACGAACACCACAAGGGTTGATGCGATCTATGACTGTTACCCCGAAGGCAGTTTGAAGAATCAGACGCGAGCAAAACGCCTCGGTGAGACAGCAGTTAGGTTGATACGGGTGTCCGAGAACGTCCCTTTACCTAAAGGGAAGAATTGGCAGGCATTCTTGAAAGTTAGTGAGAATAAAGACGAATTTTTCAAGTTCCTGTCTGCTGAACTGCTGAAATTAACATCAACATCCGAGTACCAGTTGTTAACGACATCAGGAGAATATGTACTATGCAATAAGGATGTTAGCTTATGTGACATATCTCCATCGAACCACGAGGAAGCAGACACGCGCATGATGCTTCATCTCAACCATGCAGTCTCACAAGGTCACAAAATAGCTTTTCTTCGCACGGTTGATTCTGATGTCGTCATTCTGTCTTTGCACCATTTCGCAACATTCCGTGACCTTGGACTCAGTGAGCTGTGGATTGGGTTTGGAATTGGAAAGGCATATAAAGATATGCCAATTCATGAGATAGCTTCACAACTTGGACCTGATTACTGTAAGGCCCTGACTTTCTTCCACGCCTTCACAGGTTGTGATGTAACATCCAGCATGCTCGGCATTGGGAAGAAGACAGGATGGAATGCATGGATGAATTTTCCCGCATCAACTGAAATGATGATAGAATTGACTGAGAATCCGCAAGTCTTTTCAGAGGATTCCCCTCATATGCAGCATATCGAAAAACTCACCATACAGATGTACAGTAACAGTTGTGTCAGTACACGTGTCAATGATGCGAGACGGCATATGTTCACACATGGCCTTAAGTCTATGGAAAACATCCCGCCCACCAAAGCAGCTCTGTATCAACATGTAAAAAGGGTAATTCTTGTGTCATCTTTCATTTGGCATCGTGCTCTGCAGAAACACTTATGTGTGCCAGACCCATCACAGTACGGATGGGAGTGGAATCCACGTCTCAATATTCTGGTCCCATTTTGGACTCACCTAGGAGACGCAAGTGCTGCATGTGCACTGATGCTCCACTGTAGTTGTGCCAAGGCCTGCAAGGGCAATTGCAAATGCTTGAAAGCTGGATTAAGGTGCACACCTTTGTGTAAGTGTGAAGGTGGCTGTTGTAACAATATTGAGTAGTATACTGTCATGTTAGGACCAGTCATCTCCTATTCTGGTATTTTTTTTTCCATTTTCGGCCAGTTAACACATGTCATGTTTCTAGTTGAGTTGATTTTGCTAACAAATGTTCATCCCATGTGGCTTGCTACATTGTCCGGGGTATAGGAATACAGTTTTAGATTTCGGAAAATAGTCTGTTATTTACTGCACAAGACGGTGTTAATTCATGCATAGCATGATACAATATCCCCAACTATTTTGCCTCTGTACAACAGTTGATACCTTCGTTCACCCGTGTGTTCATCTATGGTATCCTTGTCTTTCTCTGGCCATAGGCCACATGTGACTAGTCAGTTCCTACTCCATAGCAAATCAACTTGGAAATCCTTCATCTTGTAGCGCACTCATGTCTCAATGAATCCATACCTGAGTTGATCTAATAAATCTAACGTAAGGTATCAAATTGCCATACCGGATCATATTTCGATAAGTTATTCGCTAAAACATTTCGACCACTCATCGACATCAAAGGTCATGTTTTGGCTCCCAGTGGTGGCTATATCTCTATATCCCTGGTAAAGTAGCATACCATGAGGGATGGGCATTAAGTGTCGGCAACATTAATCCTGACTTGGAACACACCACATCTTAACTGGCCGAAAATGAAGAATACTACTTGTAGTCAAAAAATATTCCTGTACCTCGAATGACTGCAAACATACACTCACCCCTTCTAGTCCCATTTTGCCAATGTTCTATACTGGCAAGATAACATTGTATAATTAACAACGGGAACTAATGCATCCCGAGTTCATTCCAGCACTGCCCTTGCTGGCAGACGTGTCGCTATGGTGTTGAGATTGAACCAGAACTCCTCTAGAAATTTGATAGTTTTATTTTCTTAGAAAATAAATCTATCGAAAATGCCGGAAGTTGAGAATAGACTGTCACTTTAATTGGATTATCAAATGTCCAAGTATCCCCACTGCTGCATACTATCGAGTACCCTTGTTCATGTGTTGACAGGAATCTCTCATACCATGTTCATTTGACCATTGCATTCCCGAGAAACATTCAACACTAATTTATCTACGGACGGACGATCATACTGACAGTCAGACACACAGACGCACACATCGACGGAAATTCTGATCCCATTATCCATTAATCTTCCCCCCAACTTGTTCCAAGGGCTTCACTCCATCATTCACATCAATTACAGCACATGTATGGTGTTAGGTTTGGAGCTTCAGTTGTGCGATCGGCGAAAATAGCTTTTTTTCGATCCGCTTGGCGGCCATTTTGGATTTCGCTGCTAGTGGTGGCTAGAGGATGGTGCCAACTTGTAGCCGATCGATTTTGAAATCTCTGATGCCTACCCTTACATCATGCCAAATTTCAGGAAGGTATCACCAAGTGCACAATTCTAGCGAATTCCTCCCCCGCTAACTGTAAGTTAGTTACTAACCTCGCTGTTGGTATCTGTTGAACTTGAACGACCTATCCCGTGCTGTAACCCTCACTGCTACGCGGCTCGTAGTCACTCAATGCACGGGTATGTTGTTCAAATTCATGGAATACCACTTGGTAACTTCTGCGTCTGTTGAGGAAAGATTGCCTTATTACCACTTCCAAGGAATTAACGTTTAAAGTTAGTACAAACACTGTTAACAATACCTTATTGACAAAAGAAGAAATAACATTTTTTTGGTTTCACCATCGATCGTGCTCTTCAGTGCCGCAATGGCTTTTCTTCACTAGTGAATGAAACTGTTTTTGTGCCAAACTTTTGCTCAACGAATATTTGTTGAACTTTGGGGTTGGGGGGGGGGGGACTTAGCCCCCTCAGTTTTACAATTCGGAGGACTAAAACCTGGTTTAGCCCACCCACTCTTTTTATAACTCTTCTGATATTTTTGTAGTATATACATCGTTAATTTTCCAACAGTGAAATGGTTAAAAACCCTACCATTTAGTGAATTCAGTTTTGTTTTTACAGTGTGTCTTTTGAGACACGTATGACCCACTTTCCAGACTTGTCAATCGACAATCGGTGCAATGTGGCATTATCATGTCCCTGTCTGTAGTCAAGCCTGAAAATAAGCAATCTGTCATTTGCAGAATGAGGTCCCCAGAGGGTGAATTTGCTGATAGTATCCCATACAGTGTGCAATATATCCTCTGGGTACCTATTGCTGTTTAGGTGTGAGACTTTAATTGAGACTGAGGTTCACAGAGGGTAAATTTAGTGATGCTACCCTGCACAGCAGGGTAGCATCACCACATTCACCCTCTGGGGTCCTCATTCTGAAGATGACAGTCTGCTTATTTTCAAGCTTGCCTGTAGTAGTGGGTAAAATATGCTCGATGTTCTCGGAATTAAAGATAAAGAATGGCCAAATCTTATGGAAATAATTGCCCATTTATTCATAGGAAAACGCAAGAGAACGCTTCTTCTGCCTTTGACGCTGGCGAGATATTACATAGCATACTTTAGTCCCCCCCCCCCCCCCACCCCTCCCTCACATTTTTTTTTGTGTTCCGCTGCGCCTGATTTGTTTGTGTCAAATCCAAAATGCTAGTTGAATTGGTTAATATGGGACCCGACTGCGTAAACACTGACCTCAATATCACCAGATCAGTAAGTCACATCTAACCGTAAGTGTGTCTTGCAGTGACCGTGTGTATTAGACGTAAACTCGCCGTTTCCTTGTACTCTTAGCACAAATCGCACAACTTGTGTCTTCTGAATATACTGTATTATAACCAACTGTAACGTGCTCGACGAATTCGGGCGTATAATGTTTAGGCGGCCGACCGCCCTCGCCTCAGTCACCCACAAAAGCTCAATTTTCTGCGAGGAGAAATAGACAGAATAGAGATCGATTTGGGCGGAGGGATAATATTGAACGAGAAGCCGTAAGCTTCGAGTTCAATATTATGTCTCCACCCAAAATCGATCGAGTGCGGTAAAAAATGACAGCTCGAACGCGTATGTTGTTCTGTATTTATTGCACACCTATAGTTTACTAAAAAAATATTAAAAACACAAATTATTGCCAAAATTAACCAAAACGGAAAAAAAGAAATAGTTAAATAGTCCTCGTACGTGATTCGTATTGTTCAAGAACCATACAAAAACAAAAATATTGTTCGCTACGGTTTTTGCAGAAAAAGCGTGTATTTTATTGAAATAAAAGCATAGGCGTGCAATAAAATACCTTCCTCGCGGCGTATCAAGAACGATGAAAGTCAATCGTGTGTGACGTCTGGAAGTGCGTGACGTCAGACAACGTTTTGATTAAGTGAACCGATTTCCATCGCACGTGCAGGCATCTGAAGTGACGTGTTTTCGAAGGTAAAACAGTTTGTGACATTAAGAATATAAAATCACGATAACAGCAGTTTTCCTTTACAGCATCCATTCTATGTTGTAATGCACATGGTACTGTCAAAGCTGGAAACTTCCGGTACTGGAAACTTCTGGTAAGAATGTTGAACTCAGCTTTCAGCTTTGACAGAACCATATTATTATTATTATTGGTGGTTAAGGTCACATACTTATGCACAATGGCTAATCGTGACCGTGACAGTTTGACGGGTGGAGGAAGCCGGAGTACCCGGAGAGAACCACCGAGCAACGACGAGCAGCTGTCAGCTCTCCAACATCGTAACTCTGAACTCTGCACCGCAGCACAGGCAGGGTTAGATTGGTTGAAGACATGCGCATCATCGACGTGCAGTACGCCTCAGTACACAGCGTCATCGTGCCCCCATGTAGGCAATCAGAGTGAAGTGTCTTGCCCAAGGACACAAGACAGAACCATAAGTAAGTTACTTGATGTATCATATTTCTAGTAACTCAGTATAGCCAGCTACAACAGCTCAGACTTTCCTGAGTTCGAAATAATAAAAATAATATTTTTTGGCTTTCTGCTGATTTGCCACGGCCATCTAACGAGGAAGCTTACATCAACCCCATCACCCGCCTTGTCACTTCCACACCCAAGCCCTCATAATCCCACAACATTTTGACACAAACTGCTTTATTATTTCCCACATTGGCACCTTCTGAATCGGGGGCGCGGTGGCTCAGTTGGTAGAGGTGCAGGCTGCAAGCCGAGAGGTCCTCGGTTCGAATCCCACCTGCGGCAACCGCGTTGTGTCCTTGGGCAAGAGGCTTCACCCTCATTGCCCACGTGGGGGCACGGTGACGTTGTGTACTAAGGCGTACTGCACGTCGATGGTGCACTTGTCTTCAACCAATGCTAACCCTGCTTGTGTGGAGTTGGTATTTTGGGGAGCTGACAGTTGCTCGCCTTTGCTCGGTGGTTCTCTCCGGGTACTCCGGCTTCCTCCACCCGTAAAACTGTCACGGTCATGGTTAGCCATTGTGCAGAAATATGTGACCTTAAACACCAATAAATAAATAATAAATACCTTCTGAATCTCCCCATCTATGAAATTGACTCTTTCCCTCATACCATCCCTCATCCACTTATCTCTATTGTTTCCATCACATTCTTTCTTCCATTAGTTTTTCATGAAATCTTATTCTTCTAGGCAAATATTTACGGAGCTCTAAAAATTAAATGTTCCAGCTCGAGTAATTTTGATTTCACTTTGAACAACAACGACCTCCCCAAACGATTCACCGAGGTACTCCGTGAAAGCCGACTTGTCTTTTTTTAAAATAAAACCTCCGAAGAAGATGTGCCAACTTTTGAGGAATACCTCGAAATTCTGACATTCGTTTTGCCAATATTCTCCATGATTTGTGTTCCATTCTCAAATGTTCCACTGCCGTTTGCTTTTGAATTACAGAGGTTGACTTTTGGGGTATCTTGTGTCCATATTTGAAACCTGCATCATAGGCACTACTTCTAAACATTCAGATGTATTGATATCATGAGAAACAACAATATTGAAAACGCGTCGGATGACTTAAGGCGGATCAAAAATGGCTTTCCTATGGCAATTCAAGGCGAACAATTAAGGCTCAACTGCAGCTTTGAAGATGACAAGTCTGCGAATTTGTTCCAATATGGAGTCATAAACTGGGCTTTGTAAGTAAAACTGGAAAACATATCTGCATGTCGATTTTTGAGAATGGTACCGGGTCATTATTACAGTTATGTTAGATAAAAAATTAATATTCAATCTTCTGTCTATACTTAAATATACAGACGGTCACACCACCTAAATTTGGTCGGCTCAACGGTCCACAAATTTACCGATCTAATGTAGTATCTATTGCAGTGATAGTTTATAAGACATTAACTCACCGTTTTCTACACTTTGGCACAGATCGGACAGCATACGGTTTCTGGATATGCTATCTTAGTGCCATCCGGACAATGAGGAAAACCGCACATTTTTCTGAAGCAATTTTCTTGTCCTCCTTTTTCGCATTTGCAGGTGACACATTTGTCCTTCTCATATACATCTCCGATCTTGTGCCCGTTCTTCAGACAGTTCTCTCCACTTATCTCTCGTTTCACGTCATCAAGACCTAGTACCAATGCCACAAGCAAAGATAAGATGATTACTCGTCCGAACATAGCGATGTTTTTGTATTTGTGCTCGAGCCTGTTTAAAGTCAAAATCATGTTTTCAGTACATGCCAGATAATGGACAAAAATAATTAAACATTCGTGTTTTAAAATCAAATATACGCTGGCTTCGAACGTACACGCTAAAACCGGTTGGGTTAAAAAATCAACCCACATCAACAATGCTGGGTGAATTTGAACCAATTGGGGTTCATATTCGCTCAATCCAGTTGATTTGGATTGATTTTTACACACAAATGATTTTCGAGTGTATGGATTGACTACGTTGGACTATGTTATTTGCGGTGCTGCTCCCTCGGCTCTTCATGACCAGTAAAGATCAGATTTTTGCGAATGGTTTCACAGTCGTCAGTTGATAGATGATTTCTTGAACGATAGAATACGAGGTCTTTTGTTGCAGGGAATATTCAAGAAAGCTAAGTAGAGTTAGGCTTCGTGGAATCGAAGTCAAACATGGTAAGTCCGTGGCAGCAAGGAAACAAGTGCCTCAGGGAGAGTTGGAGTGGGAGGGTAGGCGGATGTTGCTCGAAAAGATTTCTCGACTTGAAACCAAAAATTCTTCCAGTGCCATGCGCGCTCAACGTGCTCTCGCTGGATCAATTACCTAAACGATGTTAGTTTGGGAGCAGCCCAGGCTTGTATACTCATACACGTTTATTGGGTAAAAACGGAAAGTAACACGAAAAAAATCTGGAAGGAGATAATACACATTTGGCTTTGTTCTGCTCCCCGCTTTCAAGACAGCGTTATGATTTTATAATATACTTTCATTAACAATTTCTTTTTTCGGCGGGATGTTGTGAATAGGGTCCGATTGTTTTTCTCCCAAGACCCTTTTTGAAAGACACAAAAATCAGATTTTACCCTGCTTGAAGCGTGTTTGTAGAGTTAGATCGCGTCTGAATCTAGATTTCGTTTGTTGAGTGCGTCACAAATGATCCGTATCGCATGGGTTATTTTTCATGCACGGACATATCTTTACATCATGCCTCTTTGGTCTTTGAAAACCAACATAAAACATCTGATGGAATAGTAGAATCGGTGTTTGATTGACGTCACGTAAATACCTCTGGCCCATTTACAAGCTCTCAAGCTACCAGTCAATTTCCTTAAAGCATTCGACGTTGTATTGGAATCTGTCTAACCCTTAAATAGTCCACCGGAATCGCGTTGTCTCTGTGGTAGACTGTTGGACTTCTACTCTAGAGGTCCTGAGTTCGATCCCTGTCCGGGACGACCCGCGTTGTGTCCTTGGGCAGGGCACTTTATCCCGGTTACTTACATATGGGCACGATGACGCTGTGTATTAGGGCGTACTGCACGTCGATGGTACACATGTCTTCAACCGCTGTAATCCTGCTTGAGCGGAGCTTGAAAAGTGTAAGAATGTTGAGGAGCAGACAGATGCTTGTCGATGCTCGATGGTTCTCTCCGGGTACTCCGGCTTCCTCCACCCGTAAAACTGTCACGGACACGATTAGCCATTATGCATAAATATGTGACCTTAAACACCAATAAATCAACAAGTAAATAGCCCACCTCCTGAGCTTTCGAATATATCGGCTGGAATATTTCAGACCAAATGAAATATTCCTGATGATTGAAACTAAATTCTAAATGTACCACAAACATTCATTTTTCTTGAATGAACACACGAAATGTTTTGGCAATCAAGAATTGATTTTACAGAATCTTTAACGTCATTACATTATTGTTAGACATGTTTGCAAACCAAATACTTATGAAGGAAGATTCACTGCGGCTCTCGTTCTATGACTGCACTGTGTACTACCTCCGATTATTTTAATATCTTGACGCTTTTAAGGCGAAGTAAATATTTATTGATCGGAATATCTTATAAGTGGAGAACGAAATAACATATGTATATCTTTATAAATAGAGGGACATTGCACTAAACGAACAGGCTTCTGCGCGCAAATTCCACGAAAAATTGGGAAACGACAGCGTCGGATTCCGTTCTCAAGTTGACTGGTGTCCTGAGAGCTTGGTCCACTGAGTAAACTCGAGTCCGTGCCTTTTTATTGAGCAAACGTCACTACGTAAGTCAGTTACAAGCCTCTCTCTTTTGGTATTCATAATTTGAGTAACCTTCACGGTGCTGTAGCACTGAAATGTAACACCTTCCCGCCACGCGGCTCCGTGGGATTTCCCACCTATCGGTGTGCTGTATTTATATATTATTCCAGCCAATCGCCTATACACTTGTTGCCTATTTTAGAGGACGTTCACCCCAGGTATTGGTTACAGGGTCTTATTTCACCATTTAAAAAGAACTTGCTCACAATAGTAACCGAACACTGCTTCACCTCCCGAGCCTCCCACGAGGAGTCAGAATGCTGTACAAACTCACAAATACCCCCACTTTAACAGGCAACTATTACGTAACCTTGCCTACACCATGTTAATTTATTCTATTTCAAGGGTTCGAACTATACCGAGTGGATCGAGCATCGCATTTGTCATCTGACAGAGACAAGTTCTGCCATTCCCCTTTCCTGCAACGTTTTAATCGGACCTGCGCATACATAGTGATCGATGCTTTGCTTATAACCATTGTAATACGCAGTCCAAAGGCTGGTTCGGTGTGAAGGCAGATTAAATAAATCTTTTTTTTTTCGAGTGGTTCGTCGACAGGGGAATCACCAGTGTTCACGCAGGGCGAAATCTTTTGGGCCAAGTGGAATTTCTGTTCGGTGTCAAATGGGTTTTTTTAGTGCCAAATGGAAGGTGTTAGTGTCAAATGGAATATGAGAGTGAATGTACACAAAATAACCACGTATCGTGCCCTGAGTGCAACAAGGCGCCATCAGCAAAGCTAAAGCATTGCAGATGACGTCTTGTTTCATTCAAAGTTCGACAGTGTTAATTATTTTTGTTTTGCATTGTTGTTTGAAAGATTATTTTGTACTTACAGTGTATTCACTTCAAATAAACTAGTAGCAAATAATTGATCATCTTCCAGAAGTAATATAATAAAGGTTAAGCAAAATAAAATAAAAATTAGTAACAAAGACATGTTTGATAAGAATCAGATTAAATGGATAAAATCGTAACAAAGAACAATCATTATTCCTAGCTTACCTATAGATTACTTGACTGGCGTGAATTTTGTCTCGTCTTTGCCTGTCAGACAACGGTTTTATCGAACATTTTCTCAGAAGTAATGAACTACAAAGCCCTTGAGACCTATCAAAGGTATATTATGGGTACTCTCAATATTTTATTTCTGTTTCTCTGGTTCAGTTCGTGATTTCAACACTGACTTCGCTAATAGCGCATTATATTTTGCTTTGCACGGCGCAGACGTTTTTGTGTATTTAAGAGTACTTTCATCCTCTGCCGTAAGGAGCGCATTAACTAACGAGCATTTTCTGTGCTAATTGCGACATGGCTTCTAGTTTCAACTGTACACGTAGTAGCCGTTACACATGGATGACTAAACGTCCCAATCAATAAGAACGGAAACTACGTATTCATTATAAGTTATCTTCGCCAACATGTATGGTATAAGGAGATTTAATACATGGATGTCGGTTTTTAAACACCGAGCCACAGGCGAGGTGTTTAAATGAGACATACAGTTATTATATCTCCATATACTACACATGGTGCCAGAGATAACGTTTTTGTCCCATTTGAAACACAATACATACATAGGGGAAACAAATTGTGGACGCATTTCTCACGCTCCGCAATCAGTTGGACCAAATTCGTAAATAATTGTTTTGTTTTTACAAACGCAGAAGACATACAGGTATTATATCTCCATATACCATAAATCGTGACGGAGATAACGTTTTTGTTCCATTTTAAACACAACATATACATGGTGGAAACAAATTGTGGACGCAGAAGACAACAGACAGAGTGGCATCCCTTCGATAGTTAAGGAAATGAGTAAGCAGTATTTTGTTGACATCGTCCCCTTAGTTGCAATGTGTTCAATGTGCCAAGCGGCACATAGAACACGTTGGAACTCAGAGGATGATATTTGCTCTTATTTTATTTTTCTCAAGTTATTTCTTTTAATTATTCTACTATTTAATTTATAACAGCGCAATATGATCGAATTGTGGGAAACCTGATAATATATGTGACTATTTTCAGGTTTTATTGTTCGTTTTTATATCGAGGCGAGCCGAAGCCAAACACTTTCATTTATACTATATACCTACGATGTTTCACGTGCCCATATACCCTGGATCTTGCAAGCTCGCATATACCTTGGATGTTGGATGCACCCTTTGTCATGGCTATTTGTCCAAAGCATTCTGACCAATCAAAAGACAGAATTTATCGGGATATAGGGACAAAATTGTTTAGCCATTGGTCATGCTGGATCCCAAACAGCTCACATCGGGTAAAGTACACACCCATCTGTATGACCGACTGTACGAAACATAAGTCCAGGTATCAAATAACTCTGCATGTACCAGGTTGGTAAGCTGGTGAGTCTGATAGTTGCTTGCCGCTACTCCACGGCTCTCTCCGGATATACCAGCTTTCTCCACCCATAAAACTGTCGACGCGACATGGGTGTTGAAAGAGTAGTTAAACCGCATCAAACAAAAAGCCAACGCAAATATTTATATTCACTTTCAGCCATTAAAGTTGTGGTTTTGCCAATTATGCCATTCAATGAAGTGTGTGGGGAGGGGGGTGGGGTGGGGGGGGTGGGCTCAGTAGGTAGAGGTGCAGCTGCAAGCCGAGAGGCCCTCGATTCGAATCCCACCTGCGACAACCGCATTGTGTTCTTGGGCAGGACACATCACTCCATTTGCCCACGTGGGGGCACGGCGACGTTGTGTACTAAGGCGTACTGCACGCCGATGGTGGCCTTGACCTCAACCAATGCTAACCCTGCTTGTGTGGAGTTAGTATTTTGGGGAACCTGACAGTTGCTCGCTGTTGCTCGGTGGTTCTCCCCGGGTGCTCCGGATTCCTCCACCCGTAAAACTGTCTGACACTAGGTGACCCTTGCTGTCGAAAGTGTTGTTAAACCACAATAATAAATAAACAAACAAACAACAAACAAACAAACAAACAAACATTCAATGAAGTTGAAGTAAACATGGAAATAAGCTTTAAGACAGCTCAGTACCGTCAGCCAACTGAACCGCTGAACCAAAAAAAACCTGAGTATCTTCTTCGTACAGAAGTTTAGCAATATTGTTTATTTGATAAGATTTTCTTTCCCAGAATTTCACATTATTAAGCTCTACAGAAATGACGCTGATCTCGGTCGATATGAACCAAGTTAAGAGTGGTAACTCTTGATACTTTACTAGGCGGAAGCAATTTGTTTACATCAACATTTTTTTTATCGTTTTCTCCAAACACAGTCAAGCAGAATGGAGTTACTTGAACTTGGGTTATTTAAGAAATAACTGTTGTTTTCCTTCGGTTTATGTGATATAAACAGAAAGTTTTCAGCACAAGCTTCATAACTCGCGTTGCGAGTTATGATTAAGCTTGTGTTGAAAATTTTCGGTTTATATCACATAAATCGAAGGAAAAGAACAGTTATTTTGTATAATTTAATCCGGCTGTAATATTAAAATATAAAAACTATGTGTACGTGAACGAAAAACTTTTAATTTTCGCAAAAGACAACAGTCAAACTCAGGAAAGTGTACTACAAACAGGTCACGTCAAGCATTGTCAAATTGTTTGTTGTTTTGATTTTCGATCGCAGACGACAGATATTTAGCAAGTCACGTAACAATATCATTAAAAACATTTTTTTTAAGTTCCCCCAAAATCATGTTTGGATGTATGATCTTTTATTCGTTGCCCACTTCGGTATATTTTATTAAATTCAATTGTTCCCGAGAAATTATCATTATATTCTCGCTGACTGGAGGCGATGAAAAATCGATCATTGATCTTTGTTTACAAGCTTGTTATCCATCTATCAGTCTGCCGTCACGCCCTCACGGTGACAATTGGATTGAGTGGGCGGGGCTTCCAGAGTCTTCAAAGTTGGATCGGATGTGCGAAAGTGTAGACGTTCCAAATCATTACGTGATTTGGTTTATACGATTTTGACGACTTTCACGCGGTATGTTTTCAACCAATCAAACGCAGAGGCGGGGCAAATGATTAAATTATTGTATTATGAGGAATTAAAGCTCGCAAGAAAGGATTAGGCATATGAAGAGAAGAAATGGGAAAATTGTACGGAAAATGCAACACGAAAATTCAGAGCCGTGAGGGCAGATTCATCGAAGTGAGAGAAGAGATAGTTTAATTATTTAACCCTTTACCCAACGGATCGCCCGCATCTGCCCGCGTAATATGGAAATTCAGCAGTTGAAAACTTTTATTTTTCAAAAACTTTCAACAAAACCATATCATGTTACCTCTCGTTGGAACGAGCTCGTCGAGCTCGTTCCAACGAGGGGTCACATGATATGGTTTTGTTGAAATTTTTTGAAAAATTTGAAAAAATGATATTTAAAATAACAAATTTTGATATCGTCTGCGTTGGATAAAGGGTTAATATCGTTACTTCCACAGTGTGGAAGCCGATATATTCAGATGGAAAAATAGGAGAAGAGGAAAAAAGCTCTGATTTTGTGAAAGGAATGCGAGACAATCACTCTATCAAAAACCTATAAAGGCTCATTACTCGGTTAATTTCATATCATTCGAGGTATCAGCCCCTCGGTAACTTAGGTCTCAGACTGACATGGAGTACATCAGGTTGCTATCTCGCCCGATATGAAACTAACCATGTAATAAATAACCTCTAATTATTATTGGACGCGCTTGAGTGTGGCAGCAGCCACCATAAAATAAAGCATTGGAATCTCAGTATGCAAAGAAAACTTTTACAAAATGGCATATTTAAACGGTTTTGGTTCGGAGTAAATGCACAGTCTGCACACTTTTGTGTGATCGTTTCCCGAAGATGTTGGGTGAGGTGTGCAGTTGTGTTGTATTTTCGCGTGGGGATTTTAGTATTTCTTGTGCAATTTTCGCATGATTCAGCATTTTACTGTTGTCAGTAATCCGACCCGTCAATGGTTTTGTCGGTCTTGCTCGGTATATATTATGAGAGATGTGTCAAAAGAGCAGTTCTCGCCCAGCAAAACCACCATGGAACTACTTGAGAAATTTATCTTGGCTTCTTCTTTCCTTGTGAAAATGTTGTATCACCGACAACAAGAAATTTGCGGTGGCCATATTTTCACAACGAAACGTTGGAGCATTTTGTAGGAGTAAAACACCATCACCCTTTATTGGTGCCCAGAAATCCCGAGCGTCAAAAAATTAATGCTGCTGTTTTTTTTTCTTTTCATTTCCGTCGGCTCCTGTTTTTTATCTTTGAAAATAGAATCCCAGAAAAAAATACATATATAGAAATGTGTTGCCATCCTGGGAAAATCTTAACGCTTATAGTCGAACAGTGATGTCATGTGACACCATAAGTGGTCAATGATTGAAAATGAAAGCTCATCCCATTTTACCGAAGTTTTAGTATTCTTTTACGTAAAAATAGAAACCCGCTATTCATTCTATTTTTTTATTTAACGTAATTTTTCTACCTTCTTCAGCCATTTTCCTCTTTCACATTTATCATTTGATTTTCAGAATACCAAATCCTACAACACGTTCTCGGTGAATTATTTCACATACATCTAAAAGAGTTGAGGAAATGATGCAATGCCAATTTTTTTTTATTCAGATTTTTGGAAAATATTTAACGTCATCGGTCATTTTTCAAGTGTGTGCGTCATTTTACGTTTTCACACTTTTTATTCCCGCCGATTTTGTGAGCAACGAAACCCCAACAACTGCAGCACACTCCTGCTAGAATTATTTATTTATTGATGCTTAAGACCACATATTTCTGCACAATGGCTAATCATAACCACGACAAATTTACTGGTGGAGAAAGCCGGAGTACCCGGAGAGAACCACAGAGCAGCGGCAAGCAACTGTCAGTTTCCCAACATACTAACTCTACACAAGTAGGGTTAGCAGTGGTTGAAGACAGGTGCACCGTCGACGTGTAGTACGCCTTCGTACACAACGCCCCTCTGCCCCCACGTGGGCTATGGGGTGAAGTGTCTTGCCCAATGACACAACGCGGTTGCTGCCGGGTGGGATTCGAACCGGTGGCTTCTCTACCTACTGCGCCACCGCGCCTTCACGCAAGAACAGTTCACATTCACCCGAATAATGTTGGTGTGGTGCACTGTTATATTTTTATTTAGATTATCGGAAAATATTTAACGCTATTACGTTAAATCAGCCTTAGGGCTAAACATTTTTAGAACTGAATACATTTCACTTCATAAATTTTAAAACAAGTGGAGTATTTTAGTTTACCTCATTTTCATGTTCAGTAAGGAAATTTGTCAAGTATTTTGATTGATTTTGTATTTTACTAAATATATTGCCGTCCTTTTCGACACTTTTCTGCGATTAACCCTTTACCTAACATGAAAAGCAGACGACACTTGCAAAAAAAATTCTTGAATAACTAATTTTTTTCATTTTTTGTCTCAAAAACATAGGTTATGACCCCTCGTTGGAACGAGCTCGACGAGCTCGTTCCAACGAGGGGTCATAACCTATGTTTTTGAGACAAAAAATGAAAATATTTTGAAAATTAATTGGCGATTTTTGAGAATAGCGTTGGCCGGTTTTGGCCGTTACGTTGGGTAAAGGGTTAATGCTGAACTAACCTGTGAAGTCTGAGGTCATTTGGGCGTGGGGCGGGGTGTCTACAAAAATAAATACGTCCGAATTGCACAAACCCTTAGAATTTTGTAAAATCTCAAACATAAAGTAAATATGCTTTTAGTTTTTTTTTCTGTAATAAACGTCATTTTGGTATTTTTACCTCACGTCATGTCTTTAGAGCTTACCCTGCAAATCTTCCCATTTTGTTACATCCCAACCGTACACAGTGAAAGATTTGCTGCTTTTTACATACACCTAAACACATATTTGAGTTTGTTTAATGTCACATTCGTATTCACATTGGCGTAATATATTCAACGCTATGGTTTTAAATCCAGCCAAGCACCGGTGTGACAGGAATGATAGTTCGTAGGAACGTTAGTCCCTCTGGACTATTATTCCGCGGAACTATAGTCCTAGGTCTAACATTCCTAGGAATAGTAGTCCGGCGGACTACTATTCCTAGGAATGTTAGACCTAGGACTATAATTCCGCGGAATAATAGTCCAGAGGGACTAATTTTCCTACGGACTATCATTCCTGTCACACCGGAAAGGGTTCAGAATTAAATTTCACTTTATAAGGTTGGCATTAAGTAACATTTTTGCCACACGGTTCAGATATCCCCCCCCCCTTGTAGTTACCAAAATCGCCGTTGGCCCTGCTTTGTTGAATGACATCTGGAGATTCACTTTGCGGTATCAAATTCATGAAGTCTTTTAACTGAAATTCTGCATGGCTTCGGTTATTTAGCACTCGTATTATGCTGACCTCCTTTAAAGTTAACATGTTGTTATGCACTGACGACCAATTTGTTATTCAGAGGTTATTTCATGATAAAATGTACGTTACTTGTACGCTACTTGTCGCGTCTGGCAAGAGTATAAATGGGATGTGTTCAAACATTTGAGACCACTATATTACACAAATAAAAGCTTACTACTTTGATTATTTTTCAATATACGTTATTGTGGTGTATTGGCGGTGACATGGTCTGAGGTTTGCGGCTCGGATGGTATGTTGAAATTATGTTCAACATGAACTCCGAGCCGCAAACCTCAGACCATGTTATCGCCAATGCGTCACAATAACATATATATTCCAATAATACAGTATCCAATGTCTAAAACCGACATCGTGGAATGAACAAAGAAAGATTTAACGATAGAAAGTTTCGTAAATAAACCCTTCGTGTTCTCCACGACGTCACTGGACAAATAATCATTAAATCATAAACTGAAATCCTAGAATAATTCGTTTACTGCTACACCGGTGAAGTAAAACGGTAACACACAAACCATAAAATAAGTGGTCAGACAAAGGCAATGTTTAAAATCATCAGTCAAAATGTCTGAGCTAAAATTATCAATGAAGTTCAGTGATCACAACTTCATGCATGCTGGAAATCATGTACTTAAACTAGCAAGCCTAAAATTGGCAAGTTGGGAAGTGTGAAGAAAGTGACTGTACATCTCACCAGTGTTAACAGCATGTGGAGGAATATGATTTGATACAGCCACACATATATCTAAATTATGTCTGAAGGGTAATTCAGTTCCAATTCAGAATGAAACCAATCATACCTTGTTTGGCAGGGCTCAATGAGCCAAACAAGGTATGGGTGGATAAATTCTAAGCAGTTTTAGGACGAAGGTACATGTACACCCAAAAAGCATTATTTCGAATATTCAAACTCCCTTTTGTAACATGTCAGATATCATTTTAAACGACAGGCATGATTCATTTGGTATCTGACATTTTGTCTGGAAGCAGAAGGAAAATTATTTTCAGGCTTGGTAACATATACTACTCAAAGTTTGCTAAGCACCAAGTACATACAACTACCTGTTTTACGTTTTAGTTGAAATATTGTAATGAAAAATGTATATACTTTTTATTTAATTATATCTGTAATGATTTAAGTACAGAAATTAATATTTTATTTGTGTTTGACATTATGTTTTTGCTTTTGAATACGATAACCAATTAAAATGGATATTTTTGTTAAAAGAGGAAATTTTTCAGAACGCCAAAAAGTTGACGGAGCGAACTGGTATGGCTTCAATATCGAGTTTGGGACCCATTACTGTTAATTGCACCTCGACAACGCCTTTTCATGCCCTCTATCAGGTTCCTGGTGGTCGTTTGTTGGATGTTGTTTCATTCCTAGACCAACATAGCACCAAGCTCCTGGGCACTTCTTGGCTGGGCTGGGTGGGCAAGCCGCAACTCAGCCCAGACATGTTTGATTGGATTGAGGTCAGGGGATCTTGCTGGCCAGTCCATACGCTCAATCTCCTCCCGCTGTCTGTACTCCCCGACAGCATGGAAAACATGAGGACGGGCATTATCGTCCATCAGAATGAGACTATCACACACTGCACCTGCAAACAATCTGACGTGGACATCCAAGATCTCATCAATATACCGTTGTGCCGTCAATGTACCACGTTCAAGGACACAGGGCTCTGTAAGCCCATCCCAGCTGATGCTGCCCCAGACCATGATTGGCCCTCCACCATAGCGGTCATGCTCAGCAATGTTTACTGCATGGAATCGCTCTCCTGGTCTTAGCCATACCCTAGAACGCCATTCTGTGTTGTCTAGGCAGTACCGTGAATCGTCTGTGAAAAGGGCAGGTCGCCAATTTTTGTGACATCCGTGGGAAGCATGCTTCACCTGGACGAGGAGATGTGTTCGGGGAACGCTATCAATCAGAAACATCATGTTTCACGAAACAAATTTTACTGCAAGACATAGCAATCCTTAAAACATAATAATCAGTAACAGCAACTGTCATTAAACATTTCAGGGGATGCTTAATTAAGTTCTAGGTGTATATTTGACATCTTGATAAAATGAAATATAAAGGGTCAGAAACGAGATCACAGTTCCGTGAATCAATAATAAAACAAATTTAGTTAGCTAGATTTGGTTTCTTTGGAAGGTGGAATCAGGTTTGTCATTTACAAGTGGGTGATCACATTCGCCCGCCTCAGTCGCCTACTTAACCGCATTTTAAGTGGTAAAACCCTCCTCTGGCATATTCCGAAAGCAATGGAACATCAGTTTCGTTCGTGACGTCGGGAAGTATTGGTATCGCCCCTAAGCCACGCTTAGTTGGTGTTCTTCGCAGATAGGATACCACGCAGACCGATTTTGCTGTTCAAAAACGTACGCAGTTTGTTTGTTATTGTTATAAAACACGATGAATTTTGAACATAACTTTTCAGCTTTGACATTGACATGACAAGCTATCCGGTATATCATATTTCTGGTTACTCAGTATAACAATCCAGACTTTCCAAAGAGTTCTGAATTCTAGTCTAAATATCACCAATTTTCTGCACAACTTCTGTTTTATCCTGAAATGTTCCATCGTCTTTAGAATTTGATTCTCGAAATGACTATTAGGATCTGTTATGTCCGAATTTGAAACCTGCGGCACAGGCAATGCATCTGAACATCGTGATATCGTGAGAAAACAGCAATCTTATAAATGACTCTCCCCAGATGAATTAAAGCGAGCTGAAAGTGGCCCTCTTTGGTCATTTAAGGCGAACCATTACGTTGATTAAGACGAGTTGAAACGTTGCTTCAAAGGCGGGGCTTTGCCCGTATATGCTATGTATATGGTCACGCTCCCCACCCCATTAGGGGATTTTCCGGGATATGTTTTTCTGTAAGTCAAATAATTAAGAAACATTTTAAGGCATGTTTACCATCTGGCGACTGGGTCGTTTAGAAGCTACAGGCAGTTGTTTGATCAGCTTATAAAAGCTCGTGAACAAAATTTAGCAAAATCCCATACGAGGTTTCATAAACAGACCTAAAATTTGAAAGACATTACCACACATAATTGACCAGATTGTCTTGCCTGTGGATCAGTATACAGATGATATACCAACCCTACAACTTACTTTGCCCAGCTCGCATCCAACCCCACCCCACCCAACACTACCTCACCGCACCCCACGCCATCAACATTAACAATTTTTCAAAAATTATGAATCTTAAAAGTCCAACGTTCAAATGTTTTTACTGGTTGAGGGCTAGATTATTTTGGGTGGTCTGAATTTGTTATTCAAAGTTTATTCTATTATAAATTTGTGAACGGTGCCCAAAGTCACTCCTCAATAAATTCTTATTTAACAACTTTTTTCATAAATAAAATATATTTGAATTTGATGTAATATGTAACATAAGCCCGGAAGATATTGCCTGTTGCTCTAGTACCCCCATTTTTGGAATGCCCTGATAGTGGCTTCCTGAAATCAATCAGTTAAGGCACGTTTTCCAGCTGTTGACAGTAGCTTTTATAATTTACAAGGATTCCGTCGGCCTAAATATAAAACCTTATGTACATTGTTTTTAAATTAAAAAATTGTGTACACGATTTTATAAGCAAGCTGGCGATTTGAATTAGTTAAATTGACCATACCATCAAGGCTATAGGGCACTACATATTTAGAGCTCAATTCCCACCTTCGCAAAACCCAGCCACTGCAAAACACCCCACAAACACACCCACCCAAACACGGCTTATCCCACACCATACAACGTTCCATTTTTGTTGTATGGACTTCATATCTTGTGCTCATATCGTGCATTAGCATATAAGCACCTATTGGCGCATACAGCATGTGGTGTTTATGCACATTATTCACTAACACACAGGCACATTCAATCAACCACTAGACCCACGTTCAGTGGAATGCCTTTCTGACTATAATTCTAGAATACCTCTTTCTTCATATGTGCCTGTATGTGGCATGTTTTGTGCGCACATTCTTCTCATAACTACACAAGTAGAAATTGGCGCCTCCGGTGTGTGCATCATGCAATGAGTACACATTGTGACAAAATGTGTATTAACACATAAACACATCTCAGCATGATCAACATACAGTTTCTTATGTGTAAGGTACCCAAACTTGCACGTGGCCTAGACATTATAGAGACGAATAAAGCCTAGATGAATGGAGCAATCTGATTGCGTTGCTTCATCTGTTAAAGACATGACCAAGGGTAAAGTCGAGACAGGGTCAGGCTTAGTTAGGAAGTATGGAGTTGGGCTACAAGTCAATAGAAACAGTACAAAGCTGTAAGGGTGGTAGATGACTATAGTATTGGGCGACAACAACAAATCATAGGCTAGTTAAAGACAAATTGGGATCCGATGGTAAGACTACCTGGAGCTGTATAGGAGATTGGAATCCCAATTACGGAATTCCACTTATGGAGCTCCTTCTCCAGAATCTCCGTAGAATCCATTTTATCGAAATGAGTCGAAGAGCCGTATGAGGAGTCACCCGTTCAAACAACTGTCCGGTAGTTGATTTGCTCGATAATATGCGAGTCAATCGAGCAAGCTGTTGTGGAATACAACATGCATTGTGATGTGAATTGAGGACGGTAGCGACAGGATTGTACTAAAAGTCGTCGAAATACCAGAAGATGGCAATGGTTGAGACACTCTAAGTCAGGACAGAATATGGATAGCCAACTGTAATGATACAAGGCAACACTAGTACCTGGCCGCAAGGCTGGTAGAATACAACACTAAAGGTGAATTTAATACATACTAAACAGATGGTGGTGACAATGGATAAGTCGACAGCGGTAGTCTATAAGCGATAAAGGTTAAGGAGTGGATTAGAAGCCATGAACAGATTAGAAGCCATGAGCTGGATGTGGTTATGAACCATAACTGCCTTCAGATAAATATCCTGCAGATGGTATTCTTCAAAAGTATTCCCAACAGGTATCCCCAGAAAGGTATCCTCAAATAGTTTATCACCATGTCATAAGTATCCTCAAATATATGTATGTGCATATGTTCTGCATGTGATGTGTACACATTGTGCACAAATACACCAGCACATATCGGTGCATCCAGCATGTGCCGGTGTGCTATATGTAATGTCTACCCATTGTGCATTACCACATAACACATCTTGGAAAATCAGAATAATTTATAGAGAGATCGGGGAAGTCATAACATAGACAGGACAAACCAAGGAATGGAGAGAATAGTAAGCTGTGGATAAGACTAGAGCAGGCAGAAGCAAGGAGTTCCGAAGGAATCTGAACTAATAAAGCAATTGTCGGGTTTGTTTAGTGGTAATTTGGGGTAACAAAATTACCCCTTGTACAAAGAAACGCACTCTGTACAACATACTAGTTTTATAAGCCTCAAGTTGATATTAGAAGCCTTCATGCTGTTATAGCACTATTAAAATAAGGATTAAATAAAGCAATTGTCGGGTTGTTTATGGTAATTCTAACCGAGGCTTCTAGGTAATTAGACTCGCCCTTATACAAATGAACGCACATATTATTGGAAAAAGGGGATTCTGGGGGAATCTGTGCTAATTAAATTTGGGTTGATTTTAATGAAATGGAGCATTGTCAAATCTATTTGCTTAATTAGATTTACTCCTATTCAATCGAACACAACCTCTAAACACACCCCTTTGCAATTAGAAGATTTTGGGTCACATGTCAACCATGTTCTACAATTGACACTAAGATGGTGGCCTTCAGTATACAAAATGGACGAAAAAGACCTGCACCATCCTAACAATACGCGCAGCCATGCGTACTAAGATCATGTATCACTATAGTAATTACATCAAAAATGGCCGCTAACGAAGCTTCCATGACAATCCAACATGGCGCCACTGGGTCACGTAACCATGACGTCACATGAGACCCATAAGACGGGTCGAAATGAAATATTAATTGGGATGCACCTGTTATATGGAAAATAGTATATCATGAACCCGGACCCCCACAACTCCCCCCTCCCCGCCCCCCCCCCCCCCGTCTTATGGATCGTATCTGATAGATCTCATGTAGCGTCATATCACACGACCCAGTGGCACCATATGATGTTGTCATGGTAAAAACACCCATAATTCATAAACAAACCAAGGTCGAATTTAGTACTTTCACAGGTAAATTTATTTACCCGAGGCCGTGGTATTTACATGCACATTACTCAGTAATGCCCCAACCTCCAATAGCAAACACTGGTGCAAATTATAGTATTTTGAATAAGCCTAAAAAAAGTGACAACCTTCAAAATTCCCTAATGGGGAAACAGAGTATTTGAGTAGTTCATGTACTAGTATTCAATGAAAGGCTATTCGAAATTAACGTTAATTTCACAGTTTTCAAATTCTGATTTTGCACTTATTTCTGAATAAATGAAGGAAAATGTTGGCGACATTCCGAGAGACTTCCGTTCTGAAATTAGTAGGTCTGTTGGTACTGGGATAACAAAAGAGATTTTTCGCGATCAGATCGCAATATATTTTCGGGTAGATTGCCATTTCTCATACGAAATACCGAAAAATCAAGAACGCCATCAACAAAAACCAAATGAAAGTATCATCTCAGATTCAATGTTCTATTTTCTTCTGTTTGTTTCAGTGAAAATAGAAAAGGAACTACCCACTAAATGTCTCATATGCTATTCACGGATTGTTTGATGCACATTTTGACATGTTTACAAAGTAAAGCAGATCATTATGATGTTTTATTTATTTATTTATTTATTTATTCATTTATTTATTTATTTATTGGAGTTTAACGCCACTTTCGACAGCCAGGGTTACCTCGTGTCGGACACTTTTACAGGTAGAGGAAGCCTGAGTAACCGGAGATAACCATCGAGCAGCGACAAACAATAGTCAGACTACTATATGCAGGCACTCCTCTTTACTGGTAACTTGCTACATTGATTTTAGATGTCAGAATTGGGTCGCATGCATTTGTATTGTTAAAATTTATTGGTGAGTGCCCCTCCGCTCTCCAATTCTTTGTAACAAGGCACGACTACATAAAAATAATAGTATTGTTTCTGTTCGAATATTAAACCTGTTTATCAGCCTTCAATAGTGCCCGAATATTAGATTCTATCCCCCATTCATTTGACGGGACTATAGAAACGGAGAAGCCCAGAAGGGCCTGTATACGTGTAGGTAGGTAGACCATCGGCGAATAGAGTATAAAATAAAGCGGATAAATTACAAAAGGTAAAGGACAATGAGTATTTATTTAATTATTCATGTATTTATTTATTTTATACGACACTTTCGACAGCCAGGGTCACCACGGGTCGGACAGTTTTATGGGTGGAGAAAGCTGGAGTAACCAGAGAGAAACACCGACTAACGGCGCGCAACTGGTAGACTCCCCAACGTATTGTCTCCACACAAGCTAGAATACCATTTGTAAAAGACAGGTGCACCAGTGACCTGCAATACGCCTTATAACACTGCGTCATCATGATCTCACGTGAACGGGAATTAAGTGCCTTGCGCAAGGACGCAGCACAGTTACAGGTGGCGGGAATCGAACCATAGGCCTCTGGGTTTGAAGTTCAGTGTCGTAACCATTGAGCCACCGCGCTCCCTAATGATATTTTCAAACGACTTCAAATACCCTAGACATAAGGCAATTTTGGTGAAAACTAAACAACACCTACAACAACAACAATAAAAGTTTAATAATAGTAATTATCATATGACTCGTCCGTTTTGTTCACTTTGAAACATTTGATATTTTGTTTTCATATAAATCAGTGATAAATAAAACCTTCCGTCAATTTCATTGGTCAATTTTCAAAGCTAGACAATTTGATTGGCTGAACAAAATAAAACTGGGCCACATTTTCATAATTTGCATAATTAGAGTTGGGAGCTTTCATTGGTCAATTTTAAAACTGGACAATTTGATTGGCTAAACACAATACAACTGGGTGACATTTGCATAATTTCAGTAGGGAGAATTTACGTTATCTGTCCTATTAATCTTTTACCTACAAGAAAAACGCCATTCATTTTTATATTTTCACTTTTTGCTTCCAAAACATAGGTTATGACCCCTCATTGGAACGAGCTTGACGAGCTCGTTCAAATGAGGGGTCATAACCTATGTTTTGGAAGCAAAAAATGAAAATTTTTAGTTATACGAGGATGTTCTTTCCAAGTGCCGTCTGCAACTCAAGTTAGGTGATGGGTGGTTAAAAAGTCATACTAAGTGGCTAATTTGTGCGCGTGTGTGTGTGTCATATGATAAATAGAAATACTCGTCCGAATTTTCCGTTTGGGCTCGCTAGAGGCTCGCCAAAACGGAAAATTCTTAGACTCGTTTCATAAATATTATATGAGAAAAAACATCCATTCCATATCCTCTATTTATCATATGACTTCTCCGTTTTCTCGGTTTATTACCGTTTGATATTATCAATAAATATTAATTAGTGCTTTATAACACCGTCAGTTGATTTGGTTGGTCAATGTTTTTTAAAAAAAAACTCTTTTTAACTGGTTATCACCGAAAAGATCTGAGTCAAATCAAGGCGGTTGTGACGTATGACTGCGTGCAGCTACGGCGTGTCACTGTCAACTGCATGATGTTCAAGGTGAAATTCCTACCTTTAACCATTCTTTTGTATCTAAAAGATGTATTTTGGTAACTGTAGTGTCATATGATAAACCGAATATGAAATTCGTGTTTTGGTCACACGGAATTTATGAAACTCGTCTACGAATTTCCCTTTTTGAGGCTCGGCAAAACGGAAAATTCATTGACTCAAAATCCTAAAAAATCTCTCATTTCGAAGTCCTCTTCTGTCATCAGGTGTCCTGTGCAGGAGACCTGCTGATAGAAGAAGAGTTCAAAGAGGTTCCTATTCTGAATCTTCTTTGATTTCGTTCTGGAATATTCCGTATTTTTATCGATTCGCCCCCAACAGATGAGTCACAGACGGACAGATTTAAACGGACTCGTCGATATATACCCAGAGACGAGGTCTCGACTTCAATACACAACCCCCGAAACCCACATGGTGGTAATAACATGAATTTAAGGCTTTTGTTTGCCGTTACCATTTTACTGCTACGAGGGATTCATCAGTTATGTCTTCAGGTAAAACTCGTAACCCACCAACGCGTCAGATTGTAGAATTGAATTAAACATATGGGTGTGTAATCGAAAAATTATTTCAAAACATTTTTCGGAATTTCGTTCCATTGGAGATGCATGGTCATTTTTAATGACTTTCCACTTTGTGGGGGAATTCTGGGTACGTACTATTTATTACTAAGGACCTGTGCATTTTCACGGGGTTTTCGGCGACCTAGGTTTGACCGGTCGTTATATATGCCTAGCTCCCACGGTATTTCGATTTAATAACGTGAAAGTTGTTGTGCCGTGACTGTTGTTACACCATAAAAGCGTCCACGTCACCAAACGACGTCATGGTGTTTACCTAGCATGAACACTGGTAACACTCTATCAACTTTCCAATCTCGGCATTCAGTTTTTTTTGTTGAATGTGTATTCCGCAAGAAATGTGTACATCATTAGCATATTCATTTTTCACAGACATCAAGGTATATATTTTTGTTTTTAACCCTTTGAACAATTTTTCGACCCAAGACATAATTTCGTCCCTTTTTTGTCTTATTTTTAGAGGTCTATGCACGGGGATTGATGTTTGCAGACTACAGTTATTATTTTATCCTCTCTGTTTATTGGTATTGGACTGACCTAACACACTGTACATGTAAGTGTACACAAAGGCGATACTATTCCAGGAAATGAGGCTTCAAAGGGTCAAAAGCAATTTCAAAAGGCATTTGAGAGACGGAAACTTGAAACTTCGTGATTTTTGTTTCTTGAGAATTGTGTATTTAAAACAATTTCTGCCCTCCCTCCTTCCCATCAGATGGGCCACTTTGTGAGCAACGAACGGTCCCAGCAATCCAGTTGAATAGAGAGGGACCGAGAGGCAAATGAAGGCAGGTCGGAGTGTCTTATCCCTCAATCCTGACCAATATGTTCAATAGTAGGACATTTTAAGCCCCAAACTACGAACAGTGGCAACAGGGGATTGCGAGTAAAGTTCGAGAGGGTGGGGGTGTCTTCTTATCCTCCAATGCTGGTCAAGATTGTCAAGAATAAGATATTTTAAACCAACAGTTGGAAATTTCGTACGCTGTTGTAATAGCTTTCGTGCCATTTTATCCATGGCTGTCAGCGTTTCTACCAGCCATTTGGAGTTTTCTGAAACCATATTTCATGGTATTGTCAGGTGTAGTCCATATTGCGCCTCTTGCAAGCAACAAGATGCCTTCTGCAATGCGTGAGCATTACAAATGGCGCTTTGTTGAACTCAGGAGATTATTTCTCACTTAGAATCCAAAGGTCATATATTTCGAACACAATGACAGAGGGTTCATTCGGATTTCTTTAGCAGCTGGGCATTCACATGTAGCAGTTGGAAAAATCGCCCTCAAGAGAGGAGTATAGCTACAGTTGGTAATTTAGAGGGGCAAACCCCGAACCAAGACCCTCCAGCCACGTCTCTAGAGATCAGTAGACTGTTCCACTTAGGACAAACGTTTGTCGCTTGGGCTGAATACTACCATCGGGCAATAGTATTCTACCTGGCTACTTTTTTAGCCCCCTGCCCGTGAATGTACACGCACTCTTGATCTTGACGTAGGTTCAGCTTTGAATGCTGTGATTTGTACCCTGTCCGACTATTGCCAGGCGAAATAGATATACTGTGCGCCCCACCTCCCACGCAATTACGCCCATGTAGATATCCTCTGTGTGATTCGAAGTTAATGTAAAGCACATCGTGCATAGTTCCAAACACGAATCCTGCCTGACGAGGCAGAAATGTCGTTTGCACCACACCCCAGAATTTACGCCCATGTATGTACTCTCTTGGCGTTGTTTCAAAATTAATTGTCGTTCCGTTTTATTTTCTCTGGGACACCACTGCTTCAAGAAATGTTGAAAAAATCATACAGATCTCAGCAGCCTGATCGGAAAAAGGTTGTGGAAATTGAACGTCTCCCTACGCATTTACCAGCATTAGGTAAGAATGATCTTATTTCGACTTCCGGGAATTGAAAACTTGTGAAAATTAGGTTCAATAAAAATAGGTTCCGCAATCAAGAACGGTCTCTAAAGAATAATGTGCCAAGAAAACTAAAAGACCCGCCTGATTGGACAAGAGCTCGATTAGTTTTTCCCATGTTCACAGCTCCAACGGCATATGTTACCGTCTCGCGTCACCGCGTGCAATATTTTAAAAAATGATAACAATGGAAGGCGATTCAAAGTTCATACTGCCAATAAAATCGCATTTCTCGAGGTCAGCGCTCATTCTATGAATGTTCACTCACAACCCACTTATAAGTTCACGATTTGAACTGAGATGGAGTAACTTCGACTTTTGTGTGATATTTGGTTGACCATCACGTCGTGGGGGTACATGGTAGGTTTATTTACTTAATCCGTTACCATTAAAGTTGCCTTGTTCATCCAAATTGCCTTGTTCATTTCATGATGTGGGTTTTGGGCTATGAGTAGGGTTTTTTTTGGCACATACACGTTATTGTGATGAATTTTGATCTTGCACAGCAAACTCCAGCCTCAGCCAACGTTAACGTCAGTTCATCGCAATAATAAATTTTGCACTCCCGAATATATGATGGAGTAAAATACAGTAAAGTAACTTAACTTTCTATCTCCTCCGCTTCAAATGATGATCTCAACAAGAACAATGTATTCAAATAGCTGTTGGTTTTCCCATAACACGTGGGATCGCGTTATCGTATACCATATGTGCATTTTATATATATATCACTTAGCTAGATTGTTTGAAAGCTTTGGTGTGCAACCTTTGATCATTAACTGCAAGTACCTACACTCTACTAGTCGCTAACAGATGGTGCACTTCGACAGATTCTCGAACAGAGAATTGGTGGCAATTATATCTACTTGTACCCATACCGGGGGCTGTATCACTTTGTTTCGACGGAATATGTTCGCAAGACCTACTGTGTACGGAAGCTGATTATGTCCGTAGAACGCGAGCCAATTGTGACTGTAGACAGACCTCCGGCAAATTTCGTCCGTAAAATGCTTGCCTATTCCGTTTGCAAAATGCGAACCGATTACCTCCGTAGACCGAATATGTCCGCAAATTGAGAGCCGACAACGTCGGAAAATGAGAGACGATTACCAGGGAAGGACTAGGCGAAGAAAAGTTACCGGGAAACGAACCAAACCGGACCCCGGACCCGGAGAAAATTTTGATGGCATGTTTGTTTCATATTCATCACTCATTCGGCAACAATGGTATCAATATGGGTAGGGGAGGGATGCTCGAACCATCGGGCCGACCATAGTTCGGCCCAATTGGAAAAAAATTGATTTTCAAAATAAAAAAAGCGCCGTTTCCTAGCACCTCAGACTAGACTGCTGTTATATCGAAATGTTTGATATGTGTACTGCCAGTCCACATAGAGAACAAACATATAATATACATGAAGGATGTTTTCAGGAAATTTCCCGCGCCAACAGGTGTTGGGCTGCAGCAATTTTTGTGGTCCTAGGGGGTGGGAGCACTCAATTGGATGCCCATCGAAAACTTTGTTTGGTGGACCATACGCCCAGTCCGCCTCTGTAGATTACGTCCGTACATCAATTACGTCCGCAATATGAGAGCCGATTAGGTCCAAAGGCACACCAATTATGTCCACAGGACGATTGCTTCCGCTAAATGAGAGCCGGTTACGTCCGCAAACCGATAATGTCAGCAAAATGAGAGCCGATTAGATCCATCGGCCGATTGCTTTCGAAAAAATAAAAGATTATTTCCGCACACCGAATGAGTCCGCAAAATGCGCGCCGATCACGTCCACAGGTCGATTACAACGACGAGATAAGGAATAACGTGTGTAAAGCTGGGACTAAAATCTAGAAAAGATAAAATCTGATTGGTTGAGAGGTTTCATTGGCTCTAGTCTATTTGGTAGATCAATCAAGTCCACTGGTAAGATGCGACGAGTATTCAAAACAAGAAGGGAAGTAGATGAAACAGCGTAGAAGCTTTAAGAATAGGCAAAAATGGTAACAAATCAAAATTGTTTCTGAGGTGAAGACTCTCTTTCGTTTCCGAAGTGCACGCCAAAAATATATCATGGACCGACAGAGATAGTAACCACACACTGGCACAGTGCAAGCTTTCTAGTGGATGGATAGGTCAAACGGGTTTTAACAGGCTTGAAATAGACTGGCACTGCAGTACAAGGCTTCTAGTGTTTGCAGTAGACTGTCGCACTACAATACTTATAGTGGATGGATAGTACTAATATCGTTTTAACAGGCTAACAATAGACTGGCACAGTACAGGGATACTAGTGGATGGATATGACTAACGGGATTTAGCAGGTTTGAAATAGTCTAACACTGCCCAATGCTTCTAGTGGACGGACAAAACAAAAGTGATTCAACAGGTTTGCAATAGACTGCCCGAGAACAATGCTTGTAGTGCACAGGTAGGACCAACAGGATTTAACAGACCTGCAACAGACTGGCAGAGTAGTGTTGGATAGGACTGGCATGATTAAACAGGCTTACACTAGACTTGCACAGTACTACGCCTCTAGTTCATGAATAGGACTAACAGGCGTTTAACGGGTTTAAACACACGGGCACAGGACAAGGCTTCCAGTGGATTGATAGGTCACACTGGCATTTAATAGGCTTGCAATAGACAGGCAAAGTGCCCAGTGGATGGATAGGTCTAACAGTGATTAAACACGCTTGCAATAGACTAGTACACTGTAATGCTTCTTGTGCATGTATATGACTAAAATGATTTAACAGGATTGCAATAAACCCATACAGTATAAGGCGTCTAGTGAAGGGATATGACTAACAGGTAATTAACAGGTTTACAGTCAACGGGTTCAGTACAATGCTTCTAGTGGGTGGATAGAACAAGTAGGTATAGTACAATGTTTCTAGTGAACGGATAGGACTATTAGGATTTAACAGGATTGAAATAGACTGGCACTATGGTAGGCTTCTGGTGAATAGATAGGAATGACAGGCATTTAACAGTCTAGTGATTGGTACAGTGCAATGCTTCTAGTGGATGAATGTGACTGAAAAGATTTGACAGGCTTGCAATAGACTAGCACAGTCCAAGACTGCGAAAGGATGGATAGGACTAACATTAGTTAGCAGGCTTTCAATTATAGTCTGGCACAATCCAATGCTTCCATTGTACGGATGGAACTCTCAGAATCGAACAGGCGTACAATGGACTGGCAGAGTATAATGCTTCTAGTGATAGGATAGGACTAACAGGCGTTCAACAGGCTTGGGCAGATTGACAAAGTATAGGGCTTTCATTGGATGCATAGGACGAAGGGGCATTTAAAATGGTTGCAATAGATAGGTGCAGTACAAGACTTCTGGTGAGTGGGTTGGACTAATAAGCATTTAACAGGCTTGCAATAAACTGGCACAGTACACTACTTCTACCGGATATATAGAACTAACAAGCATTTAATAGGCTTTGGATAGACAGGCACGGCACAAGGCTTCTAATGAGAGGATAGGACTAACAGGGATTTCACGTGCTCACAATATTCTGATTCAGTACAATGCTTCTAGTTGAATGATAGGACTAACAGACATTGAACTGGTTTGCAATATTCTGGCACAGTACAATGCTTCTTGTGGGTGGATAGGACTAACAATCATTTAATAGGCTTGCAATAGACTGGTATAGTATAAGGCGTCTAGTGAATGGATAGAAATACCAGACATTTAACAGGCTTGCAATGGACTGGCTCAGTGCAATGCTTCTAGAGGATGAATATGAATAACAAGATTTGCAACCGTGCAGTAGAGGCGTACAATGTAATGATATATAGTCATTTGGTGTTGGTCCCAGGTCTGTAGGTCATACCACGCCTGAGATATGGGCGTGACCCACTTTCAAAACAGCCCTACCGGCACCCCTGATACTCCAGGAATCTGAAAAACATAGGTGGCCGAGAACTTGTGGTTGTCTATCAGCATGCCAAAAATCAACGAGATAGGGCAATTCGTTTTCGAGTTATCTGGCGGTCAAAAAAGTGATTAGAAGACAGAAGACAGGAGAAGAAGAAGAAGAAGAAGAAGAAGAAGAAGAAGAAGAAGAAGAAGAAAAAGAAGACGAAGAAGAAGAAGAATAAAAAAAGAAGAAGAAAAAAAGAAAAGAAAAAGAAACTGTGCAAAAACAATAGTTTGTGTGTTTCAGACAGGCTAATAAAGCGGATAAATTACAAAAGGTAAAGGACAATCAGTATTTATTTAATTATCCATGTGTTTATTTATTTTATACGACACTTTCGACAGCCAGGGTCACCACGGGTCGGACAGTTTTATGGGTGGAGAAAGCCGGAGTAACCAGAGAGAACCACCGACTAACGGCCTGCAACTGTCAGACTCCCCAGCGTACTGTCTCCACTCAAGCTGGAATACCATTTGTAAAAGACAGGTGCACCAGTGACGTGCAATACGCCTTATAACACTGCGTCATCATGGTCTCACGTGAACGGGAATTAAGTGCCTTGCCCAAGGACGCACCACAGTTACATGTGGCGGGAATCGAACTATAGGCCTCTGGGTTTGAAGTTCAGTGTCGTAAACATTGAGCCACAGCCCTCCCTAATGATATTTTTTAAACGACTTCAAATACCCTAGACATAAGGCAATTTTGGTGAAAACTAAACAGCACCTACAACAACAACAATAAAAGTTTAATAATAGTAATTATCATGTGACTCGTCCGTTTTGTTCACTTTAAAACATTTGATATTTTGTTTTCATATTAATCAGTGATAAATAAAGCCTTCCATCAATTTCATTGGTCAGTTTTAAAGCTAGACAATTTGATTGGCCGAACAAAATAAAACTGGGCTACATTTTCATAATTTGCATAATTAGAGTTGGGAGCTTTCATTGGTCAATTTCAAAACTGGACAATTTGATTGGCTAAACACAATATAACTGGGTGACACTTGCATAATTTCAGTAGGGAGAATTTACGTTATCTGTCCTACTAATCTTTTACCTACAAGAAAAACGCCATTCATTTTTTTTATATTTTCACTTTTTGCTTCCAAAACATAGGTTATGACCCCTCATTGGAACGAGCTTGACGAGCTCGTTCCAATGAGGGGTCATAACCTATGTTTTGGAAGCAAAAAATGAAAATTTTTAGTTATACGAGGATGTTTTTCCAAGTGCCGTCTGCAACTCAAGTTAGGTGATGGGTTAAAAAGTCATACTAAGTGGCTAATTTGTGCGCGTGTGTGTGTGTCATATGATAAATAGAAAAACTCGTCCGAATTTTCCGTTTGGGCTCGCAGGAGGCTCGCCAAAACGGAAAATTCTTAGACTCGTTTCATAAATATTATATGAGAAAAACACTCATTCCATATTCTCTATTTATCATATGACTTCTCCGTTTTCTCGGTTTATTACCGTTTGATATTATCAATAAAATATTAATTAGTGCTTCATAACACCTTCAGTTGATTTGGTTAGTCAATTTAAAAAAAAACAACGCTTTTTGACTGGTTATCACCGAAAAGATCTGAGTCAAATCAAGGCGGTTATGACGTATGACTGCGTGCAGCTACGGCGTGTCACTGTCAACTGCATGATGTTCAAGGTGAAATTCCTATCTTTAACACTTCTTTTGTATCTAAAAGAAGTGTTTTGGTAACTGTGGTGTCATATGAATATGAAATTCGTGCTTTGGTCACACGAAATTTATGAAACTCGTCTACGAATTTCCCTTTTTGAGGCTCGGCAAAACGGAAAATTCTTTAACTCAGAATCCTAAAAAATCTCTCATTTCGAAGTCCTCTTCTGTCATCAGGTGTCCTGTGCAGGAGACCTGCTGATAGAAGAAGAGTTCAAAGAGGTTCCTATTCTGAATCTTCTTTGATTTCTTTCTGGAATATTCCGTATTTTTATCGATTCGCCCCCAACAGATGAGTCACAGACGGACAGATTTAAACGGACTCGTCGATATATACCCAGAGACGAGGTCTCGACTTCAATACACAACCCCCGAAACCCACATGGTGGTAATAACATGAATTTAAGGCTTTTGTTTGTCGTTACCATTTTACTGCTACGAGGGATTCATCAGTTATGTCTTCAGGTAAAACTCGTAACCCACCAACGCGTCAGATTGTAGAATTGAATTAAACATATGGGGGTGTAATCGAAAAAAATTATTTCCAAACATTTTTCGGAATTTCGTTCCATTGGGGACGCATGGTCATTTTTAATGACTTTCTCCTTTGTGGGGAATTCTGGGTACCTACTATTTAGTACTAAGGACCTGTGCATTTTCACGGGGTCATCGGCGACCTAGGTTTGACCGGTCTTTGTATATGCCTAGCTCCCACGGTATTTCGATTTAATAGCGTGAAAGTTGTTGTGCCGTGACTGCTGTCACACCATAAAAGCGTCCACGTCACAAAACGACGTCATGGTGTTTACCCGGCATGAACACTGGTAACACTCTATCAACTTTTCAATCTCGGCATTCGGTTTTTTTTTGTTGAATTTGTATTCCGCAAGAAATGTGTACATCATTAGCATATTCATTTTTCACAGACATCAAGGTATATATTTTTGTTTTTAACCCTTTGAACAATTTTTCGGCCCAAGACATAATTTCGTCACATTTTTGTCTTATTTTTAGAGGTCTATGCACGGGGATTGATGATAAAAAAATAACTACAGTCTGCAACCAGATGTTTGCAGACTACAGTTATTATTTTATCCTCTCTTTTTATTGGTATTGGACTGACCTAACACACTGTACATGTAAGTGTACACAAAGGCGATACCATTCCAGGAAATGAGGCTTCAAAGGGTTAAAAGCAATTGCAAAAGGCATTTGAGAGACGGAAACTTGAAACTTCGTGATTTTTGTTTCTTGAGCATTGTGTATTTTAAACAATTTCTGCCCTCCCTCCTCCCCATTAGATGGGCCACTTTGTGAGCAACGAACGGTCCCAGCAATCCAAATGAATAGAGAGGGACCGAGCGGCAAGTGAAGGCAGGTCGGAGTGTCTTATCCCTCAATCCTGACCAATATGTTCAATAGTAGGATATTTTGAGCCCCAAACTACGAACAGTGGCAACAGGGGATTGCGAGTAAAGGTCGAGAGGGTGGGGGTGTCTTCTTATCCTCCAATGCTGGTCAAGATTGTCAATAATAAGATATTTTAAACCAACAGTTGGAAATTTCGTACGCTGTTGTAATAGATTTCGTGCCATTTTATCCATGGCTGTCACCGTTTCTACCAGCCATTTGGTGTTTTCTGAAACCATATTTCATGGTATTTTCAGGTGTAGTCAATATTGCGCACCTTGCAAGCAACAAGATGCCTTCTGCAATGCGTGAGCATTACAGACGGCGCTTTGTTGAACTCAGGAGATTATTTCTCACTTAGAATCCAAAGGTTATATATTTCGAACACAATGACAGAGGGTTCATTCGGATTTCTTTAGCAGCTGGACAAATCTCCCTCAAGAGAGAAGTATAGCTACAGTTGGTAATTTAGAGGGCCACACCCCGAACCAAGACCCTCCAGCCACGTCTCTAGAGATCAGTAGATGTTCCACTTAGGACAAACGTTTGTCGCTTGGGTTGAATACTACCATCGGGAAATAGTATTCTACCCGGCTACTTTTTAGCCCCCTGCCCGTGAATGTACACACACTCTTGATCTTGACGTAGGTTCAGCTTTGAATGCTGTGATTTGTACCCTGTCCGACTATTGCCAGGCGAAATAGATATATTTTGCGCCCCACCTCCCACGCAATTACGCCCATGTAGATATCCTCTGTGTCATTCGAAGTTAATGTAAAACACATCGTGCATAGTTCCCAACACGAATCCTGCCTGACGAGGCAGAAATGTCGTTTACACCACACCCCAGAATTTACGCCCATGTAGGTACTCTCTTGGCGTTGTTTTAAAATTAGTTTGAAATATATTGATTGTTGTTCCGTTTTGTTTTCTCTTGGACACCACTGCTACAAGAAATGTTGAAAAAATCATACAGATCTCAGCAGCCTGATCGGAAAAAGGTTGTGGAAATTGAACGTCTCCCTTCGCATTTACCAGCATTAGGTAAGAATGATCTTCTTTCGACTTCCGGGAATTGAAATCTTGTGAAAATTAGGTTCAATAAAAATAGGTTGCGCAATTGAAAACGGTCTCTAAAGAATAATGTGCCAAGAAAACTAAAAGACTCGCCTGATTGGACAAGAGCTCGATTAGTTTTTCCCATGTTCACAGCTCCAACGGCATATGTTACCGTCTGGCGTCACCGCGTGCAATATTTTAAAAAAATGATAACAACGGAAGGCGATTCAAAGTGCATACTGCCAATAAAATCGCATTTCTCGAGGTCAGCGCTCATTCTATCAATGTTCACTCACAACCCACTTATAAGTTCATGATTTGAACTGAGATGGAGTAACTTCGACCTTTGTGTGATATTTGGTTGACCAGCACGTGGTGGGGGTACATGGTAGGTTTATTTACTCAATTCGTTACCATTAAAGTTGCCTTGTTCATCCAAATTGCCCTGTTCATTTCATGATGTGGGTTTTGGGCTATGAGTAGGGTTTTATTGGCACATACACGTTATTGTGATGAATTTTGATCTTGCACAGCAAACTTCAGCCTCAGCCAACGTTACCGTCAGTTCATCGCAATAACAAATTTTGCACTCCCGAATATATGATGGAGTAAAATACAGCAAAATAACTTACCTTTCTATCTCCTCCGCTTCAGATGATGATCTCAACAAGAACAATGTATTCTAATAGCTGTTGGTTTTCCCATAACACGTGGGATCGCGTTATCGTATACCATATGTGCATTTTATATATATCACTTAACTAGATTGTTTGAAAGCTTTGGTGTGCAACCTTTGATCATTAGCTGCAAGTACCTACACTCTGCTGTCGCTAACAGATGGTGCACTTCGACAGATTCTCGAACAGAGAATTGGTGGCAATTATATCTACTTGTACCCATACCGGGGGCTCTATCACTTTGTTTCGACGGAATATGTTCGCAAGACCTACTGTGTACGGAGCTGATTATGTCCGTAGAACGCGAGCCAATTGGGTCTGTAGACAGACCTCCGGCTAATTACGTCCGTAAAATGCTTGCCTATTCCGTTTGCAAAATGCGAACCAATTACCTCCGTAGACCGAATATGTCCGCAAATTGAGAGCCGACAACGTCGCAAACTTAGAGCCGATTACAAGGGAAGGACTAGACGAAGAAAAGTTACCGGGAAACGAACCAAACCGGACCCCGGACCCGGAAAAAAATTTGATGGCATGTTTGATTCATATTCATCACTCATTCGGCAAGAATGGTATCAATATGGGTAGGGGAGGGGTGCGCTAACCATCGGGCCGACCATAGGTCGGCCCAATTGGAAAAAAAATTGATTTTCAAAATAAAAAAGCGCCGTTTCCTTGCACCCCACACTAGACTGCTGTTATATCGGAATGTTTGATATGTGTTCTGCCAGTCCACATAGAGAACAAACATATCAATATACATGTTGGATGTTTTCAGGAAATTTCCCGCACCAACAGGTGTTGGGCTGCAGCAATTTTTGTGGTCCTAGGGGGTGGGGGCACTCAATTGGATGCCCATCGAAAACTTTGTTTGGTGGACCATACGCCCAGTCCGCCTCTGTAGATTACGTCCGCAATATGGGAGCCGATTAGGTCCAAACGCACACCCGTTATGTCCAAAGGACGATTGCTTCCGCTAAATGAGAGCCAGTTACGTCCGCAAACCGATAATGTCAGCAAAATGAGAGCCGATTAGATCCATCGGCCGATTGCTTTCGAAAAAATAAAACAGATTAATTCCGCACACCGAATGAGTCCGCAAAATGCGCGCCGATCACGTCCACAGGCCGATTACAACGACGAGATAAGGAAACACATGTGTAAAGCTGGCACTAAAATCTAGAAAAGATAAAATCTGATTGGTTGAGAGGTTTCATTGGCTCTAGTCTATTTGGTAGATCAAGCAAGTCCACAGGTAAGATGCGACGAGTATTCAAAACAAGAAAGGCAGTAGACTTAACAGCGTAGAAGCTTTAAGAATAGGCAAAAATGGTAACAAATCAAAATTGTTTCCGAGGTGAAGACTCTCTTTCGTTTCCGAAGAGCACCTCAAAAATATGTCATGGACCGACAGAGATAGTAACCACACACTGGCACAGTGCAAGGCTTCTAGTGGATGGATAGGGCAAACGGGTTTTAACAGGCTTGAAATAGACTGGCACTGCAGTACAAGGCTTCTAGTGTTTGCAGCAGACTGTCGCAGTACAATACTCATAGTGGATGGATAGGACTAATATCGTTTTAACAGGCTAACAATAGACTGGCACAGTACAGGGATACTAGTGGATGGATATGACTAACGGGATTTAGCAAGTTTGAAATAATCTAACACTGCCCAATGCTTCTAGTGGACAGACAAAACAAAAGTGATTCAACAGGTTTGCAATAGATTGCCCGAGAACAATGCTTGTAATGCACAGGTAGGACCAACAGGATTTAACAGGCCTGCAACAGACTGGCAGAGTAGTGCATGGATAGGACTGGCATGATTAAACAGGCTTACACTAGACTTGCACAGTACTACGCCTCTAGTTCATGAATAGGACTAACAGGCGTTTAACGGGTTTAAACATACGGGCACAGGACAAGGCTTCCAGTCGATTGATAGGACTCACTGGCATTTAATAGGCTTGCAATAGACAGGCAAAGTGCCCAGTGGATGGATAGGTCTAACAGTGATTAAACACGCTTGCAATAGACTAGTACACTGTAATGCTTCTTGTGCATGTATATGACTAAAATGATTTAACAGGATTGCAATAGACCGGTACAGTATATGGCGTCTAGTGAAGGGATATGACTAACAGGTAATTAACAGGTTTACAGTCAACTGGTTCAGTACAATGCTTCTAGTGGGTGGATAGAACAAGTAGGTATAGTACTCTGTTTCTAGTGAATGGATAGGACTATTAGGATTTAACAGGATTGAAATAGACTGGCACTATGGTAGGCTTCTGGTGAATAGATAGGAATGACGGGCATTTAACAGTCTAGTGATTGGCACAGTGCAATGCTTCTAGTGGATGAATGTGACTGAAAAGATTTGACAGGCTTGCAATAGACTAGCACAGTCCAAGACTGCGAGAGGATGGATAGGACTAACATTAGTTATCAGGCTTTCAATTATAGTCTGGCACAATCCAATGCTTCTATTGTACGGATAGAACTCTCAGAATTGAACAGGCGTACAATGGACTGGCAGAGTATAATGCTTCTAGTGGTAGGATAGGACTAACAGGCGTTCAACAGGCTTGGGCACATTGACAAAGTATAGGGCTTTCAGTGGATGCATAGCACGAAGGGGCATTTAAAATGGTTGCAATAGATAGGTGCAGTACAAGACTTCTGGTGAGTGGGTTGGACTAATAAACATTTAACAGGCTTGCAATAAACTGGCACAGTACACTACTTCTACCGGATATATAGAACTAACAGGCATTTAATAGGCTTTGGATAGACAGGCACGGCACAAGGTTTCTAATGAGTGGATAGGACTAACAGGCATTTCACGTGCTCACAGTAGTCTGATTCAGTACAATGCTTCTAGTTGAATGATAGGACTAACAAACATTGAACTGGTTTGCAATATTCTGGCACAGTACAATGCTCCTTGTGGGTGCATAGGACTAACAATCATTTAATAGGCTTGCAATAGACTGGTATAGTATAAGGAGTCTAGTGAACGGATAGAAATACCAGACATTTAACAGGCTTGCAATGGACTGGCTCAGTGCAATGCTTCTAGAGGATGAATATGAATAACAAGATTTGCAAGCGTGCAGTAGAGGCGTACAATATAATGATATATAGTCATTTGGTGTTGGTCCCAGGTCTGTAGGTCATACCACGCCTGAGATATGCTCGTGACCCACTTTCAAAACAGCCCAACAGGCACCCCTGATACCCCAGGAATCTGAAAAACATAGCCATAGGTGGCTGAGAACTTGTGGCTGTCTATCAGCATGCCAAAAATCAACGAGATAGGGCAATTCGTTTTCGAGTTATCTTGCGGACAAAAAAGTGATGAGAAGACAGAAGACAGGAGAAGAAGAAGAAGAAGAAGAAGAAGAAGAAGAAGAAGAAGAAGAAGAAAAAGAAAAAGAAAAAGGAAAAGAAAAAGAAAAAGAAAAAGAAAAAGAAAAAGAAAAAGAAAAAGAAAAAGAAAAAGAATAAGAAGTAGAAGAAGAAGAAGAAGAAGAAGAAAAAAAAGAAGAAAAAAAAGAAAAGAAAAAGAAACTGTGCAAAAACAATAGTCTGTGTGTTTCACACAGACTAATAAAGCGGATAAATTACAAAAGGTAAAGGACAATCAGTATTTATTTAATTATCCATGTATTTATTCATTTTATACGACACTTTCGACAGCCAGTGTCACCACGGGTCGGACAGTTTTATGGGTGGAGAAAGCCGGATTAACCAGAGAGAACCACCGACTCACGGCGTGCAACTGTCAGACTCCCCAACGTACTGTCTCCACACAAGCTGGAATACCATTTGTAAAAGACAGGTGCACCAGTGACGTGCAATACGCCTTATAACACTGCGTCATCATGATCTCACGTGAACGGGAATTAAGTGCCTAGCCCAAGGACGCAACACAGTTACGGATGGCGGGAATCGAACCATAGGTCTCTGGGTTTGAAGTTCAGGTCGTAACCATTGAGCCACCGAGCTCCCAAATGATATTTTTTAAACGACTTCAAATACCCTAGACATAAGGCAAATTTTGGTGACAAATAAACAACACCTACAACAACAACAATAAAAGTTTAATAATAGTAATTGTCACATGACTCGTCCGTTTTGTTCACTTTAAAACATTTGATATTTTGTTTTCATATTAATCAGTAATAAATAAAGCCTTCCGTCAATTTCATTGGTCAGTTTCAAAGCTAGACAATTTGATTGGCTGAACAAAATAAAACTGGGCTACATTTTCATAGTTTGCATAATTAGAGTTGGGAGCTTTCATTGGTCAATTTCAAAACTTGACAATTTGATTGGCTAAACACAATACAACTGGGTGACATTTGCATAATTTCAGTAGGGAGAATTTACGTTATCTGTCCTATTGATCTTTTACCTACAAGAAAAACGCCATTCATTTTTTTATATTTTCACTTTTTGCTTCCAAAACATAGGTTATAACCCCTCATTGGAACGAGCTTGACGAGCTCGTTCCAATGAAGGGTCATTTCCTGTTTTGGAAGCAAAAAATGAAAACTTTTAGTTATACGAGGATGTTTTTTCCAAGTGCCGTCTGCAACTCAAGTTAGGTGATGGGTCAAAAAGTCATACTAAGTGGCTAATTTGTGCGCGTGTGTGTGTGTCATATGATAAATAGAACAACTCGTCCGAATTTTCCGTTTGGGCTCGCCAGAGGCTCGCCAAAACGGAAAATTTTTAGACTCGTTTCATAAATATTATATGAGAAAAACACTCATTCCATATTCTCTCTTTACCATATCACTTCTCCGTTTTCTCGGTTTATTACCGTTTGATATTATCAATAAATATTAATTAGTGCTTCATAACACTTTCAGGTGATTTGGTTGGTCAATTTAAAAAAACAACGCTTTTTGACTGGTTATCACCGAAAAGATCTTAGTCAAATCAAGGCGGTTATGACGTATGACTGCGTGTAGCTACGGCGTGTCACTGTCAACTGCATGATGTTCAAGATGAAATTCCTACCTTTAACCATTCTTTTGTATCTAAAAGATGTATTTTGGTAACTGTAGTGTCATATGATAAGCCGAATATGAAATTCGTGTTTTGGTCGCACGAAATGTATGAAACTCGTCTACGAATTTTTTTGAGGCTCGGCAAAACGGAAAATTCTTTGACTCAAAATCCTAAAAAATCTCTCATTTCGAAGTCCTCTTCTGTCATCAGGTCTCCTGTGCAGGAGACCTGCTGATAGAAGAAGAGTTCAAAGAGGTTCCGATTCTAAATCTTCTTTGATTTCGTTCTGGAATATTTCGTATTTTTATCGATTCGCCCCCAACAGATGAGTCACAGACGGACAGATTTAAACGGACTCGTCGATATATACCCAGAGACGAGGTCTCGACTTCAATACACAACCCCCGAAACCCACATGGTGGTAATAACATGAATTTAAGGCTTTTGTTTGCCGTTACCATTTTACTGCTACGAGGGATTCATCAGTTATGTCTTCAGGTAAAACTCGTAACCCACCAACGCGTCAGATTGTAGAATTGAATTAAACATATGGGGGTGTAATCGAAAAATTATTTCAAAACATTTTTCGGAATTTCGTTCCATTGGAGATGCATGGTCATTTTTAATGACTTTCCACTTTGTGGGGAATTCTGGATACCTACTATTTAGTACTAAGGACCTGTGCATTTTCACGGGGTCATCGGCGACTTAGGTTTGACCGGTCATTATATATGCCTAGCTCCCACGGTATTTCGATTTAATAACGTGAAAGTTGTTGTGCCGTGACTGCTGTCACACCATAAAAGCGTCCACTTCACCAAACGACGTCATAGTGTTTACCTAGCATGAACAGTGGTAACACTTTATCAACTTTCCAATCTCGGCATTCGGTTTTTCTTGTTCAATTTGTATTCCGCAAGAAATGTGTACATCATTAGCATTTTTCAAAGACATCAAGGTATATATTTTTGTTTTTAACCCTTTGAACAATTTTTCGACCCAAGGCATAATTTCGTGCCATTTTTATCTTATTATAAGAGGTCTGTGCTCGGGGATTGATGATAAAAAAAATAACTGCAGTCTGCAACCAGAAGTATTGGACTGACCTAACACACTGTAAGTGTACACAAAGGCGATACCATTCCAGGAAATGAGGCTTCAAAGGGTTAAAAGCAATTGCAAAAGGCAATTGAAAGATGGAAACTTAAAACTTCGCGATTTTTTTTTCTTGAGCATTGTGTATTTAAAACAATTTCTGCCCCCTCCTTCCCCTTAGATGGGCCACGTTGTGAGTAACGAACGTCCCAGCAATCCAGTTGAATAGAGAGGGGCCGAGCTGCAGGTGAAGGCAGGTCGGGGTGTCTTATCTCTCAATCCTGACCAATATGTTCAATAGTAGGACATTTTAAGCCCCAAACTACGAACAGTGGCGACAGGGGAAGGCGAGTAAAGGTCGAGAGGGTGGGGGTGTCTTCTTATCCTCCAATGCTGGTCAAGATTGTCAATAATAAGATATTTTAAACCAACAGTTGGAAATTTCGTACGCTGTTGTAATAGATTTCGTGTCATTTTATCCATTGCTGTCACTGTTTCTACCAGCCATTTGGTGTTTTCTGAAACCATATTTCATGGTATTTTCAGCTGTAGTCAATATTGCGCACCTTGCTAGCAACAAGATGCCTTCTGCAAAGCGTGAGCATTACAGATGGCGCTTTGTTGAACTCAAGAGATTATTTCTCACTTAGAATCCAAAGGTCATATATTTCGAACACAATGACAGAGGGTTCATTCGGATTTCTTTTGCAGCTAGGCATTCACAGGTAGCAGATGGAAAAATCTCCGTCAAGAGAGGAGTATAGCTACAGTTGGTAATTTAGAGGGGCACACCCCGAACCAAGACCCTCCAGCCACGTCTCTAGAGATCAGTAGACTGTTCCACTTAGGACAAACGTTTGTCACTTGGGTTGAATACTACCATCGGGCAATAGTATTCTACCCGGCTACTTTTTAGCCCCCTTCCCGTGAATGTACACACACTCTTGATCTTGACGTAGGTTCAACTTTGAATGCCCTGATTTGTACCATGTCCGACTATTGCCAGGCGAAATAGATATATTTTGCACCCCACCTCCCACGCAATTACGCCCATGTAGATATCCTCTGTGTGATTCGAAGTTAATGTAAAACACATCGTGCATAGTTCCCAACACGAATCCTGCCTGACGAGGCAGAAATGTCGTTTACACCACACCCCAGAATTTACGCCCATGTAGGTACTCTCTTGGCTTTGTTTCAAAATTAATTTGAAATATATTGATTGTCGTTCCGTTTTATTCTCTCCTGGACACGACTGCTACAAGAAATGTTGAAAATATCATACAGATCTCAGCAGCCTGATCGGAAAAATGGGACGCCCAAATGCTCGAGGTTGTGGAAATTGAACGTCTCCCTACGCATTTACCAGCATTAGGTAAGAATGATCTTCTTTCGACTTCCGGGAATTGAAATCTTGTGAAAATTAGGTTAAATAAAAATAGGTTCCGCAATCGAAAACGGTCTCTAAAGAATAATGTGCCAAGAAAACTAAAAGACTCGCCCTCTGATAGGACAAGAGCTCGATTAGTTTTTCCCATGTTCACAGCTCAAACGGCATATGCTACCGTCTGGCGTCACCGCGTGCAATATTTTAAAAAATGATAACAATGGAAGGCAATTCAAAGTACATACTGCCAATAAAATCGCATTTCTCGAGGTCAGCGCTCATTCTATGAATGTTCACTCACAACCCACTTATAAGTTCATGATTTGAACTGAGATGGAGTAACTTAGTCCTTTATCTGATATTTTGTTGACGAGCATGTCGTGGGGGTACATGGTAGGTTTATTTACTTAATTTGTTACCATTAAAGTTGCCTAGTTCATCCAAATTGCCTTGTTTATTTCATGATGTGGGTTTTGGGCTATGAGTAGTGTTTTATTGGCACATACACGTTATTTGATCTTGCACAGCAAACTTCACCCTCAGCCAACGTTACCGACAGTTCATCGCAAATTTTGCACTCCCGAATATATGATGGAGTAAAATACAGTAAAATAACTTACCTTTCTATCTCCTCCGCTTCAAATGATGATCTCAACAAGAACAACGTATTTATAATAGCTGTTGGTCCCATAACACGTGGGATCCATAACACGTGGGATCGCGTTATCGTATACCATATGTGCATTTTATATATATATCACTTAGCTAGATTGTTTGAAAGCTTCGGTGTGCAACCTTTGATCATTAACTGCAAGTACCTACACTCTACTGGTCGCTAACAGATGGTGCACTTCGACAGATTCTCGAACAGAGAATTGGTGGCAATTATATCTACCTATACCCATACCGGGGGCTGTATCACTTTGTTTCGACGGAATATGTTCGCAAGGCCAACTGTGTATGGAAGCTGATTATGTCCGTAAAACGCGAGCCAATTGTGTCTGTAGACAGACCTCCGGCCAATTACGTCCGTAAAATGTTTGCCTATTCCGTTTGCAAAATGCGAACCTATTATCTCTGTAGACCGAATATGTCCGCAAATTGAGAGCCGACAACGTCGCAAAATGAGAGCCGATTACTAGGGAAGGACTAGGCGAAGAAAAGTTACCAGGAAACGAACCAAACCGGACGCCGGACTCGGAGAAAATTTTGAAGGCATGTTTCATATTCATCACTCATTCGGCAAGAATGGTATCAATATGGGTAGGGGATAGGTGCGCGAAGCATCGGGTCGACCATAGTTCGTCCCAATTGGAAAAAAATTGATTTTCAAAATAAAAAAGCGCCGTTTCCTTGCACCCCACACTAGACTGCTGTTATATCGAAATGTTTGATATGTGTACTGCCAGTCCACATAGAGAACAAACATATCAATATACATGTTGGATGTTTTCACGAAATTTCCCGCACCAACAGGTGTTGGGCTGCAGCAATTTTGTGGTCCTAGGGGGTGGGGGCACTCAATTGGATGCCCATCGAAAATTTTGTTTGGTGGACCATACGCCCAGTCCGCCTCTGCAGATTACGTCCGTACATCAATTACGTCCGCAATATGAGAGCCGATTAGGTCCAAAGGCACACCAATTATGTCCACAGGACGATTGCTTCCGCTAAATGAGAGCCGGTTACGTCCGCAAACCGATAATGTCAGCAAAATGAGAGCCGATTAGATCCATCGGCCGATTGCTTTCGAAGAAATAAAACAGATTATTTTCGCACACCGAATGAGTCCGCAAAATGAACGCCGATCACGTCCACAGACCGATTACAACGACGAGATAAAGAATAAGGTGTGTAGAGCTGGGACAAAAATCTAGAAATGATATAATCTGATTGGTTGAGAGGTTTCATTGGCTCTAGTCTATTTGGTAGATCAATCAAGTCCACAGGTAAGATGCGACGAGTATTCAAAACAAGAAGGGAAGTAGATGAAACAGCGTTGAAGCTTTAAGAATAGGCAAAAATGGTAACAAATCAAAATTGTTTCTGAGGTGAAGACTCATGGACCGACAGAGATAGGAACCACACACTGGCACAGTACAAGGCTTCTAGTGGATGGATAGGGCAAACGGGTTTTTTTAACAGGCTTGAGATAGACTGGCACTGCAGTACAAGGCTTCCAGTGTTTGCAGTAGACTGTCGCAGTACAATACTCTTAGTGGATGGGTAGGACTAATATCGTTTTAACAGGCTAACAATAGACTGGCACAGTACAGGGATACTAGTGGATGGATATGACTAACGGGATTTAGCAGGTTTGAAATAGTCTAACACTGCCCAATGCTTCTAGTGGACGGACAAAACAAAAGTGATTCAACAGGTTTGCAATAGACTGCCCGAGAACAATGCTTGTAGTGCACAGGTAGGACCAACAGGATTTAACAGACCTGCAACAGACTGGCAGAGTAGTGTTGGATAGGACTGGCATGATTAAACAGGCTTACACTAGACTTGCACAGTACTATGCCTCTAGTGCATGAATAGGACTAACAGGCGTTTAACGGGTTTAAACATACGGGCACAGGACAAGGCTTCCAGTCGATTGATAGGACTCACTGGCATTTAATAGGCTTGCAATAGACAGGCAAAGTGCCCAGTGGATGGATAGGTCTAACAATGATTAAACACGCTTGCAATAGCTTAGTACACTGTAATGCTTCTTGTGTATGTATATGACTAAAATGATTTAACAGGATTGCAATAGACCGATACAATATAAGGCGTCTAGTGAAGGGATATGACTAACAGGTAATTAACAGGTTTACAGTCAACTGGTTCAGTACAATGCTTCTAGTGGGTGGATAGAACAAGTAGGCGTTTATCAGGCTTGTAATAGACTGACACAGTACAATGTTTCTAGTGAACGGATAGGACTATTAGGATTTAACAGGATTGAAATAGACTGGCATTATGGTATGCTTCTGGTGAATAGATAGGAATGACAGGCATTTAACAGTCTAGTGATAGATTGGCACAGTGCAATGCTTCTAGTGGATGAATGTGACTGAAAAAAGTGACAGGCTTGCAATAGACTAGCACAGTACAAGACTGCGAGAGGATGGATAGGACTAACATTAGTTAGCAGGCTTTCAATTATAGTCTGGCACAATCCAATGCTTCTATTGTACGGATAGAACTCTCAAAATTGAACAGGCGTACAGTGGACTGGCAGAGTATATGCTTCTAGTTGTAGGATAGGACTAACAGGCTTTTAACAGGGTTGGACAGATTGACATAGTAAAGGGATTTCAGTGGATGCATAGGACGAAGGGGCATTTAAAATGGTTGCAATAGATAGGTGCAGTACAAGACTTCTGGTGAGTGGTTGGACTAATAAGCATTTAACAGGCTTGCAATAAACTGGCACAGTACACTACTTCTACCGGATAGATAGAAGTAACAAGCATTTAATAGGCTTTGGATAGACAGGCACGGCACAATGCTTCTGATGAGTGGATATGACTAGCAGGCATTTCACGTGCTCACAATAGTCTGGTTCAGTACAATGCTTCTAGTTGAATGATAGGACTAACAAACATTGAACTGGTTTGCAATATTCTGGCACAGTACAATGCTTCTTGTGGGTGGATATGACTAACAATCATTTAATAGGCTTGCAATAGACTGGTATAGTATAAGGCGTCTAGTGAATGGATAGGAATACCAGACATTTAACAGGCTTGCAATGGACTGGCTCAGTGCAATGCTTCTAGAGGATGAATATGAATAACAAGATTTGCAAGCGTGCAGTAGAGGCGTACAATATAATGATTATAGTGGGTGGATATGAATAACAGACATTTATCAGGCTTGTAATAGACTGGATCAGTACAATGCTTCTAGTGGATGGATAGAACAAAAGAGTATCAATAGGCCTGCAATAGTCCGGCACAGTATAAGGCTTCAAGTGAATGGATAGGACTAAAAGCCATTTAACAGGCGTACAATAGTCTGCCGAAGTGCAATGCTTCTAGTTGATTGATAGGACTCACAAGCATTTAACAGGCGTGCAATAGACTGGCACAGTGCAATGCTTCTAGTGGATGGATGGGACTAACGTGCATTTAATAGGCTTGCTATAGACTGATACAGTATAAGGCTTCTAGTGACTGGACAGGAATAGGAGGCATTCAACAGGCTTGCAATGGACTGGCGTAGTATGCTGCTTCTAGTGGATGAATAGGACTAACAGGATTTGACGCGCATATAACAGACTGCACACATACAATGCTTCTAGTGGATGGATAGGACTAAAATAGGTTTATAAGGCTTGCAATAGATTGGCATATTACACGACCTGTAGTGAATGGACAGGACTAACAGGATGCAGCAGAGTCACACGGATAAAGACTTCTTAATTTAAAATGGCGGTTATTCTTACCAGGAAATTCAGCAGTATATCGTGGAAAAATGAAAATTGTCAAGGGAGGGGAGAGTGGCATCATGATATAGTTCATGACGAGTTTCAAAGGATTGTCATGGTAACGTGCATATAACTTGTATTTCAATAAAATGGTTCGATTTGGAAATATCATCTTACTTGTCACATTGAGCTAAAATCCAATATACTGTTACCGCAAAACTCATTGATCTGGTAATACCATTGTACTGTTATCACATCTTTTTCTCCATCCGATCACGACACAGCTACACCCAGGGATCGAGACTTCGTGAATAAAATACTAAGAAATAAAGGCCGCATAAAAAAACTGAAAATAGCGTATGTGATTCAATGTTCTTGTATTTCTTATTCATGGTGTAAGATTCTAAGCGTTGAGGGAAGGTTTGTTGTTCATTGGGTTTTAATGGCCGATCCATAAACATGGTACATCATAATTTCACCAAGTGGGATGACTGCTCATTGAATGTGGCGTAGACAATTATTATTTTCAACGTGCAGCCAGGAGGTCTACCTCCAGTAATGAATATGGACTCTACCAAATGCTGTCATTGAACTGATTTATCAAGGTCCAAAGAGTTAACCCTTTACCTAACGTAACGGCCAAAACCGGCCAGCGCTATTCTCAAACGCGCCAATTAATTTTCATTATTTTTTTCATTTTTGTCTCAAAAACATGGGTTATGACCCCTTGTTGGAACGAGCTCGTCGAGCTCGTTCCAACGAGGGGTCATAATCTATGTTTTTGAGACAAAAAAATGAAAAAAATTAGTTATTCAAGAATTATTTTTGCAAGTGTCGTCTGCTTTTCATGTTAGGTAAAGAGTTAACAAGCCAGAGTCGCATCGTATCGGACAGTTTTATGCGTGGAGGGAAGCTGTAGATCCGTAGAGAATCACCGAACAATACGAACATCTGTCAAGCTCTTCAACCTACTAAACCTACTCGGCACAAACAAAGTTAGCAGTTTCATTAAATTCACTTTCAACCGTTGTCCAAAACAGGGACACAAGTTGTATGTTCAAAACATTAACACCCACGTGAGGGGCTTTCGGACTCAGGCCTTTATCAATACAGAATAATCAGAGGGTTATACTCAGAATACAGAAACAATACCGCAGTACAATATGCAACGCAAACGTCAACGCCTCACCCCCACACCATTCGCACGGCAATTGAATCCAACTCCATCTCGCGTCCTCAAATTACGTATCACGAAATCGTCTCTCTCTCTCTCACTTGTCTTTCTTCCTTGCCTCCCCTGACAATTAGCAAAGTTAGCAGTGGCTGAAGACAAGTGCACAATCGACGTACGTCAAATTATTGTTTTTCTTGATTCGATTGCGATACACATGCACCCGTGGGTCTCTTCGAAAGTAAAATGCTACCATATCAACACCGCATAAAAGCCCGAAAATAGCGTCTGTGGTTTAATGTTCTTGTATTTCTTATTAGGCGTGTGAAATTCTGTAATACTGAGGTGGGGTTTGTTTGTTTTTGTTTGGTTTATTGGGCTTTAACAAGCCAGAGTCACATCGTGTCGGACAGTTTTATGGGTGGTGGAAGGCGGCGTACCCGTACAGAATCACCGAACAGCAGCGAGTAACTGCAGAGTCTCGAACTTACCTAACTGCTACGGCACAGGCAAAGCTAGAAGCAGTTGAAGACAAGTACGCCATCGACGTGCAGAACGCTTAAGAACACAGAGTCACAGTGTCCCCACCTTGCAATTGGATTAAGTATCTTGAGCAAGAAGATAACGCAGTTACCGCTGGTCAGGATCGGACCGTAAGCCGTTAGGTTTAAAGTGCAATGCTCCAACCACTGAGTCAACACGATTTCCTGCGTGGAGATAAGGGGGCAGTTAATTCGGATCGAAATTCTGTGTCCGCTTTTGTGATCGCAGTATTGTAAATGTATTTTGAATTTCCAAAAAACAAAATCTGCTTTCTCGTAATTATATTTTTTTAAGTGAAAAAAGGTAGTGAAATACTCAAATGTGTATCTTCCAGTAGCAGGGCGTGGCAAAGGGAGGTAAACGCACCTATAATTTCAACCGGATCGCGACTCGGTCGAAATGGAAAAGAGATGGTGATGTGCTCAAGTTCGTACCTTCACGTGAAAGGGTGAGGTGATATTTTAAAAATCGATCCAAAAGTATGTATATATTCAGTTACTAAGTCGTCATCCAAAACAATTTCAGTTTTAACGTTTTGTTTTACTCTTTGGATATCAACGCCTGTGTCAAGCTTCCCACTTTCAAACTTAGTATATTTCGCTCCCCAACGAAAACTATATATAACAATTTGTCCCAATCTGGAAATTCCCGACGGTTGAAGTCCATGTCTTAACCCTTTACCTAACATGAAAAGCAGACGACACTTGCAAAAAAAATTCTTGAATAACTAAATTTTTTCATTTTTTGTCTCAAAAACATAGGTTATGACCCCTCGTTGGAACGAGCTCGACGAGCTCGTTCCAACGAGGGGTCATAACCTATGTTTTTGAGACAAAAAATGAAAATATTTTGAAAATTAATTGGAGATTTTTGAGAATAGCGCTGGCCGGTTTTGGCCGTTACGTTGGGTAAAGGGTTAAAAGATAATGACGTCGAGTTTTGACGAAATTTTAGTGTGTTGTAAAGCACACAATTTAGGAAATAGCGGTCTTTTAGTTTTTCGATTGATTCCCAGTTTGATGTTTTCACATCAATTGGTATTTTAGCACCTTTTAGCTTTTAGAACCTCAAAACAGCGACACGGATAACTCCCCCATTACACTACCTATAGCTATAAAATGTTATGATCATGTTCGAGTAGGTCTAGTGCACACCATTTTAATACTTTAATACTTCAACCTGTATCCAAAGCAACGTAATTTCTAACTTTTTTGCCTTACTGTTTTAATATCAACGTCTCAATCAATCTTCCCTATTTCATCTTCAGCAAAAAACATATCTAAAAATTCGGTACCGACCTGGGGAAGTTTCAACAGTTATTGATGTCAACGTCATTGAAAATTAAATGACGTCGGATATTCATGCATTTTCATATGTTGTTAAGCACTAACAATTTTTTTAAGTTTATCTCCTTTTTTGCTGTCTGTTTTCAAATTGAACTTTTTTCGCTTTAGTAACCTAAAAGGCCAAAACGTCGACCAGGTTAACTCCCTCGTTACAATATGTACAGTTATGAAACTTTGGGACGATGTTTACGTTTGGAAGATCTAATGCATACAATGTTAATATTTTCAAAGTTCAACCTTTATCCAAAACAATGTCAGTTTTAACGTTTTTCGCCACCTTTTAATATCAACGCGTCTATCAAACCTACCTCTTTCAAATTTTGGATATATCATCTCCAACAACGCAGCCGTATCTAAACATTCGGTATAGACCTGCAGAAGTTCCTACAGGTATGGCCCAATTTAGGGCAACGTTATTGACGTCAACGTCATAAAAATGAAATGGCGTCGGATTCTCATGAAATTTTAGTATGCTGTGGTGCTCCAAATATTAGGAGATGGATGCGTTTTAGTTTGTTAGATTTGTTGACATTTTCACGTCGCTTCAGAGTTTGCTCATTCTTTGCATACACGATAAGCGTTTTATGGATTAACCCATTACCTAACATTAAACGTAGACGACACTTGCAAAAAAATTCTTGAATAACTATGTTTTTCATTTTTTGTCTCAAAACCCCAACGAGGGGTCATAAACTATGTTTTTGAGACAAAAAATGAAAAAAATAATGAAAATTAATTGGCGATGTTTGAGAACAGCGCTGACCGGTTTTGACCGTTGCGTTGGGTAAAGGGTTAAAACATTTTCAGTGATTAAAAATGCTACAGTCAAGTTCGACACATTTCCAACACATGACACTGAAAATTTGTAGAAGCTACTCCCACAAGTTTGGTAGAAGCTTACTCTCAATGGTTTGGGCCTGTGATTTCGGTGTGACACATGCTCGGCTTTCATGCGACAATTAGCGATGTGGGGCGCATTATGCTCTGGCTTAGTGCATTAAAGGACAGCATACACCTTCTCCTCATTGTTGGGCCCATTGGGCGATGGACTTGCTTTGTTGGATGACTTCTATAAATTAGCTTGCGATTTCATAATGATCTAGTTGTTCATGTTTTCATAAATTAAATGGGTTTGGTTTATATACCAAACTTCCATTTTCCCTTTCCCTAGATCTCAAATCGTTCCACATCAGAAGTACACCAGTGTGTAGTGCTTCACCACACACATACACCAACGGAATTTCCAACGAAAGTAGGGAGAAATCAAGATTGGACCAAGTGAACAGATTCCTTTGTCGGTACTTGCCTATTTGCACATCAAGGATGATTATATATACAGCAATCTGAACATTTCTGTATCGACAATTTGTAGGCAGATGTTGTTCATGGATTTCCACTGAATGTTTTAGTGATGTTCAGACAATTTGTGTCCAGAAAATTGCCTACACATGTTATTAGAATAATCAATTGTGTTCTACACACTGTGCGCGCAACCATTTAGACATTTCTGTATCAGCAAAGTGCCGGATGGTGCTCATCTAATGCGTTTTGGGGCCATTACACTCAGCGATCTATATAGATATTTCTGAGTGAGAGATATTCATCATGAGCTGATCATCAAATGATTTTATTGTCCTTCAGATCTGCGAAACTGGATATTAATGTAAAGGGAAACGGGTGTCACCTTAATTTGTTTCAAGCTATCTTTTTTGGTAGCTACCTCCTTTTTCTGATTTTAGCAAGAGAAAACCTAAAGTATAAGCACTGATGTGCCTCCATGCAGTCTTGTAGCATTGGTTTAGATGAACAAACAAAAAACTACTGCGGCCCATTTTATGAACCTTTTTCATTGGAGCGCTGCATTGCTGTGACGAAAAGGGGTCGATGAGCTCATTATTTTATATCCTAAAACGTCCTCATCAGTGTTTGTGCTGAGCCTAAATTGTTTAGTGCCAGGTGGAATTTTTGTTCGGTGTCAAATAAATGTTTTGTTGCCAAATGAAAGAGTTTAGTGTTAAAGTGAGCGAGTGCAACAGAGCGCCATCTGCAATGCTAGGAGCACGGTGGATCAGTGGTTACAGCATTGAATTTCAAATCGAAAGGTCCATAGTTCGATCTACACCAGGGATAACTCAGCTGTGTTTTGGACAATGCACTTAATTCCGTTTGCCAACGTGGGTCCACAGTGGCGGTGTATTCTACGCATGCTTCACGTCGATGGCGCACTTGCTTTAAACAATGCCAACCATACTTTTGTGGAGTACATTGGAAAGTCTAGAGCTGCTCGGTGGTTCTCTCAGGGTATTCAGGCATCCTTCATCCGTTACCCTGTGCGTCTCGAGGTGACCCTGTCGTTCAGCGCCAATAGAAAACCCCAAAAAACAAAACAAAACAAACTTTGCCATACTAAAACATTGCAGATAGCGTCTTGTTGCACTCAAAGTACAATATTTTAATTTAGTATTATCTGGGTCTTTCAAGTAATTTAATAGCAAATGAAGCCCACAATTGATAGAAAGATAGATAAGAGAACTAAAACAAACAACAAATAAATAAATAATAAAAAAATAATAATAAATAAATCAAGTAAAAGGCTCTTATAAGGCTAAAAAAATAATGTTTTCATTCTCAGGCCCTCCCTCATTGGATTTGAACCTCCTCATTAGACATTTTTATTATGTCATGTTTTTTAAAAAAAATTGTGAAAACTTGGAATGGTCATTTTTTCACATTTCTCGACATATAATTATTTAGCTGTGTTAGCAGTAAATTGGTTTTTCTTGCTGCAGTTTATGGGAGAGTGCCCAGGGGCACTCTCCCATAAACTGTAACAAAGAAAATTCTGATATACTGTATCATGATTTAATTATTTATTTATTTGCTGGTGTTTAAGGTCATATATTTCTGCACAATGGCTAATAATGGCCGCAACACCGATATAAACTCAAGTTTAACTAATCATTTATATCCATGTTTCCCATTTTAAAGGCCTCCTACCCCAAACATTGGTTACTGGGGCCTATTCTAATGGAGCATGATGCTTGACAGATCTATACCATTAAAAAAACAATAAAATTCAAATCCTTTTAGCTGTTGTTACGGCAGTTAGTTATAAAAGGTATACTATAATTACACTAAAATACAACCTTTTTCTCTTTTTCAAGTGGAAAGACAGCAAAAAGATTTACTGAGTATACTCAACCCTTTTACACGAAAAAAAAAATTAAAAAAAAAAGTAAAAATAAAATCCTCCCTCCCTCCCTGATTTGAAAAAAAAATTGCCTGAGAATCAATTCATTTTTTTTATTTGGCCTTAAGGTTACAAAATAATTTCATGATTATTATTTAGTCTCTCTTTATTCACTCCAAATGAACTAGTGGGTTATAAAAAGATTAATCAAGATAAAAAAGATTAAGTAACAAAATAGTTTTTGATAAGAATCAGATAAAACTGATTAACTGTTAATTCAGTTCTCTTGCAACGAAGAGTTATGATTTTATCTATTGACTAAAGTGAAGTTTTTGATTTGATTGGTAAATAGATATGTGGTATGAGGCCATATTCATTGAAACCCACGATACGTCCGCCCAGCCACTGACAAATTACCCATACCCAGTGGAAGCCTCGTTCCGAAATCTACAAATTGTCCATACATAATAATTTTTTTTATACTAGTCATATCGGCATATTTTCACAAACACAATTCCACAGAAACCTGTATGGCTCAACAATGGAAGATAAAAGATCTCATGCTGTGTGTGTTCACAAATGAAATAGATTGTACTTCTAAAACGGAAAGTCAATAGATAAATTCGTTACCCCGTGTCTGATCACGTGGTACGGGTTTTTACCTACCCGAAGCCAGCTGTATCCCATGAGGCCGAGGCCTCATGGGATACGGCTGGCTTCGGGTAGGTAAAAACCCGTACTCAGTAAATCTTTTTGCTGTCTTTCCACTTAAATAAATAAATAAATAAATAAATAAATCAATCCGCTTGTGCAGAGTTAGAATGTTGGAGAGTCTGACAGTAGCTCGCCGCTGCTCGGCGGATCTCTCCGTATATCAGACACGGGGTAGCTAATAATACCTGTTACCAATAGATTACTTGACTACTTGTCGGGCGCGAATTGTGTCTCGCCTATGTCGACAGACAGCGATTTTGTCGAAAAAATGCACTGAAATAATAAATAACAAATTATTTGGGATCTATCAAGAGTATATAATTTTGCCAAATGTTGGTACCAAATGCTGAGTTTTTGGTACTCATCAATTGTTCTTAGTCCAACTGGTACCATTGGTACCCAACAACTTGAAGAACACTGTTCGTCGTCAGAGTCAAGGAAGACTATAATCTGTCATCGTAATTTTGAGTAAATCACACTTATAGAGGTGGGCATGGTGGATTAGTGGTTAGAGTATTGAACTTTAAAACAAACGTTCGATTCTTCGTTCCTGACCTGCGGTAACTGCGGTTGTGTCTTTGGACAAGGCACTTAATCCCACTTACCCATGTGTGTGTGTGGGGGGGGGGGGGGGGGGGGTGTGCATGGTGCCGCTGTGTATTGAGAAGTATTTTCCGCCAGGGATAACTGCGTTGTGTCCTTGAGCACAGCACTTCATCCCGATTGTCTGAGCATGTCTGTGTACTGAGGCATACTGCACGTCGGTGGTTCACTTGACTTTAACCATTGATGACCCTTCTTGTGTGGAGTTAGTACGTTGGGGAGACAGTGCTTGTCGGGTCTCTCTGGATACTCCAGCTTCCTCCACCCATACACTGCCCGACACAACGTGACCCTGGCTGTAGAAAGTGACGTTGAATCCCAATAAATAAATAAATAAATAAATAAATAAATAAATAAATAAATAAATAAATAAATAAATAAATAAAATTAGAATGTTGGAGAGTCTGACAGTAGCTCCCCGCTGCTCGGCGGATCTCTCCGTATACCCTGTCTCTCTCTCTCCATAAAACACGATAGGATCCTGGCTACTGAAAGTGTCATTACACCCTATTAAATAAACACACCTGCTTTCAGATGCGGTAAAAAGTGAATACAATGTGGGAAATTCGAGTGCACCTTCTTATTATTTGTTAAAGGTCTTGTCATGAAGGCGAACGAAAAGTCAGACGGTCTATTTATTTTGGTGCGAACGACAGGTGGACGGAATGGTTGCTCATCCAGTATACCATCTCTGCCTTTTATCGTCATAAAAATTCATTTTAGTAGTAAAGTTATCTCTCGTGAAATTACTAGACGAGCGAGGAAGATCCAGTTAAGAAGCAAGTAGTAGATGCGAAACCCCCTTATGACATCAGTCGAAAATAAAATCAAGTATCCTTTTGTTACTCTCCAAGCAGTCTTGTTGTTTTCGACTATTAAAGGTAACAAGATGAAAGCTTGGCTTTTTTTATGGAAAGCTAATTAGCTGCAACCGTTTCATAGATAATCCAGAATAGCTATCAGTAATTCACCTTCCAAAACTAAATAACCACTTTGGCGCTTTGTTTAGCGAATGGGTTTTTGCAGTAACTTGCACGTTTTGTTTCGTGTCGTGACAAAAATTTAGCAAATGTCACCTAGAAGCTTATGAACCCTAGCGACTGTTTTTCCGGCTAGCAACATGATACGCCATAACGTCATTAAATAGGATGACTATTCGGTAAATGTGAGGGGTAGACCAATTAATATTTTCAACGTGCAGCCCCGAGGCTGCACGTTGAAAATATTGATTGGTCTACCCCAAAAATGAATACGGACTCTTCTAATTGCTGCCATTGAACTGGCATGGAAGATACCACTAGCTTTCAAAAGGTTAATTGAAAGGACAGTATCTGCATTACATGTCACGCTTTATTGATGTAATGAACAGAAAATAATACAGAACATCAAGAGATGGCAAAACGACTGTTATCTTATTTTTAAAATTGAGAACAACGGCAGTAGTATGTCTCGTATGTTTCACCCCTTATTTGCCGGATCTCATTGCCGGATCTCATGTGACGTCATAGTCACGTGACGTAGTGGCGCCATGTTGTGTTGTCATGGTAACGGGCGTGAGCGGCCATGTTGTGACGTCATCTCCATAGTGATACGTGGTGTGAGTGCGCATGCGCAGCGCGTGTTGTTAGGGTGATACGTGTTTCCGTCGTCCATTTTGTATACTGGAGGCCGCCATCTTGGTTTCTATGGTAGCACGTGATTGCTATGTTACCCAATTGTTCTGTAATAGGACGGGGTATGTTTTGAGGGTATGTTCGATTGTAGAAGAGTAAATCTAATTACCACAAACAACCCGACAATCCTTCCAAATCACCAAAATTCACCCGAAATCACCGAAATTGACTTTATTTCCCCATTTTATCGGTTTAGCACGTAGTGCTATAGTACTAAGGGGTACAAGGGGTGCATTCGACTGAAGTGGAGTATTTTTCTGGTTCGGATTTTCCCAGAATCCTCATTTAATTACCCAAATAAACCCGTCAAGTTGTATTATTTCGAATTCTTTAAGAATCCCATTTTTTTGGATCCCATGACGTTTTATTTCCCTATTAAGAGTAGCACGTAGTGCTATAGGACAAATTTACCCAGAATCCTCTGCTTCTACTTGGAACTATATTTTTATAAATTCCTACGCTCTATTTTTAGTAACATCCTTAACTGACCCCCTATTTAATTGTTATGGTCTATATTTAGCAATTTCTTTAAATGACCCCCCCTAACTGCATGATTTTAAATAATAAAATAAATAAGGATCAAGATGTTTTTACACCAACCAATCAGAGCGAAGTTAATCCACCAATCAGATTTCTGGATTCCCATTGTGTTTCTTTCCCATTGACTTCTATACTAATTTTCTAAATTTCCCAACTTTAACCTATAATCCTATAGGAAACAAACACAAACACCCATCGAGAATGAAAATATCGATGAAAAAACCTTGTGACGTCGTGACGTTTTCAAAAACGTCCGTCACGTCTAAATAAATTCCGGAGAAGAATAACGTCGCGTCATTCTGTTTCGATCCTTCGAACTGAACACATCGCTAGAGAGTTTTCTATAGCAATTTTGCCTTTGCAAAAAATTTATGAAGATGTCTGAAGCTGCTACTGCCGTTACCAGAACTGATGTCTACGCCTGTGAAGAGTGTGGGAAGACCTTTACTGCAAGAACGAATCGAGATCGCCATCGGAGAAATACCCATGGAGAGAAGAAGACCCACGATTGTACCAGCTGCAACAAGACCTTTACGAAGAAAGAAGATTTGGTAAACCATCTGAAGAAATGTTTGGAGACATATACATGTATGGAATGCGGCCAGGAGTTTAACCAACTACTCCATTTTAATCGACACAAGAGCGTTGCCCACCGACCAGTTCCTGTACCATCAAAAAGGAAGACTGATGAACCGAAGAGAGGACCACCTAAACAACCACGGACCACGACGACCACCCATTATGATGTTGACCCAATGGAGTTTGAAAAGAATATGATGTCTGAAGAAGAGCCAGATGAGATATTGACCGTGTACGAAGATAACTGGAGTTCTATTAGAACTCGCCACATGATGAACAGAAGAGTCCAGGACCAATATAACTACCGGATCAACAATGTGAACCTGAAGATGATGACTGATGAATTGATGACTACCATATTTCTGCCACAACAGCTAAGATTTAAAATTAATCTGAGTTTTGGTTTTATCCTACGACACAACGAAACGAATGAACTGAAGTATTACCATCCATCACAAAACAACGCCCGGGTACTTGATGTTCCACAACATGTATGCTGCCAAGAAGACTTTGAAGAATTCCTTGATGATGTCATGGAAGAAGATATCCTGGAATGGGCCAAATTAAAACGACCCAACACCAAATGGCTTGTTGAGAGAGTTACCAACGTCACATTTTATGTGAACAAGCTGAAAGACCACCCAATTGGAATGGCAGAAGATCTTCCTGACTACATTCTCCAGAACAAAGCAGTAAATGCTTTGGTGAAAGATGAAAATAACTATTTTACCTATGATGACAACCTGTGTATTTTCCGCTGTTTAGCTTTATGGAGTGGTTCCAAAGCACACACATTGAATAATACAACAGATGCCATGTACAACAAGTATACAAAAAAGCCAAAGAATGAATTCCGTGGAGTAACTTTAGCCGAATTACCTGACTTGGAGAAATGTTTTGAAGTAAATATCCAAATATATGAACTTGTCAAGAATGATGATGACCAAATTGTTGCCAAATTAGTACAGAGATCTCACAGAAAGTATGAAGATACCATGTTTGTGAACATTTACAAGAACCATTTTAGCTCCATCATCGATATAGACCAATACTGCAAATCCTTTGAATGCCGCAAATGCGGCAAATTATGGAAAAATGGATTTCTACTCAATCGTCACGAGAAAATCTGTACAGATGAAGTAAATTACCAGTATGTTGGCGGTGTATACCATCCATCCCAGTCCATATTTGATCTGTTAGAAGATGAAGGTATAGAAGTTTTATCCATACCGTGCAACGTTTGATTTTGAAAGTTACTTTGTCAAATCCAGTCTACCTGCTGACAGTGATAAACTGATATGGGAAGCAGAACACCGACCATTGAGTGTTAGCATATGTAGTAATGTTCCAGAATACCATGAACCGAAATGTTTCATTACAAATGGAAATTCTCAAGAACTTGTTGAAGAAATGATGACATACCTCACAGCTATTTCATCTCATTGCCACCAACTGATGCAGACCTATCATGCTTGGACCTTGTTTAAACTCAGACAGAAAATTGAGGAAACGCTGGAAGCGGAAGCCAGAGCTACTGGAGAAGATACATCCAAGATGCACCCTTTACAAAAATTGGAGAAGAAATTTCAAGATTATCTGCAAGAGATGCCCGTCATCGGATTCAACTCTGGAAAATATGATATGAATGTAGTCAAGCGTGAACTGATGACATACCTGAAGAGACAGAATCCACTCAAGTTTGCAGTGAAGAAATCGAATAACTACATGTGCGTCTCGACAGAATCTTTCAAGTTTGTTGATATTTGCAACTACCTCGCTCCAGGATTCAGCTATGACAAGTTTTTGAAAGCATTTGGCTGCTCCGTGACAAAGGGATTTTTACCATATGAATGGATCGACAGCTTGAACAAATTGGATCAAGACCACCTACCAGACCATGAAGCCTTCTACAGTTCTCTCAAAAAAGAAAATATATCCAATGAAGAATACCAGTACTGCCAGCACGTATGGAACGACCTGGAGATGACAACTTTCCGTGATTTTCTGATCTGGTATAATAACCGAGATGTAAAACCATTCCTTGAAGCAGTTGACAAGCAGTTTGCTTTCTACCAAGAACGCCACATCGACATGTTTAAAGATGGTATCAGTGTTCCGGGCCTCACGTTGAAATACCTGTTCCAGACCATGAATGATGAAACTTACTTCACATTATTTAACCAGAAGAATAAAGACTTGCATCACTTGGTGAAAGATAATATCGTTGGTGGACCTTCAATTATCTTCAACCGATACCACGAGAAAGATGTTACCCGAATCAGAGAAACAAAATATGGTAAAGAAGCAAAACCATGTGGAAGTATTATAGGCTTTGATGCGAATGCATTATATCTTTGGTGCCTAATGCAAGAGATGCCAACGGGTTGGAGTATTAGACGTCGTGAAGAAAACCAGTTTAAACCAGAACATCCAATGAAGTATGGTAAAATGGCTGAACAATGGTTAGAGTTTTTATCCATGAGAGATGACATCCACATCAGACATCAGTTTAACGGAGCTGAAAAAATGATTGGTCGAAGACAGTTGCCTGTTGATGGTTGGTGCAAAGAGACACAGACTGTATACCAGTTCCATGGCTGCTTCTGGCACGGACATACCTGCATGAAAGATAAGAATGGCCTTCCTATCATCCATAATGAAGTCAGAGATAAACCGATGAAAGAACTACTACAAGACACCCGTACCAATGCAAAGTACATCACCGATTTGGGCTATAAACTTATTGAAATCTGGGAGTGTGAGTGGAGAGAGATGAAGAAGACCGATGCCACACTCAAAGCCTTCCTGAAAGAGAACTTTTCAGACAAAATAGATGGTGCGATGACAGAGGAAGAAATAATGAACAAAGTGAAGTCCGGTGAACTGTTTGGTTTAGTCGAATGTGATATACATGTACCAGATCACCTGAAAGAGTACTTTGAAGAGATGACACCTATCTTCAAGAATACAGATATTTCCATAGATGATATTGGTGAACACATGAAGGCCTTTGCCGAGAAGAATGGAATCATGAAGAAACCCCGTAGAAGTTTGATCGGAAGCTATGGAGCGGAGAAAATGTTATTTGCAACCCCTTTACTGCAGTGGTACCTCCAGCATGGTATTGAAGTTGATCACGTCTATCAAGTTATCCAATATAAACCAAGAAGATGTTTTGAAAAATTTGGAGATGAAGTATCTGAAGCAAGAAGACAAGGAGATGTTGACCCTGACAAGTCGATCGTTGCCGACACCATGAAGCTGTTGGGAAATTCTGGATATGGCAAAACCGTCACCAACAAAGAGAAGCATCGACGTGTGTGCTATTGCGACGACGAAGAAGTTACCAAAGCTGTAAATGACATGTCCTTCAGAGCCTTGAATCCATTAGATGATACATTATATGAAGTCGAACTCAACAAGAAGACCATCAAGTTGGATCTGCCACTTCACATCGGATTCTTTGTTTACCAGTATGCGAAACTCCGGATGCTTCAGTTCTATTATGATGTCATCGATACTTTTATCAACCGCCAAGATTTCGAATATGCTGAAATGGACACAGATTCTGCATATATATGTACCTCGTCACCATCCATAGATGAATTAGTGAAACCAGAGAAGAGAGTAGAATTTTACAAAGAGAATCACAAGTGGTTTCCATCAGAGTGTTGTGATTTCCACAGAGATGATTATGTGAAAACCAAATTAGAAGGCAAAGAATGGCTGTCACCCTCATGCTGCCAAGAAAGAAAGCGTTTTGACAGGAGAACTCCAGGCTTGTTTAAGGTAGAATGGCAAGGAACCGGCATTGTTGGACTGTGTAGTAAAACATATTATTGTTTCGGAGCCACCAATAAATTCAGTTGTAAGGGAATCAGCAAACGCCACAATGATTTGACGAAAGACAGATATTTGCAAGTTTTGAAGACTCAACAAAGTGGATCTGGCATCAACCGAGGATTTGTGATGAATGACAACACTATGTATACCTACCAGCAGAGCAGAGATGGACTATCATATTTCTACCCAAAACGAAGAGTTTTAGAAGATGGAGTTAGTACCATACCACTAGAGATTTAAAGAAGAACCAATTGAGTGAGTGTCATATTTTTCTACAACCTGAACCAAGTCTAGCTTTTGCCTACAAAAAATTCCTAAAAACCTAAATGGTTTTTAGGTGGTCTACTCAATCATATTAGGCTCATCAAATTTTTAAAGTCCTTTATGGCATTCTCTAAAGTCCTTTATGGCAGTCCTCATAAAGTCCTTATGGCATTCTCTAAAGTCCTATATGACATTCTCTAAAGTCCTTTATGGCAGTCCTCATAAAGTCCTATATGGCAAGTTTTTTTCTCAAAGTAAAAACTCCTTTATGGCAGTCCTCATAAAGTCCTATATGGCAAGTTTTTCTCAAAGTAAAAAGTCCTATATGGCATTCTCTAAAGTCCTTTATGGCATTCTCTAAAGTCCTTTATGGCAGTCCTCAAAGTCCTACATGGCACGTTTTTCACAAAGTAAAAAGTCCTTTATGGCAGTCCTCATAAAGTCCTATATGGCAGTCTTCAAAAAAAAATTCTAAATGGCAAGTCTTACAAGGCAATACATTTTTTTCTAGTGTAAAGATTTTTCAATCTTTTTATTTATTCTAATACAGAGAGTTTTTTTATCATCATCATCATCATCATCATGTTCCTGATATACTTTAGGCTAACCCTATTGGAAGTGGAAGATACTTCTTTAGTTTCATTCAAAACTTAGTTTCATTCAAAACTTTTTAGTTCCATTTATTTTTAAAAAATGTTGATTCATGGTATCTTTTAGGTTACACCTATTGGAACCAGATGATACTTCTTTATTCAAAATTTAGTTTCATTCAAAACTTTTTAGTTCCATTTATTTTAAAAACATGTTGATTCATGGTATCTTTTAGGTTACACCTATTGGAACCAGATGATACTTCTTTACTTTTTAGTTTCATTCAAAACTTTTTAGTTTCATTCAAAACTTTTTAGTTCCATTTATTTTAAAAGACATGTTGATTCATGGTATCTTTTAGGTTACACCTATTGGAACCAGATGATACTTCTTTACTTTTTAGTTTCATTTCATTTTTTTTTAAAGTTGATTCCTGGTGTCTTTTAGGCTACCCCTATTGTATAACCAAAGGAATAAATCATCATCATCATCATTACTAAGAAATTCTCTGTTGTGAATATTTAAAAGAAATGAGAAATTTTTATGACAGAAAAACTAAATTGCTAAGTTGGACATGTTGTTTTCGTTTTTCTTTTTTGATGAACAAAAAAAAATTCCCTCAAAGAGGATACGAACTGTAGGGGGTGGGAATGCACTCGAGCTATTTGACTTATCTCCATTGGACAGAGGTTTGTAGCTTGACCTGTCCCAAGCCAGTATAAAATGCAGAGGGCCATATCCTACAGTTTAAGGATCAAGATTGCAGTTTGATCGCCAAACTGACCAATCAGATCGAAGTTAATCAACCAATCAAATTTCTGTATTCTCATTGTGTTTCTTTCCCATTACTTTCTATACTAATTTTCTAAATTTTCCAACTTTAACCTATAATCCTATAGGAAACAAACACAAACCCCAACCAAGAATCAAAAACTCAATCAAAATTTGTTCAACTGGGGTGATGTTTTCAATCACGTCCGTCAAAGATATATAAGATTAGGCAAAGCATGGACTTGGCATCATTCACGATCGAACCATTGCCTAGAGAAGATGTTCCGACTTGGTAGCAAGCAGACTTACACTAATGTCACCCAGAACCAGGGTGAACTGAAGATACATGTTCGAAGATACTTTGAGGGTAAAGATCAGAAACCTTATCCAACGAAGACTGGGATTGCACTATCTTTGGAAGAATGGAATGCACTGAAATCCCAAATAGAAGAAGTAGATGCAGCCATCAAAACCCAACACAGAGCTTTAACTGAAGACACTAAACCTACTAACCATGCAGACTTCAAAAAACCAAATCAAGAACCACCTTTGAAGAAGAAAAAGAAGATCACAGTGAGAATAACCCAACCACGACCATTGATCGTTGATGAAATTGATAGTGAACTCAGGCAAGTTCGCTGGCAACATGAACATTGTTTTGCATATGCTCATTGTGTGGAAGAGAACATTGACGCTGTAATGAAAGAAAAATGCTATGGATGTACAGTCGATCACCCAAGTCAGATTCAGCATAATGTATGCCTAATGATGTCTGAAGAAGAGAAGATTATAACATGTTTTAGTGACGCACTTGAAAGAGTTAACAAGAATGATGTTCGAGAAACCTCTCACAAATGAACAGAGACGTTGTATAATGGATTTGGTGATTGAATTTATGACCATCAAGAAACCTGTTACAATTGGATTCTAATTGAAGATGTAAATAGATGTTGTAAATTTTTATAAAAAGAAGAAAAAAGAAGAAAAAAAGTATAAAATGAAGAAACAAGAAAAAAAAGGTGGTAATGACGCTTAAGTTATTTGATGTTTATCTTCTTGACAAATATCAAACAAACTTAAACTGTCCCCAGCCAGTAAGTCAGAGGGCCACCAATTTTAAATATTTTTTGGATGACGGTTCATATTGGCCACCTCTCCAAAAGGTATAAAAGGGGTAGTAGTCCCCACGTTCAGTGGGGGCCACCTCCCCAAAAGGTATAAAAGGGAAGTAGTACCCACATAGAACAACAAAGATGGATCCTCGTTGGAAGCATCCATTCACTTGTTTATTGTGTGGTCCCACGGGTAGTGGTAAATCATCCTTTGTAAATCGGGTTATTCAAAACATTCAAAATATTATATCACCTGTCCCAAGTCACATCATTTGGTGTTATAGTGAATGGCAACCATTATACAATACTTTACCCCAAGTAGAATTCGTAGAGGGTCTCCCTCAAGAATTAAAATCTGATAGTTTAGTCATATTGGATGATCTGATGCTCGATGCAGATGTTCGAGTGTCTAGATTATTTACTAAAGGTAGTCATCACCGTAACATTAGTGTGATCTACATTGTTCAAAATTTATTCGATAAAAATAAAGTCCATAGGACTGTAGCTCTCAATAGTCATTACATGATCTTGTTTAAAAATCCTAGGGATCGTTCTCAGATCTCACACTTGGCAGCACAGATGTATCCTGGTCATTCCAAGTTTCTGAGAGAAGTTTTTGAAGATGCCACTTCGACACCATATGGTTACCTTTTAATAGATCTCAAACAAGATACTCCTGAACACATGAGATTAAGAAGTCAAATTTTTCCTGGGGAAACCCAATATGTGTACCTCCGAAAAGTATAAAAGGGGAGCAACAAGTCTGACTCGAGTCAGAAGCATGTCTGACCGTCTAAAGCGCAACATCTCTCTTCTCAAGGTTCTTATTAAATCGAAACCCGCACTCGTCAAATCCATACTAAAACATGCAGACAAAGAATTGATAACTTGTTTGTGTGACTGTGCCTCGAATATACTGAAGGGAGCAGTACCTCTGACCAAAGCTCAGAGAACCAAACTCGTTCGTCAGAAACAACTAGTGAGGGCAGTGGCAAACAAAGGTACCTCTGACAAAAAGAGGAGACAAATCTTGCAGAAAGGGGGATTCTTGGGGGCATTGCTACCTCCTGTACTATTGGGTGCTGTTAAAGGTATATTTGGATGATGGAATATGCAAAGAAGATGACTTTGGTAGAACCAAGGTTATTGGAACGTCTACAAGAGACTCCAAGACAACCGAATGAACTGGCTGTTTCATCACTGGATAGAGAAATGAGAGATATTCTCGATGCCCCTTTTCTTTCGGCTGATGAAAAGATGACTCAATATAATCAAATTTTGCAAAGATACTTGACATTTCAACAAAAGGTAATGGCTCCTCGACCAATTAAAGTCGAATTCGAGAAAGATAATAAAGACGAAGACATTCTCGATTCTGTACCTATAACAATGAAGAGAAAGGGAAGGTTGTTGTTGAATCGTATTAGAAGTGACCCAAATATATCTTGGAATGAGAAGGGTGAATTAGTCTACAAAGATCAAACAGTGGTAGGGTCGAATGTAACAGATCTTCTAAACGATTTACTTATAAGACGAAAATCTTTCCAACCAAAGGGATGGGAAATGTTGGCCGAAGCTTTGAGAGATAGTAACATACCCCAAGAATTAATTGGTCATAAAGAACGTTGGGATTTTATGAAACAGGCACCGATAAAGTCGGAAACAAAACAACCAAAGAAAACAGAAACGCCAAAGTGGATCGAAAAAAGGTATAAATAGAGTTGACACTTGAACAGGGCAGTCATGGAAGCATTGTACTATGATTCTGAAGTGCCTGGTAGTTTTGGTGGTGTAGACGCTCTTCGTAGAGCGTCCAAGAAAAAAACCAAACAAGTTGTAAAATGGTTAGAGACTCAAGACACATACACTCTTCACAAACCTGTTCGTCGTACATTTCGTAGAAGAAAAGTAATAGTTAGTGGTATAGATGCACAATGGCAAGCTGACTTGGTAGATGTTTCAAACATAAGTAAATTCAACAAAAACATAAAATTTTTGTTGACATGTATAGATGTATTTAGTAAATATGCTTGGGTGATACCATTACAAAACAAACTTGGTGATTCCATCGTGAAAGCTTTTAGTAAAATTTTCAAACAAGGTCGTAAACCAGAAAAATTACAAACTGATCAAGGCAAAGAATTTCTAAACAGAAAATTTCAGAATTTTCTCAAAGATCACAAAGTCGACTTTTTCACAACACAAAATGTGGAAACAAAATGTTCCATAGTAGAAAGATTCAATAGAACTTTGAAAACCAAAATGTGGAAATATTTTACCAAGAATGATACACTAACTTTTCCACTTCAAAACTTGGTGAAATCATATAATCATTCTCATCATCGCAGTATATGTATGGCCCCCATCGCCGTGAACTTTGAAAATCAAGAAGAGGTTTGGCAAAGGTTGTATGGACAACCCATAAAACACAAGACACCAAAGTACAAAGTAGGTGACAGAGTGAGAATCAATAAAGTTAAGAAAACTTTTGAGAAAGGTTATTTGCCCAATTGGACCGAAGAGTTATTCACAGTAGTAGCCATCAAGAAAGGACATCCAGTCACATACATGTTACAAGATGATAATGGAGAAATATTGAAAGGGTCATTCTACACTGAAGAGCTTCAGCGAGTTTCACATAAAACTATGTACAAAATCGAACACGTACTCAAGAAACGTGGTCGAGGTAAGAAAAGGGAATTGTTCGTAAAGTGGTTGGGATACCCAACTTCGTTCAATTCGTGGATCAAACAGAGTCAGCTCACCTATAAAAGGAAGTGAACCTCTGAAGTTTCTTCAAAATGGAAGAAGGATCGAACGGTTCTTGGCCTCTGTTTGGTAAAAGAATTCCAAGGAGCGAAATCACTTATTTTTCACAAATAATCATTTTGTATATCATCATCATTACCAGTGTCGTTAATCTCACTCTCGAAAACACAGACAGCAAGTTGTGGACTGCTCTCTTGAGTAGTAGCATAGGATATTTGTTACCAAATCCAACCATTAAGAAAAAGTAATGTTTTATTTGACTCTACCAAGTAATAGTTCTATGGACGTGTTTCCAGAAAACACGTTGACTACGTACACCACTCAGTTATCACAACCAGTGAATCTCACGGGAGAATGGGAAGTAGGTCTGGCAGAGATTCAGTATCCAAATACTTGGTTCAATATTCGTGGAGAAGAAGCTTTCGTCACAGTGTTCTGGTCTTCGAAAAAGAATTACCGACTTACTCTCAAGGAAGGTCGTTATTCTGATCCCATTGATGTGATACGAGCTATCAATGGTGTTAAAGAATTACTCTTGCCTCGTCACGATAAGGTAGCTTTTGAACTGGATAGAGTGACTGGTAAAGTTCGTATCACGGTACGTGATGGAGTCGTGGTCACATTGAGCCCTACTCTTCAAAATATTTTGGGATTTAATGAGTGTGTTTTTAAATCAGGAACTTACAATTCTTCCAGAGTTGCCGATGTCAACCAAGGATTTTATTCACTCTATGTATATTGTGACTTGGTTCGTGACCAAGTCGTAGGAGATACAAGAATACCACTTCTTCGTATCGTACCCGTGCATGGAAAATATGGGGATATCATCTCTAAAACATTTGAGAATGTGTATTATGTACCAGTAGAACGAAAAAAATTCAGTACCGTCCAGGTGTATATAAGGGGTGACACAGGAGCCATAGTACCATTCGAGTTCGGGAAAGTGACAGTGACACTTCATTTCAGAAATCGTAGATCTCTTCATTTCACATAAACATGACTTATTGTTGTAAGTCCAAATTATATGAAGAATATTACACGAAACAAGCTGGGAATGGTCTACCGGCTTTTTCTGGAGCTCAAATACAGAGAGGATATGGTTTGGGAAGTATATTGGGAGGACTGAAGAATATGGTGTTACCTTTATTGAAAACTACAGCCAGGACCGTGGGAAAACAGTTATTGAGAAAAGGAGCAGCCTTTGCCGAAGATGTCATTGAAGGGAAAAATGTAAAAAAGGCAGCAATCAAAAGAGTCAAAGAGGCTGGTGCAGGAGCTTGGAATAAAGTGGTTGGTGGTTCAAAACCACCCGGTAGGATAAGTATAAAAAGGCCCGCACCACGCAAAACTAGCAAATCGACAAAAAGAAGGAGAACTGTTCAGACCCAAGACCATCTCGGTGCATGATGTCTCTCATTAATGAAAAATCTTGTGAGTGTGTCAACAGCGAACTCGACTTGTTTTCCATACCACCAACACAGACTAGTGTGGAACATGGGCAATGGGTAGAACACAGGCCTTTGGCGACTATAGGAAACAGTGGTCCAATAGAATTCCACATTGCAGGATTAGGAGATGATTATTTGAATTTGGCACAGACATACTTGTATGTTAAAGCAACGGTTGTAGATTCCAATGGGGCATCAATTGCACCCGATGCCAAAGTGGGCCCAGTCAATTTATGGATGCATTCCTTATTTAATCAAATCGATATCAGCTTGAATGAAAAACTGGTATCTCCTTCCAACAACACTTATCATTACAGAGCTTTCATAGAAACTTTGTTGAGTTATGGACCAGCTGCCAAGAAGTCACAACTGACTAATGCATTATGGTACAAGGATACGGCCGGACACATGGAAGATTTGACAGATGATAACAACGGATTTCTTCTTCGAAAGAAATTTATAGAGAAAAGTAAAATCGTGGACATGACTGGAAGATTACATTTGGACATGTTTTTCCAAACTCGTTACTTGCTGAATGGAGTTACTGTTCATGTTAAAATGAATAGAGCCAAAGATGCTTTCGCATTGATGGCCGATACCGCTACATACAAGATCAAAATTCTAGATGTATCCATGTTTGTACGCAAAGAGAGACTCCAATCATTCGTGAGAATGGCTCACGAGAAAGCACTAACAAAAGCAACTGCAAAATATCCTATCGATCGTGTGGAAACCAAGGTGTTTTCAGTGCCGAAAGGAAATCTGAGTATTACACAAGAAAATTTATTTTTAGGCCAACTACCTAAACGCATCGTAGTGGGATGTGTAGACAACGATGCTTTCAATGGAAACTTTTCAAAGAATCCATATAATTTCAAGAACTACAAAATCAGTTACTTGGCATTGTACGTGGATGGGCAGCAGATTCCAGCCAAACCATTACAACCTAGATTCGAACAACAAGAAGTGGCGAGATGTTATGCAACTCTGCTCCAAGGAACTGGACAAATGTATGAGAATGAAGGAAACCACATCAGCCGAGAAGAGTACATAAATGGATACACCCTATTCGTATTCGACCTGACTCCAGATCTATCACATGGACAACACTTCGATCTGGTGAAGAGAGGAAACTTGAGACTAGAAGTCCATTTCGAAAACCCATTACCAACCACAATCAACGTACTGGTGTATGCAGAATTCCAGAACATCATAGAAGTGGATAAGAATAGACAAGTAATCTTCGATTACTCAACATGAACACGTTGCAGTTAGAGAATGCACTTCGATCATATAGTTGTTTGAAGAGAATATGTTTGGGTGTATTTTCAAGAAACAAATTACCAAGAAGATTACCAGATCACAGACCAGTGGCTTTGATAGCCAACACGGATCCAGACCACAGAAAAGGAGAACATTGGGTGGCTCTCTTTGTGAGTCACCACAACGCAGAATACTTTGATTCCTATGGATTACCACCACAACACAGACCATTCGAGAATTTCCTGAAGAAGAATTCCAGATATTGGAAGTATAATACGAAACGCCTTCAAGGACCATTACCAGTGTGTGGACAATACTGTTTGTTTTACTTGAAACATCGCTGTCGCGCTGTACCGATGGAAACCATATCCAACATGTTTACCACTGATCTAATGGATAATGATGTGTTGGTTAATGACGTCATAGAGGAAACCAGCCACTAGTTGTCGCTGCATTGAAGGAAAACTATAAAAACTGGTGCACTTGGTGTCCAGCTCATTTGTGTTTCGACAGCCAAAGAAGAAGGATGTCTACTAATGTGACCGTCTTCAAACTTAACAACGATTTACAGATTCAACTGTTCAAGAACGACGTTGGGTTCCAGTTTACCACCAGAGATTGGGAACAAGTGACCAAAGCAGTGGATATTGCAAAGAAGAGAAGTCTTGAAATAGGAGAACCCAAACCAAAAAGAGAAAGAAAACCAAAGAAGAATGAAGATAAAAAGGATTGAAGAATGTTCACTATTCCATGTTTGATCAGGATGGCACTGAATGATTATCAATCAAGAAACCAAGAAACAAGAAATCCAAGAGACTTTGTAGAGAGAATGAGCGTTTCATTTGAAACGTATTTTCGTGATGTTCCGCCACCGGTACTGGAGCAGTTATTACGTGGAGAAGAAAAAATAAGAAAGACACCAGAACAAAGACCACCAAAACACATCAAGTATGCATTGGAGGAAAATCGTCTCAAGACATTTCAATTCATGTTACAAAGTGAAAGTGTGAAAACCCCGAATGAACTGACAAAAGCTGGATTCTTTTATTTGGGGACAGGAGACAGAACTCAATGTTTTCATTGTGGTATTATTGTTCGTTTCTGGGAAACAGAAGATGATGTTATAGAAGAACACAGAAAATATTCTCCAGACTGTTATTACATTCATAATTTACCACCTGAATTCATGGACGTTGAAAAAGAAGAAGAAATGGCCATCAGAGAAGAAATGGACACATCATTTCAAGAAGAAGAAGATTCACGGAGGACAAAATGTAGTGTGTGTTTATTAGCTGAAGCCAATGTCGCCCCGCGACCATGTAACCATTTGTGCCTGTGCAAAGACTGCTGTAAACCACTCAGAAGATGTCCAATCTGCAGAAAGACTGTTTATGAATATCTGACAATCTACATACCATAAAAAGATGTATTTTTGTTGTTGAATAAAAGAAATTTAAATTTATATTTAGTGTTGTTATTTTTTTAAACTTTCCATCGAAGTACAAAGAAAAATCAAAAAATGAGGGATAGTAAATTAGACCTCGTACGACACATCTGTTGGGTAGATCCTCATATGAGTATATGGTGGAACTTAGCTTCATGGCCTTCATGTACACATATGGGTCCTACTTATAATTTTAATAATGGATTCTGGGTAAATTTGTCCTATAGCACTACGTGCTACTCTTAATAGGGAAATAAAACGTCATGGGATCCAAAAAAATGGGATTCTTAAAGAATTCGAAATAATACAACTTGACGGGTTTATTTGGGTAATTAAATGAGGATTCTGGGAAAATTCGAACCAGAAAAATACTCCACTTCAGTCGAATGCACCCATTGTACCCCTTAGTACTATAGCACTACGTGCTAAACCGATAAAATGGGGACATAAAGTCAATTTCGGTGATTTCGGGTGGATTTTGGTGATTTGGAAGGATTGTCGGGTTGTTTGTGGTAATTAGATTTACTCTTCTACAATCGAACATACCCTCAAAACATACCCCGTCCTATTACAGAACAATTGGGTAACATAGCAATCACGTGCTACCATAGAAACCAAGATGGCGGCCTCCAGTATACAAAATGGACGACGGAAACACGTATCACCCTAACAACACGCGCTGCGCATGCGCACTCACACCACGTATCACTATGGAGATGACGTCACAACATGGCCGCTCACGCCCGTTACCATGACAACACAACATGGCGCCACTACGTCACGTGACTATGACGTCACATGATATCCGGCAATGAGATCCGGCAAATAAGGGGTGAAACATACGAGACATACTACTAACGGCGAAACGTTCAAACTATTTGGGAAAAAAATGTAAAAAAAACAACTTCTGCATTTTACCCCACTTTTCAGGAAAATAGTTTATGTTTATGAAAAGATGAAAGTCTCCAGATATATACACTCCAGATTGAATGGGCCACTTGCAAGAAATGGATGCAAACGGCATGTGACATGATGAGTAGAGATGTGGATAGGACTGTGGACAGGACCGTGGACCAGATAGTGGACCAGACCACTGAGTCTGGACCGCCTCGGACCTGTCCACCCACCTTCGTCCGGTGTTTTCAGGCCGATCCACTTCTCCATATACCAATTCGACAATGTTGCAAGAACGCTTGTAGAACTATGATTTTATTTGCTTGTTGTTGTCATACTTGTGACCTAGGTGAATTTTGAACTCGTCAAAAACAAATCAACTATCTAAAGACACGGTGCCATGTGTCGCCCTGTCATGGGACATGTCCTTTATTTCTTTATTTCTCTGTTAGTCTAAATACCATGCATACTGCATGCCACTCGCCCTCAAAATACAATAAGGTGTACTCACAATATACACGCATGGGTTTTCTTTTATATCTGGGTAAGGAAATGGCACGTGACAGGTCATATCTTTCAGTTGACTGATCTGTGAACGATGTAGAATTGCAGACAAAGGAATGTGATCAACTTTCAGACAAATGCAAAGAATTAGAATGACCATTCGTTTCCAGTCCCATATGCGCTCCACCTTTCTGCGATATTGTTTGTCACCGTGAGGATCAAAAAACGAACTCACTTACATGTACGTTTACCTGTGATATAATACCGTAAACATTTGAGTCCCCGGCCAAAACTGTAGCATTCTCTTCATTTGATCAAAAGATGCTCCTCGTGAGTTGAAGGAAAATGTATATAAGTAGTATAGCATGTATGGATCATCCCCCATTGGGGGAGGGAATGGGGGAGGGGGAAGTGACGTCATGTCACGTGACCTGGTGGCGCCATGTTGTGTTGTCATGGTAACCAGCGTAAGTGGCCATCTTGTAACGTCATTCTCATAGTTATACCTGGTGTGAGTGCGCATGCGCAGCGCGTGTTTTTAGGATGATACGTGTTTCCGTCGTCCATTTTGTATACTGGAAGACGCCATCTTGTATTGGCGAGGTATTGCATTGCAAGAAGCCTCGTTGTTTTATTGCTACTCAGAAAGAGGAATGTTTCTCAGAAGAGACGAAAAAGAAAAATTATTATCAGATTCGAAACTCCCTCTATTGTGATTCACCCAATATAATTTACCTTATCATTTGCAAACGTTGCAGGACGCAGTATGTGGGTCAAAGTCAAAATCATTTTCTATAAAACACAATGCCGATGCCCCAGTAGAACAAACATTTGAACCTTCCTGGCCATTCTTTAGACGATCCATTCAATTGAACAACTACCAATTAAAGAGACATTAGAAGAAACAGGTTGATTTAGAAAGAAAGAGAATCCTTTTTGGATTAATAGGCTTCAAGCCCCCTGTCCATTTGGTATGAACATATCAGAGGGGGAATACGAAAGGAAGGCCATCATTTCTTTCAGTTTAACATACAACAAAATGGATATCGAGATAGCAAAATTAGTAAAAGGGGAATTCAATTTAACAAACTCTCAATTAAAGGAACCTTTACATCTTCTACCTGTCATCGCTTAAAAGAAAAACAAAAGCATGACAAACATCCTTGTAGGACTACTTTTGAGCCCATTGACGAATAACACCAATTATTGCCGATCAGTTTAACCAGTTTATAAGCTCAACACATTGTATCTTATTTTTGGTTGTGTTTGAAACTCATCAAGGTTCAATATATATATATACTTTGAAGAAAACAATATTTCGGCGGCATATTACAAAAAAAACATTTCAAAAGGAAATGTCTGTGGCAGTGCGTATTTTTCGCAGGCCCGCGGGCCCGCACACCGATACGCCCGAAAGCCCGACCGCCAGTCCGCCCGCCTGCACTCCAGATCACCGCCCGCCAGATCGCCAGGACGCCAACCCGACAGGCTGCCCGCGGGCTCACCCGCCCGAAAACCCGCCCGAATACCCACCCGCCCGTCCACCTACCCGAAACGTTGAACGTGATTTGGAAATCGTTTTTATAACCCTTTCAAACATAAACTGAATTTAAAATCAGGATTTATAACCTCAACTGGCAACTTTATATAAATAAATATATATATAAAGATGTCTAACCACAAAGGTGTAGTTTGATGATCCAATCACGATCACGACCAAGACGCGAAGCACTTCAACACGAATGAGACGCCAATGCATAAAATTGAAATATCAAACATTCCACTGACCCATAAGTGACGTATGAAATCATGACTTCTGATTAACAAAGCCTTTTCATCCACAAGTAAATACAGTATAAACGAAGTGTAACCATGGGAATAGTATAATCGAGTATGGGCCGTAATACACCAATTTGTCCAGAATTTATGAATAAATTATTAACCACTCAAACCGTCCATCCCGGTACGCATGCAATTATGACATAAATCAAGTGTGGTGACTGCGTCTATAAGAGCGCCGGTCTCTCATGCCAGAGGTCCCGGCATCAATCCTCGGTCGGGGAAAATTCTCGAGGTGTCCGAACACTCTCCGTCAGCACCAATTGTGAAGTTGGTCCTGTCACAGCGTACCGTCCTATAGGATGGGGACGTGAAATGGCTGTCCTCTGTGCGGAGAGAGACACACCCCGTGCAGGTAAAAGATGCCTCCGTAGTATTCGAGAAGAGCGAGGCCACGAAGTTGCCGCTACGAAGGTAATCCCACAATCCTGTGCCATTGGGCCAAGGGAAGGCGTTAATATAAGTTGTATAACGTGTTCGCCAGTCCCTGGTAAACAAATAAGATTAAATTTAACCCTTTACCCAACGTAACGGCCAAAACCGGCCAGCGCTATTCTCAAAAATCGCCAATTAATTTCCAAAATATTTTCATTTTTTGTCTCAAAAACATAGGTTATGACCCCTCGTTGGAACGAGCTCGTCGAGCTCGTTCCAACGAGGGGTCATAACCTATGTTTTTGAGACAAAAAATGAAAAAATTTAGTTATTCAAGAATTTTTTTTGCAAGTGTCGTCTGCTTTTCATGTTAGGTAAAGGGTTTTAACAGTGGTGGTAATCAGTGAGTAGACAACATAATAAATAGCTAACTTGATAGGAGGATCTGCGATAATACAACCCCACAGTCCTATGGACTCCCACGAATACAGTAGCGAACCAGACAATATCACCCAGGACGCTAAGATTCAAGTAGCGCATCACAAACAGATTGACCCGTGAGTCGACAACACAATGAACAACTGTCAGGGTTCGAGAATAGGTGACAATACAATCCTACAACCCATGGCTGCCACCTAACATTACCACTGATTCTTCTCAAAAATATCGTAGCACACAAGACGAAACCACTCAGAACACTAGGATTTAAAATAGATAATTACCGTCTGATTGATTATAATCTGTTGCGGTAACAGTTATCTCTGAACACTGACCTGCCTGTTGGGGGTGGGGGGTTAGTGGATGGGAGTGGAAATGTACCGCATTCGACACAAAACGTATAATCTTCCACTTTTCCAGTAGTTAGTACACAGTGTACATATAACAGCATGACGTTATACTTAAGAAGATCAGTGGCAATCACGACTCACAGTCAAAGGGGGCTGTACAGTTAAAACTAGAAGTCCTGTCACGAACTGTACGCTTATCTAGGCTTAATTGCGCGTTGAAATTGCGCACAATTGCCATATCGATTGGCATCCAATGCACGGCAGGTTCTCCTGGTTACCCATAGGAAACACCGGCAATGTTTCTGCCAATGGACCTCCAGGTTACCCAGAGGTCCATTGGCTGAAACATTGCTTGTGCACAGGCCATATGTACAGAATTCGATAGCCTTACCACAACGCGTAGATTAACGCGCAGATCGACGTGCTATTTGTGCGCATTTCATGTCAGGACTTCTAGTTTTAATACTTTCACCCATTCTTCCAGAGACTGCAACAGGGAAAACCCAATCGCGCTGACTACAATAATGCAAAATCAAACAACAAAAAAGTAATCCAAAAATAGTATCTTCACTCGATCCGGATTTTTCGCAGTTTTCCGAGAGATGTATTTCTAATGTACAAAATACCCAGACGACGTAGGCGTGTGAATGGGTTAATCGATAAGGCACGAGTGCCAGCGCAGAAGGGTAAAACGAGACGCCGCAGACCTCGAGATTTATCCCTCCGCGATGGCACAAGTGCCATATTGATTAACCCATTCACACGCGTGTCGTTTTGTGTTTATTTCACGCCTTCACGTCAATAAAAAAACAATCATCAGAAGGACACTCAGCCATTCGTTTGACAACTAGCAACAAAAAGAACACATTTTATCGTCAACCAAATCTGCGAGGGGAACTTGTGTTACTATTTCGTCCCCTGGATAACAATGTATTCTATGTGTCTACTGGCACATAGAGCACATTGGAACTCACGGTACGATTTTCAGCTATCCCTAGCGATTCAAATTGTAATTGCGTTGTAGAATATTCCAGTGAAATTTTGCTTCTATTTAAAACTAGTCCGTAAACAGATTTTCATTTTCTGAATGGTTTAGTGTTGCTGTAGATGGGGATTACATAGAACAGGCGTGTAATAAAATGCAGTACGGTAACATGTTTTTCTGTTGGGGCGGGGTGGAGGGTTGTCTTATCGAATTTGACATGGTTCGCAAAGGTTTTGCCTTGAACAGAAGCTAATTATCAGTGTACATATATAAAAATATATGAAGACCTAGTCCCACAGTCCTATGGGGCTGTGGGACCACAATGTCACCCATCCGTCCCACTAGTGCACCAATGAAAGCCCAGTCGCGCTGACTACAATCATACATTATAAAATTATAAAAATCAAGCCGTTTTTTCTTCCGACAGATGAACTTATAGAGTAATAGAATACTACTAGATGAAGAACTGAACGAGAATCTCGATGAATCTCCACCACATTCTCTAACCGTTCGGGTAGCCACAGGGCGTCATATTAGACAAGAGACCCTCTACTTATTATCTTCGCATTTAATTGTAGGGATGCTTAGATAGAGGTATTTTCGGCTTACCCCCATTCAGGAATGTGGTGGAGGTATTCTCGGCTTACCCCTATTCAGGAATGTGATGGGGGTATATTCGGCTTACCTCCATTCCATCATCTTTGGTTGGCCACCTAAGATGATTGAATGGGGTTAGGCCGAAAATATCATACTGGAGGGCGAGAATTTCGATTCGAGAGATTATTATTTCAGTCAACGCTGGTCTAAGAGGTACTTAGGGGTCACAAAAATGAAACTTAGGACCAAGGCACACAAGGCCAAAATGGCCGAATTCAGCGGAAATACTACATTGGCGATCACCAGCTGATTGTATCTGAATGACGTGGTGACGTATTATTTACTGAAAGATTGAATTTATTTATCTGTAATTATTTTGTTGCAATTCGCCGGGAGTAGACTCCGACCTCTAGAAAAGTGTACTACCGGCATGTACAATATGGCACACGGTGTCGGTAACATTGTATCATTAAGGCAGTCTTAAGGTACTAGTTTCACTATCATCTTTCCACTTTGTTGTGGGCCGTACTGTATTCATTGATATCCTTCAGCTGCACTTCGCGGAGTAAATATATCTTAACACACACTTTGTGCTTCTACTTTCAATATTCAGACCCCGTACATTTTTGAGAAGTAACACACAATTGTTTAATGGTCGTCTTGATACAATTTGTTGTTATCTTTTGATGTTGAAATTGACATATTGTCATGATAACCTCCGAAAGGTTGAGTCTATGCTCCTCTTTTATTCTACCTTTTTTTATTTTTCTGTCACGATTCTGTTTATTGATAGCCATCTTGGATAAAAACATTTTCCCCCAAGCCTGCCCAAGCCAATTTTTGCTGAGTTCCGATATGTTGTTGTGGGTGCTCTCTCGGTGCAAATGGCGCCAAATTCGACAAGTGACAAAATTCTTCAAGATTGAGCCCTAATTCCACAATCAAATGTTGTAGTTTCTAATCTAATCGCATGCCCTCTCAATAATACTTTTTTCGTTGATATATGTATTCTTCAAACCCTCATCGCACAGCGGCGGGGACGCCCAAGTAAACGTTGTTTGTTGTTTTAACCTCATTCAAGTTTATTATTTATACTTTCCACAGACTGGACGATATAAATAAAGGATCTCTTATAAGACGCGATTTCATATGAAATTTCTGTACTCAGTTTACTGAATTGAACCTGAATTGAGATTTACCGAGGCACGGATCGATTTAATGACCAGGGCTTGGAAATTTCATCATCGCCTATTGGCATTCACCAACCTATTACATCAAAATAGCCACTGGTTGATAGATTTATTTTCCCCATTGTTATTTTACTAAATGGCTGCAGTCTGCATGCAGAATCAATGTATATACTGGTTGATACAGTCCAAGTTCCCTAGCCCAAGTCAGAACCATACCACCCCTCTTTAGTCGATCATGAACAGAAACCTATTTTATCATATGCCTCGTCCGTTTTGTTTACTTTAAAACATTTGATATTTTGTTTTCATATTAATCAGTGATAACTAAAGCCTTCCGTCAATTTCATTGGTCAGTTTCAAAACTAGACAATTTGATTGGCTGAACAAAATACAACTGGACCACATTTTCACAATTTGCATAATTAGAGTTGGGAGCTTTCATTGGTTAATTTCAAAACTGGACAATTTGATTGGCTAAACAAAATACAACTGGGTCACATTTGCATAATTTCAGTAGAGGGAATTTACGTTATCTGTCCTATTTAGGGTGGGTTTCATTATATTAATATTTTACCTTCAAGAAAAACGCCATTCATTTTTGTTTTATATTTTCACTTTTTGCTTCCAAAAGATAGGTTATGACCCCTCATTGGAACGAGCTCGTTCCAATGAGGGGTCATAACCTATGTTTTGGAAGCAAAAAATGAAAATTTTTAGTCATGCGAGGATGTTTTTTCCAAGTGCCGTCTGCAACTCAAGTTAGGTGATCGGTTAAAAAGTCATACTAAGTGGCTAATTTGTGCGTGTGTGTGTCATATGATAAATAGAATATGAAATGAGTGTTTTTCTCATATAATATTTTTGAAACTCGTCCGAATTTTCCGTTTGCGCTCGCCAGAGGCTCGCCAAAACGGAAAATTCTTAGACTTGTTTCATAAATATTATATGAGAAAAATACTCATTCCATATCCTCTATATATTTCCACTGCATGGTAGCATCGCGACGATTATTTATGCACCGCAGAAAGAGATGCTTTCGTGTATTGGAGATCCAGGAAGCAGTATTTTTGTATTTGCAGTCAGTCGGTCAATATGAAAATTGGCATCTGTATGATGTATATCTCTAATTTCTTGATCGAATAATACGTCATTCGATTCGATTCTAAAGTCAAATCGATTTACGAATATGTTTTTGGTTCGATATGGTTTTTAGTTTGCGTGACCAAGAAGATCGGACTTTCTGAGGGATCAATATACTAAAAAGTAGATGTCGTGCTAGTTCTTTTTCCTCTGAACCACAGCTATGTTGGATGGAGCTTTACACACTGGTAGTGGTAGTGGTGCATATTGTAACAAAATACTGACAGTGACAAGAATACTGTACACATTCACGCCGTTGCTGCTGAAAAACAGCATAACTAAGTAAGAAATGTGCTCGAATGTATCATAAAAAAGGTTTCCCAAAATATGTATTTCTAGGAAATGCGGGACAGCACATACACCATAAAATAAGTTACGTTGGAAATTAACCCTAATTAACTGGCTTGGGTGAACATAAACCAAATTGGGTTCATATTCACCTAACCAGGTTGATGTGGGCTGATTTTTAACCCATTTGCTTTTACAGTGTAAATGAAAACAGAATCCGGAGAGTTCCAACATTCCGTGTATCGCCTTCCAGAAATACAGACAGAAAGCTCTTTCAGTGTGACTCATCTAAAGATACACGCACGGGGAGCTATGACAAAGATGGTTTCACAAAACTGCAAAATTGGCATAATAGTAACTCAACAAAAAATGCAGTTTGAAATATAACCTGCTAAGAACCACCAATGTGACCAACATCGAACGTTCTGGACTGACAGACTACGATGCAAGATGACCTCACAAGTCCGTAAAACCTAACCTGTACAGAACACAAATGACCGACCTTTGCTATCAATACCGCAGTCACGCGATTCTGGTATGAATCATAGCCAGTTGTGATGTTCTGCGATAAAAAACAGCATCACGGTATATCGACTAGACTAAAATGTGGAACACCATGTAAATGGATGACATGCACCTGATGTTTGCAAAATTGATGTTTTTGGGATACCGCCCGGTCTAAAACAGAAAAACGGTTCAAATATGTGATTGTCACAGGACAAACAATTGTTCGTGACTTGGAGAGTCCCGAGATCTTAAACAACTTGTCACATTATGTATAGAATTAGACGCTATGATTGCCTAGAACCAGTCTAGTCATTTAATAATCTGAATCAATATAAGAAATGTTTATCAATCTAGACTTGATTTGGCTGAATCCTTAATGTCTTTACCAATACTATTATAGATGTTTCTTTACGGAATAATTATGCATGAGCACTTACGAGAGCGTAGAGACACCAATCGTGTTAACTGGCTGAGGGCTACATTATTTTTAGCGGTCTGAATTTTTTCATGAAAATTTGTTTTATTACAAAATATTGAAGTGTGCCCGCAGTAATTTGTTATAAACCAAAGTTATATATACAAAATTTTATTTGCATTTGACAGAATATGAAACACGAGCAGGAAAAATGTTGGCGTTTGCTACGGTACCCTCATTTATCGAAAACCCTGATAGTGGCTTCTAGCACTCAACCAGTTAATGTCTTACTTATTGATAATTAAGTAATATCTATAACCGGGGCATATCTCTGTGAATGGAGGGACGTCAATTAAATCAACTATAGTAGACACGCAAACGCCACAAACAGTGGTAAGCATATAGCCCATAACAACGTCAGATTCCCCACATAACTTGATTGCTTGATTGAGGGAGTGTGAGAATCCGTTGGGGTGTCTACAGAAACCTGTAAGACATACACAGAATGACACATGCCTGTGAATGGGTTAATCGATATGGCACGAGTGCTAGCGTACGTCTATAAAAAAAATATTATTAGAACACTCTATCGCCAACCAAATTTGCGAGGGGAACTCGTGTTACAATTTCGGCCCCTGTGTTGCAATGTGTTCTATGTGCCTACTGGCACATAGAATACATTGGAACTCAAGGGACGATATTTAGCTATCACTGGCGATTAAAATTGTAATTGCGTTGCACGATTTGTATAAAATTTCAGTGAAATTTCGCTTCTGTTCAAAAATAGACCGTCAACCGTTTCTGTTCCGCATATAAGTGCGGAACAGATTTTCACTTTCCGCATAGTTTAGTGATGCAGTAGATGGGGATTTCAAAGAACAGACGTGTAATAAAAATCCAGAGAGACTGCATTATACGGTTCCAAGTGAGTGTCTCCCATCTTAACGTTGTACGATATTTAGGAAAACGTTCAAATAAATCTTTCTCGTTCAATCCACTGGTTTTAATTTTGATGTGTTTGATGTAGACATATAATTATTGTATGTAATATAGTCTACATTTTTTTAGCATTGTGGGAAACGGAAGGGGGGGGGGGGGGATTGAAACAATACCATTACACATCACAGCTCTATATCCCTTCACGTTTGGCATGAGGCTTGTCAGCATTCTTGAGATGACTCTTCAGAAAACTGTTCAAATCAAGATTTTATAAATTGTTGTGATGAATTGACAGTAACAGGATCTGAGGTTTGCAGCTCGGAGCGTATGTTCAACCGAGGCGCGAACAATAACGTACATGTTCCAATAAGACACTTCCCAAAGCCCAAAACCCTCACTGTGAAACACGAGAGGGGCTTATTTACTAAACCTGTGATTGTTCAAGGCAACATTTACCGATCACATATTTAGTAAATAAACCTCTCGTGTACCCACGACAGCATTAGATAAATAAACAATAAACCAGATAAACTAATTCCATCTCAGTTTAAATCGTAGACCGGTTTGTAATTTAAATAGCGCTTTGTCTGGAACGCCGTCTGGTGCACGTGTGAAAAATCCAGAAAAAGGAAGCGGCTTGCTGGTCACTCCGTTGACGAAGCAAATACGAAACGGACGACGCCATTTCAAATATTTCGCGTTGTGACGTCAGCCGGTAACATTTGCTACTAGAGTCGTAAACGTAAAAGAAACTGGGCCAGCTCTCATCCAATCAGAGGGCGAGGATTTTATTCTTATTGGAATATGCTGTCATATTTTGGAATGTTCCAATGAGACTAAAATTCGCACCCTCTGATTGGACGAGAGCTCGCATAATTTTGTTCTGTGTCTTGGGCTCCAGTTGTACACATTGTCATTAAACGCCACCACGCGAAATATCTGAAATGAAGTTGCCGGTTTTGCATATTTGTTTGTCAACAGAGTGGCTTTCAGACCGCTTCATTTTTCTAGAGTCTTCATACATGAAGCAGACGATGTACCGAATGAAGTGTTGTTTAAATTACAAATCAGTTTTCGATTTGAAGTAAGATTGAGCGACCTCGACCTTTATCTGCTTTATTGGTTATTTGTCCACTGTCGGCGTGGGATACACAGAGGTTTATTTACTAAATTTGTTATCGTTAAATGTTGCCTAGGTTCATTTCACGATGTGTTTTGGGGGATATGGGTAGGGTCTTGTTGGAATATGTACGTTATTGTGATGACGTTTCGCCTCTCGGTTCAGTTTAAACTCCGAGCAACAAACTTCAATTCACCAGTACCTTATATTGTCAGTGATCCAATCCGTTATCATTTTAATGGCCTAACTGATTTAACCCTTTAACCAACGCAGACGATATCAAAATTTATTATTTTAAATATAATTTTTTCAAATTTTTAAAAACATTTCAACAAAATCATATCATGTGACCCCTCGTTGGAACGAGCTCGACGAGCTCGTTCCAACGAGGGGTCACATGATATGGTTTTGTTGAAATTTTTTGAAAAATGATATTTTTTCAACTGTTGAATTTGCATATTGCGCGGGCGGATGCGGCCGATTCGTTGGATAAAGGGTTAACGTTTTAACATACAACGTCTTTGTAATGATCATTCACAGGTTTATATAAATTTAAGAATAATGTAGGTTCTCTCCTCGGTAGTATCTGTAATGGCTGAGGCAATGCACAGATTTGTCAAAATCATCCACATTTAGGGTGTAACGTCTTTGTAATGGCAGTTTTATAATTTGTTCAAATGAAACTCATTTAGTCCTATCTAGAAATGCCATCCTGGCACCAACATTTTGAAACGCAACTTTGAAGCACACCTTTAACATTCGACTGGCATAGATTATGGATATTTTGATATATAAAATTTTTCCACAGATAATATGAATAGTGATGCATTTTAGAGCGTGTATCAAATTCAATAGGAGTGTGTTGGGTGACCGACAGCAACCCGACATCGAGTACAATTACCGAAATGAGCCCGAAAACTACCTGAAGGTACCAAATCGAACTCTATCGGCCACCATCTTGATGTCTGGGAGGCATGTAGCTACTATGGGTCCGAAAAGCTTCAAAGGCTTTCGTGAAGTCACTGACAGATAGGTTTGATTCAGTTGGGTGTATGTCGAATTATTGCAAACATCTCGGCACTGAAGAAAATTACAGAATAGACCCTTTCTAGACACTAGCGCTCTTGGGGTGATAAGATTTTATCATGTTGTGTCATAGGATCACGAATAATATGGAGGTGTCTCTAGATGCAATGGGAATATATCTAATTTTTGAAAAAACAACCAAAAATGAAATAAAATATTCGAAATCGACATTAAAACTGTTTATTGGGCAGGGATTATTCAGAAATCATACTTTCCTCTTGTCCCGACCCATTCCATACTCCTTTCTTTTTATTTGTACCTCTAGCCATTCCTCCCCGTTTCGACATCTGCCCCGACGAAGTCTTGATGTACCCAATCCGCATGCGCTATTTATCTAAGCTTCACACACTAACAGTCCGTACACAGTTATCTTCCTTTAGTGGCAGGTTTGGTTCATTCCAAATGAACTGTTCTGAGGAGCAATGAGGACAATTTCTCAGGGGAGCAAATACACCTAAGACCCTTGAATTATTCTGGAAATTAATGATTATATAGCTGTATACAAAGAACTGGACTCTGTGAAAGCATCCAGCAAGAAGTAATCTCCATGCCCCTATATAGCCGTTTTCTTCTACGTTCAGTCTTCTACCACCGCCAGTTCAATGGTTGGATCTAACTAACAGTCGCTTCGTCACTGCATCTAAGTAAGGGTCCCAGTTCATATCCCTATTACATGTAGTTCCCACTGCTTTTTCCAGTCGAATATAGAACGCTTGCCCCCACGACCGTTTGACTTATCTCGGAAAATATTGTGTGACAACACTCAGTCGGAAGAGGTGTAAGTGTAGTGTGGAGGAACGTGACTGATGATATCGTGAAATGAGCTATAAAGCAAACGAGAGCAATTGCTCTGAGAATAAGTGCACCTCCTCCTCTCTGACTCAGCTCGGCAAATAAGGTTCCGACATCCGCAATGGGCACTGTCCAAAACTGGATTGGTTAAATTCCTATCTGATTTGTATTAGAAAAATATGAGAAAAAATGTAGCTTGGATTTCTTTCTATTTCGATATTGGTGTGCAGAAGGTTAATTTCAAGTCTGAATGGAAATTAAATTTTGTGGAACACTATGACTGCCATAAATATAAACATTGGTAGTTTGACCTTAATTTGTAAAGGTTACCTGTAAACGAAAAACAACGATCATCTTTGAGACAACTTATACGTCGACTATGGCTGTTATTTTTTCAATAGCTGCTGGAATATCGTAATGACACTCTAACACAGAAACAGGAAAACAACGAACTGGTGGACAACGACATTAATCCTTTGAACCATGGCTGTATCGTCCATGTCAGCTCAATGGAAGCAACTAGTAGAGTCCCCATTCATTATTTAGGCGTAGACTTACTAATATTTCCAACGTGCAGCTCCAAGGTTGCACGTTGAAAGTATTAATTGGTCTGCCCACCACATTCACATAGCAGCCATTTTATTTAATTGAATTATGACGGAACGTGTTCCTAGACTGGAAAAAATGGTCTCTCGGGTTCAAAGTGTTAAACTAACGGATCTGTATGTACCATACTTACTACACTTCGGGTCCAACTGATGTGTCAAACTGAACAACTCTTGCTTGGATAGTGACGGTGATATGCAGACAAACACACAGCCATAAGTATGCTATGGGATGCACAGGAGGCCGTATATTATCATGTAGGTCTATGGTCTAAGCCCATTCATTAAAAATGGTAATATACGGACAATCAAGTGAGTGAGAATAACTGTATATTTAAACACGAGAGACGAGAAATGATAAGCATTTATTGCATGTGACAGTAGCTGATGTCTATTTGACAACGTTTTTATTATATTCGTGTCATTATATACTTCGCAATCTGTTTTTTTTATCGGAAACTTATTTCATGACGCAGACAATGCCGACAAACAATACGTTTTAAGTTGATTCGTAATAACAGGCCTTATATAAACCACTGCTTGTTTCTGATTCCACTTAAGTGTCTTTTAGGCCGGGGAGGGGGGAGGGTGGAGGGGATGGAGGGGGGCTTTTGGGTCATATAATAAATAGAATCTTCCACTTGTCTCAAGTTTATTGCGAAATTTACTAAACTAGTTCAGTAAATTAGGTCTGGACCGAGCTCATGCTTGTAAGTTTCGATATAAACTGAAGACTCAGTGGAGATCCTCTCTGTATTGCATAGGATATTTGTACCTGCGAAAGACAGAGAAAGAACTATTGAGCTTTGCTACACACAACTGAAGTGGTGAAATCCTAGTTGCATTATGGGAAGAATTTGCGGCTTGTAATTTTGGATCTTGTCATCAGTGTGCAGAGGGTTACACGCGTTTAAAAAAAAAAATATCACCTTGTTTTATTTTGTAGCTCCCATCATATCTTATTTGAAGAGAATGCACAATATATAAATCCACATCATGAATTGACATCTTGAACGGTTTTCGCACTGTATCTCTCCTTGCCCTTGATCTTTACAGTGTATCTCTTAACCCTTTACCTAACATGAAAAGCAGACGACACTTGCAAACAAAATTATTGAATAACATTTTTTTTAAATTTTTTTTTGTCTCAAAAACATAGGTTATGGCCTCTCGTTGGAACGAGCTCGACGAGCTCGTTCCAACGAGGGGTCATAACCTATATTTTTGAGATAAAAATTGAAAATATAATGAAAATTAATTGGCGAGTTTTGAGAATAGCACCGATCGGTTTTGACGGTTACGTTGGGTAAAGGGTTAATAGCCATCTTAAGGTTTTCGCACAAAAGTAGTGAAGTTATTATCTTCAGGACGCGAGCACCACGTAAAAAGTAATTTAACCCTTTACCCAACGTAACGGCCAGAACCGGCCAGCGCTATTCTCAAAAATCGCCAATTAATTTTCATTATTTTTTTTCATTTTTTGTCCCAAAATCATAGGTAATCACTCCTCATTGGAACGAGCTCGTTCCAATGAAGGGTCATAACCTATGTTTTTGAGACAAAAAATGAAAAAAAAAGAAGTTATTCGAGAATTATTTTTGCAAGTGTCGTCTGCTTTTCATGTGAGGTAAAGGGTTAAACTGGGACTCTCATGTCTTGTGTTGATGATCCACTTCGTGGTACCACTGCCTGAACTGTGCGAAGGAATGTTTTACACTTCCCTAAACTACCTCTTTCTTTATTTAAAGAAGACTGTTCAGGTTACCGGTAAATTTAACGAAAAAACGTCTACCAATGTCACATAAAATGAAAAAAGAGAGTTATAGTATTTTCCAAAGACTTTTGATGACAGTATTTCTTCTTTTTGTCTCCTCCTTCCTCTTCTTCTTGGGTCCTTTTATGTATTTTTCACAGTATTACACGGTTCTGTATCCAAGACTTCAAAGTATATCAAACCTCAATGAAAATAGTTGTATGTCTGTGCACTTACAAGGTTTGGAAGTTGCTCAACCTGTATTCCTTGCTGTTAGCATCTCTTATTGCGCGTGGAAATTGTTTAAAACTACCTTTGCATGCTTCGTACCAGATAGGTCCCTTGCACGTTTGCGTATTATTTATCTGCGTAAGATTTTAGAAGATGAAGTCTTGCCATACTAATTGCTGTCCTCCTCGTATTAAGCAACTTTATCTTCCAAACTTTTAATTCGTCTCTCATGGCCCTTTACGATTATTTTTAGTTTCCTAATATCGTCTCCTATGTTCTGTAGATAGTCTGCCTATTGAATGAAAAATGATGTGCATATTACTTCAGTTTGAGCTGGATCATAGTCAATCTTTTGAACCCTTTACCTGGCTACACATCCATATCCAGTCAGCATCAACGTCATAGCTACAGTTAAAACTAGAAGTCCTGTCATGAAATGCGCACAATTAGCAAGTGGATCTGCGAGTTAATCTACGCGTTATGACCATAGTAAAGCTATCAAATTCTGTACATATGGCCTGTGCACAAGCAATGTTTCAGCCAATGGACCTCCGAGTAACCCGGAGGTCCATTGGCAGAAACATTGCCTGTGTTTTCTATGAATAACCAGGAGAACCTGTTGTGCTTTGGATGCCATTCGATATGGCAAATGCGCGCAATTCATACGCGCAATTAAGCCTAGATAAGCGCGCAGTTCGTGACAGGACTTCTATTTTTAACTGTAAGTCTTCATACATTGCGTTAGAACGAATCGAGAATGAACAGGAAGAGTAGCCTTCAATATTTGCCGACTCTCTTTCCTCTTAACTAGCTTAACTCAACTATATATTGAAGAACACTGGTGTATCATAGTCAATTCATCACCACAGCTGATTATGTGGCAGGCGTAATGGGGTGGAACACGAAATAACAAGCCTCATCACTTTCGCCTAAATATTAAAGATCATTAGGTGCCCAGTAATCTTTGTAGGGAAAATATTGTCATTTTAACACGAAGCTATATTGGGCACAGAAGACATGTACATTCTTTTTTATTGGAGAATTAATATGACCAGAAAATTTTCCCTCTCAGTACACTGCAAAAAATATAGGTTCTCTTTAGAACCAAAACTGGTTCTAATCTTGTCCCTGATTCTGTTTAAACAGTATTTATTTCAAATCAAATAAATTTACCAAGATTAGCATTCAATTGTAACAGAATATTACATGAACTGAAGTAGATTCAGCAGTAAACTTGGAGCTTATTCAACGCAGTCGCCAAACATTTTGAAACAAAGGAGTTACGAACAGTTGGCATATCGAACCAGTTTTGGTTCTGTATAGAACCAAAACTGGTTCGATATGCCAACTGTTCATATCTCTTTTGCTTAATAATGATTTGAGACAACCTCGTATAAGCTCTAAACTTACGGCTGAAACCCCCTCAATTTATGTTTAATTCTGTTAATATTTAATGTTAATCTTTATAAATTTATTTGATTTGAAATAAATACTGTTTAAACAGAAATGGTTCCATCTCAGGGACAAGATTAGAACCAGTTTTGGTTCTAAAGAGAACCTATATTTTTTGCAGTGTAAGGTTTGACAGTGGATCACATCGTTTTACATCATAGAGATTTTAATCAATTAATATTATAATGTCAGCTCTCAAGGCTAAGTTTATGACACAAACCCACAACAATTCGGTCATTTCTTAAGGTCAACCTTTTAAATAAATTTTAAATTGTTTTTATACTCTTAAGGTAGAGCTCCTCTTCACATTTATTCGACATGTGGATTTACACAATTTTCTATATACCACCTATATCATTTTCTCACCACTGCTCTCTCCACATATCTATCCCTCATTCCCTCTCCAGCTTTTAATAATTTGTTTGGGAGCGCGGTGACTCGGTGGTAGACTGCTGGACTTCTATGCTAGAGGCCCCGAGTTCGATCCCAGTCCGGGACGACCTGCGTTGTGTCCTTGAGCAAGGCACTTTATCCCGGTTGCCTACATGAGGGCACTATGACGCCGTGTACTAAAGCGTACGTGTACTGCACGCCGATGGTGCATATGTCTTCAACTGCTGTAACCCTGCTTGAGAAGAGCTTGAACAGAGTTAGAATGTTGAGGAGCTGACAGTTACTCATCGATGCTCGGTGGTTCTCTCCGGCTTCCTCCACCCGTAAAACTGTCACGTCACGATTAGCCACTGTGCATAAATATGTGACCTTAAACCCCAATAAATAACAATAATAACGATGATTTGTTTTTTATTTCTTCAGCGATAATAATCCATTTAATAATTCATAATGTTTTATCGCCACAATATAGCCTTGTATTCTAACGAGGAGTTAATCACCAATAAAAAAATAACCATCGCCATGCACAAAAATTGTCGTTTAGACCCCACAAAGTAGATCTTCTGTTTCTCAGGCCATTTTTTTGCAAAACTGCATGCGGGCGGGCGGTTTGTTATTTTATTTTTTATTTTTGTAATTATTTCTTTGCCATCAAAGGTTCATGATCTTGTTTTTTTATGTTTTAGGCCTCATAATCTACAGCTAAAGCATTGCATTGTCTTCTTGACCTCAAGAGATAAATTTATCAGTTTTATTAACTTAGGTAAAATATCAGACATAAATCATTTAATTTTTAATTTTTTAAGTTTGTATTGGTAATAAATAAAGAACATGCGGTGGCCAAATGGACCTTGCGGGAGGGCCCGAGGAACAGATTTTTAATTTGTTTAGGCCTTATTTATTACTTTTAATTTTTTGCCTTACAACTCCTGACTCGTCGAACTCGTTCCATTGCTGCTGGGGAGGGGGTCTTAAGCTTTGTTTTTGTGGCTAAAAAGTGAATCTTTATTCCTTTTGTGTTGTCTCGAGGTTTTGTTTTGAAAAGATTACCACTATAATTCAATTAAGAATCGTATTAACAAAATAATGTAGGAGGATTCTTTGTTACCAACATTTAGCTGTATCAAACCACATGTATACATTTTTGCGTGAAAAACATTTGTCAACGTCACTAAGCAGGTTTTATGGGTGTCTTCCAATAATTTTACAGTCGGGCCGTTCAGGCGCGGCGGTTCAGTTGGTAGAGGTGCAGGATGCAAGCCGAAAGGTCCTCGGTTCGAATTCCACCTGCGGCAACCGCGTTGTGCCCTTGGGCAAGACACTTCATCCCCATTGCCCACGGTGGGGCACGGTGACTCTGTGTACTAAGGCGTACTGCACGTCGATGGTGCACCTGTCTTCAACCAATGCTAACCCTGCTTGTGTGGAGTTAGTATGTTGGGGAGCTGACAGTTGCTCGCCGTTGCTTGGTGGTTCTCTCCGGCTTCCTCCACTCGTAAAACTGTCGTGGTCATGATTAGCCACTGTGCAGAAATATGTGACCTTAAACACCAATAAATAAATAAATAAATAGTTTTCATTAGGATTGGCGTCTAAAATACCAATTCTCTCTTGCTAGTAATCATGTGCTTTCTTATAATAGATACGTCGACTTGTGTCAAACGCCCAGTCGGCAATACCAAAAAAAGGTTTTGTAGTGCCCGATTACTAATTAAATTATGAGAGGGGATTAGCGTGAACGGTTTTTGTTTCAATTCAGCACACCCGTGTTAGTGAACAAAAAAATCCACCCGGCAGGGTGTGTGTTTGTGTGTGAGGTCGAGAGTAAAATTATAGATACACGCGTGATGTCAGATCAGAGGATGAGAGAGGACGCAGATTTTCGATTTTGACAAGGGGAGGCGCGTTGTATATTGCACGCTGACATTTGAATTGGCGTGCGTTATTGTTGAGGCCCCGCATAATTCATGGTGTGTTGTTCATACTTTCTTGTACGCATTTGTATTATTGCCTCATTTTCCCATGAATAGATTGTAAACCTTTAAAAAAAACAAACAATTCCTTGTTAATTGAATTTTTTCACCAAATTCTTATAGAAATTTCAAGAAAACCAAACCAGTTGATCTCATTGGATCGAGCTCGTTCCAATGAGGGGGTCACATAATACGGTTTTGTTCATTTTTGTTATCTTTCTTTCTACTGCATCTGATTCGTTGGGCAAGGGTTAATCGCTCGCAAGGTGGAACCGAGCACGCTGTTGTCTACTCGCAAGAGTAAAAATTGCCTGTGCGTTGGCGAACAAAAGCGACATCTCGCCTCAAATCGAAAGACAGGAGAGACCGATAGAGAAGTAGGCATGGATAGAGATGCAGATAGATGGTGAATCGGATGACCTCCAGCTTTTGGAATCGAAAAAAAACATTATTCTTGTATTTGTTTCGCAAGACTGACTAACCGGGTGGAACACAAAATTGAAAGCTCATTAACATGTACCTTGTTCGTTACAATGTCGCTTTTTTGTTCTGGCGATGTCTTCAGTTTCTTATTTTCGGCCTGCAGCTGAAATTAAAATTAACAAACGATCAACGTTTACCTGTTATGTGTCTCAAACATGTACTACAACTTACATGACGGCTATGGTCCTTCATTTAAAAAAGCACCACTTAATTATGCACAAGGACACCAACACGTGACCATCTTCATATTTCGTCTTTCAATACCAAATTTATTAGACATTGGATAGACAAAAAGTTATCTCGACAAAATTATGTAAAATCACGTGATCACACTGATGTGCAGTAAATGTTTTGATCATCATATATTCTGACTATTGAGGATAATTGTGTTTATAAGCCACGCATTATCTCTTTACATTTTCAGGAAGTGTAGTATGGCGTAACATCATATTAACTGTGGATGAATATATTACATGGGTCTACATGCTGGAATACTTGTCTGACAGAGAATAAAATCTCGAATTTTGAGATAACCTATTTACCGTTCATCTTGATATAATGAAGAGCACCGCTTACAGTAGAGCCATCCTTGACGGGTCAAAATCTGTGGGTGTGCATTTTTTCCGCGCATCTTATACTGAGATGATCCGCTATAACACCTAGCGAAATTTCCAACAATGAAGCACCGGGGTAATCCCCGGTGCTTCATTGGTGGAAATTTCGCTAGGTGTCATAGCGGATCATCTCTGAATTATATGCGTGCAAAAAATGACAACTCGTGAATTTTGACCGTCCAATGATGGCTCTACTGTATGACAGTTCAAAGATTTCGAAAGCATCTGCAGCAAGCACAGGGGACGTCAGCTGCCTTAAGGATTTTGAGCAACGGAGAGAGGGGTCTTCCCACAGGAAAATTTTAAAACAGTGATATCAAATGAGGTGATAAGACATACAACATTTTGACAAACTGTTTGTAGTTCCAGACGAGCGCCTTTTCGGTTATCTGTTTTCTTTTCATTTAGATAACCGCCATAGGAACGATAAAATCGTTCCTTTCAAATTTATGGCCTGTCTAGCCATATAACACTTTGATGTAGCCCATGCAGTTTGGTGTGAAGCAAGAAAATCGATTCAAACAAATTCTTGGGGCTTAAGCCTGCAAATGTTTGAGGAATGCTTCAGTAATATGTCCGATTCGTATGCAGTTATTTGAAGTCAAGGTTCAATTCATTTCATTTAAATGAAAATAGCGTTTACCTGCTCTGCAAATTTCTTCTCCCGTTCGAGTTGTTCTCTCAGTTCTTTTATATCTTTATCTGCAAACAGAAAAACACAAAATGCTAGACAGCAAGGACAATTAAATGCGTTTTATGAGTTCAATTGATGAAAAGAGTGGGCAGGGGGGTATTTCGATAGACAAACGAAGCATGCGGTATGCTTCACGTCGCGATATCTACTGGAGAGTGGTTTTTGTCTCTAGATCATAACGTAATCTCTTTATTCTGCTCAAACTTGATGATATTCCGATAGCATGGTTCAAGATCAATTCTGACAAACAGACGGCACTTATAAAACAGTTTGTTGAAAACTTAAACGCCTCACTTGTTTGCCCCCTTCGTCGTTCATGGCTCCTAATTGGAACGAACTCGATGGGCGACTTCCATTAAGTAGTCACAAGATATTTTCTGGGGGAGCAAATGGAAAAAAACAATACGTTAGTGGCAATTTATGTAAATAACACTGGTTCGATATGGCCGCTACAACAGGTGAAGTCTTAAAAGTTATTATTTCTGAAAGATAACGTACCATTGGAATTAATCTGTGGATGTGCATTTTTCCACGCATCTTATTCAGAGATGGTCCGCTATAACACCTAGCGGAATTTCCACCAATGAAGCACCGGATGATTTATGTATGAACGCTTTTTTTCATTTTGTCGCTAAAATGCTTCCGAAATTGAATCAAAATGTTAGAGATGGTGAAAAGAGAAAACAATGTCGCCACCAAAGAACCACATATCATTTGACATTCTGAGAAAGCATAAATAGATAAAGTAGCATTTCCAGTTCCGGGTACTGACCACACGGAGGAAATTATAATAATAATAATAATAATAATAATAATAATAATAATAAGAAGAAGAATAAGAATAAGAATAAGAAGAAGAAGAAGAAGAATGTATTAAAAACAAGAAAAAAATGAAAATTAACTGGGAGGGGTACCAAATACAAACACTTCATTTAATGGCGTGTCCGAATTTATTGTGGGCATTGAAAACCTTGAATATCCTTGACCTTGAACATGAGTTTCAAGGCCTCGAAAGTGCTAGACTATGGTCATTGAAAGTGCTGATGGTAAAATAGCAGTCTTTCAAGCAGAGCGTTTCCCCAAAGTGTAACAAAGAATTCAACGAATTCAATGTGTTTGACAGATCTCATTGAGCTCTGTTCTACAAGATTGAATTTGTTAAATTCCTAGTTGCATTATGGGAATTTAACAAATTTTCTGTATTTCAACATCGGTGTGTAGAGATTTAATGCGAAGCAGTCAATTTGTATCGACAAGTGTGTTGCAGGGTAATTAATTGTGCTTGAATATAGCTTGAAAGGAGCTTGAAACTCCCAGGGTTTTGTTCACCCTTGCGAAACTTAATCCTGTGGGTACCATTTCAGAACACAAAACGTTCTATAATTTGGTGTTGCGATTTTCCCTAGAGTAGGAATAAAAACTGTATGGTACGTCTTTTTGCTGATGGGGGAGGGGGGGGGGGGTCACACTGCAATTTACTAAACATCTTTAAGCAAAGTAATAAATAGCAGCAAAACGCGCTTCCATTCGCCAGCACACATGCGCTGCAGCATTTGTATTTTGTAGTTGATATAAAAAGTTTTTGTACTTAACGTCATGTAAATGGATAAATGTATGGAAATTAATGAAACGAAATGACAAGAGCCAACAGATGTGTTTGTTGTGAGAGGAAAATTGTGTATAGGATAGTGCCATAAACAGAGGCGGATAGAAAATATGCCCCCGAAACAGTGTCTTTTTGTTTGAAAAATCTTGTTGTCGACTAGCGACTACCGCAAACGAATAATGGGGAATAAGCGTTGAATAATCGACCAACAACAACATCCTAGCAGCAGGAGATTATTTGTCAGATAATTATTCTTGAAACACGCGCATTCACATTTGAGTAATTCCATTAATATATATTCAGTACAGTACACCGTGAGAATTGTCACGAATGGGATGTCTGATCTTATTCCGTATCAGACTCGTTAACCAACACCTCAGTGGCGGACCCCCCCCCCCCCCCCCCCCCCCTTTCCCCTTTCGGTCCTCCCCCAGAAAATTGTTGAAATGTTGCTCGCGGGAGACGCATTCTGGGTGCATTTCCTTGTGTACTAGAGGCAATTTAATGCTTCGCAAATGATCGATTTTTACACTACATTTCTACGGATCGCAATATGATGAAGTCAAATAGGTTGCACATGATCATCCAAATAACATGTATCAGATTATTTTCGTTGATGAATTGACATTTATGTTGACTACGATTGGCACAATGTATGGCCTGAAGTCTGTACCTCATTGAGGTACAGACTACAGTCCATATATTGTACCAATCGTTTATACGTTTGCGTTTAGTCGCGAGAACTCCTCGTGTAAAGATAATTTCAATACAGGTTGAATTTGACTTTGAAAAATTGCTTGTTGTCTCCCCTTTCAAATATCAAAGGGGGTGGAAATCCACCCTATCCACCCCCTGTATCCGCCCATGCACCTCTCCCCTTTGATACGTTTTTCATGGTGATTGAATTACGTGCAAAGTTATGAGAAATGCTTCAGCATCAGTACTAAGTAACCAGTGCCAGTTTTTCTATAATACCATTTCGTCACCGCATTAATTTCGATGTTTTTAAATGGGCAAAAAATATATATCGGCGAATATTTAACCCTTTACCCAACGAATCGGCCACATCCCCCCGCGTAATATGCAAATTCAACAGCTGAACAAATACTATATTTCCAACAAATTCAACAAAACCATATCATGTGACCCTCTTTGGAACGAGCTCGTTCTAATGAGGGGATCACGTGATATGCTTGTGTCGAAATATTTTGAAAAAAATTAAAAAATGATTTTTAAAATAATAAATTTTGATATCGTCTGAGTTGCGGAAAGGGTTAATGATGAATAATCCATAGCAAGTTACCCATCAAATCATCACCTCGGTTGATTATCTTTTTACCACATAATAGGGAATTGAATTTTAACCCTTTACCCAACGTAACGGCCAAAACCGGACAGCGCTATTCTCAAAAATCGCCAATTAATTTTTAAAATATTTTCATTTTTTGTCTCAAAAACATAGGTTATGACCCCTCGTTGGAACGAGCTCGTCGAGCTCGTTCCAACGAGGGGTCATAACCTATGTTTTTGAGACAAAAAATGAAAAAAAATAGTTATTCAAGAATTTTTTTTGCAAGTGTCGTCTGCTTTTCATGTTAGGTAAAGGGTTAAAATTCCATTAAACTTCTTAATCTTATTCAACAAATTTACTAATTTATACAAAGTTATAGTTGATTCTTTGGTGACTGTTGTCACTATTTGGACGCACGAAGCATTTCGAACCTAGGAAAGGGAGTGGCACTGACAATCAAGGGTGTCCACACACTGATATGTATCAGTTGTGGCACATGCGCATTGGTGACATGGTAAGATAGTGTAGGGATATAATACGACAAGTTATGCTTGGACTTACACACCTCCACATTGACAAAAATACAATCTTTGACTTCATATTAAATAAATGTCTTACACTTAATGTCAGCTGGGTTACAATCAACACAAATCGCTTGGCTTGAGTGAATATTAGCCCAGTTGGGTTCATATTCTCTCACCCAATTGACTTGGGCTATGTTTAACCAATATACGAACTGATTTTATAGTGTAAATGTGGTGCCAACAAATCTGTGGTCACAATTTAAGATCAGGGACACTGTGCATCCCAGAATCAAACAACGAAAAATATTTGGTCAGATCTTAAAAGTAACGAACCTGTGAGCCACCTTCCTGTTCATTTCCAGTACGGTTGCAGTGACTGGTTTATAAAAACAGCGTTGATATAAAATTCCCCTACCCTATATTTTCCTCCCCTTTCTTTCTCAGATAGTTCTTGGAAAAGTGTTCTGAGCACATGGTAACTGCGTAAGTAATTGTCACATGACGAATTTTCTACAATAAAATATTGACAGTTCAAGACCGAAAAACGTATTACGGAACCTCAGATTCAATGATCGTTCATATTTTCTTCCCATGGGTTGAAAAAAATGGGAAGATAAACTTGACTGTATCGCCACCCAGTTCAACCAGATGGAAATTATCTGTCCACTTGTATGATCACAGTAATGTGTATTTACATTCAGTACAGACAGGATCATCTTTAAACTGCAAATGAAAAGCTCTGAAGACCATAAATTTTCCGAACGCTTCAATTTAGTGCCTTCTTCAAACAAACAACTGTTCAAGTATCCTATAGCTGTTGGCCTAATAATGCAGCGTCGATGGATCGATTGGGTTCGAATCTCTACCCGCGATAGATTTCTGCAACTGTCGGCATAAATACACGGACCTCTTTGATCTCACAAGTGCAGACACCTAATGGGATGATTGCAAATCATAAGCAGCAAAGTTGTAATAATTTCCCTGTCTTGTCTTTAAATTGTCTTAACAACAGCCATAGACGTGCCATGTTGAAATTTTCTGTTAACCTCGTTCCCGCTTCACTCTCCTCCCTCAGAAGTAAATCCTGACTCTAATGTTTGAAAGGAATAGAAATACTGCTGGGCGGACTCGAGGAAAGGAGAGCGTTGCCACCACATGATTATGCTGACCACCAGGCAATGCATTATTGATATTTATACAGATTTTATATGTAATGGACTCGAAAAGGACCTTTAAATCTTCCAGTAATGAGTATTATCCTCCAGGGGATGACAGGTAGACAGCCAGTGTGGCTATGCCATCTCCCACAGTATACATTCTTGTTTGTATTTCTCACCATTCCAAATAGACAGGCTGCGCAATGACGTTATTATGAAATATAAATGTTTGAATGACTTATTTTGTATGTTTCACATTGAATGTTTACTGTTGCAAAAATATCTACAGTTAAAACTAGAAGTCCTGTCATGAAATGCGCACAAACAGCACGACGATCTGCGCGTTAATCTACTCGTTATGACCATAGTAAGGCTATCAAATTATGTACATATGGCCTGTGCACATGCAATGTTTCAGCCAATGGACCTCCGGGTAACCCGGAGGTCCATTGGCAGAAACATTGCCTGTATTTGCTATGAGTAACCAGGAGAACCTGTCATTCTTTGGATGCCATTCGATTTGATAATTGCGAGAAATTCTTACGCGCAATTAAGCCTAGATACGCGCTCAGTTCATGACAGGACTTCTAGTTTTAACTGTATCCATCTCTAACCTCAAGAAAATGTATGCTCACAGATCGCGTTTCACCGGGACATAATATTTGCATGATGTTGGTACCTCGGGTATCGTCATTTGCAGTTTACTTTTATTATATGTGGTCGCTTGAAACCAAACTATGATCAATACCTACGCAGATTTGAGTTTTCCACAGTCTTGGTAATGAGAACGTCTTTCATCGCCTTTATGTTAATTTCTAATGACTGTACTTTGTCTCGCATTTCTGTTTCTGTGTTCAATTTAGACGCTTGTGACTTCACAGTTCCTTCTTCACGCTTCCAAACAAAAGAAATATTTCATATTTTATCAAATGAACGAATGAATGACTCCACACAGTAAACCTTCAGGACTGTTTGTTTTTTCTTCTCAAACGACAGTATGCTATACTGTGGGCAATGTGGGTGGGAACGGGGAGTGAAGGGGGGGGGGGGGGGGCAGTAGCGGTAGGGGGTATGACCACTCCACTTGTTCAGACCACATTATGAGAAAAAAATGGCCATGGACATTTTTTAACCCTTTCAGTCCTAGTGGTAGCTGCCATGTGAGTTCAACGGTAGCAATTTAAAGAGTTCATATTCATTATTTTGGAGTAGGCCAATTAGTATTTTCAACGTAAAACCTTGATGCTGCACGTTGAAAATATTTATTGATCTACCCCACACATTCACTCTGTTGCCACCGAAGTTAATGAAATTATGACGTATTATGTTCCTGGGCTGGAAAAACGGCCTGTTCTGGGAGGGATAATCAACATTCAATCTCCATTATTATTTAATCAGTTGCAAAAATAATGTTACAGGCACGACACTTGCAAAACGTTAAGTATAATAACCGAACGTGCTGTTGTTTTCGGGGATAAATAGATTTATTATACGCTGGCCTGTGAATTATCGCAAATTATGTAAAAGATATTTCTCTTTCTCCACCGAGTCAATGGATATCGAGAAATATCCCACGAAGCTTCCTAAATGATGTCACGCATCGGCGCATGATGTCGCCTTGAAGGAAAGATCAGCTGATCTTTGTTATTGTTTTGAAACGTACGCATTTGGGGTCGAATTGGACTGAATATTGTGCAATAAAATGTCTCAGCATATAATAAAACGAAAATCCACTCCATTTTAGTAGTATCTGGAATTATCTCATGAAAGTGGACTTAAATGTTTTATTTTTCACGAGCGCGCTTGCGCGAGTGAAAAATAATATTTTCCGGTCCACACGATGAATTTTTTCAGTAGCTTTCTAAATGACGTTACGCTTCGGCGCATGACGTCGCCTTGAACATCGCTTTGAATGAACAATCAACTGATCTTTGTTATTGTTTTGAAACGTACGTTTGCAGTGAAATTGGGCTGAATATTGCGCATTAAATGCCACGTAACGTATAATAAAAAGAAAATCTATACTATTTTAGTGAATTTCGGGAATTATCTCATTCGTGTGGACTAGATATAATTTTTTTTCACTCGCCCAAGCGCTCGTGAAAATAAAACTTTTAGGTTCACAATCATGAGATAATTCTCGATATTCACTAAAACAGCGTAGACATCCTTTATATATCTATGGCGCAGAAAAAGCGAAAGAAACAATGAAAGAGAACACAAACAAAACAATAGATAATAACAATGGAATCTCTGGGACTCTTCTTTTTGATGACATCTCACCTGTGCTCAAAATAACATTTTTTTCTTTCCGTAGCAAAATGCTACACATTTCCAAAAAATGAATAGCATTTTGTAAAAATGGCATAGCTATTTTTGTATACCAGAGTTATGTTATGCTGTTTTGTATTGAATTCTTCTAAGTAGATAGAATAGTTTCCATCCATTTCTGGGTATCTCCAAATGATCTGCAACACATGAAACATTTACTAAGTTTTTTTGTAACTGAACTGCCTTTAGATGTTGCATGGACTTGGATATTTTCACTTGGCGTCTAGGTTGTTTAATAGAATTCTCAAAATGGAAGTTGGGAGTTTTAATTTGATGGGCTTGAAGTTATTTTTAATGGACATTTTATTCAAAATGTTGTAAAAACAGGAAGAATTTAAACCAATAGAATTCATCTTACATATGAAGTTGCTAATGATGCTTGACGGAGAGTTAATCTGAGTTATGCATGGAATGTTCCACAATCAGAAGTAAAGCATCAGTGAACTAGTTTTCAAATTTGTTTGAAAATTTTCATTTACATTTTGCGATACAAGATAATCAACTGCAGCCTAATAGCCTGCAGTTGAGTATCTTGTATCGCAAAATGCTATACATAATTGAACATTGTATAGCTTTTTGCAAGTTTTGCATAGCAAAAAGCGACGCGACACCACTTATTTTGATCCCTGCATCTCACTGATCTCTATACATTTTGATTCAATGAACGCTTATTGGTCACATATAGAAAAGTGCATCAACCGCCGCTACATGGGGATGGGGTGAGGTGGAAGTTGCTATATATAATTAATGTGCAACAGAAAAAATGTTTTCTCTCGGTTTTCAATTTCCCACGCAAGGCAATCGTCGATCACTTTTCAAAGAGTACACCTTGATTGATTGATTGTCTTTATTTCCCCCAAAGCATGAAGATTATAGTATGTAAAGTGCAGTCAATACAATGTTTTGTTTAAAAATTATTTAAAGTACAAAAGTTAACAGGTTGGATGGTGCTTTGATAATTATAGGTGTGTGTATATATTTATATATCACATGAAACGTCGTTAATTTCGACGTAACAACCCATGTCTTATTTCCTGATTATCAACTAGTGTCTGATCGGCGCGTGCTCTCATAGCAGCAATATCGAACAAACCAGCTTTTTTCCATTCACACAGGATCAACAACTTTCAGAAACCGTTGATATAACATGCAGTTCCATGGCGAAGTCAGAGAATAACATCAAATGTGTCGGAGGTGTCAACAGTTTATTCAGAGATGTGTTTGGTGGTGGAAACTTTCAAATTCACATTCACAACAACCCATCAGCAAAACGAGCTTGCGTCCTTGACTCAGATTCTGAGAACAAGGAATGAATGTTCAGTGGAACTCCTTCTTGTGTTTAATGTTTCAGATTGATTAAATATTACTTGTTAAACGTGATATTAAATGATCTGCCTGGGTCCTATTTTCATTAATGTCAACGAAAAGTGGGTAACATTTGAAATACTTGGGGAACAATATTACGACAACAGGTGCAAGTAAAGCGCATTCATGACGTCATGATTTGAAGCGTCTGAGCCAACGAACTGATTGTCGGTTGTTCTGGGAGAATTTGACGACAATGAATTAAATAAAAAGTGTAAAAAACATTCCTTAATTCATGTGATATACAGAATCTTTAACTCGTGTAAAGGCTTGTTGTGAATCAAATTCATCAAACTCGTTTCAAAAAATCTTATATCCAAACATCACTCGTTTGAGATCCTCTATCTAAGTGCTATTGTACAGGGTTCGCTGGAATTAAACATAAGGTGACTGGTAGAAACATAAGAGAACAAAGTGCATATCATATTGTATGACCTTGGGACATGAGCTGTAGGCTGCGTATTAAAGTACCTGATTATTAGCTGCATTATATGATTGTGTTTTTTAATAAACTTTCTAGCTTCTCAAGTCATAGAAAAATTTACAACAGACGAAGAGAAAACCATGCCAGTTGTTGTTGAGAAAATTTGTTAATTAAATCGGGATCATCTCTTGCGAGCATCAGGCAAAGTTTATCTTCATCGGTGCTTTGGTCCAGGTAGATATATACCTGCAAAGGAAATTTATTGATGATATCATCCCAAAGATGATTACGTAACTGAGAGGGAGTCTCGGAGGGACATTTTAGGGCAACGAGCTCGCTTTTACTGATTGATTCCACTTGTCGATTACAAAATCGGCACAGGAATGGTGCTACAATTGTAGTTTCCGCTAAACATATGCTTGCTGCCCTGTAAGATTACGTGGGTCACGCCTTCCCTTTTTGAGAAAAATGTGAGGACCCGCTAGCACGGACTTTACGCCTTTTATAAATTTAACCCTTTACCCAACGTAACGGCCAAAACCGGCCAGCGCTATTCTCAAAAATCGCCAATTAATTTTCATTATTTTTTTCATTTTTTGTCTCAAAAACATAGGTTATGACCCCTCATTGGAACGAGCTCGTTGAGCTCGTTCCAATGAGGGGTCATAACCTATGTTTTTGAGACAAAAAATGAAAAAAATTAGTTATTCGAGAATTTTTTTTGCATGTGTCGTCTGCTTTTCATGTTAGGTAAAGGGTTAAAACACCGATCAGACACTATTCGGACCTTCCATGCAACGTTCACGTGCATATTCATATTTTGTTTCACCATGCATTTCCAACGTGCCTGGGGCGGAAACTCGCCCGAGTCCAGAAAATCGAGCAGAGTTTCTGTGAGGTCATACTTTTTAAGCAGATTGAGCGCGTTTGTTTGGAAACTGTCGACAGATGTGCTAAAAAGTGCTGTAGAATACAGCCTGAAGTAGATGATGTATTTTAGAACACTTTTTTGGACAGTACAGTTGAGCAGTTGACCGACCAGGAGGCATCGATATTCTATGTTGGCTTGAAGTGGGCGCTGTCCAGTGAAGCGTAGGATGTCTGTTAGAGTGGTCTGCGGAAAACCGGCAATCTTTTTCAAGCACATTCGATGAGAGCGTTCTAGCCGTGTAAGTCCTTCATCCGAGATATGATTCCACATTTCGCAGCCAGTAAAGCATCCGCGGTACCGATACACATGCGTAAATATTTATATGTGTGAGCGGTGAGAATTCATTTGTATACAGATTTGTTGGCCATGTCCATATCCATAGAAATCAGTTTGTTTCCACAGTTGCGAAATATTCAACCCATTGTGGTGCAACTTATATAATTTGGGTTCTCAATCGGTACCAGATTTGGTACTGGTACGACAAATATTGGAGCATGTCGGTGGCTCAGGCTCGAGAACTTCACGGGCGGTTCAAGTATACTGCTTGCAGAAAATTTCCCGATACAAATAGCTAAATTCGTAGACAACTGAGTCGATATTTCAACCGTTTATTTTTGCGAACAGTGTCGGACTTCGGTGCCACCTTTGTTGTCAATATGACGAGAAAAGATTATGTTCCTTCAGATGTTTATCCTTTGCCAAGATGAGCCAAAGATCCATCTCCACTTGATCACGTTTCGACCCACAGGAAGAACGAACATATTTCAAGGAACAGCAGCCCGTGCAACTTGTTTTTAGTGTGTTTCAGAAGGTTCACTCACATGTTCCAATAAAATTCCCACTACATCATCAAGGCTTGCCTCCGTTGAAGGCATGCCTCGATTATGTAAGTGTAATAGTAGTTGGAACATCAATCATCACAGTCTGGACAAATCAAATTTGAACCCCAATTGGTCATCGTTGCGACGCTACTGGGTGAACAATTTATGAAATAGACTTCTACCCATAAAAGTACCAAATTACGTGTGAATGATTCGATCAAAGCAAAATCCCAATAGGCTTCAGGGATACACACATAAACGTTGATTTCACTTTCAAATTCATTTTCTCAACAAAAGGCAAGCTACTGTTTTGATGAAAATCATACTGTATGAATGTTCTGATGATACTCCACTCTCCACTAAAAACAGAACGTATTGCAGACAAACAGATACGCAGCTAGTATGTGACAATCCGGTGGGGGCACAACACAATACACTCATCCATGTCTAGTAAGACCATAATGACTGGACCCCGACCCAATTTATGAATTGCCGCCCATCACCGTCACCGGCATACCTCCTTGTACAGGAAGTTTACCATATAGATTGAATGACGAGGACGACAGAGAGAGAGAGAGAGAGAGAGAGAGAGAGAGAGAGAGAGAGAGAGAGAGAGAGAGAGAGAGGGGAGGGGTAGAAAGAACATGTATAATTTGTAAATACCCACCACGGACATGTAACATAAACTCATGTATATTGAAATATTATTTGCTTGTACTTTACTCCATGTAAATGGAAAAAAGTAATGAAATAAATCAAATCCGAACATCCACGCCAGCCTGACCATGTTTGTCCGAATTTCTTTTTGTCTTTCGAACAATTTGTGAGCCGCCTGAACGCTAACATTTTCTCTGAAACCGCAAATTTGAAACAATTATTGACCTGACGAAACGACAGTTTTCCCTACGAACAAAAAATACCCTTATCTTCCATATATCCTTTGTATGAAACGCTTATTCGTTTATGATTATAATTGTAAATAATAAATTGTGTTTCACGAACGTTATTGCTCACAATAATAATAATAAACGAACGTTTCGGACCTGCTATGATTATTATTGGTTTAAAGACGTGTATTGATTTAGGTTGCTCTTATTGGTGTTCAACAATCTGGGAACACTGTGGCAATATTTTAACTCTTCTCCCACAATGTCGAAAAAAGTGAGTTTCTAGTTTGGATCCCGCAGAGAGGAACAATATGTTCATATGAAGAGGAAGGGACCATTAAACCATAGAACTATCATAAATAACCTGAGACATTTTCAATGTCCCGTTGAAGTTTAAAAAAAAATAAATAAAAATACACGAGGTGCCACAATGCTGACCTGATTGTCGTTAAACGACACCGTGGCACGAAATCATAATAATACACTACAAATAATTTATCACGATCATATACTCTTGATCTTGGACAAAGTATAAACCTAACTGCGGACATTTCGGTACTGACTCAATAAAAATCCGTGAGTTTGACATTTACTGTGCAAGTAAATCAACTATTTAAAGAACTTTTACCATAAGACTTGTCCACATTTTATTTGTAAATTGGCAGGGGAAAGTAAAGAACATTCAAAGGAAAGGGGAAAAGCATTTTTATACCTTTTTTAAAAGCCTGTATATTAAATTTTAGTTTTTAACCCCACTCCTGGTGTAAAGCTTCACTGCGGTTAAAAAATACACATATAGTCGGAAGTTCATCCAACTTGACCTCCAGAATGACGCAATTTTCCAACTTCGATACATTCACACTTCCCGATGTTTCATCCAAACATTGACATTTTGCGGTACTATCTACTACGTCCAATGACTTATCAAGTTTAAAATGCTTACATCTAAATATTCAAAATAAAATTTAAGACTTGTTAATAATAATTTGTCTGAAAACGCAAATTCAATCAATTTTGACGATATGTCTCGCTGTCAATCAAACATTCACGTACAGCAGTTAGTACTACCCAACGGCGCATATGTAAACAAAACAAACCCGTGTATTTGCGACAGAAAGTATCATTTTTTCTCCATTTTAAGTGACAATGTCGATTATTTATAAAGTGCATGGTACATGTATAAATAAAACAAATAGGTACTAGGGTCGGTAATCAGATTTAAACCACTCGTTGAATAAAGGTTTTAACGATTCGGGAAGCTGAGTGGTTAATAACCTTATCCTACTCGTGGTTTAAATCTGAATAACGACCCTAGTACCAATTTATTGTATTTGTAAAACAAAACAAAAAATACATGTGGACATTTTCCTCGATTCAGTTAGATAGTAATTGCTGGTGGTACGTCAGCAGTATGTCTCGCACGTTTCAGGCATCATTTGGGGATCTCGGAAGTGACGTCATGTCACGTGATTCAGTGGCGCTATATTTAGTTGCCGTGGTAATGCGCGTGAGCGGCCGTGTTGTGACGTCATTAATATTGTGATACGTGGTGTTAGTGTGCATGCGCCGAGCGTGTTGTTGGGGGTGATTCGTGTTTCTGTCGTTCATTTTGTATACTGGAGGACACCATCTTGGTTTCTATGGTAGCATGTGGTTGCTATGTGACCTAAAACCTTCTAATAGGACGGGGGTATGTTCGGAGTACAAGAGTAGTTTTCCGTTTCGCAGAATTACCACAAACAACCCGACAATCCCTCCAAATCACCAAAAACGACTTAATTTACTACGGATTCACAAAATCCTTTTTAGGGCCGCCATGTCAAGGCTGATAATAGTAGCACATACAGCTATAGTACCGAGAGGGCCCCGGGGGTAAGTTCGATTGAACTAGGGTAAATCTAATTACCACAAACAATCCGATAATTGTTTACTTGGTTCGGATTCCTGCAGAATCCCCGGTTTCTACCTATGTTTCTACAAGCTATGTTATGACTTCCCCATCTACTCATAAAGTATTCTGTCTTCGCTAAACATGTTTATGTCATGTGTACACATTACAGGTACCACATAGGTACATGTTGGGTGTGCCGATATGTGCTTGTGTGAAAATGCACAATGTGACACATTGTGCACTAGGACATAGGCATATATGGGTATTTCAGGATAACTATGGCCGGGTTCCTATACAGCTCCTATATGGCTCCTAGCTCCAATATGGCTCCTAATTCCTATAAGGTAGTCTTACCAACGGCTTCCATCTTGTCTCCATCTATCTGTCCTATGATTTGGATCTATTGTAGTCCAATACTCTATAGTCTTCTAACTTCCTTGCAGTCTTGTGCCATTACTACCTTGTTCCATAAGTCTTCCGACGACCTGTTTATGTCATGTGTACACATTACAGGTACCATATAGGCACATGCTGGATGTGCCGATATGTGCTTTTGTGAAAATGCAATAGCGCATAGGCACATACGGGTATTTGAGGATACCTATGACCTGGTATTGTCTTATTTGAGGATACCTTTCGAGGATATTTTTTATATGACAGTTATCTGAGGATTCTATTACCTGTTTGACCCCGCCCCCTTAACCACCCCAAGACATACCTATCCCAAATTCCCCTTATAAGCTATCGCGCAATTATTGAAAAGTCATTGCTCTAACGGCTCGAATCCTATCGAGGAAATGAGCTATAGAGCAATTGCTCGATCGGGGGACTCGCACATATGATTCTTAACCTCATTTTGGTATTCGAGGATACCTATGACACAGCTACGTATCAGCTGGTGTACAAAACTATCATAGTTTGTGAGTTTAGAGGTATCACATCGCGATTTGCAATGTAATATGCCGTATACAGTGATACAGTATTGTTATTCTCTTCGCGAAATGCGACACGATTCACATATATATGTACAAAAAGAATATTTATGCAACTGGTTGAGGGCTAGATTAGTTTTGGTGGTCTGAATTTCTTCATCAAAAATTGTTTTATTGCAAATTATTGGACAGTTCCAGGTACTCTACAATATTTGTAACAGGACGAATTTCTGAAATCAAACTATTTAAGTTGACTGAATACGAACATGGGTAAGGAAAATGTTGGCTTTTGCACATATTCCCTCATTTTTTGGAAGGCCTAATCGTGGTTTCTAGCACTCAACCAGTTCAAAAAACTCCTTAATTTTTTTATCTCCATTTTAGTTGTTCTATATTGATGTTGGGTTGTATGACCACTGTTACAAAATACAATTTCAGTGAAATCAACATGGAAGCTCTCGTATTTAATTTTTGGCTATCACAACTGGATTTTAGGCATCGGCGATCAATCCACGAGGAATAAAAAACAAAATAAAAACCGCCCTCCCTCATTCGTTTTACAAAAAATGCCTGAGAATCAATTATTTAATTTTGTTTGGCCTAATTGATTTCATTTTCGAAATGAAAAACTCATCTTGAACAATAACACGCGAGCACATCGAATATAATTAAAAAAAATAAATTTTAAACATAAAAATACAATATGTTGTCATGATGGGCCGTATCAATGTCAGAAAATATGCTGTCCCGGAAAATTAGAAAGCCCACAAAAATTTATCATACATCGCAGAAAATAACTCAGATATTATGTGGACGGCATTTATTTTGTGTAAGAAAGAGGGTAAATATAGCTGGACACAAATGTATTTCACATTTCTTCAAACACTGGTAGGGTGCTAATTTTTTGGGGGGTGGTCAACAATTGTTTAGATGTTTTTACTTTGTTACAGTTTATGGAAGAGTGTCGGTAGACACTCTCGCATAAATTCTAACAAGGTCAAAGAAATATAGATGACATACAGACCAGAAAAATCTCTTCAAAGATAATGTGAACCATTGATATGAATTATCCACAGACTATGAAACCTTCAATTTGTGGTTCCTGCATTTAAGTATGGAGCCCAAATATGGGCTTCTAAAACACAACCAGATAACCTAAACAAATTGAAATAAAATCTTCCTTCCCTCATTGATTTGAAACATTTGGCCTAATCTATTTTCAATTTTCGAAAATCCACAACAGACAAAAAGTTGATTCAAACAATTTGAAACAGGATGCTTTTTCCATAATCATATAAAAATCGGAGCATCTAAAATAGGTAATGAGATTACTCGTCTTGGACAGGCGAGAATGAAGGGGGTAGTTTGTCAACAACACGGTATTAATTAATTACCTGTTGTTTAAAGTCTCATATTTCTACAGAATGGCTAATCGATATTGCACATGGAGATAAAGTAACGTTTTGTCTGTCGTTTATACCTATGTTTCCCATGTTAGAGGATTTCTGCCCAATGCATGAATGGGTCCTATTCTTCTAGTAAAACAGAACTTGTGTACCGCAACAAACATGTACTGCTTCACTCACCGGGAATCTCACATGGGACTTCACAATATGGCATCCAATGTGACTTTCTAATCCAATTTAAGTATTCGTGTGCGACTGTCAGAGTGCTAAGGGCGGAGACAGAACTCCGACAAGTAATTCATTCAGAAACAAACCCTCCAACGACACATTCACATCTACACCACACTGTGATCACAAATGCAGATAGTGAATTTCGACCCGTTCTACTCAGGTTCGCGACCCGGTCACAGTTCTCTGACCGCTGCTCTGACTCCATCTCTGCAGAACTAGTAGTCGTTAACCCTTTATCAAATGTTACGGCCAAAACCGGCCAGAGCTATTCTCAAAAATAGAATATTAATTTTCACTATTTTTTCATTCTTTGTCTGAAAAACATAGGTTATGAAACCTCGTTGGAACGAGCTCGTTGTGTTCGTTCCAACGAGGGGTCACAACCTATGTTTTTGAGACAAAAAATGAAAAAAATTAGTTATTCAAGCATCTTTTGGCAAGTGTCGTCTGCTTTTCATGTAAGGTAAAGGGTTAAAGGAACGCAGATAATTGCATCTCCAGAGATTTTCATTTGGTTGACTTTCACGAGTCTAATTTTCTAAATATGTTATGAAATCTCGTTCAGATGGAGCAAGTATTTGGGACACAATTACGACCTGATTTAGAGAGAGGCTACGTTTGTGATCGCAGTACTGAAAGTATTGGTGGTTTGTTCTAACATTATTTCTGTAAACTTACGTTCTTTTTCATTGTTGTTGATGAATTGTCCTTGTCACTATCCTTCTTTTTTTCTCTACACTCCTCATCTGCATTGCGGATTGATTCATTACTAATATGTTCTTTTTTCACCGCACCACTGTATTCTTTCACCGCACCACTGTGATCCACGTTAAGATCACAGTCCGGTACATACACCTTTAACATGCTAATTAAATCATCGAAGCTCTCACAATTCCAATCAATTTGAATATTCGGATCATAGCAACAGTTTACGTATAACATATCAGCGAACACTAAACTCATCGGTCCTTTGGGAGGCCATTCCATCTTTTCCAAAAGAAGTGGAATGATCGGTTTCTTAAGTGCGCCTGCAAGTTTGATCTCTTTTCTGCAGGTTTCAGACCTAGTATATAAACTTGTTACGCAACTGAGAACAACCTTACAACCTCTGACTCCTTTGTCTATCTTTTCTGACATGGAATCACCGCCTCTCATCTGATACATATCCATCCAACAACTAAAGCCCAATTTCGTCAAACGTTGGTAAAGCACTTTTATCTGTGTTTGTTTTTTCCACTCGTATGATATGAACACTTCCAACATTTTCCACCTGAAATGATAATAACACAATTCATGTAATGTTGGACCCATTTTTTTCTATTTCCATCATCAATTTTGATGGTCCCAAGATTTAATTTATTTATAACTGTAAAAGTTTTCAGGTATGAAACTGCTTTTCCATTTGCATTATAGAAATAAAAATACACAGATGTACTTTGTTCAGTACTTATCAATGACAGATTACTTATTTCAAAGACTAATTAAATATTTCAATGACTGATTAAATATTTCAATGACACATTCAATATTTCAATGACAGATTAATTATTGCAATAACTAATTAATTATTTCAATGACAGATGAAATATTTGAATTACTGATCAAATATTTCAATAACAGATTAAATATTTCAATGACAGATTAAATATTCCAATGACAGATTAAATATTTCAATGACAGATTAAATATTTCAATTGGAATTTTCTGTTTGTTGCTAGGTTGGAGATATGTGAGTCAGGCGAGCCCTGGACATTAGTAACGGCAATGCGTTACACCGTGATAAAATCCGCGGCATTACGTCACGGCTTCTACCACATTTCTGATTATCGTAGCTAAATACTGGAACTGTGAGGGCTGTGTCCGAATAACTCGCAGACAAGCTAAATTATGCGCACAAAGGCATTGAGGGCCGAGCTCTTTCTATAGTCGATCAAGCATAACGCACCCTTAATATAGTAAAATAGTTACAGACCATTACAGTGTGTAGCATTGTGTTATGCTTGCCATCTCTATGAACACAAAAACATTCGCTAGTTAGGCCTAAAAAGTTATAAATCTGTTTCTCGGGTCCTCCCGCATGGTCATTTTAGCTGCCGCGTGCTCTCTTTTTATAACCAATGCAGCTTAAAAAATAAAAAATTAAATGGTTTGTGTCTGATATTTTATCCACGTTAATAAATTTGTCCCTTGAGTGCAAGAAGGCTTTGCAGTGCTTTGAGCATTTCAAAGCCTTCTTGCGCTCAAGGGATGAAATACACCAGTGGCCATGCTATTTTGTAGCTTACGAGGCCTAAAACAAACTAAGAACATAAACTTTTGATGGCAAAGAAATAAATGCAAGAAATAAAAATATAAAAAAACGCCCGCCAGAATGCAATTTTACAAAAATGGCCTGAGAAACAGAAAATCTACTTTGTGCAGCCTTAGCTATTTGTAAATACAGAATTGTGTGGGACAGGAATACAGTGCTGACCCGTGAACGACCGCATTTGCAATAAACAACGCATTTATGCCACATCATGCAAGGTCAGTTCAGCTTATGGATACATGCAAGGACTTGAACACCAAGCTGCATAGTTGGAATGCGACTGTAGTAGTGTCCGGGCTTCTTCCAGTGATGAGCAGGGGGAGTGGCGGGAATTCCAGAATTATTCGGGTAAACGAGGAATTGGAGAAGTACTGCATGGACCTTGGGGTACTCTTTATGGATAATTAGGAAACGTTCTGGGGTAAGCGGGAGTTGCATGACAGGGATGGTCTCTAAGTCCACGGGGTACAGAGGCGTTGGGTAGGAACATGTTGCAGTTGGTGGAGGTTTGGGGGCATACGACATGGTGGGTGGGGAACGTTTGGACCCAAAAAGCAATATGGGGAGAGTAATTGTAAAAAAGGATTACAAAAGAGGGTCCCACAAAGGGAATAACACCTCAACATAGGGTACAGCAGTTTTCACCCACGTTAATAGCATTGATGGATGACGAGAACCATGATTTGGTAGACCTTAGTAAGACATGGATTAGATGGTGTGAAAGGACTAACCAGATTAAGGGGTATGTGTAGACTGCAGTGGGGTGAACAGAAAGCCAAAAAAGGCGATGGGGTGTAGATGTGTATATCAAAGAGGACTTAGACCCCTGTAAAAATCACTGACTTATCCAAAGTAAAAACACAAAATCAAGTAGACAGAATCACAATCGGAGTTGTATATTTAGCACTTTAAAAGAGCAAGCCTCGGTGGAGTGATGGAATATATATGACAATCAGATCCAATGTTACAGTGCTAGAAAATAAGGGTTTTATGTTGTATTAATGGGAGATTTCAATGGACACATTGAGGACGGAGGGAAAGGTAGAGTGGGTGAGGATAAGAACATTAATGTTAATGAACTGGGCTTGAAGATTTTGAATAGGGGTGCAAAGTGTAAGGGTGAATGGACGTGGGAAAAGGACGATAGAAATACCATAATCGACTATGTACTCACTGACCCACAGCTATGGAGGGAGGTCATTGACGTGGAAATAGACGACGAAGGAAAGTTAAGTAGTGATTACAACCCGGTAACAGTACGGTTTAAGAGCAAAAAAATAGCAAAACAAAGAGCGATCTTTAAGGACATTTGGAAGCTGGGAAAAGAAGCAGACTAGGGGCACTTTGAGGCGAATTTAAAATCAAAAGTTAGATAATATGTGTCAACAGGAACTAACGTTCAGGAACTGGCGGACTGAATAGTGGGATGTCTAAAAGATACTGGGGAGGAAAGCATCAGAGTGACGACAAATGAATTAGGGTATAGAGTAAATAATAAGCTCAAACACGCAAAGAAAAGAGAGAAAGAAAAATATTTGCTGCGTTTAGAAGGTGTAGAAAACTCAATGGGATAAATGATAGAACCACTAAAAGTGCCAAAGAAGTATATGAGGGGAAAGAAAAAAGTTTAATATAATCAAAGGACAAAAATAGGAAAGTGAGGAATAGTAATCGCATTAACCCTTTACCCAACGTAACGGCCAAAACCGGCCAGCGCTATTCTCAAAAATCGCCAATTAATTTTCAAAATATTTTCATTTTTTGTCTCAAAAACATAGGTTATGACCCCTCGTTGGAACGAGCTCGTCGAGCTCGTTCCAACGAGGGGTCATAACCTATGTTTTTGAGACAAAAAATGAAAAATTTAGTTATTCCAGAATTTTTTTTGCAAGTGTCGTCTGCTTTTCATGTTAGGTGAAGGGTTAAAGCAATAAAAGAAGCAGGAGGTGGGGGTCAAGTTTCAATATATTATGGAAATGGATAAACAAACCAGAAAAAGGCAATACCACACCAGATTAAGGTGGATGGGAAAAGTACTAATGATAGAGACAGTATAGCAGTAGTAATGATCAAGCATAGGGGAGGGTAAATGACAAGAGATGGTGGGAAGTGTCCCTCCAGAATGTACACTGAGTCAAAAAAAAAGAAAGTATAATAGAAGCAAATGTGGAAAAATAGCATAAAGGATGAAATATAACAGTTCTAATGTTGTATGTTTCTGGACAAGGAGTCATGTAAAAAAATTAATGACATGTTGTTGTTGTCCACCCAAAAGTATACAATTTTGTTAAGGATTTCAAAATAGCACGTGCTACTCAAGAATGTCAAATTGAATGGGTGACCGACGATTTTCTTTGTGTTATGTTGTGCTAGAGAGCCTGGGTTAGCCTGTCTTCCTACATTTTAAAAAATGCCAAGGTTAACCGAAAATAAGAGGTTGCGTAGCATTGGTATGCATGAGGCTGAGATACCTACAGATTAGCTCGCTGCTGAGTTCGGAGTCACTTTGGCCACTATTTACCGTCTCATTGGAAGGTGTAGAACCACTGGATCTTCTGCCGACCGACCGCGTACAGGTCGACCAAGAGTTATGACCCCTGAACATGATCGACACATCAGGACGTCTCACTTGCGAGATCGCTTGCTTCCGGCGACAAAGACAGCAGCAATTACTCCTGGTAGAACTAACAATATAATCAGTGCACAAACTGTCCGCAACAGACTTGCTGAACACGGCATCCGACGTAAGCGTCCATATCACGGACTAATCCTTAACCAACGTCATCGTACCTTCAGAATGGAATGGGTACGTAAGCGTGTTCGCTGGACTCAGCAGCGGTTGGGCACAGTTCTTTTTAGTGATGAATCGCGAATTTGTCTACGGTGCAGTGATGGTAGGGCAAGAGTGTATCGCCGACGAGGTGATCGGTTTTCCGATGCTTGCGTTCGGGAATGCGACCGTTTCAGCGGGGGTAGTATAATGGTTTGGGCAGGAATTTCCTTGCTCCATCGAACGCAGTTGGTCTTCATCGATGGTAATCTGAATTGACAGCGATATAGGGACGAAATTCTTAACGCTGTTGTTGTCCCGTTGTTCAACGCTAACGTCGGATTGCAGTTATTCCAGTAAGACAATTCCCGATGTCTCGTGGCGCGTATCTGTCGTGGCTTTCTTGAGGAGCAGAGCAACGAACTTCTTCCCTGGCTCCCACTTTCGCCAGATTTGTCGCCATTCGAGCATCTTTGGGATCAACTGAGCCGTCGGGTACGACTTCATGATCTTCAGACGTTGGGCGATGTACGTACTGTTTTAAGGCAGGAGTGGAACGCAGTACCACAGTGTGACATCCAGAGACCTATCAGGCCCATGCGCGGTCGATGTCTTGCCATCCAAGAGGCAAATGGTTGACACAGACGCTATTGACTGCATGTGTGAACTTTTCATTTCACCCCATGTCTAAATTGTGACGTCCTAGCGTGACGCTGGCAACAGTAAGAACGTGAAATTATGCAAATTCGTACAGATAGCTAGACTCAAAATATGAATTTACAATACTTTGTTTGGGATTAAAGTCGATAATACTAAAAGAATTGCTCCTCAGAATTGTTTATTATACTTTCTTTTTTTACTCAGTATATGATGGAGAGTACAGAACATTTATATTACTTGGTATGCAGAAATATTGGGGTGGAGAAGTACGAAATGCATTCATCAAGTTAAAGAATGGCAAATAATCAGGCACTGATGAAATTCCCAACGATTTCATATAAAGAGGAGGGGATCAATTGTAGAACACCTTCCCTCACTATTTAAAATGCAAGTCACAAAGCAAGAGGCCCCGACAGAGTGGAAGGAAAGCTTGATGACATTCATACACAAAAAGGAGATAGGGAAGTTCTAGATAATCACAGAGGGATATCTGTTAGCAACAATATTGGGAAGGTATTCTGCAAGGTTCTGTATGGATAGCTTGTGGAAAGTGTCGAAGAAAAAGGCTTCCTGTGGGAAATCCAGAATGAGTTACGAAAAGGTAGACAAGTCACCGACCACTTAGTTACACTATCACAACTGATAAATCAACGAAAGTCAATAACAAAAATTTGTTTTTGTCCTTTCCTGATATGAAAAATGCATATGGTAGAGTATGGAGGGAAGGAATGTGGCAGAAACTTAAGGACCTTGGATTCGGAGGACATTTTGTTGGAATCATGAAAGCACTGTACAAAGATGTACAGAGTGTGCTTATCCAGGAAAACATCACAATGCAGAGAGTTCCAATGGAGATAGGTGTAAGCAGGGATGCATCTTGTCTCTAATTCTCTTTGCATTTTACATAAGAAATTTAGGAAACGAGTTGATTGAAAGTGCAGAGGGGTATGATTAAGCTTGTGCTGAGAATTTTCGGTTTATAGCGCATTATTATTTCTTATAATTTAATCCGGCTGTAATATTAAAATATAAAAACTATGTGCACGTGAACGAAAAACTTTTAATTTTCGCAAAACAACAAACTCAGGAAAGTGTGCCACAAACAGGTCACGTCAATCATTGTCAAATTGTTTGTTGTTTTGATTTTCGATCGCAGACGACAGATATTTAGCAACTCACGTAACAATATCATTAAAAACATTTTATTTAAGTTCCCCCAAAATCATGTTTGGATGTATGATCTTTTATTTGTCTCCCACTTCGGTATATTTTATTAAATTCAATTGTTCCCCAGAAATTATCATTATATTTTCGCTGACTGGGGGCGATGGAAAATCGATCATTGATCTTTGTTTACAAGCTTGTTATCCATCTATCGGTATGCCATAACGCCCTCACGGTGACAATTGGATTGAGTGGGCGGGGCTTCCAGAGTCTTCGAAGTTGGACCGGATGTGTGACCGTGCAGACATTCCAAATCATTACGGGATTTGGTTTATACGATTTTGACGGCTTTCACGCTGTTTGCTTTCAACCAATCAAACGCAGAGGCGGGGCAAATGATTAAATTATTAGCTGAGAGTGACGATATACTATAAAAAACTGTTACTCATAGTAGGAAAGTAAAGAGATGAATTGCGTGTTGAACTTCACGAAAACAAAAGCAAGGTAATACCTGTGGGCCGTAAGGTAGATGAGTCGCGAAGGTGGGGGCTGGGTAAATTCTAAATTGGTGAAGAGGAAAGCCAGAATATAACAGTGGGTGAAACGGGCGAATATGAATACATGTGTATGAATCTATGTGTTTCGTGTATAGGCATATACAGATAAACTTAAGACAAAGGAAAAAATAATACTCAGTCAGCTGAATCTTCTTGGAAGAAATAGCTTTAACAAAGTGTTCGTTGGGAAAACTATTTGGGAGAGAGAGGATGGGATTACAAAGTATAATATGTGGAACAGCTGTGAGCTCTCTGAAGCAAATGTTAGTGAGGAACTTGGAGATGCTACAAACCGATGCTGTTCGGTGGATAACCAGATCAAGGAACACATATGCACTGAAGCGGTCAGAGGGGAAGAATGTCCCAAATGTTTGCCAAGTAGAACAAGACTCCTTGGGGAACAAATGAAAAAATGGGATAGAGACATCAAGGATAACTGGATGAGGAATGACATGAGCAAAAGGGTCAATTTCATAGTTGGGGGATCGAGAAGGCGCTAGTGGTGAAAATTGTCTTTGACAGAATGCTGGAAGATTAGGAGGGGGAGGAATACCTCGGCTTCGCACTGGGTTAATGTAGCCCTCATCGTTAGAGGACCGCTACAAATCAGCGGATGGCTGAAGATATATTATTATTACATTCGAATGGCAATAGGGTATGGGTGCCTGGGATGCACGCCGTGCAAACCACAATCGGCGGAGCGAATGTCATCGCGGTGCGACTTCGCGCTAATTTGTCACTGTGGTCAGAAAATCTGATATTTTATTTCGTCTCTAAAATTTTGGGTACTGAATTCGCTGTAATTTGATGATAAAGTAAATATTTAGGCATCAGAGAAATGTAGAGTACATTTAACATTACTTTGATTTAGAAAATCTACGCATGCTACAATAAAATCATTGTTTTTCCTTCCATACAATTTTGAAAATATAATTAAAATTTTTATACGATTATAAAAGGGGGCTCTTTCGCGATCAAATGACGATCAGATCATAGTCCGACCGTGATACACTTACACCAGGTACAACGAGGGGATTGAGATGGATCAACGGTCGTTGTCCCATTCGGGGAGAAAGCCAGTTCCGAAAACTCTATACGATAGTGAAAGTAAGAAAATCGTTCACAGGCCGAAAACTCTCAAACAAACATCAAATCGCCTGCACTTACACACGTTTTCAAATTCTTTTTGAGATTGTTTTAGTTATGGAAAATTGTTAATGTAGGCTCCAGTCTGTTCATCAGTCCCAATCTACTTTTAAACTAAATAAAATATGTTTAAAACAAAACCAGAGTATCGAACTTTCGGAGATATAATTCGACGAAATGAAAACCACATCATGTAGTCCGGTCGCCTTGGTACTGAACCCCAAAATGACGTTCAAAGTTTTTGTTTCTCGATGGAATGTGTTAGAGCAACATATCCTGGCTACTAAAAAGTTTACTGAAGTCTGGCAACCTTGAGCACTTTGAAGTATCCACGTTTAAGGTGACATCGTCATTTCGCGGACTGCACTGTTTGACTACGGCTAATACAACATTCCAGGCGCATGCCAGAAGTTGCATCCCAGCCTATACACATTTGTAAGGGACATTTTGGGTGTTTGATGACTATATTCATCAGTGCTTTTCATATTTGATGTATCAGCCAACCGTGTTGGTTCATTTCAACGCTCAAGTGTGGCGTTGCAAGAGCAGAAACATGTGGACGTCATTTTAACAACATTACATTTGTACCTGTTTGTACTACATGACATCTGGCTTGCGCAAGGACATTTTATTAACTTCAATACTTCATCTGGGGCCAGAGCAACGTCGTACGGAACTGTTATGGGCTATATAGTGAGTCAGCAACAAAACGTACACATCGGTGTCGTCTGCAAGCAGAACTACACACTTTTGTTCATCAGAAGCAACCTCCATGGCTTGATGGGCGATTATGGTGTCTGCTTCCTCATGCGTCGTTGTCAGATCGAGTAGTTTCCTCACTGATCCTTTGCTCAATTCGACAATTTGATCATCAGTTGCTGCACTGAACTCTAGGACTTTGTCCACGTTGATAGACCCAGTATTTACCTTTACGGTTACGATATTAGCAATGGTTTCAGGGTGCTAATCAAGGATCTATACAGATCTCAGTATTTCCGTGAGAAGAAGCAACGATCGGCCATGACAGATTCTGCACATAAACCGACATAAAAATTCAAATAATGCAGAACTAAAGAAAAATGAAATGGCAAAAGAATAAGACAAGCTTTGCCGTCAAACTCACAACGATCGTCAATAGACAAATGCTTAATTCAAAATGACTTCAAAGAAAAAAAAAATCGGAAAGGTGAAAAGAAATTATGACGACTTATTTATAGCGGCCTCTCACCGGCAGAAAAGAGACGACAAGATAAAGGGCGTTGGTAATTTATCAATGCAGTATGACGTCGCTGATCCGAAGGAGTGCCTTATGGTTTCAATTTGACGTTTTCTTGAATACGCTTTTTATTAATTTATAAATGCTGTTCATAAAACGCTTGTTTTCAAAACACAAAAAGCGCCAAAAAACCAAACCAGTTTTGGGTCAACATGCACTTATTTATGCATTTAATAATGTCATTTGTGTCTACATGAGTAAAACGTCTAGTTTTTTCCCAGTTAATGTCGATTAAATATGGGAATTTTAACACCTAGGCTAGCTTGCGAATTGAAATTGGGTACCCCTTTTTTGCGACGAATATCTCCAATTGCTCAATTCTGTCAGGCGTCCAGTAAACGTTTTCTGAATCAGGATATGTCCCTCTATCAGAAACCAACGAGAACAAAGCCTTCATCCCTTCTACTTGTTAATTATATTAGTTTGAGAGCCCTGTGCGTTTAACCCTTTACCTAACATGGAAAGCAGACGACACTTGCAAAAAAAATTCTTGAATAACTAATTTTTTTCATTTTTTGTCTCAAAAACATAGGTTATGACCCCTCGTTGGAACGAGCTCGACGAGCTCGTTCCAACGAGGGGTCATAACCTATGTTTTTGAGACAAAAAATGAAAAAAATAATGAAACTTAATTGGCGATATTTGAGAATAGCGCTGGCCGGTTTTGGCCGTTACGTTGGGTAAAGGGTTAACACCATCGCGTACGTAAGGTTCGATGCAGTCTAGTTGTTAGTACCGCTAAACCATTGAAGATAACCCATTTCCCAAGTTTCACATTCCTGGAGTTTAGGTGCTGGGGACGCCCAAAACGCCCGAAAACCACTTGTTAGTACCGTTAAACTATTGAAGATAACCCATTTCCCAAGTTTCACATTCCTGGAGTTTAGGTGCTGGGGACGCCCAAAACGCCCGAAAACCACTTGTTAGTACCGTTAAACCATTGAAGATAACCCATTTCCCAAGTTTCACATTCCTGGAGTTTAGGTGCTGGGGACGCCCAAAACGCCCGAAAACCACTTGTTAGTACCGTTAAACCATTGAAGATAACCCATTTCCCAAGTTTCACATTCCTGGAGTTTAGGTGCTGGGGACGCCCAAAACGCCCGAAAACCACTTGTTAGTACCGTTAAACCATTGAAGATAACCCATTTCCCAAGTTTCACATTCCTGGAGTTTAGGTGCTGGGGACGCCCAAAACGCCCGAAAACCACTTGTTAGTACCGTTAAACTATTGAAGATAACCCATTTCCCAAGTTTCACATTCCTGGAGTTTAGGTGCTGGGGACGCCCAAAACGCCCGAAAACCACTTGTTAGTACCGTTAAACCATTGAAGATAACCCATTTCCCAAGTTTCACATTCCTGGAGTTTAGGTGCTGGGGACGCCCAAAACGCCCGAAAACCACTTGTTAGTACCGTTAAACCATTGAAGATAACCCATTTCCCAAGTTTCACATTCCTGGAGTTTAGGTGCTGGGGACGCCCAAAACGCCCGAAAACCACTTGTTAGTACCGTTAAACTATTGAAGATAACCCATTTCCCAAATTCCGCATTCCTGGAGTTTAGGTGCTGGGGACGTCCAAAACGCCCGAAAACCACTTGTTAGTACCGTTAAACTATTGAAGATAACCCATTTCCCAAGTTTCACATTCCTGGAGTTTAGGTGCTGGGGACGCCCAAAACGCCCGAAAACCACTTGTTAGTACCGTTAAACCATTGAAGATAACCCATTTCCCAAGTTTCACATTCCTGGAGTTTAGGTGCTGGGGACGCCCAAAACGCCCGAAAACCACTTGTTAGTACCGTTAAACTATTGAAGATAACCCATTTCCCAAGTTTCACATTCCTGGAGTTTAGGTGCTGGGGACGCCCAAAACGCCCGAAAACCACTTGTTAGTACCGTTAAACTATTGAAGATAACCCATTTCCCAAGTTTCACATTCCTGGAGTTTAGGTGCTGGGGACGCCCAAAACGCCCGAAAACCACTTGTTAGTACCGTTAAACTATTGAAGATAACCCATTTCCCAAGTTTCACATTCCTGGAGTTTAGGTGCTGGGGACGCCCAAAACGCCCGAAAACCACTTGTTAGTACCGTTAAACCATTGAAGATAACCCATTTCCCAAGTTCCGCATTCCTGGAGTTTAGGTGCTGGGGACGCCCAAAACGCCCGAAAACCACTTGTTGGTACCGTTAAACTATTGAAGATAACCCATTTCCCAAGTTTCACATTCCTGGAGTTTAGGTGCTGGGGACGCCCAAAACGCCGAAAACCACTTGTTAGTACCGTTAAACCTTTGAAGATAACCCATTTCCCAAATTCCGCATTCCTGGAGTTTAGGTGCTGGGGACGTCCAAAACGCCCGAAAACCACTTGTTAGTACCGTTGAACTATTGAAGATAACCCATTTCCCAAGTTCCGCATTCCTGGAGTTTAGGTGCTGGGGACGCCCAAAACGCCCGAAAACCACTTGTTAGTACCGTTAAACTATTGAAGATAACCCATTTCCCAAGTTCCGCATTCCTGGAGTTTAGGTGCTGGGGACGCCCAAAACGCCAGAAAACCACTTATAATTATACTTTCGCGTACGGCCACGATTTTCAGCTCGAATATTCGTCAATGCTCACTGGTCACCAAAACCTAACTTTAGAAACGATTTTTTCTGGCGTTTTTAGAAATGAAGGGCGTATTCCGTGCTCCAGGCCCGATTTTTACTTTCAAGTACACCTCTGCGTACGCCCGTGCAACTTGACGCGATATTAGCTCCATGTTCAGACATTCAGAAAATACTTCTTAACCCTTTACCTAACGTAACGGCCAAAACCGGCCAGCGCAATTCTCAAAAATCGCCAATTAATTTTCATTATTTTTTTCATTTTCTGTCTCAAAAACATAGGTTATGACCCCTCGTTGGAACGACCTTGTAACTTGGCACTGTTTTAAAATTCATGTCTTAACTTTTAAAAAACACATCTTAAGTAGCAAATATTCCTTGTATTTTTAAGTTTGCAGGTGATCCGTGGAGGGTGTTGTTGTGCTGGATTTGCCTACATTTTGAGACTGAGGGACGATCAGTTTGAGGTCGAACATCTTCTGAACCCCGGTTGTAAATACAAGGTGAACCGGGGGCCTCGAGGCACCCTCAGACATTTTGTCGATGTTTTGTGGCATGTCGGAAAAAATAGACCCTATTTTTGAAATTTGCAGAATAGGAGGGGAATTCATCACACGAATGGAAAAAGCATTTTTGAGTCAAAAGTTCCGACAAATAACAAGTGTGTGATGCCAAGACAGACAGTATAGATACGATTTGAAGCACTTTCAAATCATCCGGAAATTGTTTTCTTCTGTAGGAAAGTTTGGGACTCGCCCTTTATCTATTACCAGCTTCCCCTGTCATATATAAAGTGCAGAATGTTGATACCAATGGAACTCCATAAATAGAACGTAATACAAGAATGACTTCCTATTTAGTGACACAGTATCTATTTTATTCACTTATTTTCCCCATGGGAACACTGGGAAGTGAAAATATGACTGTGGTCACCAATGCCTGGGTTAGAATTCCTCTAAAATGACCAGCATTGGTATAACCGATTGACTGATCGACTTTATATCCATGTTAAAGTCGCGATTAGCCATTGTCCAGAAATGTATGACCTTAAACACCAGTAAAGAACAAACAAATAAATAAACAAATTTACTTATGCATGTATATTGGTGTTTCAGGTAAGATGTTTCAGGTAAGATGTAACAATGCAAAGACATTCTGCATGGATATCCTGAAACTCCAAGTGTGTGTGTGTTGGGGGGGGGGGGTGGGTGGGGGGGGGGGGGGGGGCTTTTCTGGACGGGTGAGTTTGTGGGGCCTTCCTTCCCCGGGAAAAGTTGAAAACATAACATTGACGTTTGTTTTAAAACCTTAGAGAAAGCACAGTTTTTCGACGGCAGACCAACTCTCTTTTTAAGATGGGGGGGGGGGGGGGGGGGGGGGGGGGGCGTGGCAGCATGGTTTAAGCTATTGAGAGTTGGATGCATAAATTACTGAGAATACTAGACAAAAGTGACTTGATTTGTATCATGTAGTGCAGTGTCCCATAAGGTTCGGAATTCTAGAGTGATATATAAGATAGAACACATCTCGGTATCGCTGCACTTAATTGCTGTCTGAGTACAGCATGGAACAGAAATTAAACTAAGCAGAAGAAGGTAAGTGGGCAGGACTCTACAGTGGCCATGGTATGAAATTAAGTTGCCTGGCTGCATGCAGATTTGTATGATGATCCAGAGTGAACGAATTATACTATAGTTCATAACCGAACTGAACTGAAGGGGGAACATAAGTACGTTATAGAAAAGCAGAGATTGTTTTTATTATTATTCACCCCCACCCCCACCCCCCATTATATTCCTCCTGTTTCCTCCATTCATTTAGCAAAGTCGGAGCAGTTTCTCAACTTACAACGAACATTCTCCGAATATGTAGTGAGAGATAGGTCCTTCATTTTCTTTTTGAATTGCGACCTGGTTTTGTTATGTGTATTCTGGTCAGTGGTATTCCACAACTCAAGGAACGTAAGGAGAGACGGGTCTGTTGAAAACTTTGTCCTTTGTTTAGAACGTTGCAATTTACCTGCCTGACTGGTTATCATGCCTGTTGTATTTGCATATTGCTGAAGCGTATTCTTAAATGATATAGGTAATCCGGGAACAGTGCCTGTTGAAAAAGAAAGATTGATAATGTGGGCTATTGGATCAGCTACTTGATATATTGTGCCTTTTACTATTCGTGGGGTAACTTTACATTTTTTACTTTGTTGGGGTGGACCGCGGAATTCGCTAACGGTAAGGATTACTTCTTATTTGTTTGTGGGCGAAATGAAGAAAGACTAATTGTTATTGTTGTTTTTTAGATTTATTTATTTATTATTTATTTATTGGTGTTTAAGGTCACATATTTCTGCACAATGGCTAATCATAACCATGACAGTTTTACGGGTGGAGGAAAGGGAGTACCCGGAGAGAACCACAGAGCAACGGCGAGCAACTGTCAGCTCCCCAACATACAAACTCCACACAAGCAGGGTTAGCAGTGGTTGAAGAGGGGTGCACCATCGACGTGCAGTACGCTTTAGTACACAACGCCACCGTGCCCCCACGTGGACAATGAGTGTGAAGTGTCTTGCACAAGGACACAACGCGGTTGCCGCAGGTGGGATTCGAACCGAGGACATCTCGGCTTGCAGCCTGCACCTCTACCTACTGACCCAGCGCCCCCCCCCCCCCCATGTTTTTTAGATATTCGAGTGTTGCCGACAGGTTGGATGTACTTGGTTAACCCTTTACCCAACGTAACGGCCAAAACCGGCCAGCGCTATTCTCAAAAATCGCCAATTAATTTTCATTATTTTTTCATTTTTTGTCTCAAAAACATAGGTTATGACCCCTCGTTGGAACGAGCTCAACGAGCTCGTTCCAACGAGGGGTCATAACCTATGTTTTTGAGACAAAAAATGAAAAAAATTAGTTATTCAAGAATTTTTTTGGCAAGTGTCGTCTGCTTTTCATGTTAGGTAAAGGGTTAAAACAACCGTCGAAATGAGAAATAAATTCACCGTATGCAGTGTTTGTACAGCTCAACCGAAGACATCTTCAAAGTCACAGTCATGTAAAAGTGTCTTGAAATAATCTACATTTTCCTTTTTAAATGTTCGTTCAAGGCTTTGTTTTTCTAGCTTGAGTGAGTTTCCAATGTAAAAAGTAGCAAAGTACTCACTCACGCCCATGATTAAAATACCAGCAGAAACACAGTTAGCATTGTTACGGAATATATGATCTATTAATGTTGGAAATGTTTCTGTCATTCTTATCGGCCTTGTGATAAAGGGCATAAAAGCGGAAAAGTTGATGTTGAAGTCTCTCATAACAAATACGCTTTTTATTTCCCTGGCTCAGTTTTTCATAAAGATTTAATAGTATGGATAAAAAGGTCAAGATCCCCTTTGGGTGCGGTGTTAGGCCGATAGATAATCTCAATAATATATTTTTGTTTTAGGAAATGTTTCTTATTATAAACAAGGATTAAAATACACGTGGAACAAAAACCGACAAGTATTCCCAAATTTGGAAGGGGGCGTTATTTTTAACAAATAAGCTTACTTCACCCCTACCATCGTCATCAATGAGACGGCATTGAGTCATTGAAGTACGACAACCATCAAGCTCATAGGTGATACTGTTATGAACAGAAAACGTTTCCGTTAGGCCAATAAAATCAAAAAAGGTTATCATTGTCCGGTAAATCACAGAGCAAGTTTTTGAGTTTGTCCCAGTTGGCATTTATGCTTCTATCATTTAGATTTGAAAAGGTTAGCTTTTTAATGGCATGCGTTCCTGGAACCTTTTCTGTGGAATGATAATCACAACTCTGGTTTTCAATCAGGAAGGGTGAGCTTCACAAATCATCATTATTTTTACCGGTAGTGTCGTTGTAGGTTACAATAAAATCATCCATGTCCTCACTCTGGACCTTGTCAAGCTGAATTAGCCATGATCTAATAGGTTAACGTGATCCAGTCAACAATCATGGCGGAGTGAGACTAGCTTTTCATCGTGGTAGAAAAATTTGTTGTTTCGTGAGCTTCAGTGGTTCGACTTAACTTTTCCGGTGGTTATATGACGGATACTTCTATCTTTGTTTAAATAATTAGCTGTTTTGTTACTTAAGCTACTGAGGAGGCGTTGCTGATCCGTTTTGTTGGAGTCGGTATTTCGTGTCACCTTCATTCGTTGTATTCAACACTGGCTTGCCTAACAAATAGTTGTCTAGATCGATGTCGAGTGCAAAACGAAGTCAACCGTTTAGTTCAACGTCTAGTGCCGATGAGAGCATGAACAGTGACAGTAGAACCAAGCTTCCTAAAGGAAAGAAAGGTGACCCCCCAGAGGCCAAAATGAGGAAAAGTTCTAGTCAGTCCTCCATCAAGTCATTCGCGGCAACTTCTGATAAGGTACATTCCGACAAGACAAAGGTAAAGCGGTCTGATAGTCAGCATTTTGAATCAATTTTAACAGCCATCAACGAGAAGCTGGAGAATCTAGTGACTGTACAACATCTTGATGAAGCCTTGAAACCACTTGTCACCGAGGAATCACTAAATACCCTAATCACCCAAATGACATGTGATTTTGACAAGAAAATAGCCCAGATGGATCAGGCCTTCGAATCAAAGTTCCTTGATCTGAATTCTGAAAACGAGAACTTGAAGAAAGAACTCTCAGAACTGAAAGAGAAAGAGAGTAGCAGCTGTATCAAAATTTCTAAGTTAGACCAGGAAATACTTATGCTCAAACAACAACAGAATCAGTTGGAGCAATATTCTAGAAAGGATAGTGTTAGAATAATTGGTTTGGAGGGTGATAGTGCTGGGGAATCTATCGGGGATTGTGCTCAGAAAGTGGTGGATATGTGTAAAAAACATCTAAAAGTTCCAGTTGAGGTGAAGGATATTAGTATTGCTCATAGGCTAGAGGTTTTCAATAAAAACCAAAAGAGTCCAAGGACTATGATTATCAAGATTATCGCTAGGAAAACTAAAACAGATGTGGTTAAAGCTAGAAAAGTGCTTAAGGGAAGTGGCATCATAATCAGGGAGGACCTTACTCAGTATAATCAAAAACTTCTGAGAGAAGCTAAGGATAAATCAACAGTGTCAGACTCATGGTCCTCTGATGGGAAGATATTCATTAAATATTCTTCTGATGGGTCCAAAAAGATTATCAAATCACTCGCTGATATATGACTTCCCTATCGCTACACTTCTGATACCAAATGAAACTGTACGTCCTGATTGATTCAAAGCTTAGCTATAGTTCCTACCTGACAGCTATCTTTTGCTTACTTATGCCCCAACTCACAAGGTGTGATTTTTTTGTAACATATGACAATCATTTGGTTTGGGACAATGATTACTTGCTTTCCTACAATACCTAGCTAACTGCTTACTTAAGTGCCCCCCCCCCCCCCACACACACACACCCAACCAAAATTGTTCTGCTTACTTATGCCCCAACTCACAAGGTGTGATTTATTTGTAACATATGACAATAATTTGGTTTGTGACAATGATTACTTGCTTTCCTACAATACCTAGCTAACTGCTTACTTAAGTGCCCCCCCCCCCCCCTCACACACACACCCAACCAAAATTGTTCTGGTCCATTGGTTCACAGCTTCAATCAGGTGGTATGAGACTGTGAGCCATTGGATCAGAATAATGTACATCTGTACTAAAATACCTCACACACATCCAACCAAAATTATTCTGATCCATTGGTTCACAGCTTCAATCAGATGGTATGAGGCTGTGAACCATTGGATCAGAATACTGCACATATGTACTAAAATACCTATTGAATTGCTTACTTATGCCCCTGAAGCTGATCCAATGGTTACCTATGCCATGCCCCCCCCCCAAAAAAAAGAGAAAGCACATTGTGTGATTAATTTGTAACAGATAACAATTTGTTGCTTTATGGCACTGGGGTCACTTGGTGAAGCCGTATGATCAGAATGACTTAAACCTGTGCTAACATACTTGATGAATTGCTTACTCATGCCCCCACCAACCCACATGGTATCTTTTATCTGTTGCAGAAGACACTCATTTGGTTTGGGGCACTGATCCAATGCTTTGCTACAATACCCAGTTAGCTGCTTACTTAAGCCCCCACCCAACCAAAATGTATGGATTATTTGTAACTGAAGACAATCAGTTGGGATGAAGCTGTAACAACCCGTTGGTATGGAACTGTGAACCATTGGACCAGAATAATACACACATGTACTAACATACCTAGTGAACTGCTAACTTATCCCCCCCCCCCAAAAAAAAAGCACATTGTGTGATTAATTTGTAACAGATAACAATTAGTTGGTTTAGGGCATTGGGGTCACTTGGTGAGGCAATATGATCGGAATGATTTAAACCTGTGTAGCAGGTTTGGGTCATTCTGATCATGTGGCTTCGCCGAGTGAAGCCATATGTGAACCACTGACCAGAATAATGCACACATGTACTAACATACCTAGTGAACTGCTAACTTATCCCCCCCACTCCCCCCAAAAAGCACATTGTGTGATTCATTTGTAACAGATAACAATTAGTTGGTTTAGGGCATTGGGGTCAATTGGAGAAGCCATATGATCAGAATGACTTAAACCTGTGTAGCATGATGCCAGAATGAATTAAACCTATTTTAACATACTTGATGAATAGCTTACTTCTGCCACCAACCACCCACAAGTTGTAGCCTATTTGTAACAGATGATCAGAGTGAGTTATACCTGTGCTTACATACTTGATAAATTGCTTACTTATGCCCCTACCCAACCACCCACATGGTGTGGTCTATCTGTAACAGATGATCAGAGTGAGTTATACCTATGCTTACATACCTGATGAATAGCTTACTTCTGCCCCCAACCACCCACAAGGTGGACCAGAATAATGCACACATGTACTAACATACCTAGTGAACTGCTAACTTATCCCCCCCCCCCCAAAAAAAAGCACATTGTGTGATTCATTTGTAACAGATAACAATTAGTTGGTTTAGGGCATTGGGGTCACTTGGTGAAGCCGTATGATCAGAATGACTTAAGCCTGTGTAGCATGGTGTCAGAATGAATTAAACCTATTTTAACATACTTGATGAATAGCTTACTTCTGCCACCAACCACCCACAAGTTGTAGTCTATTTGTAACAGATGATCAGGGTGAGTTATACCTGTGCTTACATACTTGATAAATTGCTTACCTATGCCCCTACCCAACCACCCACATGGTGTGGTCTATCTGTAACAGATGATCAGAGTGAGTTATACCTGTGCTTACATACTTGATGAATAGCTTACTTCTGCTCCCAACCACCCACAAGGTGTAGTCTATTTGTAATAGATGATCGGAGTGAGTTATACCTGTGCTTACATACTTGATAAATTGCTTACTTATGCCCCTACCCAACCACCCACATAGTGTGGTCTTTTTGTAACAGATGATCAGAGTGAGCTATACCTGTGCTTACATACTTGATAAATTGCTTACTTATGCCCCTACCCAACCACCCACAAGGTGTGGTCTATTTGTAACAGATAATCAGAGTGAGTTATACCTGTGCTTACATACTTGATAAATTGCTTACTTATGCCCCAACCCAGCCACCCACAAGGTGTGGTCTATTTGTAACAGATGAGCAGAGTGAGTTGTAGCTGTGATTACATACTTGATAAATTGTTTACTTATGCCCCTACCCAACCACCCAACAAGACTTATTTTTAACAGATGGCAATTAGTTGGGTTGAAGCTTAATGATCATTTTTTGAAGCTTTATGCTCTGAAAGATTCACAATCCCCCCCCCCCCCCCAACCAACAAGGTGTGATTCATTTGTAACCGTTGACACATTTGAAGCATGGCAGTAACTTGATGATGGAAATGCTAATTAAGCTAGTGATTTCCTTACTTATCCTCCACCAAGTACTACTTGTAACAAACGACAATCAGTATAAACAAACCTAGTAAACTACTTACTTATGCCCCCACCCACCTATAAGGTGTGATTTACTTGTAAGAGCTGCCAATCATGTGGTTTGAAGCAGTGTGATCACTTGGCGAAGCCCTGTGATAAAACTGATTTAAACCTGTGCTAATATACTTGATGAATTGCTAAATAATGACCCCACCCACTCACAATGTGTGGTTTATTTGCACAGAAAGCAAGCTACTGAATTACCTTCTTGTCCCCCTGATCAATGAATGATACAAACCTATGTCATCAAAGTTAGGGAAATAATTACTTAGCCCCCCCCTTCCCTTCAACTACGTACAGAATCTGTGTATTTGTAATGGACAACTAGTTGAATTTGAAATAATGTGATCACTTTGTGAAGCCTTATGGTCAGAATGAATTCAACCTGTCCTATGATGCACTGTGAATTGTTTCACTTATGCGGTTATGTGGCATTTCTGTAACAGACGGGTGATAATATAATTTATTGGTTTGAAGCAGTAAAACCAGAATTGACCAGTATGATACAAACCTGCCCTATCAAACCCGATGAATTGCTTAATTAGGCCCCCACTCACCAACAACGTGTGGTTTATTTGTAAAAGGTCGTTCACTTTTGCCCCCAGAATGCTGCTTCATGTAACTTACTGTTATTGTTGACACATTTTAAAAACAATCCATGTATTATTGGATTTCATCCAAGGAACAAAACATAAGTTTATTAATAACGAAAAAAAAAATGTATTGGTGACTCATTTCAAAAGCATTTCATGTAGCATTGTATTTATTCCAAGGAACTAGACAAAAGTTAGTGAAAAACGGAAAACATTTATTATCCTGTGTTCCGTGACGCACTTCATTTGCCTCACAAAGCTCACATTTTTCCTCATTACTTCGGGGACACATTCTCGTGACTTGCCTGTATTTTATACTACTACCTGACTCAGCTTGCTCCTATTCAATAAATGGGGTCAAATTACGTTCTGATTCTCAGATTCAAAGTAAAAAATTGGATAACATATTATTAGCAGACACGGGACTTTACGGCTCTATAGATTGAAAACTACAGTGGCTGTACTTTTCGGGGGCTATAAATATACCTTTTTCTATAAATATACCTTTTTCTGTATACTATATCTTTCGTCTGGTGAATCAGTCTCGTATCAAAACATGTTGATATCGTCCCATAATATGATGGTAAATAGGTCACTGTCTCAATAAATATTTTCTTGAAACACACGAGGCCGCATGGTCAAGTGAAATGGTGTGTATCGATGAGGTAAGATATACAGTTGTATTCAAAATGTTTGTCTCGGTGAACAAGATAGATTTGAATACGTACCCTGTGCCACAGAACACACCAACCTTAAAAATTCATTGTAGTATCAATTTACTTATGTCAACAGTTTAATGAAAAAAAACAAAAAAAACTTCGGTTTGAATGGTCTACACCGTCCGTCATTCACCTTTGCGCATTAATTAAGGTGTTGTGTGAGTCGCGGGAGGTTTGGCTTCGGGATGGGTGGCATGCCGTTTTCTATGCCGTCAAGGATTTGCACTATATTGGATTTTTTCATTCTTATTGGTTCAAAATAGCCAAGAATTGTCCATAAATATAGATGTACAAAGTCGTAGTTTATTATTTGTGTTGATCTTGGACGGTATCGAGGGTAGTCTGTTGCCTGGTTTTCGGGCCAGATTTCCATTACTTATATAGCTCCTTGCACTATTATTTTCTCCCCTAAATATCCCCGTGGTTTGACTTTCTGTCTTTAAACAAACACATGTTGAACACATAAAAATACCACTTTCGTTCTCGGAGAAAATAAGGAATGTGTTATACTGCCATGAAATTCAATACCCTGTTTTTGCCGTTGTTGCTCATAGCGTTAATTCGACTTGTATATACCAAACGTTACCACGACCAAAGTACAATGAAACCTTTTCACATAATACTAGTAAGTATACTTTCTGTCCCACTTCTGCCATTTTCAGAATTCATTCATACCAGCACCAATAAGAATGAGTTTCCAAGCTCAGCGTATGAGTCTTTATCCTTCACTCTTATAAAATCTGCTTATATTGTACCATGTACAGCAATTTCTGCGACTGTGATACTGGGTAAGTTCTCCATAAAAATATGGCGGGTAGCATAACCTTGGACGAGATCCAGACGGGGGCAGAATATGATTTTATTAATCAGTTCAACAGCAGAATATCAACCGGAGACGTCGAAGACACCCCCTTCCAATACCTTAGCGGGGAGTGTGAATATTATTCACCGGATAACCTCCGCCCTCAGTGTGCAGGTATGAATAATACATTCTCCATCTTCCATATCAATTGTCAAAGTATTTGCGCTCATTGGGACTCACTGAATGAACTTATGCTTAACATGCAGGAATCTGGCCATAGTTTTGATATTATTGGTTTAACTGAGATTTTTCAAGTCCACCCAGCTACGTCTTATACGATAAATGGATATCAACCACTTCTCAGCAAATGTCGCCCTTCTGGAGACGATGGTCGAGGTGGAGTCGGTATCTTTATTAAAGAAGGTATTGACTTCAGAATTCGTGACGATTTATCAGTGTTCATTCCCCATGTCTTCGAATCTCTATTCATCGAAGTCAGGGTCGATAAGACTGTAAAGGTCATTGGAATTATTTATAGACCAAATACCCCACCAAAGACGGACATGGATATCTTTATGACAAAAATAAACCTAATAACTGATATATTAAATAACGAAAATAAACTTTCTATATTATGGGTGATTTTAATATTGACCTATTGAAAATCGAATCTCATAAAAAAACCGAAGAATTTATAAATTCAGTGTTCAGTCAAGGGTTTCTCCCACTTATAACTAAACCGACCAGAGTAACAAGTTATTCGGCGACCATCATTGATCACATTTACTCAAATAATATCTTATCCACATCATCATCTGGCATAGTCCTGACTGGCGTAGCTGATCACTTTGGTATCTTTTATATAGAAAACAAAGAAAATAAAGTTATTCCTACCCCGAAATATCGAAGAATAATTAATCCAGAAAACATTGAACATTTCAAATCACTGCTGTCGGAATGTGATTCTCTTCCGTAATGGAGTTGCGCTGTCCAAACGAAGCCTATAACACATTCATGGATATTTATCAGAGTGCATTCGACGTAGCTTTTCCTAGGACAAAAATTATCCCGAACAATAATAAACTTGAACATAAGCCATGGATGTCTAAGGGTCTCCTTATTTCGTCAAAAAATAAAAGAAAATTTTACCACAAGAAGCTGAAATCTCCCACAGATCAAAATATCCAAAATTATAAAAATTACTGCAGAATATTCAACCGTGCCAAGAAACAATGTAAAGCAATTTATTACAAAAAGATCCTTGCAGAAAACAAAAATGATTTGCGTAAAACTTGGAAAATACTCAACGAAACTATAAATAAGGTAAGACATGTGTCTAAACTTCCTTCCTTCTTTATCCAAAATAACAAAGAAATATCTGACCCATGCGAAATCGCAAGGGAATTTAATGATTTTTTTTATAAATATAGGAGCTATCACCTGTGAACAATTAAAAACAATCAATACCTCGACTTCGGATTACATGAATGGACAATTCCAGAATAATTTATTTCTAGAACCGACCTCAACGTTTGAAATTATTAACGTTGTAAAATCAATGAAATCCAAAACAAGCACTGACTGCGATAATATCAGCTCGGATCTTCTGAAACAAACAGTAAATATCATTGCGACCCCCTTGACACACATAATCAATAACTCATTCACTGATGGCATAGTGCCCGACAAAATGAAAATTGCTAAAGTGACCCCCATTTATAAATCTGGGGACGTACATAAATTCACGAACTACAGACCAATTAGTGTCCTGCCAACATTTTCCAAAGTTCTAGAAAAACTTATGGCGGTCAGAATCATTAGTTTCCTAGACAGATTTGAAATCTTATACCAACATCAATATGGATTTAGAAAAAAACATTCAACAGTCCATCCAGTTCTCAACTTCTAAAACAAGTCGCTGAGGAAAATAACAAACACACCAAAGACCTCACATTAGCGGGTTTCCTGGATTTAACAAAGGCATTTGATACTATAAACCACGAAATTTTAATTAAGAAATTAGATTATTATGGGGTGAGGGGAGTCACCAATGCCTGGTTCAAAAGTTACTTATCAAATAGAAGACAATTTGTTGTTTTTGGTGAAAATAAATCTGATCTGGCGCAAATAACGTGTGGAGTCCCACAAGGCTCGATATTAGGTCCCATTTTATTTTTATTATACATTAATGACATTTGTAATTCCACTTCTCTAAAACTCCTTTCATTTGCAGACGACACTACTGCGTATTCATCAGGCCCTAACGTGAATAACTTGACAAGTTATATGAACAGGGAATTACGTAAATTATCCGAGTGGTGTGCCACTAATCGTCTAGTTATAAATGCTAACAAAACAAGATATATTGTATTTAACCCGACTATGAAGAAAATAGAAACTTTGCGAGAAAACGTCTGTATTGACAGTGAGAAAATAACAAGAGTGGGTGTTGAACAAATCGAATAATCTGTGAAATTTCTTGGGGTCAACATTGATGATAAGCTATCATATAAAGTCCATATATCTCAACTATGCTCAAAGATCGCGCGAGCAAATTATGCCCTAAGTAAGGTCAAATCCATTCTTCCACATGATGCCTTGAGAACTCTTTACTTTGCCCTTGTTCACAGTCACTTGATCTACGGAATTCATGTTTGGGGTAACTAATAATAAAAGATTCAATGCCCACACCGACCCTCTGTTTTTTAGGGACCGTATCCTCAAGGTTAGTGATTTATTTACACTTCATGCTGCATTGTTCATCTACGACTGGAAAACATTAAACCTTCCAGCCTCATTTGATGATTACTTCACGTACGTTGACAGTCATACGCACAGAAATACGAGACAGTCTTCGCTTCTACACGTAAGAAGAACTAGATCTCGATCACTAGAGATGTTTCCATTGTACTCGTACCCAAAAGTGTGGAACGAATTAGATACGGAACTTCGTCAGTTCGATAATAGAAATTTATTCAAAAAAAATTTGGCTTTCAAGCTCTTAGTTTCATATTCTGACTGCGTTGAATGTAGCAACCCTTACTGTCCAGACTGCTCTCTGTAATTATAAATCAATGGACGGGTTCTTTGACATACCTGATCAAGGAAACCGCTTGTGGGACTTCGTCAAAAATAATTGTTGCCTATTTAATGTCTGCCGTACCTGAACTTTAAGTTGAGTGTCGTTTTTGCCTTTGTCTGGTATCTCGTCTAACTTGGCTTCCCTGCCCTTTTTATATTCGTAAATTCGAAGGTGATTAGATAATAAACCATTTCTATTTGTAACGAACTCCTTTTATACTAACCCTTCTATAAAGGCGGTGCATATTTGTGCTAACGACATGTGACCCAACTTTCAGATTTCTCAAATGAGAAAGTCTTTCCAATTTGAGAAATAGGAACACCAACAATGGCTTCCATCTTGAGTTGCACCTCATAAACTGGAGCTGGTGCCATGATTGTTAAAATCTGTCGGCCTATGGTACATGGCGCCGTTCAAATCATTGTTGTACTCAAAATTAATTACTTCGTTACTCAGCTCTAATCTGCAGATATCAGTCAAATTGACCTATTATTATTGTGAAATTCTTGTTTAGTTGGTAGGGTAAGCCAGGTTTTTTTGAAAACACTTCTCTTACCAGTTCACAGTCGCCTACTTTATTTTCAGTTTGCTGTACTTCAGTCTTAAGTTTTGAGGGTTCAAAGGGAAGACGAAGCCTGGTATGAATTGAATTAAATTTAATGTAACTTAGTTCTTGTTTTTAGGGTGATGGCAGGTAGACAGCCAATCTGGTTATGCCATCTCCCAGCACATATTATGTTTTTCTTTATATCAAACGTATTACTCTGTATTATACAAATGCTGCTGAATAAAGTATTTATCTATCTATCTATCCAGTTTGCTTTCTGCTAGATTTGGTAGTTATTATTATTATTATCGCGTTTACCTCTGAACCAAGTAAACATTGGAAATCCGCCGATCGACTTCTTTCAAGCACAGATTATCATACATCAGCAACGTCACCCCAAAGAGGGTGGTGGTGGGGGGGGGGGGGGGGGTGGCGTTCTGATTGAGCCGAGTTTTGAAAATAAACACAGTATATAAACACTATTCAGTGTAGTTGTGTCACTCTGTAATACGATGTAAAAGCTACCCAAATTCACGGGGGTGGTTTTTGCTCTCACAATACTAGGAAACTTGTCGAACAAATGGAATGGATTAAATACCGAGTTGCCTTATGGGAAAGAATATATACTACTCAAAGTTTGCAAAGCACGAAATATATTGACACATCATTGTGAAATTTGCTTGTGACATATTTGCGATATTTTTGGTGGATATGATTGAGGAATGTAATGTGGTCTCCAGTGCTTACATTAGCTCTCTTGACAGGCAGACGTTTCGTGACAAGTCATGGAAAGCATGTACCCCTTGATTTTCATGATGTTTTCGTGTACTGTCTACATGTACATGACGTGTGTAGGGTATTCAGTCTTCATTTCAACACAAACCCTTGTGATTTAATGCTTGAATATAGCAAATGCAAATGTAAGAAGACATTTGTCTGAAGCAGAAATATGGCGGGCTGTATGGATGGTGGAGCAAGGGGCTACCCATCGTCAGGTTGGTGAAGCCCTTGTTGTGCACCATACGGTGATCACCAGAGCCTGGGCAAGATTTCAGTAGTATGGCACACCAGTAAGACAACATGTGGTGGCAGAGACAGGGCAACATCTGCAGCTGAAGACAGGTTTTTGATCATTCAGGCCCGTAGGAACCGCTTTGCCACAGCAACCAGCTTTGCAGTGACCTTCAGGATGCATCCGGGGTAAATGTTTCGACGCAGACTATCCGGGCAAGGTTGTACGAATGTGGTCTCCGATCGAGAAGACCATGTATTCGCATTCCTCTGTCCCAGAACCACCGCCAGGCACGATATGAATGGGCCATGGACCACGTTGGATGGACCAGAGAAGATTGGCGACCTGTCCTTTTTACAGATGAGCCAAGGTACTGCCCAGACCACACAGATGGGTGTTCTGGGGTATGGAGAAGTCCCGGAGAGCGGTTCCAAGCAGCCAACATTGCTGAGCATGACCGCTATGGTGGATGGTCAGTCATGGTCTGGGCGGCATTCATAGGGATGGACGTACAGAGCTCTGTGTCCTTGAACGTGGTACATTGACTACACAGCTGTATATTGATGAGATCCTGGATGTCCACGTCAGATTGCATGCAGGTGCAGTGGATGATAGATTCATTCTGATGGACGATAATGCCAGTCCTCATGTTGCTCATGCTGTCTGGGAGTACCGACAGAGGGAGGGGATTGAGCGTTGGGACTGGCCAGCAAGATCCCCTGACCTCAATCCAATCGAACATGTCTGGAATGAGTTGCAGCTTGCAATTTCAGCCCGTCCAGTCCAGCCAAGATGTGTCCAGGAGCTTGGTGCCATGCAGGTCCAACAATGGAACAACATCCCACAAAGGGCCACCAGGAACCCGATTGGGAGCATGAGAAGGCGTTGTCAAGCTGTAATTAACAGTAATGGGCCTCATACTCGATATTGAACCCATACCAGTTCGCTCCTTCAACTTTTTGGCAAATTTGAAAAATTTCCTCTTTTACCAATAATATCCATTTTCCATGGTTATAGTATTCAATTGCTAAAAAATAATGTCAAACACAAATAAAATCTTAATTTCTGTACTTAAAGCATTAAAGATATAATTAAATAAAAAATATATACACTTTTCATCACAATATTTCAACTAAAACGTAAAACAGGTAGTTGAATATCCTTGGTGCTTAGCAAACTTTTTGAGTAGTATATATATTATTGGTAGGAAAAGAGGCTTAATGTTGAGACATATGGGAATAAACAGAGCGTAATCGCTTGACTGGACTGGTTACGTGAAATAATTCATGAGAGGTGAGGGACGTTGTAGAAACACGAGTGCGCGAATGCGCACGAGTGTTTTACAATATAGTCCCTCCCCTCAAACCCCTCATTGGAACGAGCTCGTCGAGCTCGTTCCAATGAGGAGTCATAACCTATGTTTTTGAGACAAAAAAATGAAAATAATAGTTATTCAAGAAGTTTTTTTGCAGGTGTCGTCTGCTTTTCATGTTAGGTAAAGGGATAAAAAAAACAAAAAAACAATGAAGTCCTCATTACACCCACGGCAAAGCGTCTTCGTTCGAGCGCACGGATACATGACAGAATTGTTGTTTGAATAATTCACTTGTGAAGTTATCGTTTATAATTAAACCCGGAAATCCCAGTAGATCACACTTTGGAAAGTAATAAAAAGAGGTCTGCTGACGAGTGAGATAGAAATCATTAATAGAAAAATATAGTAATAAAATAAAGAAAAAAAAAATCTGGTGTTTTTCTTTTTTCTTTATTGTTAACCCTTTACCTAATTTGAAAAGCAGACGACACTTGCAAGAAAAAATCTTGAATAACTAATTTTTTTCATTTTTTGTCTCAAAAACATAGGTTATGACCCCTCGTTGGAACGAGCTCGACGAGCTCGTTCCAACGAGGGGTCATAACCTATGTTTTTGAGACAAAAAATGAAAATAATAGTGAAAATTAATTGGCGATTTTTGAGAATAGCGCTGGCCGGTTTTGGCCGTTACGTTGGGTAAAGGGTTAAGAGATAGTGGTTCACGGCATTCCACAAAAACCTTAAATCTCAGGTCACACTGCCGCGGATCAGGGCTATGGATTGGTACGGTTTCGAACTCGTGGTTATTCTTGGAGAAGACCGTGGTGAGGGAGGGGTGGGGATGGGGGGGGGGGGGGGTGTCGTGGACAACCTTGTTCTACCTTGAACAACCTTGAGTATCTATAGAATAATCGGCACTCACGACGATAGTTTTGAAATGTTCAAAACAATCGTGGTGCTGCTACGAAATTTTTCACACAGTAGCGAATTCGTAAGTCAATCGTGGGTATTCGTAAGTCCACCGTAAGAGCGTTCTGTGGTAATTCTTGGGATCTCATATTGTCCTACAACAGGTGTTCTTAGCAGCCAGGGTCTCACCCAATGTCTTCTGTTCCTCTCTCCACTTCGCCTTCTTCGCCTTCTGTTTTCAATCATTCTGATTTTGGCTCGATCATGTTCATCAATGTTTTGTTGTAAATGGGCCACGTGTTGAGCAAATTGAAGTCTTTGAAGAGGTGTCCGGGACATTTTTGAACAGTTTTTAAAATGTTTTCATAAATGTTTACTGTTGAGTAGCTTGCGGCTGAATGACTGCTAACCAACTTTTCGTAACCTTTTATACCGAATTGTCCTTGAATCGTGATGACTCGTGATGAATCTTGACCAATCTTGGTTGTTCTTGACTCAACGTCAGTAATCTTCATTAATCCTGGGACAGTCGTAAGCGACACGTGAATAATCGGCTGCAATCGTTGACATTCTGGAGTATCCGTAGAGTAATCGGCGTTTATCGTGTAGCAATCACCAGTATTCGTAGGGTATTCTTAACCCGATCGTAGCATAATCGTAGCCGAACCGTACAATACCGTACTAAATTGGACAAATCGTGATGATTGGGCTGCCGATCGGTGATTAATCGTACCAAAACCATGAATATTCATAACCTCCCCGTAGAAAAAAACGTCGAACAAAGAAATCGCGGAGATCTTATCAAGAATCGTCCGGATTGCCGCGTCCGCGGTTGATCAAGGTTAATCGGCTTCATCCGTGGCATTATCCTTGACAGTGTGACCTGGGCTTAAGTCGTTTATTTATTTGGTGTGGAAGGTCACATATTTCTGCACAATCGCTGATCATGACCACGACAGTTTGACAGGTGGAGGGTTCTGGAGTACCCGGAGAGAACCACCGAGCAACGGCGCGCAACTGTCAGTTCCCCAACATACTAACTCCACACAAGCAGTGTTTGCATTGGATGAAGACAGGTGTACCATCGACGTGCAGTACGCCTTAGCACACCACTCCACCGTGCCCCCACATGGGCAATGGGGGTGAAGTGTTTTGGCCAAGACACAACGCGGTTGCCGCAGGCGAGATTCGCACCGTCAACCTGTCGGTTTCTAGCCTGCACCCTCTACCTACTGAGTCACCGCGCCCCCGCTTAAATCGTTTAAGGGCCTGTATTGGTTCGGGGAAGTGTTCAGCAGTATTTCACCTCGCACGTTTAGTGAAGCTTATTAGAAGGACATCGTGGCTGATTCTCATAATTATTGCACAAATCGGGGGCGAAGTACCAAATTCTTCTAAAAAATGTTTTGAGCACGCAGAGTGGAGAAGAATGTGTGCGCATTCACAAGTCAGCATAACAGATACCATTCCGTGTAATACGGTATCCAAATAGTAATGACAAAGGAGCCAGTCACAGATTGCTGGCAAATGGAATTCACGCATGGATCGTTTATTATCTCCAACGCAGAGTTTTATGTATACACTTTTACCAAATCAGGTCAGTGTAGTAATTCAGACTCGATTTATTTATATATTCGTGTTTAAGGTCTGCACAGTGGCTGATCATGACCAAGTCAGACTCGATGTTCTCGGATCTGTTAATCAGGGCATGAAAATCAATCAATAATACACATTTTCACCTGAACACATTTTTGTGTTAAGGGCCTGTACAAGTAATGAAATTTTGTTTATTTTGAACATTCTCACCTCTGATATTCCTTCAATTCAAATTAAATATACACAAAATGTATATCAAAATGAAGGTTGGGACATATAGAACACGAAACACATGTGTAATCAACTCATAGAGTCGACTGTAGCCACCACTGGTCCCTGTAAATCTTCTGCCGTATTCGCACCAGAACTGATAATTTAATAATATTTCACGAAAACAACTTGTGGCCAAATGTGCTTTACATATCCAAGAACAAAGCTAGGGGATAAAAATTCTTCAAAACACGGCGACAGAGCTGCATTTGGGAAAATTCCAAAGCCTTTACTTTTGTTTACGTATGAGTATACTTTCGATTTCCGGTCGACGTCATCGGACAGAAAAAGCATGTAAAAACAACGCCATCTAAAATCAAATAATGAAAAAGATTGCCTTCATACAGTATACTGTTATTAGATAGAGATTGCACAGTTGTCATATTCAATGCAAGGTATCATGATACCTGTTGAAATTTCTTAGAATTACAATTTTGTTTTTCGATGGAAATTCGTGGTAACGAGTGATTTGCGCATGTCTGTCGAGCATGGAAACCATCTTCAATGAAAAATACAGACATTGTTGTCCTTTTCCAAAATACAGTCCTGTCGCTGTATTCGAAAGTGTTTTGAATGCCTAGCTTTGTTCTTGGATATATGAAGCACATTTGGCCACAAGTTGTTCTGATGAAATATTATTTTATTATCAGTTCTGGTGCGAATAGGGTAGCAGACTTCCAGGAACCAGTGGTGCCTACAGTCGACTCTATGAGTTGATTACACATGTGTTTCGTGTTCTATACACCCCAACCTTCATTTTGATGTATAATTTGTGTATATTTAATCTGAATTTGAGGAATATGAGAGGTGAGAATTTCAAAATAAACAAAATTCCATTACTTATATAGGCCCTTAAGGCGTGTGTTGTAATGATAATTATGCTGAATAGTATCGTGAGTGTATCGATGTAGGGGTTACAATACAGTGTTTTTTCCCATTGACGACAGTACTAATCTTTCCTCCTCTCCCCATCTCATCAAGCTGATTTGGGCAAAAACAACCATCTATCCATTTAGTTTATCATCTCATGAAAAAAATATACTAAAAAAAATATAGGTCGCCATGTGAATTTTGCCTTTAAATTTGAAGCTTCCTGTACTCGAGTCCAGTTTCGCACTGAATGAAATAGACATATTTTTACCTACCCCCACCCAATTTTTATCTTCTCTCACACATTTCAGAAGACAATTGTCACCAATATTTTATATCTTTTCAAAAACATGCACTTCAAAATTTTATTCACACTTACAAGCTCTGTTCATTTTCCACCAAATCCGATAATTCCAGGAACCTTTATCCTCCATTAAAGGTTGGGGTGCAAATCGGGGTGCAAACCGCTTGAGGCGCCGTTTGCACGAAAACATTATATTGTAACCTATGGTCTCAAAAAGAGTTTTTCGAACTATCATGCCCAGAGAGAGAGAGAGAGAGAGAGAGAGAGAGAGAAGAGAGAGAGAGAGAGACCAGTAATTCGGATTTCCTAATAAGGCTCATATATTCTTATTGTGGAATTCTCCGGGGGCAAGGTAACAAAACACTGTTGCCCTAGGCATGATACTGGGATTGTATTTTGAGACCCTGGAATCCCTCTCAATAGCACTGATTTTTCAAAACCTCCGGGAAAAGCTCCCGGACCCCTACCTATACGGTGGGGCTCCCACCCCCACATAAACACTTTGAGTTTCAGGATATCTCTGCAGTTAGTCCCTACGCCCTGTCCGAGGCGACTTTGGAGCTCAGTGGTATCTGGGACTAGCGGTAAGACCATACTTTAGTGTCTGGGTATAGAGACGCCTTTACTAGTAGTAGAATATTTTATTTAAGTGTCACATTTCAATACACATACATAATATATATAGATTATTTACAAAATATTTATATGAAATCCAGCCTATGAAGGCTTATGAGACACATTTTCATCAGAGGTAGGTCATTTTTACAGTAGTTCATAAAAAACCAACAAAAAACCCAAATCCGAAAAACAAAAACACAAGCACGCACACCGACACACACACAAACCCTCGCTCGCACACACACCCTTGCGCGCACACACACACCTTTGCGTGCACGCACACACCCTTTACTTGTCATACAAAACAAACGAAAATTGTATGTCCTTGTCGCGATTTTCTCTGTAGTCTTGTTTTGCAACATTTTGAACAGAGCAGATGCTATATCAATAAATACACAGAACGACATACGCGTGTGAATGCGTTAATCGATATGGCACGAGTGCCAGCGCAGAAGGATAAAACGAGAAGACGTCGTTCTGTGTTTATTACACGCCTTCACGCCTATAAAAATCAGTTATTAGAAGGACAATTCATGTTAAAACTATCAACAAAAAGAACACATTCTATCGCCACCGAAATTTGCGAGGTTACGTTAGCCAGAGGTAATCGGCGGTCACGTGCTGATATAATCAACTCATTTTGTATTCGTTGTTTTGAAAAACTAACGACACCATCGGAAAGAGCATGCAAAAGTTATCTATATACCAAAGGTATATACCACGAAATCAACTAGGAACGGTGGCATCTTGGGGTTTAAAAGTTTTAGAGCATCAAACTTTAATCACACGACATTCTGATGATGTCAATGTGAATTAGTTGGTAGCAAGAACCTGATACGATATGCATAACGTCATAACAACGTTGCAAATGTATAACGTCACGTGGGTGGGGTGGGATACATCTGTTTCTCCCTGCTATCTCACCCTGGACAGACGTATGTTACACATGCAGTGGGGGGAGAATAATTGGTGGAATCTACATACATCTCGAAAGATTTAAGCAAGAGATCGCTGCCAATAAGAGATGACCTAAATGAACTCATACAGATACAAGCTTTATTTGCCATGCTTTCTATCAATATAGATCCTGCCAAATAAGATCTGGGCTAACGCCCTGCGTATACCATAATTCCACGGCACACCGCCCACTATGGCATTATCCAAGCATAGTTGGACAGATAGATAATTTTAAAAGGGTCATAACTCATTACAAGAATGTGTGGGACCCATCTCTTGTTATGTGCCTGGAAGAGCATGCCATACTGAACATACATGTGAGATTTCATGACAAACCAGGCAGCTGGACTGGTGAAGTTATATATAAACTTGAATGAACTCTCGAAGAGAGTGGGGATAAACTGGATTACATGCATCCATTTGTCCGTCCATTCTTCCACCCATTATTCCATCCGTTATTCCACCCGTACAGTACATGTAAAGTGTACCATCACTAAATCACCCACGGAGTGGAGATTCCCCCAAGCAATGCTCGCAAATTTGTGCAAAGCATAACAAGCACAAGCAAAGTTCCAGCCAATGAACCTCCGGATTAAACCCGGAGGTCCATTGGCTGTAACATTGCTTGTGTCCATAAGTAAAGCACTTCAAAGTGATACTTTGGGTGATAACTCCACTCCATGGATGTTTTTGTTACAATCCATTCTCCACGTACTGTACGTCTGACTATGTAACTCCACAAATAATAGTTGGATTATCCATATTTTATTTTGCATTTTATTCTTTGAGCACGGTGCTCGCGGTCATCTTGAAAATTCTGTATAATTCACTTACTGTATGACTTTCGTGCCCTGTAGGCGTGCAACGCTTGGTGAGCAGATTTGGAAGGGCCCCCCACAGACCCAAAACTCCAGGAATACGGACCTTAAGAAATGATTTTATTTTTCGCTAAACGATAGGTTATCGAAGAAATTGCGGAAGGATAGAAATCGTATCCCCCACTGTGAAGATATAGAAATTGTCACTTTCACGGTATCTATCCAAATGGCGGCTTTCAAAGCATCACTTCAAAGTGAATACGAGTCAAAGTATCACTGAAAATGATCAATTTGTTCCAAAAACGTATAATGAAAAGTAAATCTATTACTTTGGGTGAATACCGATCATTTCCAGCAATAATTCAACACATATTCACCTTGAATTGATGCATGAAACTCGCTAGTCCAAACATGGTCTTGGTTTGAACAAGAAACCCGCCAGCTCAATCAGATTGCAAGACTCTATCTGTTCCGAGTATCAATCAAATCACTTCCGCGTTTCAATGATTCAATGCGCTGTTTACTTTCATGCATCAAAAAAATCTAGTGTTTTTGAGTGGATATAGAAAATTATCTCATGAGTGACCGAGACAAATGTTTATTTTTCAAGAGCGCTTGCGGGAGCTAAAATGACCATTTATTCAGTAGGTTAACGGCACTAATAACCCAAGAGCACTCAACATTTGGTACGCGATAAAGTAATTAAAACCCTCTGGCTTCTCGGAAAAAATATAACTAAATTTACAAGAAAGGTATGGCTGACAATTTTCGTCATTGGAAGAGATTTGCAGGAAAGTAAACTTCCGTTAATTTCCTAAAGCTGTCAGTAAAATTACTTCTAAGGTTATGGGAACTTCCGATAAAAATTAAATTATCGAAATGACAGCGAATTTGTATAATGTCAGGTCCTTCTGTATAATAGTATAAAAGTACTGAAGATGGACTTTTTACAACTGTTTTTCCAACCAATTTGAACGTTGGATTATTATTCTCTGTGGAAATCCATTTAAAAATAAGAAAACGGCATTTTCTCCAACTTCTGATGTTCTGTAACTTTTGTCTTAGTCATCGTGACATATAATACAGACACTGTCCTTTTCATTAGTACAAAAGTCGAGGTAAGATTTGCTAATTTGTTTTCCCGAGAAAAATAAAAACTTACTGTAAAAAACATTCGCTCAACAGAGAGCAGAGCCAAAGTGGAGTGTTCGGAGGAGTGATACTCATAATTAAAGTCAAGTGTCCTTTTGTTAAATTTAGTAAATGAAAACAACAGACAGCTCTGTATTTTCTGCTGATGTCATGAGTGTTTCTCAACAACGACTTACTTCTTTATTGGTCACTGCACGCTCGACTAATAATTTCAAGGGAGATATTTTGTCGAAAGTTGATTTTTCATGACGCCATAAATCAGGGATGGTAAGCAGTCAGAACAATATGAGTTTTTATTTATATATTGTCTCCCTTTTTGTACCAAATCAAAGCTTATCATTGGAATCAACCCGTGGAGCTAGTTACAATGTGGTGTCATTATGCATAAGCTATACTTTGGGTGCACCAGTTTAAAAAATATTAACATTTGGACGCTTTTTGCTGTTGGAACGTCTGGCCGTTACGTTTTGTATGGGATTGATCCCTTTGCAGACAGACCGGGCAGATTTGACTGCAGAGAGATGTGTTCTGTTCAATAGAAGTTCTCTCATACCTCAGCATATCTCGAAACTTGGGAAATAAATATTTTTCAACCTAATAACTCTCAGTGAGTTTGATTCGAATTTTAATCCGTGTAGACATTCCACTCTGAGATTGAATTATAAATCTGTAAATATCGTAATCCTTTAAAATGAATCTGGAATTATTCAGCAAAATAATATTTACCACAAAATGAAGGAACCTATGTTGCATTTTATTGATGTTTCGGTAATAATTTAGTCCCACAGCCTCATTGGGCTGTGGGATTAAATTATTGCTGAATCGCCTTTCCGTTTCGTGTTTGTCTTGCCGTCGTATTATTCAAAGAGCAAGTTTTCTTTTACGAAAACTTCTAAGCCTGCTTGCCTAAGTATTTATTTATTGGTGTTTAAGGTCACATAATTCTGCATAATGGATAATTGTGATCGCAACATGCAGATAATGACAAGTTTAGTCAATTGATTATACTCATGCTGCGGATTTTAGAGGACGTCCACGCATATTTTATCAATTAAACAGAGCTTGTTCACCACTGCTTCACTTGCCGAGGCTCCCACTGGGGATGTCCGTATGGAAGGGATAAACTAATTACTGATATTGCAATGACTATTGAACACATTGCTGTTGGTTTTGTAGCGTTGTGACGTAGATAATCATAATATCAAGGAAAAAGAATAGGAACCCGTATGGGCTCACTGATATGCTATCGGGCTGAATTCTATGGTTCATGGGCTGCAATGTTACTAGTGTACCTTGTGTATTAACACTTTACCCAACGTAACGCTCAAAATCGGCCAGCGCTATTCTCAAAAATCGCCAATTAATTTTCATTATGTTTTCATTTTTTGTTTCAAAAACATAGGTTATGACCCCTCGTTGGAACGAGCTCGTCGAGCTCCCTCCAATGACGGGTCATAATAACCTATGTTTTTCAGACAAAAAATGAAAAAAATTAGTTATTCCAGAATTCTTTTTGCAAGTGTCGACTGCTTTTCATGTTAGGTAAAGGGTTAAATTAAAAGTTGCAACTAAATATGGGATGAAATCCCCAGCCTTCACGATGTTATCAGTATTGTCGTTTCGTCACGCAACACTCTACTACGGTCCAAAACATTTCTCCAGTCAAGGTGTTGTGGTCAAGTTTCTCATTGAAGAAGACCCGATTTAGCAGAAATTATCATCGTTAATGTATCGCACTTGAATGTATGCATGGTTGTTCGCGGCAGTATTTTGTAATCGTACAAAAGTTCAAGCAAACTAAACACAAATTGTCACTACTGTCGTATACTGGTTTTTATGTTAGAAAATAAGTTTCGTCGCCTCGGTTACATACATATTTCCCGTAACTATAAAAATATACAAAACATGAAGAATTAAGAAAGACTAAACAAATACCTTTTTCTTGATATATAAACTTCTAATAGAAACACTTCATCGTGGTTTATTGCCAGTGTAGGTAAGAAGTACAGATATGTGGATATGTAGACTAGTGTTTGTGCAACGTTTTTTCAATTGGTTTCGGTTGACAGATTCGGGTCAAAGTATGCGCTACTGGAATTATACAAAATACAAATATTGTATTGTGATATACCCACGCAAGCTAGCACAATACCAGCGAAATGAATATCGTCACGTGCAGTTAATGATACATGAAAAATTTCAAATTCTTTTCGCGTGAAGGGCAGACATGACAAAAGTATTCATTTATTAGGGTAAAATTAAACTTGAAACATCCAGACACACGTATTAGGCAGGCGCAGGGCGTAGAGAACTTTTCGAACCTGTGGGCGCGGTCAGGTACGGGCACCAGACACTGAAACATTGATATATATCCGTGTTGGCCCAGGTGCCAAAGTAGGAATACAATACACAAAACTATGCTTGGGACCCTGGCACCCCTTGTTGATAACAATGCTTGTTTGTTTTCTCTGTATTTACTGATGGAGCAAAAATGTGCGTTTTACCCAACGTAACGGCCAAAACCGCCCAGCGCTATTCTCAAACATCGTCAATTAATTTTCATTATTTTTTTCATTTTTTGTCTCAAAAACATAGGTTATGACACATCGTTGGAACGAGCTCGTTGAGCTCGTTCCAACGAGGGGTCATAACCTATGTTTTTGAGACAACAAATAAAAAAAATAGTTATTCACGAATTTTGTTTGCAAGTGTCGTCTGCTTTTCATGTTAGGCAAAGGGTGAAGGGTAGTTGAAACAAATTAATCTAGGAATCGTTGGCACATCTAAGGAGTAAAGAGTCTATGCACCCATTTCTTGCTAACGTCCAATAATTACAATGCCAGGTTGGTAGGGATAACGTGGGTACAAACTCTCTCTCTCCCTCTCATCGTTCGTTCTCTCTGTCTTACTGAACTAGTTCTGGAAAACGTTTGCGGTGGGGACACTTGTCCCCGGTTCCTGCGTGAGCAGTTTATTTGACAAGACAAGACACCATGAAGGCAAAATATTGAGAATGTTCAATCCACAGAGCGAAGGGTATAGGACAAATTATGTGGACAGACTGTGCTTGACACTTAACTACATTTTTTCGCGTTTACCTCTGAGCCATGTAAATATTGGAAATCCGCTGATCGTCTTTCTTTTTCAAGCACAGATTATCATACATCAGCAACGTCACCTCAAAGAGGGAGGGGGGGGGGGGGAGTGGCGTTCTCTGATCGAGCCGGGTTTTGAAAATAAACACAAAATAGTATATAAACACTATTCAGTGTAGCTGTGTCACTCTGCAATAGGATGTCAAAGTTACCCAGTTTCATGCAATGGATTTTGCAATACAACTAGGAAACTTGTCGAACAAATGGAATGGATTAAATTCCGAGTTACCTTATGGGAAAAATATAGCTTGAAATGTAGATTTTTGACATCAGTTTGCAGAGGGTTAAAAAGACATAGAGCATAAGCAGTTGAAAACCCGAATTTCCCTTAGAATAAATTAAGGATCTCTAACGATTCGCGATTTTATGACCGAGATTTTTTTCATCACGTTGAGGAGCTGACAGTTGCTCGTCGTTGCTCGGTGATTCTCTCCGGGTAATCCGGCTTCCTCTGCCAGTAAAACTGTCACGGTCACGATTAGCCATTGTGCATAAGTATGTGACATTAAACCCCCAAAAATAATACCTATAGTTTTGTCTTCTTTTTTGTGCTACTAAAATACTTAAAAGAACCAGGTTATGCTAGTTTAAACATCGGTCTTTGAGTGCCACAAGGCGCCATCTGCAATGCTATTGCATTGCAGATAGCGCCGTGTTGCACTCAAAGGAATGCACACAAGTAATTTGTTTTTATTTGCAATCAGATCCCATTTGGCGCTAAAATCCTTCAGTTTGGGGACAGCCCATAAGCCTTTGGCTTGTTGCTGAATCCATTTCCATGTTTGTTACTTTTTTGTCAATTTATGCTTCTTACTGTATAATTTAAAGATACTTTGGAAATAAATATTGTTTAAACTAAAATCTTTCATTTGACTCCCCAGAAATTATTTTGGCACCTCGCAAAGATTTCACTTGGCACCAAACATCAATCTGACAGGCGTGAACCTCTAACAGTTCCTATTCTCCACAGATAACGAGTAACATGATGATCCCCACTGGTCTTCGAGAGTGATATTCCAAAAGTAATACCCGTACTATGTTTGTTTTTTGAACTCACTGAGATTGCTCTCAGTATTTCAATCAGTAAATGGTTTCTTTATTTTGCATAATAAAGAATTGTTTAAATAAAGTAGTGACGTCATTTGATCACGCGTCCTCATATATCTGCGCACACTGTCATTAGGGTACCGCATAATAAACACAGTGTATCATATAAGAACAAAATGTATTACCTTCTATCTAATCCCAATGGTCTATAGTTTAATCGGTATTGGTACAAATAGTGCTGAGATCAACGACTGAATTGTATGAGTTATTAGAAGACCTTGTATGACACAGCTGCTAAATGTTGTTGTCAGAGGTTCAATTTGATTTGTTTGGGGTTCAGGTGCCCACCCAGGGATCATGTTAACATTCTGAAGCCATGGTATGCGAACGGAGAGCTTGAAAGGGGTGAACAGTTTTGTTTTGTTTTTGTTTGTATTTTGCGAGATTTTTAAATTTGGGTGTGGGAGGGGGGTGGGGGTGGGTGGCGTTCTCTGATTGAGCGGGGTTTTGAAAATAAACACAAAATAGTATATAAACACTATTCATTGTAGCTGTATCACTCTGCAATAGGATGTCAAAGTTACCAAGTTTCATGCAATGGAGTTTGCAATACAACTAGGAAACTTGTCGAACAAATGGAATGGATTAAATTCCGAGTTACCTTATGGGAAAAAATATAGCTTGAAATGTAGATTTTTGACATCAGTTTGCAGAGGGTTGAAAAGACATAGAGCATAAGCAGTTGAAAACCCGAATTTCCCTTAGAATAAATAAAGGATCTCTAACGATTCGCGATTTCATAGCCGAGATTTGTTTCATCACGTAATGTTTAATTTAATCTTTTAGCTTACGCAAAGATTAAATCACAAAAATCACTCTCAAAATATTTCTTTTTCAAATTTTGCCTAAAAGGTGCTAATGATCCCTCTACGGAACGAGCTGGTTGACCTCGTCTCAATATTTGTTAAATATGGCGATTCTGATACTAAAAGTTCAGTGTATGCTTCTTTTTGAAATGACGTCTGCCAATCACAGCTGCCTCGACCGATGTCAGATGATGCATTTCACAATGTGGCAAAATTTCCGCAAAGGCGTCAGCAATTAACAAAACATGTTTGTGTGAGAGTGGGGCGGGGATTGGGTTACGCGAGTCGTTAATGGGTTTTATTAAGTAATGTTGCTGCACAGTTATGGCTGCAGTATGGCCACTGTAAACTGGTCACTTTCCACGGGCAATATTTCCATGGACGCAATAATATTGTTTTAATGATTGATTTATTGTTGTTTAAGGTCACACATTTCTGCACAATGGCTAATCACGACTACGGCAGTTTTACGGATGGGGGAAGCTGGAGTACCCGGAAAGAACCATCGAGCAACGGCGAGCAACTGTCAGCTCCCCAACGTACTAACTCCACACAAGCAGGGTTAGCATTGGTTGAAGACATGTGCACCATCGACGTACAGTACGCCTCAGTACACAACGCGGCCGTTCCCCACGTCGACAATGTGGGTGAAGTATCTTGCCCAAGGACACAACGCGATTTCCGGATGTCGCAATAATATTAGTTTCCAAACAAAATAATAAGAATAATTATCAAAAATGTAATTAATGAAGTACCGGGTTGTTGAAACTTTTTCCGGATGATAATTATTATTACCTGGTAAATGCATGCGTGAACATGATTGCCCACGCGTGGATTTCGACCAGTCCACGACAACTATGCTGTACGCAAATGCTTATAATTGATTGTTGGAACGAGCTCGTTCCAATAAAGGATCATTCGCTGTGTTTTGTCATGCAACAGAGTGAAAATGTTCAGCAATTCTCGAGAACCTGGATTGTGCCAAACTAAAAGGTCACCAGCCTAATCCTGCGAGGAATCGGACGCTGTTATGGAGTTTGCGTGCTGACTACATTGATCAGATCGACATATAAATATTTTCTCGTGCTTCAGTTATAGATATTCCAATCAATAAGTATTGGATACGCCTTAGAAACCTCAAGATGTTTACTCAATCAGCGGAACAACACGGCGTCATCATATAACTACCACTGGGACGAATCAGCAGTCACAATTATTCCATAAAGAAACATGTCTAATGGTAATGTCAACGTCATTAAAAATTATGTCAAATCACCCCTCGATGAAGAAATATTTCCAGCGTTGATTCAAAGTAAAGGAACGTTATAATATTTTTTAGATTCAATCGTCTCGAATATTTCAGTTGTCTTAACGATGGGTTCGCTTTTCCGAACAGCTAAAATATTCCACACCACTGGATGTAAAGCTATGCGATAGATTGTTTAAGGGCAAGACAAGATCGAGTCAGTAACAGCGTTTATTATTTTTTTCTCCAGAATCAGAGTTGTGACCTGTGGGTCGAACCAAAGAAAACTATTTCTCATAAACAAAAACGTCCAGATCAAAGGCTGTATTGCAAGTGTCCCTTCTCTCCCATACTCTAACTACTATATCGTTGTTCTGGGGCTTTAACACCAAACCTTTTCGCCCAAAATTTATTCATTGTGCTTGAAACATTTGAATAGCCGTAGAGTTTGCAGTTAAACCATAATCAGTAACCGTTGAAAATGTTAAAAGCGAAAGAGGTTGCTCCTTTAGTTTGGAAACAAAAAATCTTAGTTTGTATATAGGAAGATCATTTCGCACCGCAACCCATTTTGGCGTCTTATTTGACAATCCCACCCAATTGGAAACAATTTAATATCAAGTGTTCTCACATGTACATATCTTTTTCTCTGTGGTTATCGATCATCCCACCCGAAGGCGCGGTTGTTCAGTAGGTAGGGGTGCAGGCTACAAGCCGAAAAGTCCGTGGTTCGAATCCCACCTGCTGCAACCGCGTTGTGTCCTTGGGCAAGGCACTGCACCCCTATTGCCCACGTGGGGGCAGTGTGGCATTGCGTACTGCACATCGATGGTGCACGTGTTTTCAACCAATGCTAACCCTGCTTGTGTGAAGTTAGTATGTTGGGGAGCCTGACAGTTGCTCCCCGTTGCTCGGTAGTTCTCTCCGGGTACTCCGGCTTCCTCCACCCGTAAAACTGTGAGACACGAGGTGACCCTGGCAGCCAAAAGTGTCATAAAACTCCAATAAATAAATAATCGTCCCACCCAGCATCCTCCGCAACTTCCACTGGAGTGCGAGCAGTCGTCAGCCAATGGGATGATTTGCATTAAACGAATTCGTTTGGCATTAAATCTTGAATATTTGGCCTCACAGTGTGGTACCAGAAATACACTTTTGTTTGGTCTTGAAGGCCTTGCGGTTCCTTATTTCAGAACATCAAGACAGCATTAACTTCTGTCAAGTATTCTGTGGTGCAATCATGTCTCTTTGTTATCGGTCAGCATAATTAACTTTTTTTCCATTTAATCTGACATTTCTTTACTACCTAATATGTTGCATATTTTTATTTTTTTTTATAATTCTTTTAAATTCATTTAGAGGATAATTTATTTTCCCCTAGTTTACTTGGAGCGAGGAAACAGTGATTAAAAATAATAACCCTGAAATTATTTTGCAAACGTTAACAATAACCTTTTATTTATTTATTTATTTATTTATTTATTTATTTATTTATTTATTTATTTATTTATTTATTTATTTATTTTTTTATTTATTTATTAATTTATTTACCTGTTTCCGTATTTTATTATCTATAGTTTTGGGAGCGCGGTGGCTCAGTGGTAGATTGTTGGACTTCTATGCTAGAGGTCCCGAGTTTGATCCCTGTCCGGGACGACCCACGTTGTGTCCTTGGGCAAGGCACTTTATCCCGGTTGCCTACATGGAAGCACGATGGTGCCGTGTGCTAAGGCGTACTGCGCGTCGATGGTGCACATGTCTTCAACCACTGTAACCCTGCTTGACCGGAGCTTGAACAGAATTAGAATGTTGAGGAGCTGACAGTTGCTCGTCGTTGCTCGGTGATTCTCTCCGGGTAATCCGGCTTCCTCCGCCAGTAAAACTGTCACGGTCACGATTAGCCATTGTGCATAAGTATGTGACATTAAACCCCCCAAAAATAATACCTATAGTTTTGTCTTCTTTTTTGTGCTACTAAAATACTTAAAAGAACCAGGTTATACTAGTTTAAACATCGGTCTTTGAGTGCTACAAGGCGCCATCTGCAATGCTATTGCATTGCAGATAGCGTCGTGTTGCACTCAAAGGAATGTACACAGGTAATTTGTTTTTATTTACAATCAGATCCCATTTGGCGCTAAAATCCTTCAGTTTCGAGACAGCCCAGTATTAGCCTTTGGCTTGTTGCTGAATCCATTTCCATGTTTGTTACTTTTTTGTCAATTTATGCTTGTTACTGTATAATTTAAATATACTTTGGAAATAAATATTGTTCAAACTAAAATCTTTCATTTGACTTCCCAGAAATTATTTTGGCACCTCGCAACGATTTCACTTGGCACCAAACATCAATCTGACAGGCGTGAACACTGCTACTCACCTCTAACAGTTCTTATTCTCCACAGATAACGAGTAACATGATGATTCCCACTGGTCTCCGAGAGTGATATTCCAATAGTAATACCCGAACGATGTTTGTTTGTTTGAACTCACTGAGATTGCTCTCAGTATTTTCAATCAGTAAATGGTTTCTTTATTTTGCATAATAAAGAATTGTTTAAATAAAGTAGTGACGTCTTTTGATCACGCGTCCCCATATATCTGCGTACACTGTCATTAGGGTACCGTATAATAAACACAGTGTATCATATAATAACAAAATGTATTACCTTCTATCTAAGCCCAATCGTCTATAGTTTAATCGGTATTGGTACAAATAATACTGAGATCAACGACTGAATTGTGTGAGTTATTAGAGGACCTTGTATTACACAGCTGCTAAATGCTGTTGTCAGAGGTTCGATTTGATTTGTTTGGGGTTCTGGTGCCCATCCAGGGACCATTTTAACATTCTGAAAACCATGGGATGCGAACGGAGAGCTTGGAAGGGTGGAGCAGTTTTATTTCGTTTCTTGTATTCTACGAGTTTTTGAAATTTGGTGCATCACTGATAAAATATATAATACCTGAACCGGAAACATAACAACCTACCCATTACGGACCTTCCGATAATATACTGACAGTTATAGAATGGGTTTTTGATAACCAAAGCAGTTGTGACATAACACACTAGATGGGTCTGATCTGTAAATAGTCGGGGGCCTCTTAATGGCCTTATAATTTAGAAAGGAAAGGACATACAACGTGCAGAAGCAATGGGATCCCTCAATGTTCAGTGGACGTATAGTTATATGAGTAGGAACCGAGTCAGTATTGGTGATAGTTAGGTCAACCTTCAAAACCAACAGGGAACGTTAACAGAATATTGCCCACAAGGACACTGATTTTCGTAAGTTACGTAGTTTATTTAATAGAAATAACGTTCACGTTTGGGATGTTGAGGAGCAACAATAACAACAAAATCTTCTGAACTGCAAAAAATATACCACAGAGAATTAATTGTGTGTATACACTGTTCCTTGGATAAGTTAACCCTTTGACCTCTAGTAGTGGTATCTTCTATTCCAGTTCAATGACAGCAATTAGAAGAGTCCATATTCATTTTGGGGGATAGCCGCAAGGCCGCACGGTGAAAATATTGATCAGTCTATCGCGCACATTTATTTATTGAACAACCACCCTATTTAATGACGTCATGACGTATCATGTTCCTGGCCGGAAAAGCGCGCCCCCCCCCCCCCTGTTCAAAGGTTAATTTAGGTTTCAAGACACAAGGGAGATCACAAGAGTAAATGAGGAAAATGCTGGTAAAAGAGAAAATGGATATCAATAAATAAGCATATTCACAGACAAACGAGGGAGTTAATGGCAATGCAGTAGTTTCATCATAGAAATGTCAGTCAGAGACAGTTAAACGAGTTCTAATACTCAACAGACACAGAATCGAAACCTATTGACGCCTCACGTCGAAACGCAATGGACATTTACTTTGCCATCAGTCTTCTACGCGCATGCTCACTGTTGAACAAAAAAGGGATTCACACAAAAACAAAACTACAAGCTATTATTTTTTTTTTTAACTTGTTTTCAACTAGACCCCATATAACCACTGTGGTGACCCATACAACAATTGGGCGTCCATATGCTCTTCATACAGCGTTGTAACCCATGTTAATTGAATTTACATTATTCATCAAGACGTGTCGGTTGACTTATTTCAATATACATGATGATAAAATATTGGTTTCTGATGCAACTTCCCATTGTCAACATCTTCACCTCCAGGATTTCTCTCTGTTTCTGTTTCCATATTGGAAAATAGTTCTGCTCAACCCAAAACGTCGTAGCGTATTAGGTGTTGTTGGGATGAATGGGACTTATTTGCCTCTTGCCTCGCGTTAACGCGAGAGAACAAACCCACTAGCGGGGGAGGAATTCGCTAGAATTGTGCACTTGGTGATACCTTCCTGAAATTTGGCATGATGTAAGGGTAGGCATCAGAGATTTCAAAATCGATCGGCTACAAGTTGGCACCATCCTCTAGCCACCACTAGCAGCGAAATCCAAAATGGCCGCCAAGCGGATCGAAAAAAAGCTATTTTCGCCGATCGCACAACTGAAGCTCCAAACCTAACACCATACATGTGCTGTAATTGATGTGAATGATGGAGTGAAGCCCTTGGAACAAGTTGGGGGGAAGATTAATGGATAATGGGATCAGAATTTCCGTCGATGTGTGCGTCTGTGTGTCTGACTGTCAGTATGATCGTCCGTCCGTAGATAAATTAGTGTTGAATGTTTCTCGGGAATGCAATGGTCAAATGAACATGGTATGAGAGATTCCTGTCAACACATGAACAAGGGTACTCGATAGTATGCAGCAGTGGGGATACTTGGACATTTGATAATCCAATTAAAGTGACAGTCTATTCTCAACTTCCGGCATTTTCGATAGATTTATTTTCTAAGAAAATAAAACTATCAAATTTCTAGAGGAGTTCTGGTTCAATCTCAACACCATAGCGACACGTCTGCCAGCAAGGGCAGTGCTGGAATGAACTCGGGATGCATTAGTTCCCGTTGTTAATTATACAATGTTATCTTGCCAGTATAGAACATTGGCAAAATGGGACTAGAAGGGGTGAGTGTATGTTTGCAGTCATTCGAGGTACAGGAATATTTTTTGACTACAAGTAGTATTCTCCATTTTCGGCCAGTTAAGATGTGGTGTGTTCCAAGTCAGGATTAATGTTGCCGACACTTAATGCCCATCCCTCATGGTATGCTACTTTACCAGGGATATAGAGATATAGCCACCACTGGGAGCCAAAACATGACCTTTGATGTCGATGAGTGGTCGAAATGTTTTAGCGAATAACTTATCGAAATATGATCCGGTATGGCAATTTGATACCTTACGTTAGATTTATTAGATCAACTCAGGTATGGATTCATTGAGACATGAGTGCGCTACAAGATGAAGGATTTCCAAGTTGTTTTGCTATGGAGTAGGAACTGACTAGTCACATGTGGCCTATGGCCAGAGAAAGACAAGGATACCATAGATGAACACACGGGTGAACGAAGGTATCAACTGTTGTACAGAGGCAAAATAGTTGGGGATATTGTATCATGCTATGCATGAATTAACACCGTCTTGTGCAGTAAATAACAGACTATTTTCCGAAATCTAAAACTGTATTCCTATACCCCGGACAATGTAGCAAGCCACATGGGATGAACATTTGTTAGCAAAATCAACTCAACTAGAAACATGACATGTGTTAACTGGCCGAAAATGGAAAAAAAAATACCAGAATAGGAGATGACTGGTCCTAACATGACAGTATACTACTCAATATTGTTACAACAGCCACCTTCACACTTACACAAAGGTGTGCACCTTAATCCAGCTTTCAAGCATTTGCAATTGCCCTTGCAGGCCTTGGCACAACTACAGTGGAGCATCAGTGCACATGCAGCACTTGCGTCTCCTAGGTGAGTCCAAAATGGGACCAGAATATTGAGACGTGGATTCCACTCCCATCCGTACTGTGATGGGTCTGGCACACATAAGTGTTTCTGCAGAGCACGATGCCAAATGAAAGATGACACAAGAATTACCCTTTTTACATGTTGATACAGAGCTGCTTTGGTGGGCGGGATGTTTTCCATAGACTTAAGGCCATGTGTGAACATATGCCGTCTCGCATCATTGACACGTGTACTGACACAACTGTTACTGTACATCTGTATGGTGAGTTTTTCGATATGCTGCATATGAGGGGAATCCTCTGAAAAGACTTGCGGATTCTCAGTCAATTCTATCATCATTTCAGTTGATGCGGGAAAATTCATCCATGCATTCCATCCTGTCTTCTTCCCAATGCCGAGCATGCTGGATGTTACATCACAACCTGTGAAGGCGTGGAAGAAAGTCAGGGCCTTACAGTAATCAGGTCCAAGTTGTGAAGCTATCTCATGAATTGGCATATCTTTATATGCCTTTCCAATTCCAAACCCAATCCACAGCTCACTGAGTCCAAGGTCACGGAATGTTGCGAAATGGTGCAAAGACAGAATGACGACATCAGAATCAACCGTGCGAAGAAAAGCTATTTTGTGACCTTGTGAGACTGCATGGTTGAGATGAAGCATCATGCGCGTGTCTGCTTCCTCGTGGTTCGATGGAGATATGTCACATAAGCTAACATCCTTATTGCATAGTACATATTCTCCTGATGTCGTTAACAACTGGTACTCGGATGTTGATGTTAATTTCAGCAGTTCAGCAGACAGGAACTTGAAAAATTCGTCTTTATTCTCACTAACTTTCAAGAATGCCTGCCAATTCTTCCCTTTAGGTAAAGGGACGTTCTCGGACACCCGTATCAACCTAACTGCTGTCTCACCGAGGCGTTTTGCTCGCGTCTGATTCTTCAAACTGCCTTCGGGGTAACAGTCATAGATCGCATCAACCCTTGTGGTGTTCGTGTTAATCAGAGATTCGATGTATGGCAATAATTGCAATCGAGCATATTCTCCAAACAGATCCGCTTTCTGTGGTTTGATTACATGGACTACAGCAGGCATATCCAAGATGACAACTGAAGCTTGTCTAGCTGCTGAATTCTTCCCTTGTGCAGGAATAGCTGGTAAACAATTGAGAATTTGAGATTTTGTCCCACTCCGTAGCTTACCTCTATCGGATAATGCTGGCGGATCACGTGCATTCTCGTGCATGAAAAACTCATCCATGTTTGAATCAGGCCGGGCTTGCAGTGAAACGAACATCTGGGTAACTATTGCGGCAGTTGCTTTACTTGACATGAGTTTGTCTCGGCCTTTGTCCAGGTTGGCTGGGGGTGGGTTAAGGAAGGTATATATATTTGCCTTGGGAATAACATCATTCAGGGGTACGGTGCATTCCACAAGCCTTTCCTTCAAGAAAGTGGAATATAAATGCTTGCCCCTTTCGGGTAATGACCGTAAACTCTTACTAACTTCGGGGTCCATATATTCACCAGTATCTAATGTCACCAGCTGACCACTAGTTTCATCATAAGGGTTGATAATGAGTCCCTGATTCACCAGATCGAGGAGAGATTTCAATTGATTCAGAAATTTTTTCTGCTCTGATACCGAACTTTCCGGGTGTTCCGTGTTATCTGATGATGTTGTGTGGAAACTTGCATATTCATACTCATCTATAACACGCAGAACTTCTGACCTTGAAAGCTCAATAACGACTTTCTCTTCAGCCTGGCCATAGAGACCTTTTGGACCACTGTCTTCTTTGAGTAGTTGGATACTATGTTCTTGGCTCTGATCTAAACCCATCATACTGAACTTCCTCTCACTACGCTGGACCACAAAATGGCCTTCCATGAATTTGTTGTGGATTGAAGGATGCCGCCTGGGTAGCTGAGACATGTCTCTCAGAAATACGGGGACCCACCGACAATAATTTGTATGTCCTAGGGCAAAAAAGTAACTGCACAACTCATCGATAGAACACAGTGTACCAGGCCAGTTACCGATTCGTTGGTTCCGAACGAATTGACAGCTTGTCAAGAGAAAGTTCCGAACGATTTCACCCCAATAGCGCGCAGTTGGAGATTGTGAAAGAATCCTCTGTTCCCACATTTCAAATGACTCATGGGGCCCAGTCTGCTGACAGTAAATCTCATAAGCATTCTTTCTGAGGATCTCAAGCCAAGCTAGAGTGAGAAGATATGCCTGTCGCGTCCTCTTGACATGTTTCCCACCAAGTAGGGATGATGCTACACCGGGTGTGAATATCTTTGCGAGGTGAAACATTCGCTCCCAACCAGAACCACCCATAAGCTTACCACCAGCTTCTTGGGTGCACATTTCAAGATGCAGGAATCCAATCATACACACCATTCGATCCTCACCTATCTCCTCTGGGAACAGCCATTGACATTTTTTCTGCCTGGCATACAACGGACAGTCACCTTCAATGACAGGTATCTGGCCGGGGTTTACGAAAGCAGTAGCTTCCCTGACCACATACATAGCATGCTTCTGCATACTGAGTGAGTCCGCTTTCTGCTCACTGAAAACAGGGAATACCCCAATAACTGCACGAGGTTTGACATTGTCTTGATCTTCATGTTTTGAAAAGAAGCCTGAAAAGGTCACAGGGACTTCATCAAGCTGCCAGCTGCCATCAACCTTCCCTTTATTGCTGATCTGTGACACATGAGACAACCAGTCATTCTCTCCCACGTTCAAATCTGCATATTCATTGGGCCGTACATTACATTCATCTGGAGATTCAAGCCTGATGTCCCCACCAAAGTCTTCAACGAAAGGAACAAATGCATAGTCGTCTGGGAGTTCAATTTGTGTGTCTTCTGGAACATCTAAACTCAGTGGTGGGGGATCAGTACCCACATTGTCCCTGCTCAGTTGACCAATGAGTGTGATGGACGTACCATGCATATCAGATCTACCAGATACATCAATGTTATCAGTGGTTCCTATCGAGAAAACATTACGTTTGCAGTTAGCTGGGACTACAACACCTTCGTTCTTGAACCGCAGTGAAACAGCTCTCGCGAAACTCCTGCGAACATCCATTACGCGATCATAAGAGACAGAGAGTCCCATTTGATGAAAATCTCTGATAAGATTTCTCATACGATCATGGGCATGCAACTTCAAACCCACATAAAGAGGCATTGGAGTTTCTCTGTCACGTCTCTGGTGAACATTTTGTGCATGTTCGGAGCGTTTCGCTGAATTGCTGATCAACATCTGTGAAATAGTACAAGCCACTCGAGTCTTGGCATTAACAGTCTCATCATCGCCTAAGTTCTGTATACTACATGTGCCCTCAAGTAGAACTCTAAGAAGAGTCAGGAGTGAGTTGGGTACAGGCTCGCTCAAGCAATAAGATGAAAATGATCCCGTGAAAGGAGCTTGAGATATGAGTATGTGTTTACGCAGAAGAAGACCCACATCAACTATCTTTTTTGCCTCTTCCTCAGACACTATACGAGTTAAAGATTCGGACAACAAGGAGCCAACTCGAAACCTACTTGAAATAAACACATCTCTACCCTGTGTGAAGGCGTCCCAGCCATCGCCCAATTTCTGCAACAAATGTTCTTTGAATCGAGTGGAATGTATTTCTTCACTAAGCCAATCAGAACCGACTTGCTTCAACCTCCGACTGTACAGATTCTTGAGATCGACAAGCTTCATCGCGGAATCGTTGTGTTCAACAAATGTTATGAGCTCTGCCATAACGAGAGGGTCATAGGGCAGGCCTGACGCGGAATGTTCGGCGTTCTTCGACTTTTTAGATTTAGCCGCTCGTGCTTCATTGGCAAGCTTACAATAACAGGTTTTGTGATAGTAAAGATCACTAGCAGCGGAATCAAATGCTGCATTGACCCGAGAAAAAACAACCCAGTTCTCGGCTTCCTTTGCCATAATTTTGAGTTTATTGTTATCAGACATTGATCTGCAAATAGGCTCACTGCTGTCACCTTCGCGTTTGTGACAATAAACACACTGGGGCAGTTTCCTGTCACAGCCAGATTCAAAACTTGTCCGTGTTCTTTTAGGACTCAGCGTGGAGCAGGATGCCACTGCCTCATTTCGCTCTCGCTTGTGTAGCACGCGCTGTACGATGTGAGTCCGAATACTGTCACGGCATGTCTTATGATATATTGCCTTATTCGTCAACAGTGACATCGACATACACTCATCACTCTCTCTCATCAAACAATCAATGGTCAAATTATATGGAAGCTCAACGCCATTATCTAGGAAGCGCGTTATGTCTTCCTCAATAGCTTTATAGGCGTCATGAAAACGAGATTCTCTATACGGACGCATCAATTTCTTGGAACTGTCTTGCTGGCAAAAGCAACAACGTTCCCAGTCAGTACTAGTCCGTACACGAAGAGGATTCTCACTCATTCTGTGAATGATTTTTGTGAACAATCGCGTTCTCGAATTAATTTCGACAGACAAATCAGAATTGCTTGCGGAATTACGCCAAACAAGAGATTGTATGGCAAAGAGACTGCTTCATAAAGAGCGTTGTTTCTCCGGGATCAGCGTCATTCAGGTTTGCCTGAATGACGCTGATCCCGGAGAAACAACGCTCTTTTCAAGTTCCAAGAAATTGATGCGTCCGTATAGAGAATCTCGTTTTATTCTACATCATCTCCCACGTCTGTTTCCAACACGTGCGTGGATCAGAGTTCACTTTCGCGCCCTTACAATCGGATGTATAGTCGGTAGACCGTCGAAAAGGAGGTTCCCTTCAGCCGCTGGCGGCCATTTTGGATTGTGCCGCTACTGGTCGCCACCGGTCGGTGTCAACTTGTAGCCGATCGTTTTTGAGAACCTCATAGCCTACACTAACAGTGTGCCAAATTTCAAGAAGGTATCACCAAGTGCACAATTCACCTGTATGTGACGAATTCCTCCCCCGCTACACTGAAAACTGAAGTTCACAGCCGCCACCAACAAATGCCTACATTGCGACTAATTAGGGGACGCGGTGGCTAAGTGGCTACACGATTAGACTTCAAATCGGGAGGTCTATGGTTCAATCCCCGCCGACAAGAGTAATTGCGTTGTGTCCTTGGGCAAAGCACTTCATCACGATGGCACGCGTGGGAGAACGGTAGCGTTGTTCGTTAAGGCGTACAGCACGTCGATGGTGCACTTGGCTTCAACCACTGCTAACTCAGCTTGTGTGCAGTCAGTTCGTAGGGGAGTCTGGCAGTTGATCGCCGTTGCTCAGTGGTTCTCACCAGATTTTCCCACTTTCTCTACCCGTAAAACTGTCCGTTTTATAAAACAGTTCGGACTTCAGTTCTTACCAAAAACGTCTTTGGAATGAGGTTGTGGTTCTTATAAGTTGCAAGTCCTCTGATCCGTGTGCTCCCTTCTAACTTCTAGTAACAAACGACAACTCGGACAGGCAGCTCTTTTCCCGGATGTCAGTACTTTTATAAAACATCAAAGTCCTAGAACTTCATGTAGTTCTAGCATCAAAATAGTCTGACACGCGTATTTTTCAGTACTGGAGTGACGGTAATTTTTCCAGATATTCCGAGTGTGGGATTACTAACAATGTACCATTGGTAAGTGTGACCGCAGGTGTCTGTTCTGAAGTTCTGATAGCTGTTACATACACAGATGCATGTGACTGGCCTTGGGCATAATTGCATATTCATACTTGCTAACCATGGCACGATCCAGAGAAAGTATACAAAATGTCAGTTTATCAGGTGACTTGAGGCACCCATAGCCTCCCCCAGACCGTCCCATTATTCTAACAGTAATTCTCAAGCTTCAGTTAATGTCGACATGGAAGATGTCCTCAGTTAGAAGTGCGCGTGATTGCCCAGTCTTCGTCAGCTAAGCTTCACGCTAAACATTACTCAGTGTTCGAGTTCTGCAAATCAGGTGTGATTTAACAGAACAATAAAAGTAAGTTATCAGCCCTTTGTCAAGTTCTCATCAACTGAGCAATGCACCAAGCTTCTCTCGGAGTGCATGTTAGGTCCCTCAGCAACTGGAAGGTGTACAAATTATCTCCACTTAGACCGATCGTGAATATATCCTGAATAGTGTTTCTCGTGATCTGCCATCCCATCGACTGCCTGGTTGATGCAGAACACCTGAACAGGTGTGGCTGAGAGACATTTCGGACGAACCTTTACTAACCTTTGCTAACTATTGGAACACCTGCATGCAAATCCGGTGTTTGCTTAGAACAAGGGGTAATTGATTAATATGTAGTAGAAATCTTTACCGACCCTCACCGATAGTTTTCCCACATACATGACAAGTTACAGTAATAATATAGTTTAATATAATAATATAGCTTGTATTCTCACTGGGTTTCCTGTGTTCATAGTGCAGTTTAATTGAATACTTTCTGTTCTATACAAATATATTCTACCTGCCGAGTACCTTCAAGGGCTCTTATATTATTTTATTAGAATATTTTATTTTATTAGAATTTACTATAAACTCTAATGGCTCCTTAACACTTTGCCTAAGATAAAATTGTCGACCCGCACACTAAATTTCGCAACAGTATTGGTTGACGGGGCGTGTTCTGTGCTCAGATTTGCGAGAGGTTTGACCTTGCGTGAATTTACTCACACAATCCTCAACTGCCCATTTGACCGGGGCACTACTAGTCTGTTACTTAGGGGTAGTGGTGCGGCACGTAACCGTGTGCGTGATATGTGTAGCGAGTTAGCTGGTTGTGTTGAAAACGTTATTACACCACGTGCTGAGCAAACTCGTTCACTTATGGAATTGTGCGTAAATATATTTTAGACATTGAGAACAAATATATAATAACGATAAAAAGCAGTCTACGATTTATCGATGAATACCGATGTTGTCTCATCTGTAAGAACGAGACGTCAACTCTAATATTCACCGTCTCCATGTTGCGGTCATGATTAGCCAGTGTGCATAAACATGTGACCTCAAACACCACTAAATAAATGATAATGTATTTGCCTACGAACGGTGACATTCCAGATGCACATTTGTGATGTGTCATGTCAAAGAAATAATTTACCACTGCCACCTCCTTTATTCCTCCGAATTATGCATGGGCGTGATTGCAATCACGGCCGGGTAAATTAAACCTATGTGTCTGTGTCGCGATTCCATCCTACTAAGCATCGGTGCCTTTATAATAGCGAACAGGTAAATCGAACCGGGTAGCGAGTGTATCGCGATCCGATCGAAGTTATATGTAGACTGTGACATCCCAGTTCCACATTTGTAGTGTGGCTTGATAAGGCATTAATATTATGCATTGGTGTGTTGCAAATATGGACAAGGACATCTGACCGAAGTTTAATCCCGGTCTGCAATCTCGTATCACCGGGGCATCTTATCTGTCGAAAAAGAAATTATCGTATCAACATGCGAACTGTGAGGTCCCAATCTTCACATTTGTAGTATGGCTTGATGAGACAATAATACCAATCCCTCTACTGCCCCACTCATTGTGCACTGGTGTGATTGCTGCTGCAGACAGATAAAATCGATCGGATGGTGACTGGGTCGTGATCCGATCAAGGTTATCTTTCCGCATCCTACCTAGTATCAATACACTATCTTCGTCATCGGAAAGAAAATTGGACGTCCTAAATAGCAAGTTTATCGCCACACATTCTACATTGTGTCGATACAGCTTCTTCGTCTGAGAAGAATCTATGGTGATATGTGAGCTGTGATAGCCTAATAGCACATTTCTAGTGTGTCCAGACAATGTAATAATCCAACCACCCCAACCTTTTTATGCACTGGTGATTGAAATCGCCACCAGGTAAATTCGACCCGGTGACGACCTTGTCGCGATTCCATCGGAATTATCATTCCTTCCGTTTTCTACCTAATAGCGAGTTTGTCGTCCCGCATTCCACCATGTATCATTACAGCTTTTTTTTCATCGGAAAAGAATATATGGTGATACATATGTGAACTGTGTCCAGATAATGTAACAAATCAACCGCCCCATCATTTCTATGCATTGGTGATTGATATCGCCACCAGGTAAATTCAACCGGGTGACGACCTTGTCGCGATCCCATCGGAGTTATCATTCCGTTGTGTACCTTTTTCTGCAGCATCCTATTCATCGGAAAAGGATGTGAAAGGATGCTGCAGGAAAAGGTACACAACGGATATTTGGAGGGTGGTTTGACCAGTCAATTATAGTGGCCCATCCCCCGGCCCGCCCACACCATTATGCAACAGTGATATCGCATTCGCGAACCGGTTTATTTAACCATGGAAGAACATCTGCGTCCCGGCTGTCTATCTTGTATGACAGCACGGCAACTTTTAATCAGACAAGAAGTTATTGTACCCACATGTGAAACGTGACCTCCCAATTGCAAATCTGTAATGTGGTGTAATAAGGTTAATCATCAAAACTTCCTCCACCGTTCAACACTTCATGCATTGATCCGATTCCAATCGCTGTCAGATAGGTTTGACCGGGTGGCGATGGTGATGCGATCCGAGTTATCTTTATCTTTCCGCTTTTTACCTTTCATCACTTCAACATATTACCCTATGGTGCAGAAGCTATTGTATTAACATGTGAACTATGACACCCCATATCGCGACTGTGTCTTAACCCGATCGAACATTTTTGTTGTTGTTGTTGTTGTTTTGGTTTTTTTCTGTTTTTTTTTTCTCTTTTTTCTTTTACAACTTCATGTGTGGTACAGTATTAAGATTACCCCTGCTCTGCCTCGACCCACCAATATCTAGTGGTATTGTTGCAAAATCGGATAGAAAATTTTGATCGAATCGCGACAGTGCCGTGACCCGATCGAGATTTTATCTCCGTTTCTCTACCACAATTAGCATTGCAGGTTCCGTCTTCTAACCTCCGCCCACTAATATCAAGTGTTATTGTTGCAAAATGTAAAACCTCCGTTTTCCCCCCGCCAATACTGCTGCATGTTTTGTCTCCAAATACTGTAAACAGAAAACATTCTTTAAATCACATAAAAAGTATTGCAGGTTTGCACCAGACTCATCAACTGCAGGTGGGACGCCCTTGATTTCTTCTTGCAAAAGCCTTTTTTGTTTTCATCCCTACTCACTTTAGAACATCTGTTGCAAGATGAATTTATCACCAGAGGTTGATCCTACTTCTCCATACCACTCTCTAACAAAACAATATACCTTCCTTTCTGCCAACTTTCGACACTTTTCGTGGCAGGAATGATTTGTTTCTTCCTTTCCTGGTGATACGTTTCTGTGTTGATGGTATTTGACTCATGATGAATCCCTCGCAACACATACTTACTATACACTGACTGACAAATTGCCCTTAAACCGATACACTGAACATCCTCTACGTGTCAAGGGTAACCTTTGATTTTACATAAGCAGAACTACAATCCATACCTATATATAAACATTACTCAGTTATTTTGTATATATTTACTTACACTTATCTCTTTTTAATTTAGTGACTACTGTATCTTCTACCCTCAAGTCTAATACTTCAACAGTTTATATTCTACACTACATCATTTCTTCTCAAGCCAACTTGAACACAATTTGTTCCCCAAACCAAATTCTTTTTCAATGTGCGCAGTTGAACTATACCGCGCCAGAATTGGCAATTTCAACCTTACAGTCTATTCCAGCAGCGTAAAGCACTGTTTGCCAAAAGATAGATCTACTTGTATCTCAATTTACTTACTCTTGCGCCTCAGTGGTGTTGAGTTGCACGATAGCTTTACTGCTATGTTTGCTTCATTCTTTGAGCAATCCAGCGAATCTTTTACATCCCTCTTAGTAAATTCCACCGAAGCAATCCCAAACCGTTGCAGGTCCTTGAATTTCTCGAAGGCCACGTCGATATTGAAGGCAGTAGCATCGGTATTTCTTTCCACGCTGTTTTCCCTCTGTTTTGGTCATGAGTTTATTATTGTCCGGTGACATTGAAACCAACCCTGGTCCAAACTCTCTTAATTCAGATCACGATCAGAATACCCTAAAAATTGTTCATCTTAACATCCAAAGCCTTAAACCTAAATTAGATATTATACAATGTGAATTCGCATCATTTGACATTTTGGCTCTGAGTGAGACATGGCTGCAAAGTGACGATCCCACTTTCGATGTTCAACTCCATGGGCTCCACCAACCACTGAGATTCAACCGCTCGTCAAGGGGAGCAGGGGTTGCCATTTACATTAAAGACGGTATTTCATTTCGACACAGACCGAACCTCGATACACTGAATTCGGAGTGCCTATGGGCCGAAATATTCACAAGACGGAGTAGGTCATTACTGTTAGGGGTATTCTACCGTCCACCCAACAGTCCCCCAGATACATGGGATGCTATATCATCGAAAAAGCCAGAGACACGTCAATTAGGAACTTAATTGTCACAGGAGATTTTAATGACAACCAAATGGCTCCTTCGAGAAGTAGCCTTTTCGAGCTAGCTAATTACTTTAACCTTAAACGGATTGCGAGTGAACCAGCTTGTTTCACTGAGACGTCTGCTACATTGCTGGATCTCTTTGCAGTCAGTGACACAATCAACCTGAATGCATGCGAGGTACTTGAACCAATTATCGCAGACATGATTCGCTATCACTGTCCAATCTCAATTGAAGTGGAATTTTTAAAACCTAACGCTTCCTCTTTCAAGAGAAGGATGTGGATTTATTCTCAGGGAAATTACGAAGTATTGAACCAGTCTCTCTCCAACACCGACAGGAACTCTGTCTTTGATAACCCATGCCTTGATACTATAGTCTCCAATTTCACTGACAAAATACTCGATGCAGCATCCATACATATACCCAACAAAATAGTTACTTCGAGGACTGGCCAACCAAAATGGCTGCATAATGAATTAAGACTTCTGATAAGACAGAGAAAACGCCTGTATCGTACTGCCAAACGAACAAATCACCTGCACGCCTGGGATAAATATAAACTTAAACGGAATGAAGTTATATCAGCTAATAGGAAGGCCAAAGCCATGCATCTTTCAAACATCCAGTTCACATTGCGAAGCAAAGAAACCCCAACATCACTGTGGTGGAAGACATTAAAAGCACTAATTAGTAGCAGTAACACAATAGGAATTCCTACTCTGATCCATTCTAACAAAATGTACTCATCAAGTGTTGAGAAAGCTGAAGTGTTCAACGAATACTTCAGTTCTATCTCAACAGTTGATGATTCGAATGCCTCTCTTCCAGACCCCACCGCTACATGTCTTTCAGCGTATTGATAGTATCACCCTGCACTGCAGCGAGGTATATGCTGCAATGAAGTCGATAAAGGTATCCAAAGCGTCTGGTCCCGTTCAAATAAGCCCGTGTCTCCTTAAAGAATGTAAATCCTCTCTATGCGAGCCACTGTCAATCTTATTTAATATACTTCTGAATAGTTCATACTTCCCTTCACTCTGGAAAAAAGCAAATGTCTCCCTTATACTAAAAACACAACCTTCAAACTCAGTTACTAACTATCGTCTGATATCATTGATCAGCTGTGTTGGCAAAATATTCGAAAAATGTGTTTTCAAACGCCTGTGGCTGTTTCTAAGTGAAAATAATGTTCTCAGTCAATTCCAGTCAGCTTTCATACCTCGAGATTCAATCGTCCTTCATCTGACGACATATATGATGAATTTTGTCTTGCACTCGATGAAGGCAAAGAAGTAAGGGTAGTTTTCTGTGATTTCAGTAAGGCCTTTGATAAAGTATGGCATGCTGTCTTATCCACAAACTGGAGAGTATTAGTGTTTCAGGGGAGTTTTGCTATTTTTAAAATCGTATCTTGCGGATAGATACTTGGGCCCATATTGTTCATGATATACATTAACAACATAACCAGAGACCTACTTAGCTCTATATGCCTGTTTGCAGATGGTATTTCCTTATATCTCATAATTGAGAACCCAGAGCAAGCCTCAAACATAATCAATCATGATTTGACGACAATAGAGCATTGGGCCAAAACATGGTTGGCTGAGTTCAATCCCAATAAAACAGAGAGTTTGCTTATATCACGTAAAACAATCCCAACTCTCACCCACCCTTATATCTAGGGACTTCACAGATATCGGAAGTTTCCGAACATAAACATCTGGGAGTCATACTAAATAGCACATGTACATGGAACGGCCACGTTGACCACTTTTGCTAGAAAGCCTGGTCTCGTTTAGACATGCTCAGGAGACACAAATTTTATCTCGATCGAAGTGTCTTAGAAAAAATATACTTTGAGTTCATTAGACCCCTTCTGGAATATGCGGATACTGTCTGGGATAATTGTTCCGTATCCATTATTGCGGAACTAGAGAAAATTGCAGCAGCCCGAATCATTACGGAAGCAACAGTTAGTGCCAGTAAGTCCTTGCTGTATTCTGAAACACGATGGGACTCCCTTCAAGAAAGACGCCGCAAACATAAATTAATTCAGTTTTTCAAAATGTATCACCGCATGTCACCTCCACACATTTCCAGTAAAGTCCCCCACTCGTCTCCGAACTCATCATTTAGTCTTCGATCAAGTAAAAACCACCGCGTTCCCTTTTGCCGAACCCAATTGTATCAGTCCCCGTTCATCTCAAGCATTACAGACCAGTGGAATAAGCTACCCTTACCTGTGAGCGAGAACTCATCATTGATAAACTTCAAGACCTTCCTGAGCAATGGGAACCAAAGACCCCCAAGGTTCTACAGTGTCGCGAAATCTCGAGTGTCACAAATTTATCATTGCATGCTTCGATTGCCCTGCAGTAGTCTTAACTCAACCCCTCTTGTCAGTGCGGAGAGCGCGAAACTACTGATCACTTTCTCCTGCATTGTCCGATGTTCTCAAACGCTCGCAACTATACGATTAATTTACTCCCCTTTGCAGTCAGTAGACTCATCCACGCTCCTGTTTAGCTCCGAGTTCTTGAATAATGAGGACAACCGTCTTATCTTTGAAATGGTACATGACTTCATTCTATCAAGCAAGCGATTCCATTGAGTTACCACTCAATTACTGCACCCCACCCTGCCCCACGTTCCTGAAGCATTGCTCTTTTGTACCTCGGTAATCAAGTTCTGTACAGCTGGTGAAATAGGACCCACTGACCTATGTCTTGAGTGGAAGGTCCACTCACGCCTCAACACCACCGAATCTAGTATGCAAAACTCTTATCAAAGGAACTACAAGAATCAAATACCGTACTTATTACGCTATGGAGTTTTAAGTTAACATATCCAGTGTTCAAGTTGGCCAAATTAGGTTTTGCTTTGTTCTTTTTCTGAATCTTCTCTTCTTTTTCTTTGTTCATCTTTTCTTTCGCCTCTTTCTTTCCTTACCCTATTCAATCCAAAGTTTAAACAATCTCACGTGTCGTTGACTGGCGGTCGGGGTCGTCTTCCTCCTTTTCGTATTCAAATGCCAGTGGCTTCAGTCATTTCCATTGCGTTACCCTAGGTCCAAGCGTTGCGTCCCTGAGCTTTCAATTAATTGTGTGGAGACGAGGGTGTTAGTGTGTGGGAGAGGCGAATGGGAGTGTGTGTGTGTGGGTCAGGGTTGTGCTTGATTTGTTCGAGAAAGAGAGCGGGCGGGCGGGCGGGCGGGCGGGCGGGCGGGCCTTCGGGCGGGCGTGAAGGTTTGTGTGTGTGTGTGTGTGTGTATGTGGGTTTGTCTTACCAGCTTGACGAGGTAACTAGACAAAAGAGTTTGCGTGTTTTGCCTTACCGAGGTACAAAAGACAAAAGAAACCCTTTAACTCGGTTGTTTTCCCAGAACTGTACCGGCAAAACGAGGTAAAAACCGTTAGTCCACACAAAGGACAAACAATGGGGTACCTCGGTATGTAGGGTAGACAAGACTGTGTGTAGGTGTGTGTGTGCGCGTGTGTGTATATATATATGTGTGTGTGTGTGTGTGTGCATAACGTTGTTAAACAATCTGATCGGGAATGGTGCTTAATTCACTGGCTACATGATTTGCAATTACAGCAACTTAGTCTAGTTCAGTACACAAAGGAGGGGACTAGAAGGCCGGGCCTTCACGCAACGATACGTGAGCTCTTTTACTGATTTATACCACCTGAAGGCGTATTTTTTTAAATGAGCTAGGGAGACTACTTACACAAGCTTTAAGCTTTCTGTCGAATCCCTTTTCTACTCAGCAACCTTTTTTCTTATATTTATTGTCTTTTTGTGTACTACTGTATCATGTACTTTTATTATTTACTTCTTTGAACAATTATTGTGAACTGTATACATTAAACACATTCTTTAATAAATACTGTTTAAACTAAATTTTCACCGGCAACAGAGCTGATCTTGAAGATGTTTCTTCCTCTCGGCAATTCATGAAATCATTCTGGTATTCACTAGAATTCGTGGATGATCTCTTTTTATTGTATGCGTGTGCGAAAAATATAAGGAGAAAGCAAAACCTTAGACGACGTACCTTTCGACTTGACAGGCACAAGACATACGATTACGTTATTTAAAATTCGCATTTGTCAGTGAAGGTTCAACCCGTGGATCATAGTGAAAATTGCATCAATGAACACGAAATAAATTCGCTATAATGTTATTAAAGTGAGATATGTTTACAATTCCATGGTGAAAAGTTATATGTTGTATTGAATTAATATCCATTAACATTTATGTGTAGAATCGGTGAAAGGTCGGGTGAACAATTTTGTTTCGCGGTTGACTGACAGCGGTTCGTTGACTATCTGCTGATGTCTTGTAAACTGAAACGACTGTCGCCGCTTTTGAAGCAATTACAACATAAATATATGTTTTTAGAGTAGGCGACGAATACAGTAAATTGTGACGTCATTCCTTTGTTTAAAATAAGTGATATATATCGAAGAGTTGATAAGAGCATTTGCTGTATTAAACAATTACACACCAATTCATTTGTCTTCTCCGGGTTGGTAAGAGACGTGAAATACCCGATAGAACAATAGACTGACGTCACTTGAACACCTGTACTCACTTACCATACCTGGGTCCGTGCGTTCTGTGGATTGGCGTGTAAGTAAGTTACTAACCTCGCTGTCCGTATTTATGAATTTGAACAACCTGACAACGTGCTGTAACACCTCGCCGCTTCGCGGCTCGGCATCACATACCGAATGTTGGCAGTTCAAATTCATGAATACCCCGAGCTCGGTTAGTAACCATTACATATCACCCAAGCTCTGCAAAACCCAGGTGTTGAAGGATATCTTTCAAGAACAAAGGCAAATAATTAGGGCATTGTCAGCTCTGATATAAACAAATATCCCTGAAAACGTTTCAGTGATCTGTCTTAACGCTGTTCCCCGACATTGCCCTCTTTCAGACCAGGAACATGATACGTCACAATTCCATTAAGTAGGATGGGTGCAAAGTGCGTGTGTGGCGTAGACTAATCAATATTTGTAACATGTACGTTGAAAGTATTAATTAGTCTACCTCTAAATAATGAATATGGACTCTTCAATTTGCTTTCATTGAACTGACATGGAAGATGTCACCAGAGTTCAAAGGTTTAAAGTATGTGAACCCATTCACGCACTATGTTGAACTTCCTCGCCCGGTGATATTATACAACGTTTCACATAAAATAAAACTAAAAAGAACGATAAAAATGACTTTTTCCGTATAACTATAGCAAGATTTTGCCGACTCAAAGAAAGAAATTATTGAAAAGAATGAGAAAGAAATGTCAAATTAAGTTAATCGAGACTTGATAATTAGTCTTTCTTGCTGATTGTGCGTCATTTGTTTGTCTCTAGGAAAACAACTCTATGACAAGTCGTTTGCACCATATCAGCTCGTGATATTACACATACATGTACAATCGCTCGGCAATGTGCACTCGGGCAAAGCCCTCGTAAACACTCTCGCGATTGTTTATTCAATATCACTTGCTTTGTATGAGGTAACATATGCGTAAACAGCTTTGATTTTCTGAGTGGTTTCCAGTCGTGACTATTAGGTGAAATGTAAATTCATATTTTACCTGCGAGTCACTTATGAAACGATGATGGCATCCATTCAAAACCATAGCTGTTATCACGCCCAGTTGTAAGCCATCGAGAAAATGTAAAATTTGATATCACCCAAGTGGGAAAATTTTACATATTACCGAATCTTATAGTTCAATAAAACTGTTCAAATTTACAGGAACATTGTGTCCCAGGATGTTTCTCTTCTTGTAGAATTGTCATTAAATTCTTATTCAAAAACAATTTCGACCCGTGTGTGAATGCTTCCATGGAAACAGCAGGAAACTAAAATCTGCAGTGCTTGTTAAACACACAATAGGAAACGCGCAGACAACGACAGGCCTGAAAATAGAGAGCTTACATCGTAACCTGTTAGCATGTTACGCTATATAACATGGCGGTAAGATATAGGATATACGAAAAAAGGTGTCGTAAAGTTTTTTTTCCGTTTTCTCGGTGTTTACTGCGCAAGTCATGTTATTTTCGTCTTGACGGAAATAACTGTCAAAATAAATAGCAACAACTAACGCGCGATCTCGCTTTGCCGAGAATGCGCGTTAGTTGTTGTTTATTTTTCGAAAATTGTGTTAAGATATAAACGGCACGTCATTCTGGCAATGTGTTGATACAATGTGCAACCTTTGATTCAGGTGCGTCTCGAAAGATTGTCATATCTGACTGGCAAAACATGCATGCTTGGAAAATTAGTTCACGTTGTATTGTTTTTTGTAACATGTACAGTCGCCGTGGATTGGTCGTAATCCACACGTGGGCAGTTATGTCCACGCCTGTGTTACCAGGTAGTAAAAGTCATCATCAGCAAAATCTTAATTAATGAAGCACCGGGTTGTACCGGTGCTTCATTAATTACATTTTTGATGATTATTCCTGCAATTAGTGTTTGGAATCTAATTATTATTGCTTCCTTTTGAAATATTGCCCACGCGTGGAAAGTGACCAGTCCAAGGCCACTGTACTATACTACGTTCGCGTATTTTACAACTGACGTAATCTCCACGTATCCTAAACGACCATTCGCGTGTTATTTCCAGGCCTGCAACGAACAGATGATCAGAGATTTGGACGATTCACCAATGGTCCTATCGAATATACTTTTTTCTGATGTTAGCTCAATATATATAAAAGCTTGTGTATTTGCGCGAACGCCGAGGATTATTCCATGCATGGACACGGATAAATTATGAATCTCCGCATTCGTAAAAGCTGTTGGCGAAGATAAATAATTCTCGCGCAGAGTCTTGAAATAATCGTCGGTCTCATGCCAAAACAGGGAATACCCTCTATTTAATCTCATGCAGGGGGGTGGGGGGGGGGGGGGGGGATTACAGAACAATTACGACTTAATGATTTGTTTGAATAAAAAGGGTATCACGTATGCTATTCTAAAACTCATGTCTTACTTCTAAGTCTGTGTGCATAGACCGAATAACTTTAGAAGGGATTTCCGTGATTGGGATTCCAAATATTAATATCACTCTGCAAATGATTACACGTTCGTAATGCCAGGAATTCAGATGGAGACTATATTTGTTGCTTGCCTGGTGTAATAACAATCAACAGTTTCAACGCGCGGCCTTGGGATTGCACGTTGACAATCTTGATTGGTTTGTTACACAAATTCACTGAGCAACTTTCTACCTTATGAATTCAGGTCGTATCGTGATCCTGGACCAGATTCAAAGAGTTAATGAACCAATAACTAAACACTGGATGACATTATTAGTTACACAGTTTGTTGGTGGCCTCATATGGTATATATGGTGTATATTAATTTCATACTGGACGAGAGCGAAGCTGGAGGCCAATTTGGAATTAACTGGCACCATCTATTCCATATTAGGCCACCAACAAACTGTGTAGCGAATACATTTTACCGACTGCTGCATCGATGCACAGAACTAATAACAACCGCGATCAAAATTAAATGAGAGAATTCTCACAATGTGTTCACGTGTCTTTGCCTTGTTACAATTTATGGGAGAGTGCCTTATGGGAGAGTGCAGGCACTCTCCATAAATTGTAACAAGGCAAATTCATACATACCAAACAGTTTCGTTTCTACGGTAACATGACACACATCCACAGAATATGAAGCCTTTTAAGTTGCTTAACCTGCACTTCAGACCAAATATGGGCTTCCAACACTCAATTTTTCAACCTGAAGCGTTTATCGGCTGCCGCCATTTTGAATAATCAAAGAACAAAGGAGAGATTACCCATAGCTGTCTGCGTATATTGATGTTGACAGGCAGTATATGGTTTTATATGCAGTCTGCATGTGACGTCTTTGAACCAATGCAGTTCCCAGATACTTGTAGGGGGTAAGATATAGTTTTATGTGGTAAAGCCAGATAGGCTCGAATGAGATTTCAGTCTACACCATTCATAACACAAGTGATAAAAGACTGTCTTATGGTGTCTTCAAATTTTATTACACATTTCCCCCGTGGGAACCCTGGGAAGTGAGGCAGTGCTTGTTTACTGTGGTAAACAAGCTCCGTTTTACTGGTAAAATAGGACCCAGTCACTAATGCTTGGTGTGCAAGCCCTCTAAAATAGGCAACATGGGGCATAAACGATTGGCTGACCTTGACTTTATCTCCATATTGTGGTCATGATTAGCCATTGTGCAGAAGTATGTGACCTTAAACAACAATAAATAAATAAATAAATTACACATTTAATATTGTATTTTATATGTATGGTACTTGGATACAAAAATACACATGCCCAACACATTGGACTCTATATGGCAACTAGAATTCAAATTAAATATACAGGGTAATACAAATAATGGATGATGCTTTCAAACTTGACTAGATTTTGCTTGATTTGGGCAATATTTAGCCCTTTACCTAACGTAGAAAGCAGACGACACTTGCAAAAATAATTCTTGAATAACCAATTTTTTTCATTTTTTGTCTCAAAAACATAGGTTATGACCCCTCGTTGGAACGAGCTCGACGAGCTCGTTCCAACGAGGGGTCATAACCTATGTTTTTGAGACAAAAAATGAAAAAAATAATGAAAATTAATTGGCGATTTTTGAGAATAGCGCTGGCCGGTTTTGGCCGTTACGTTGGGTAAAGGGTTAGGGTGGGTGTTCAAAATGTCTTGGTATGCATGATACGTAACTATCGCGTGGGTGTTTCAAAATTCCACAGTAAAAGCCATAGGAGGAGTGGGTCACAAAATGGCAAAAAAACCCAGAATTCCTCTTAGTATCTGCAATTGTTCCCCCCCCCCTCCCCCACCCTTATTACCACTTGACAGTATGAAAATACAAGCGCACGTGAGCGGGTCTTTGACTGAACATTATATATCTGAAAACGAAGCAATCTCTTTCACCGTACAGATGATTCTCAAATGGAGCTGCCTGGTAAAGAAATCACAAAGGTAGCTACGTTTCTTAACCCTTTACCCAACGAATCGACAATATCCTTCCGCGTAATATGCAAATTCAGCAGCTGAAAAAAATACTATTTTTCAAAAAATTTCCACAGAACCATATTATGTGACCCCTCTTTGGAATGATATGGTTTTGTTGAATTTTTTTTAAATAAATAAAAAAATATATTTAAAATAAATTTTGATATCGTCTGCGTTGGGTAAAGGGTTAAACCAATAGCAATTGATCGATAAGTTATGTCATGAATATGTCAATAGAAAAAGGGAATATGGGTTTATTGATAGCTGAAGTTCCTGTAATCACAAATTGCCACGGACACCTCACCTGGCACTGGAACTATTTTTAAAATTTGTGAGCAAATCTTTGGTGAACTCTTTTGGATATTAACCCGAAAAATGTTGTCAGTACAAAGTCATACGAGTTCTAATGATTCATATGAAAGACTTGCGAAGGTGTGTTTTTGCCTTGAAACTGCGCTTTCTCTACTGTTGTTTGAATTGTATCAAGATCACCAGTGTAATTTTGCAAGGGATTCGATGCTAATACTGGCTTACCGCCTTTCTTGGAGTTTGTGCACAAACTACCGTTGATAAAAAGCGATGCATATTTGCACACAAAGATATATAGATATTCTTTTGTCCCCCAGTTATAGATATTCCGATCATAAAGGATTCGTTTCGCATTGAGACATTATTATGTTTGACACAAAACAGTGGTTGTAGTGAGCATTCATTAAATAATTATTTAGCTAAGCGAATATTCGTAATTGCATTCCAAATGCCATGGGAGTCCGCTGAAAGCAAGTCTCAGTTGATAAACATTCCCTGTATTCATTCAAAGAAAATGATGGTTTATGGTATGTTTACATTCGATCGGCAGAAATATTTCATTTGGTCAGGAAAGTGAAGTGTAGTTTTGCCTTTCCAAACAGCTGAAATATTCAAGATGAGTGAATCTGAATATAAAAAACAGACTATTTAAGGGCTATAGAGCATCCTGGCCATAACGACAGCTAATTCTTTACTAGATTGGATTGGTGCTAAAGAGTTTGGAAAGATAATAATTTTAGAATGGTTTGTTAAGGGAACATCTGTCAATAATACTTGGAATGCAATATTCCTCAAAAATGTTGGTCCTTAAACATTAAGTCAACATGTTTGTCTTTCGATGTAACATCTCTTATTTTCCCACAACTAGCAGTTGCGTCTTTATGAACATGTTTCTCTATTTCGGTTTGCAGTTTTGATTCAACATTCACATCCTCTACGTTATTATCTTCTGACCCTCTGTGGGGTTGTGCCGCCTGCTTAGAATCTTTCTCCATTTTATCCCCAACTTTAGATTCAGTCTTCTTCTCTTCTAACTTGGTTATCATTTTATTCTGCCCATCATCCGGTTTTTCTTTTTTAGAATTGCTTTTCTCATCCTTAACATTTGACTTATCCTTCTTGTCCTTTGCTTTAGCATCTGGCTTGGTCTGTTCCTCTACCGTAGCAGCTGTCTTCGCCTGAACAACAACTATTATTTCTTTCGCAGAAACTTTCTTCACATCATTTTCATCTTTTAATTCTGCCTTCTCTTCTACTAGTTTAGTATCAGTTTTCGTCTTGTCCTCTCCTGTTGATACGTTTTTAGAATCTGTATTTGCTTTGATATTCACTTTTAATTCAACCTTCTTGTTGTCGGCTTCAGTATTTGTGTTGTTCTGCTCCACAGCTGTTCCTTCGTTCTTTGAATCTTTCTTCTTTTCATCCTTAGCCCTTGTTTCATCATTGTTGACCGAGTTAACATCTGTTTTTACTTGAATATCGACAATAATTTCTTTCTTGGAATCTTTCTTTGATTCTTTGTTTTTATCATCTGTATTGCCGCATGCTGTCGTCCGCTCCTTACCATCAGCTTCTTTCTTAGAATATGTTTTCATTTTAGTCTTCACTGTAGATTTAACTTTCTTATCTTCTTCGTCAGAATCATCTTTCTTTTCTGCATTTACGTTCTTCTCAGTTTCTTCATTCATTGCATCCTTAAGCAACTGTACCATCTTTTCATCTGCTTTACTGTGTATATGGTCGAAGAGACTTGAGTCATTCTTAGAATCTTTTCCTGTTTGATCCAGAATAATAATTTCAGCTCTCTTTCCATTTTCTTCTGCATCTGCTTTCTTTTTCTGAATGGCTTTTGCATCCATATTGGAATCTTTTCCAGTTCCATCCTTGGTTTGTGATTCCACATTTTTGTCTTCCACTCTGGCATCAGCTCTCATCTGCTCGTCAGCTTTTGTTTCTGCCTTCGAATCCTTGTTGGGATTATTCTTAGCTTTTGCCTTCTTGTTCTCTGCTTTTGAGTCTGGTTTCTTTTGCCCATCAGTTTTTGTTTCTTTGACAGAATCGTTTTCAATATCATCCTTGATTTTTGATTCCAGTTTCGTATCTGCTGCTTTCTCATCCATTTTCGTTGGTGGGTTGTCTTTGGTTTTCTCTTTAGCTTCTTTGTTTTTATTACTCTTCGATTTTGACGGAACATTGATCGTTTTGTCCTCTGCTATAGATTCGGTTTTCGTTTGGCCATCAGCCTTTGTTTCCATTTTAATATATTTCGCAGATTCATCATAAATTTCTAATTTGACGTTCCTCTCTTCAGTTTTTAAATCAACTTTCTTCAGTACATCAGCTTTTGTTTCCCCTTCAACACCTTTTATTGTGCTGGGATTTGATTCTACTCTCTTTTCTCCAAGTCTAGAATCCGTTTTCTTTTGGCAGTCAGCGTTTGTTTCCTTGTAACATTTATCAGTTTCATGCTTGGTTTTTGTTTCTCTGGCCTTGTCTTCTGCTTTAACACCAGCCTTCTTGTTCTCATCAGCTTTTGTTTCTCTTTGGACATCTTTATTATTTTCAACCTTAGGTTTTGAATCAGCTTTCTTTTCAACCGGTAGACAATCTGTTTTCAGTTGACTATCTGCGTATGTTTCCTTCTTCCCATCTGTCTCGGACTCTTCCTTGACTTTTGACTCAACTTTCGTATTTTCTGTTTTAGTACCAACTTGCTTTGATGTTCTTTCCTCTTTATCATCTTTGTTTTTGTCCTTGGATTTTGACTCAGCCTTTTTTCCCCCTACTTTAGAATTTGTGTTCTGGTCATCAGATTTTGTTTCCTTCTTAGCATCCGTCTTGCATTCATTCTTAATTTTTGATTCTACTTTCTTGAGTTCTACTTTAACATCAACGTTTTTCTGCTCATCCGCATTTGTTTTATTCTTAATAACTTTGTTTATTTTATCAATGGGTGCTGCCTGACCTTTCATTTCTCCCGTGTGAGATTCCATTTTCTTTTGGCTATGGCTATTAGCTTCCGTTTCCTTCTTACAATCGTTGTCCATTTCATCTCTGATATTTGTATTTGAATCAACTTTCTTATCTTTGTGCACATCAACTTTCTTCTTCCCATCAGCCTTTCCTTCCTCTTGAACACTTTTGTTTGTTTTATCTTTGATGTTTGGCAGAGCCTTCTTTTCCACTATTTTATAATCTGTTTTCTTTTGGTCATCATGCTTTGTTTCCATTATACAATCATTCAAAGTTTCATTTTTGATTTTTGATTCAACTTTCTTATCTTCTATGTTAGCATCAGCTTTCTTTGGTTTCTCAGCTTGTGCTTCCTTTTCAACATCTTTATTTATTTTGTCCTTTGGGTGTGACTCTGTCGTCATTTCCCTTGATTTAGGCTCTGGTTTCGGATCATCCCCCTTTCCTTCCTTTTTATTGTATTTCTCAGTTCCAATCTTGTCTTTTGATTCATCTTTCTTGACTCCCGTTTTTACACCTGTTCTTTTCTGTTCATCAGAATTTGTTTCCTCCTTAGAATCTTTATGTGGTCCATCCTTTGATTTTGACACAGCATCCTTCTGCCCTGTGTTAGAATCCGTTTTCTTTCTGTCATCGACCTTTGTTTCCTTCTTGCACTCTTTCTCTGTTTCCTTCTTAACTTTCGATTCTACTTTTTTCTCTCTTGTAATAGCATCAGCTTTCTTCTGCTCACCAGCTTTTGCTTCCTCTTGAAAATCTTCGTGTGTTTTACCCTTTAGTCTTGATTCCACCTTCTTTTCAACAACCTTAGAATCTGTTTCCTTTTGATAATCTACATTTGTGTCCTTTTTACAATTACAATCTTTTCCGGATTCATTCTTGATTTTTGATTCAGTTTTCTTGTCTTCTGCCCTGACGCCAGCTCTCTTCTGCTCAGCAGCTTTTATGTCCTCTTTCGGATCATTGTTTGGTTTATCCTTAAAGTTTAACTCAGTCTTCTTTCCCTTTGCTATAGAATCTGTGTTCTGACCATCAACCTTTATTTCCTTCTTACATTCCTTGTCAGTTTTATCTTTGCCTTTTGAGTCAACTTTCTTGCCCTCTCCCTTACTATTATTTTTCTTCTCCCCATCAACAATTAAATCCATTTTAGAACATTTCTTGGTTTCATCCGTAGGTTTTAGCGCGACCTTCTCTTCCCCTGCATTGGAATCGGTTTTCGTTTGTCCTGCAACTTCTGTATTCTTCTTCGACGCTTTCTCGGGTTTCTCCGTAACGTTCGATTCCACCTTTTTCTCTTTTGTCATCGAACTGGCTTTCTTCTGCTCATCAGCTTTTGTTTCCTCCTTGGAATCTTTATGTGGTCGATCCTTTGATTTTGACACTGCATTCTTCTGCCCTGTGTTGGAATCTGTTTTCTTTCTATCATCGACATTTGTTTCCTTCTTGCAGTCTTTTTCGGTTTCCTTCATAACTTTCAATTCTACTTTTTTCTCTCTTGTAATAGCATCAGCTTTCTTCTGCTCGCCAGCTTTTGTTTCCTCTTGAACATCTTGGAGTGTTTTGTCTTTTAGTCTTGATTCTACCTTCTTTTTAACAGCCTTGGAATCTGTTTCCGTTTGATCATTTTCTTTTGTTTCCTTCATACAATTTTTTCCGGATTCACTACTGATTTGTGATTCACATTTCTTGTCTTCTGCCTTTACACCTGCACTTTTCTGCTCGCCAGCTTTTATGTCCGCTTTCGGATTATTGTTTGGTTTATCCTTAAGATTTGACTCAGTCTTCTTTCCTTTTGCTGCAGAATCTGTTTTCTGACAATCAGCTTTTGTTTCCTTCTTACAATCTTTGTCGGTTTCATCTTTGAGCTTTGAGTCAACTTTCTTGTCTTCTGTCTTAGTATTAGCTTTCTTCTGCCCATCAACTATTATTTCCATTTTAGAACATTTGTTGGTTTTATCAGTAGGTTTTAACGCGGCCTTCTCTTCCCTTGCTGCAGAATCAGTTTTCGTTTTCCCTGCAGCTTTTGTATTCTTCTTCAAGACATTCTCGGTTTCCTCTTTGATTTGTGTTTCAACCCTCTTGTCTTCTACTTTAGTATCAACTTCCTTCTGCTCAGTAGCTTTTGTTTCCTCTTTAAACATTTCGTAGTTTTTTTTATTCACTTTTGACTCGGCCTTCTTGTACTCTGCTGTAGAATTTGTTTGATTTTGTTCAATGGCTTTTCTCTCGTTCTTAGAATCTTTCTGAGTTTCATTCTTGATTTCTGTTTCAACTTGTTTGTCGTCCGTTTTAGTACCACCCTTCTTTCGGCTTTCCGCCTTTGATTCAACCTCATAATCATGATATTTCCTGGCTTCATTCTTATCTGTTGATTTAACCACCTTGTCCCTTGTCTTCTCGCTTGATTTCTCCTGTTCAGTGTTTCCTCCCTCCTTAGAGTTTTTAACTGTTTTATGCTTAACTTTTGATTCACCGCCCATGTCCGCAGCCTTAGCAGCAGCATTATGTTGTTTATTAGGTTCTGTAGACGCAATCATTACCTGAAAGAGAGAAATATGTTTTTAGTTATCTTTTCCTATGCCACAGATGACATGCTTTGTGTACATGTTTCTATGTTTGAGACGAGAAGCCATAGATAAATGTCAAAATTCCATTTTCTTTCTGACTGGGATCTATTTTGAGTTCACCCTTTTAGTTTATTAACTACGGGTTGGTCCACTATGAAATGAGACTGGGTTTTAGGATTGTTGGGTGGATTGTCAATTTCAGGCGATCGAAAACCGTCGCTCTGCAGTTTCCTACATAAATAAACATTCTGCGAGAGGCAATGCCCTCCCGATGGCATATTCGTCAAACGGTCAAACGATGATACCCATCGCTCGATTTTCTTACAACGGATGAAAGCATTACTCCCTTCTTCTGCATGTTACATGAACACGGAAATCTCCTTGATAAAATGCTTAATGGCGAAAGAAAATACGAATGTGGCGCCATATGAGTGATTTCACGGAGTAATACTATTTTAGGTTTGGACAAATGTAGGATTTGGGCTTTGCAGATTCCCCCAACTTTGTCTTCCTCGTTATGTAATTTCACCTATGAGACACATTTCTATAACTGGCAGTGACCATTTCACTTTTTTATCGGCTCGTGTTGGAGACGGATGTCATTCAAAGGTAAATGGCATTCCAACACCATAACGACTATATTTTTATGTTAAAATTTAATTAAACTTCTAATTTCGTGCTTTTCTTGATTAAAAGGAACCAACTGAAAATACACAACCAATGAAAACAGGATATTCTAATACTGGCATAATTATGTGGATGGCCATTCACCTTACCAATAAAGCATACAAAAATAGGTCGACATTATTGTTCGAATATTTCGATATTACCCTACAGTTGTCTTTTGGGCCTATTCGTTTTAAAGGAACACCCCTGACCCTTAATGATGAAAAGGTATTCAAGACATGAAGAGTTATATATTCAAAATTTGTTAACTGGAGACTTGTTTTGTTGTGATGTCGACTGGTCGTTTTGTTCATCACATTCATTTAGCGGTGTTGACATAAAACATATTTTTGTCATGAACATACATTTTATAAACAAAACGACAAACATTCTCTTCAGATCCAGGACCATAATGAATCCAATGTCACAAATTATTTTGGCTCTTGACACTGGCAATTGACACTTTTTTGTACATTTCGCTAAGGAGGTGGTGGGGTACATGTTATCTGTCGCATTAACTGACAAGCAGAGCTATGATCACCCATTCCCAGTCAGTTCAACTAATAATATACTACTCAAAGTTTGCTAAGCACCAAGTATATCCAACTACCTTTTTTACGTTTTAGTTGAAATATTGTTATGAAAGTGTATATATTTTTTATTTAATTATATCTTTAATGATTTAAGCACAGAAATTAAGATTTTGTTTGTGTTTGACATTATTTTTCAGCTTTTGAATACAATAACCATGGAAAATGGATATTATTGGAAAAAAGGAAATTTTTCAAATTTGCCAAAGAGTTGACGCAGCGAATTTATATGGGTTCAATATCGAGTATGAGACCCATTATTGTTAATTGGACAAGACACTTCACCCCCATTACCCATGTGGGGACACGGTGACGCTGTGTACTAAGGCGTACAGCACGTCGATGGTGCACCTGTCTTCAACCAATGCTAACCCTGCTTGAGTGGAGTTAGTATGTTGGGGAGCTGACAGTTGCTCGCCGTTGCTCTGTGGTTCTCTTCAGGTACTCCGGCTTCCTCCACCCGTAAAACTGCCGTGGTCATGATTAGCCATTGTGTAGAAATATGTGACTTTAAACACCAATAAATAAATATTATATTATTGTTAATTACAGCTTGACAACGCCTTCTCATGCTCCCAATCAGGTTCCAGATGGTCCTTTGTGGGATGTTGTTCCATTCTTGGGCCAGCATGCACCAAGCTCCTGGACACTTCTTGGTTGGACTGGACGGACTGAAATTGCACGCTGCAACTCCTGCCAGACATGTTCGATTGGACTGAACTCAAGGGATCTTGTTGGTCAGTCATACGCTCAATCCCCTCCCTCTATCGGTACTCCAGGACAGCATGGGCAACAGGAGGACGGGCATTATTGTCCATCAGAATGAATCTATCACCCACTGCACCTACATACAATCTGACGTGAACATCCAGGATCTCATCAGTATACTGCGGTGCAGTCAATATACCAAGGTCAAGGATACAGAGGTTTGTACGTCCATCCCAGCTGATGCCGCCCCAGACCATTACTGACCCTCCACCATAGCGTTCATACTCAGCAATCTTTGCTGCATGGAATCACTCTCCTGGTCTTCTACATACCATAGAACGCCTATCTGTGTGGTCTAGGCTGTACCTTGACTCATCTGTAAAAAAGGACACGTCGCCAAACTCCTCTGATCCATCCAACGTGGTCCATAGCCCATTCATATCGTGCCTGGCGTGGTTCTGGGACAGCGGAATGGGAATACATGGTCTTCTCGATTGGAAACCATCTTCGTGCAACCTAGCCCGGATAGTCTGCGTCGAAACATTTTCCCCGGATGCACTCTAAAGGTCACTGTGAAGCTGGGTTGCTGCGGAAAAGCGGTTTCTACGGGCCCGAATGATCAAAAACCGGTTTTCAGCTGCAGATGTTCCCCTGTCTCCGCCACCATCATGCCGTCTTACTGGTGCGTCATACTGCTGAAATCTTGCCCTGGCTCTGGTGATCACCGTATGGTGCACACCAAGGGTTTCACCAACCTGACGATGGGTAGCCCCTTGCTCCACCATCCCCACAACCCGCCACATTTCTGCTTCAGACAAATGTCTTCTTACATTTGCATTTGCCATATTCAATCATTAAATCACAAGGGTGTGTGTTGAAATGAAGATTAAATACCCTACACACGTCATGTACATGTAGACAGTACACGAAAACGTCATGAAAATCAAGGGATACATGCTTTTCATTACTGTCACGAAAAGTCTGCCTGTGCAGGAAGCTAATGAAAACACTGGGGACCTTCTCAATACATTCCTCAATCATATCCACCAAAACATTGTCATACTTCGCAACGCACCATGGGTTATACATGGACTGAGAAGGGTGGGACCTAGTCACGGTATCTAGAAAAGCATCCTATGGTACACTGATGTTTTTAAATATGGATCAATAAATGAGCATGTTTCTGAATGTGAAGGTGCGCTAGTCTCATACATTGCTTCGTGTATTGTATTCTAACTATGCTACCAAGGCCGGTGGGGCCCCATTGATATTTTGCAGTGTGTGGTTGTACATTCATGTTCGTGAATCCTCCTCCCGCAAGTTCAAAATGCCCCCTGCACCCCGTTTTCAAATTAATCATCATACCAGACGTTGGTTGATTATTTTTTAAACACTAAACAAAAGGATAAAGAAAACATCTCAAGTGTTTGTACAAAGGTTCCAGCAGTTTATATTTCTAGATTGGGAAGATGTTAAACAATATTCATTAGAACACAAAAGTGTTTTATTCGTAGTTACTTTTTACGAACAACAATAATTCATGATAATGTCAATACTGTCGTCCTTTCAGTCATCAGTCACTTCTCATACATGGATTACGTCCATGTAATGATAATACCCATAAAAGGCGATATCACTAATAAACAACAATATGAACAATAACTATTTACATCACGATATATACTTATCAATTTCGAGTTTTCGGCGAACAACATAATATCGACACAATCCGTGAAATCGTCTCTGTTACCATTTGCAATGCCTTGATTACCGATCAAAACAAACGGGTTGGAATTGGAGGAGTCAACACGAGTAGGGGATGTTACTTGTCCTTACACCGTTACTTGTAACATCAAGCCACGTGGCCCCATCATCGACCCTGTAAAACGTTTAGTTTGAAAAAGTGGGATTGGTCGACAGTATCAGTCAAACGATATCTAGATAATAAAAAGTTGAATTCCGCTATCAATTTCACTTACCTCCATTGATAAATCGAATGTCAATAGATTTTCCAGTGAAGCAATGATGAGGTGCATTGTGTTGGTATCTCCTACATGTACTTTGATGTGTAATGTTAATTTTTGAGCTGGGGACGAGGGATGAAGGTGGTAAATAAATAGTAGCAGGGAATGTTACGTTCCCTGTATTACGATACATATTCCCCACCATCGTTCTTTCGAAAGCTTTTTAGTGTCAAAGGTGCGATAGAGGATCAGTCAAAACAGTTTGGTAGAATACCCCAAATGAATTCCGTATTGATTTTATCTTCCCTGACAAGTCGACCCCAGCAGATAAAGAAACAGTGAGAAAAGAAGACCTGTCCTTATATTCTGCAATTGTTTTGTCGGAGATGAAGATTGGGACGGCGGAAGGGGTTCACTATAGTAGAACAATTGCCCTCAAGGACTCTTCTCGGGTGATTTAAAGCAGACAAAAGTGGACCTTTTGGAGTCTTATAACCCTTTACCTAACGAATGGTCCCAAATCAAGGGCATTTTGTTTGTATTATTGGAATTTAGTGACACTTTCGACGGCCAGGGTTACCTCGTGTCGGACAACTTTACGAGAGGAGGACGCCAGAGTATCCAGAAAGAACCACCAAGCAGAGAGCAACTGTGAGACTTCCCATCGTATTAACTTCACGCAAACAGGGTTAGCATTGGCTGAAGCCAAGTGAACATCCACGTGCAGTACTTCTTTATACACAGAGCCACCGAGCCTCACGTGGACAATCGGGATTAAATGCCTCGCCCATGGTGACAATGCAGTTACCCCGGGTGGGATCGGACTGTGGACTTTCGGTTTGAAGTACAGTATCGTAACCACTGAGCAACCACGCTCCAGATACCCCTGCATATAATTTAGTGGATATTTTTTGAAAAGTTTTGTTTTTCAACTGCTGAAATTTCAGCACCTGAAAAAAACCTTTTCAAAAAATTTCAACAAAATTAGATGCAACTCCTCAATGGAACGAGCTCGAAACATTTGAAAGAATAATATTTAAATTAATAAATGCTTTGGACAAAGGATTAAGACAAACCATTGTGACTCTCCTGCAATATTGAAAATATCAAGATCATTCACAGTGACTCGAATTGGCGTGTTTTTCAATGTTTTCCCGAACATGTCCATCAGATGACATTATTAAAAAAAATCGTGAATTTTGAAAAAAGGTTTTCCATTTTTGTCCAAGAAATCTTAGATCAGTCACGGAAACAGCTAATTCGGTTTTCATTCCATTGAGGGGTAAGAATGGATTCTTAGGGACAAAAATTAAAAAAATAAGAAAGTCTGAATAATTTTTGTGTGAACAGCTCCAATCAGATATGATCGTTTTGTGAGAGGTGAAACTATCATTTGGCTTTCCTAAAAGTTAAAAACAGTTGTTATTGTACGGGAAAACATCTTTCTTTCTTTCTTTCTTTCTTTCAACACTTTACAAGAGTGGATTTTTAGAGAACGCGCTTACAGATTTCGTTCAAATATCGCAAGATCGTAGACAGCTGTACTTTATCTTGACAATAATCTTTTTACGTCCGGCATTGACTTTCTTCTGTCAGATAGCCATAAACCCCAAAATTTACATTGACCAATATCTCCTTGAATGAATGACCTACTATTTTGTAACATTCACACTTTTCCATAACCATCGGGAAACAAAAGTTTACCAAAATTATTTTTTGGGCCAAAACATCAAAAAGGGCCTGGAAATCGAACATTTTGGCCTACAATCTAGGGACTATGAATCAACAGAACACCAGTAATCAACTGAATAGTAGTATGAATGCAATGTATCATCAGGAATTCAAAACAAAATTCGATTTTATTCACAATGAGTCAAAAATGGCCGCCAACCGCGATCATTTTTAAAATTCTAAATCTCATAACTGACAAATGACGGGTTAACCCTTTACCTAACCTGAAAAGCAGACGATACTTGCAAAAATAATTCTTGAATAACTAATTGTTTTCATTTTTTGTCTCAAAAACATAGGTTATGACCCCTCGTTGGAACGAGCTCGACGAGCTCGTTCCAACGAGGGGTCATAACCTATGTTTTTGAGACAACAAATGAAAAAAATAATGAAAATTAATTGACGATTTTTGAGAATAGCGCTGGCCGGTTTTGGCCGTTACGTTGGGTAAAGGGTTGACATATGTCCACTGTACTTACAGTGGAATGACATATATCTAAAGATACTGGGATATCCCCTTTAGGATCAGTTTAAGGGGTATAGATCTGAGTTTGGAACAATATGATACAACAGAAATTTTCAAGTTCAGAAAATTGGTTTATACTGAATGACCCGAACATGGTGTGCTTGAAACTGCTTTGTGGAGAAGTGCCAAAATTGTAGTTAATAGAGAAACATTTTTGCTATCCCGTGATTAATAATGGCTGTCAAGTCAAAGGATATTGCATGCTGAGTTCGAAGCAAGCATTTCAGAGAACTGGATTTGCACGCCCCTACACACACACACACACCTCCAACACCATATGACCGCTTGACCATGGGCTCAGGGCAAGGATGTACTTTTGTGATTTTTTTTGGCTTTAAAATGAGTTTTGAATGATTTTATGAATAAAGAAATCATCTCAATCTGAGTCTTATGACCTCTTCACTACGGTTAGGGTAGGGGTCTATTGGAGTGTTGTTTTTCTGCTTTAAAATGAGTTTTGAAGAATTTTGAGTGATTACAAGCAAAAGAAAGAAGAAAGGCATCAAATAACCCATTGATCCCGAATTAGGGGAAAGTTCTATTTGAAGATTATTTTTTCTGCTTTAAAATGACTATTGTAGTATTTTGAGTGATCTTTTTTGACAAAAAACGATATCACAACATGACCTTTATGATACCTTGTTCCTCGGATTGCGGTATGGTCTATTTGAATCAAGATTTGTGCTTTAAAATGAGTTTTGAAGGATTTCGAGTGATTCTTTGCCAAAAAGGAAATTCAGCATGCACGTTATGACACTTTTACCCCAGAATGGATGAGGGTCAATTAGACTTAATTTGGGTGTTTATTTTCTACTATAAAATGAATTTTGAAGGATTTTGAGTGATTGTTTGCAAAAAAGAAGAAAATCATCATATGACCCTTATGACCATTTAACCACCGGTTGGGTTGGGGTCTTTTTGGATGATATTTTTCTGCTTTAAAGTGACTTGACATATTTCAAGGGATTTTATGCCAAAAAAGAAACAAATTCACCATGTCCCTTATGAACTCCTGACACCAGTGAGGGAGAGGGCCAATTTGGGTGATTTGTTTCTGCTTTAAATTGAGCTGTGAAGGATTTTGAGTGACTGCTTGCCAAAAAAGAAGAAAATCCACATATAACCCTTATAGCACTTTGACTCCGGGTTGGGGGCCTATTTAAATGCTGTCTTTCTGCTTTAAATTGAGTTTTGAAGAATTTCAAGGAATTTTATGAAAAAAAAAAACAACATAAAAAAAAGAAAAAAAAACGAAAAAAGAAATTAACCATGACCCTTATTGAACCCTTCACCCCATTAGAGCCATCACGCACCCCCTAGCTTCACAAGAACTTAAAAAAATATGGTCAGTACTTAACAAAACAATTTGCAGAGAAATTCAGTGATTAGTCCGACTAACACGTATAACCAACTTTTTTTCATATTTTCAACTTCAAACAGTTAGACTTTTACAACACGATTGCTGCTTGCACCTTACCAATAAAATGCAGGAATTGTGAAATATGAGAGGTGTGGAATCCGGCTTAGATAGGTGGAATCCGGCCTACATGTGAGAACGTCATGTAAGAACGCTACTGAATTGTCATCACGCATCCGAGTGACGAAAATGAAATGCTCCGATATAAAATAGTAAACGTGTAGCTGATATTTCTCTTTAAATGGTAAAGTGCTGAGTTTTTTTCTGACAACAAATCAAAGCTCATCATATAATGCTCTATTACATTTAATTGGATAGTGCCTTATAGGCACTATCCAATTAAATGTAAGAGAGCAAGGTATTGTATAAAAAATCTGATTCATATCAGGAACAATAAAGGCTTCCTCAGGCAGAATATAGCTACAGACTGTTATTGCCTGTCACTTTTAGTAAAGCCCAAAATAGGGCTTCCAGCACTCTACCAGTTAATAAACCAACTTCACGCACTCAATTCAAGTTTAATCTGATATAAATACCGACACAACTAAAAAAAACTTAATTCTGAGACAGAACATGGAGAGGATACAAGAAAGACTTCAACTTGGGTCGTTGATTCCAGTAACCTGTACTCCACCCTCGTTGTACTCCGCGCTCGTTATGTTTTGTCTTAGAAGTCAGTTAATACAGTTAAAACTAGAAGTCCTACCACGAACTGTGCGCTTATCGAGGCTTAATTGCGCGTAGGAATTGCGCACAATTGCCATATCGAATGGCATCTAAAGCACCTCAGGTTCTCTTGATTACTCATAACAAACACCGGTGTGACAGGAATGATAGTCCGTAGGAACGTTAGTCCCTCTGGACTATTATTCCGCGGAATTATAGTCCTAGGTCTAACATTTCTAGGAATAGTAGTCCGGCGGACTACTATTCCTAGAAATGTTAGACCTAGGACTATAATTCCGCGGAATAATAGTCCAGAGGGACTAATTTTCCCACGGACTATCATTTCTGTCACACCGGCACTGTTTCTGCCAATGGAACCCCGGGTACCCGGAGGTCCACTGGCTGGAACATTGCTTGTGCACAGGCATAAGTACAGAATTTGATAGCCTTACTATGTTCATAACGCGTAGAGTAACGCGAAGATCGGCGTGCTATTTGTGCGCATTTCATGGCAGGACTTCTAGTTTAACTGTAGACTACTGTTGGATGGACGTAAATGGAGCGTGTACATGTTACCCGCATTCTGAACTGAATGATCACAGCTTGTACTCGATTTATATACAGTCACTTTCTGACTGTTTTTCTTTCTCTTACTCACACTTATTTCTGTAAAATGCTGAGGGTGCTCGTGCTCCCTCGTGCCCACCTGCTCCTTACGGCTCTGGAGATATATGCAATTTGTTGTCAAACAAGGGTAATGAATAGTTAAACGGAGCCAATATCAATATATAAAACTTCAATCACTCTTGTACATGTAGATGAGATCCAATTTGAAGGTGTCTCCCGGTGTTATCTCGCGTCAATGCACCTTGTACATGCCCATCTCGACAGGCCATTGCTATCGCTGCATCCCATCGCCGAGACTGTCTAAAAGAGCGGCAATAAAAACTAAATGGTTTTGAAATCGAAAAGCGAATTTCCAGAAGTCATCCAACGAAGCACACCAACGTCTGACCGCCCAGCAACGAAGAGAGGGTCATTGTCGCCTCGCTCGCGTTTCATGAAATATGACAAAAATATCCTAAACTTTGAAGTGACGTAAAAGCATCAATAACTGCGATAAAGAGAAAAAACTAAACAGCAACTCCTATATTTTGAGTTGTACAACATTCTAATATTTCATTAAAGACCCCAGCATTTTATTTTTTTACCCTATGACCACTGTGACGTCACTTGAGAGTTCGAGCAGTCCGTTTGGAAATTTTCAAGGACCGTTCAACAGTTTTTAACAGGCCATAAAATTTAAGAGGAACGATTTTTTTGTTCCTCTGGTGTTTATCTGAATAAAAAAAAATAGATAACCGAAAAGTTGTTCGTCTCCAACGACAAACAGTTCGTCAAAAAGTTGTGTTTTATCACCTTATTTGATAGCACTGTTTTAAAATGTTCCTGTGGGATGGCCCCTCTCTTCATTGCTCAGACTTCCTAAGACGACAGCTCACGCACCCTGTGCTTGTCGCAGATGTTTTCGAAATCTGTGAACTGTCATGCAGTAGAACCATCGTGGAAGGGTCAAAATCCACAGGTTGTCATTTTCTCCACACATATAATTCAGAGATGATCCGCCATGACACCTAGCGAAATTTCCACCAATGAAGCACCGGGATTACCCCGGTGCTTCATTGGTGGAGATTTCTCTAGATGTCAGCGGATCATCTCTGAATTATATCCGTGAAAAAATGCCCACCCATAGATTTTGACCCGTCCACGATGGCTGTACTGTAATTGGTCCACTTTATTATATCCAGATGAACGGTAGATGGGTTATCTCAAATTCGAGATTGTATTCTCTGGTTTAAGATATGCTTTTGAGGAGATTATAGTCCTAAAACGTCAAAGGGCCGAAGTTTAAAATGAGACTGAAATCAAAAGGTAGGGAAAAAAACGTAAAACTGGAACCACTAACGTCGGGTGTCTCACACTGGAATTTAAAACAAAGGTGCACATCTGCAAATGACCAGAAACATTTGTGGGGATTTGTCGGTGTCAAAGTCTATGTTTAAGGGCAAATACCACCCCGCCCAACATCGCCACTGGTCTTATAAAAACAAATTAGAAAAACTTACTTCGTTTGTATTGTTCTTGTATAATTCTGTTTCCTTATGACTGATGGAATCACGACAACGATACCCAGAAACATGAATATTGAACTCTTTTTTTCCAGACAATTCTGTTAAATCTTGAAAATGTGCATGTGAAGTCCTTTCCTCGTTTTCAGTTGCAGTTAATCTATATGGAGTCGAACCTATCACAGATCCTTTAAACATACTACTCCATGCATACACTCTTGCCGGGGCAACGTCACTAGCAGGTATATACACTCGTAATCTACGGACTAAAATGTCAAACTTTGGACCAATCCAGTGGTCCTGTAAGTCTTTATCACACCAGCAATTTATGTACAACATGTCCGCAAAAATCAGACTCATCGGCCCTTCTGGTGGCCACTCTATTCCTTCTAACAATAAAGGGATAATTGGTTTCCCAATGGCATGAGCCAGTTTTAGTTCCATTCTACAGTTTTGAGACATGACATATTTCTTGGTAACACCACTGACTACCACTTTGCACTTTCGCACACCTCGGTCTATTTTTTCAAGCATCGAGTCGCCACCTCCCATCTGATGTATATCCATCCAGCAACTGAATCCAAGCTCCGTTAGGCGTTCATAAAGAGACTGGACCTCTTCCTGTTTAGACCACTCGTAAGATATGAAGACTAGGGGTGGTGCTTCGCCAGCCTAAAGTGGAATAGATACAAACGCTCATAATTATGTAACCTAATTCGTGAACAACATTTATAAAAGCTGGGAGACTGACAACGTCTACAATTACAAACATATTTTGAACGAATTATTCCTAGAATTATAGCGAAAACCGGACAGTACTATTTACAAAAAACGACGCTCCATAATGCAGTGGTGGCGCCAGGATTTCCCCGACGCGGGGGCCATGATCCCCGACAGGGGACTAGAGAGTTGCCGGACCAATCAGGCTGGTGATGATGTGGCCGAGTGGGAGAAATGTGTGTTTTAACTGGGGAAAAAGTCACAATATCCGTGACTGGAGAGGCTTTGAGAGAGTCAAAACGAAACGCAAAGACAAATGTGTAGCTTGCGGAATTAGGGCATCAAAAACAGGTGTCATGGCAATTCGCCATAACACATGTTTTTGATACCCTAGGTCCACAAGCCACAAATTTAATAAGTATGATATAGCTCCCACAAGCCACAAATTTAATAAATATGATATAGAGATATGTGTCGACCAGTGATTGTAGACATATTCTGGTACGGGCTAAAGTAGAATTCACACAATGTAATTAACTCTGCATATGCCATAGTTGTTATATGCCGGTCGTGCAAGTGTATTAGGTCTTCAGGAGTATTATCTCTGTCTTCATGGTGCTCGCATAATTTTATCTCCCAGGCGAATGTGGCCGATTTCCCAGATGAGGGAAGGGGAGATGTAGCCCCCTTGACCCCCTTTCAGTGCCACCCCTGCAATGTTTTTCATTCTTGTCACAAAACATATCAGATGACCTCCTATTAAACGTGCTCGTTATTCAAGTTCACCATGATTTGTAATAAGCTATATTTATAAGACAAAAAAATGAAAATTCAAGTTAATAAGCCATGTTGCCCATTTTAGAGAGGGTTTGCACCTCCCAAGCACTGGTGACTGGGTCCTATTTTACCAGTAAAGTAGGGCCTGTTTACCGCAGTGAACAGGCACTGCTTCATTTCCCGGGGTTCCCGCGGGGAAGCTTCCAACATCGACGAGAAGGTGTCTGTGACTCGTATACGAGCTCAGCTGCTGAATAAAGAGTACTCCAACGCTTGTTTTGAATGAAATATGTCAAACATAGGCTAACGTTGAAGTGGCATGGAATTATCAAAATAGAGTAAAATCGAAAAACAAAAACCAGCTATCTCCTAATTTCTGAGCTCTACAATATACTAAAATTTCAAAATGATCTGACACACTTTAATTTTTGACCATATGACCCTCTATGACGTCACCCCAGTGTTCGACCATAACGGTTGGAAATTTCCTTGGACGGCATGACATTTTTAGATAAGGTTTTTTTTGTGGAGATTATATTTCCAAAATTCCAAAAGGCTAAGACATAAATTGAGGTTGAAAAAAAAACCCGTAAAATTTGCATCGCTGGCAACCCCTGGCAATTTCAAATTGAAATTACAAAATAAAGGTGCAAATCAGCATATGACCAGAAGTATTTGTGGGAAGTTTCATAACTGTATCCGATATAAATAATGCGCAGTTGGCACTTCGAATGCAGGACTTTTAATGAGCAATGTAGAAAATAGACTAAACTTCAAAGTGACGTAAAAACATCAAAATGGCGTTTAAAAAAAAACAAAACAAAATACAGCTGTCTTCGAATATGTTTAGCTCTGCAACATATAAAACTTTAAAAAATCTGACGCATTTTAATTTTTGATAGAACGGAACGACATTTTTAGATATGGTTTATTGCGGAGATTATATTCCCAAAAGTGAGAAATTCTACGCTCAAATGAGGTTAAAAACAGAAGGCAGAGAAGAAAACCCATGAAATTGGCATCGTCAGGTATCTCAAATTGAACTACAAAACCCACAAAGATTCAAAACTAAACATTACCAGAAGTAGGTGTGATAAGTTACATAACAGTTTCCCATATAATTAGGGCGCAGTTGGACACAAAAAGATAGGGCTTTTAACACTTCACTTAACGAATCGGCCACATCCGCCCGCGTTATATGCAAATTCAGCAGCTGAAAAAATATTATTTTTCAAAACATTTCAACAAAACCATATCATGTGACCCCTCTTTGGAACGAGCTCATCGAGCTCGTTCCAATAAGTGGTCACATGATATGGTTTTGTTGAAATTTTTGAAAAAATAAAAAAAATAATATTTAAAATAATAAATTTTGATATCGCCTGCGTTGGGTAAAGGGCTAATAAAGAATGTTGAAAACAGGCGAAACTTCAAAGTGGCATAAAAGCGTCGAAATGGCGTTAAATCGAAAAAACAAAAACAAAACAGCTAATTTATTGAGCACTATAACACACTGAAAGTTAAAAAAACTCCGAGGAATTTTAATTTTTGACCCTATGGCGTCATCCCAGAGTTCCATCATAAAGGTTGGAATTTCTTAGGATGGCACGAGATTTTTAGATATTGTTTTTAAAATTTCAAAATGCTAGGGCTTAAAATGAGGTTGAAAATAAAAGGTACAGAAAAAAGCGTAAACTGGCATTGCTGGCATCGGGTTGCTCATAATGAAATGAAAACATAAATGGTGCACTTCTACAAATGATCAGAAATATTTGTGGGAAGTTTTGTTACTGTATCCGATAAAAATAATGCGCAATTGGACCCACGAATGTATGGCTTTAATGAAGAATGCAGCAAATACGCCCAAAGTGACCTAACATCGTCAAAATGGCGTTAAATCGAAAAACAAGAAACAAAAACATAAAAAAAACAAAAAAAAACAAAACAAACAACCAGCTATCTCCCAATTTCTTGAGCTCTACAGATACTAACATTTAAAAAAAACCGACGCATTTTAATATTTGGACTATGACCATCTATGACGTCACGGTTGGGAATTTCCCAGGATGGGACGAGATGTTCAGATATGATTTTGTGGCGATTTAACTCTCTTAATTTGAAAAGGCTCAGACTTAAAATGATGTTGAAAATAAAAGGTATGGAAAAAGACAAAAACTGGCAGCGCTGGCATTGGGTGTGCAAATTTGATATACAAAAAAATGAAGTTGCAGATTTCCAGATAACCGTATATATTTGTGGGAAGTTTCATAGCTGCATCCCATATAAATACATCGAAAATGGACTCACAAAAATGGGGTTTTAGTGAAAATGTCGACATATCTGAAATGACGTAAAAAGTAAAAAATGCCGTTAAATCCAAAAACAAATAGCTACTTCTTAATTGTTTTTACATCTATAACCTACTAAAATGTCAGGAGACATCTCATCATTAGGACTTGTCGTCTCATCATGAGGAGATATTATCTCATCATGAGGAGATATCTCATCATTAGGACTTATTATCTCAAAATTAGGATATATTATTTCATCATTAGGACTTATTATCTCATCATAAATTAGGTCTTATGGTATCCATTTTTTATACTTGTTGGCACCAATACGCCTCCCTAGGAAATAGCTACATGGGTGGCCATTTTATCTGAATGCATCCACTATTGGTCAACACAAATAGCTTTTTCATATTCGATGGCCATGGATTTATTTCACACTTAACGTTTCGACTGTTGCTGCAGTACGTTAGCAGACCTGCAATAATTCGAAATTCAAGCCAAACGAACTACCTTAACAGTCAGGTCTTCGAATTTCACCCTTTACCCAACGTAACTACCAAAACCGGCCAGTGCAATTCACAAAAATTACCATTTAATTTTCATTATAATTTTTTTTTTCGTAAAAACAAAGCTTATCACCCCATATTGGGACAAGCTCGTTCCAACGAGAGACATAAGCTATGTTTTGACGCTAACAGAAAAAAAATGAAAAAAATCAGTTATTCAAGAATTTTGTCGCTGCAAGTGTCGTCTGCCTTTCGTGTTTTGTAATCTCGTGGTAAACCGTGCCTCTAGAATTGAATTGACCTATTGCCACAGGTTTCAATTTCCAAATGTGACTCAGTTCAGCTGAATTGAAAAGAATGTTGGGAATTGGGAGAAGGATGTCATAACCAGACACAAAGCGACGGGTGGAGGGGGGGGTCCTACCACCACCCCCCTCTATATCAATCATAAGTTTCAATAGTTGAAAATTCGAAGGTATCAATTCCAGTCGATGAAAATTTAATAATATCAATTACATTTGCCCTTGTCATATTTTTTTCGGTTTTGCCGTTTTCGATCAAATTGTCCGATCTTTCCAGTCAGCCTACACATATTTCTAAATTTCGACTCGAATATGAGACCGGTCCAGTTTTTTCGAATTCATTGTTCCAATTGCCCTACAATAACCAGTCTCCACAAGGACTAAATACTGACAGCTATTGGGAGCGCGGTGGCTCAGCGGTAGACTGTTGGACTTCTATGCTAGAGGTCCCGAGTTCGATCCCCGTCCGGTACGACCCGCGTTGTGTCCTTGGGCAAGGCACTTTATCCCGGTTGCCTACATGGGGGCACGATGACGTCGTGTACTAAGGCGTACTGTACGTCGACGGTGCACATGTCTTCAACCGCTGTTACCCTGCTTGAGCGGAGCTTGAACAGAGTTAGAATGTTGAGGAGCTGACAGTTGCTCGTCGATGCTCGGTGATTTTCTCCGGGTACTCCGGCTTCCTCCACCCGTAAAACTGTCACGGTCACGATTAGCCATTGTGCATAAGAATGTGACCTTAAAAACACCAATAAAATAAAACAATAAATAACTGACAGCTATCCAGCCAGTTCCTACTCCTTCCAACTGATTGCCAGTCAGTTCAAAGGGGTAGAAATTGGCTGAATAGCTGTCTGTCGATAGTCCTTTTGTTGTCTGGTCAGTGTACGAGAAAACGCATGGACATACGGAAAATGATTTTTTTGTAGATAAAATGACTAGATTTAAGCGAAAGGGACGCCTCATAATCCATCTCGGGAGTTCAAAAATTAAAAACAATTCTCCGTGGGAGGTGCCAGGACTTCCCACCATCGAGAGGAAAATACCCCCACTTAAGCTCGCCCCAAATACGGGTCTCTGGCCCTCGGGACATTCCTACGGCATGTCGTGTTGGGACCTCAACCCTAGTTAGAAATCTAACTGATCATCCCCTCTCTCCCTCCCCATTGAAGACCTTCCAGCTATGTCCCTGAAAATAACGGCATGGTTTGTTGACGACTAACAAAACATCACTCTAGCGTGATGATAAAAGAGGTCAAAATCTTGCGGCTGAGTCAATATTTCGATCCAGGCGAAATTTACTAAATTCACTGTTCGCCTTGAAAATCACAGCACTATAATTTGTGCACTGTGATTTGTAAGTGGTATATCAGGTACTGGGACTGTCCACATTTTGGGAATCTCATGGTGGGATGTAACGTCATAGCCACGTAACTCAGTGAGGACATGTGTGGTGAAGGTAGCTCTTCCGAGCACCCATGCTGTGACGTCATCACCATTATGGTGCGTAGTGTCAGTGCGCCTGCTGAGTGCGTGTTGTTAGGTTGACGCAAGTTTCCGTGGTGGATAATAATAATGAAAGAACATCAACGTTCAAGATGCGATACCGTTTCGGATTTTTGCATTGATTCGATTCGAATCGAACCCACCTCAATTATTCGAAATAAATTAAAATCCCAGAGAGTTGGCGATTTCATACACTTCCTTAATGACAACTTCCTGAAGATGACAACTCATCGTGCAGTTCATTGAGGAACGAGACTGGTCAAACCCAGTCCAACTAGATTAACCTGCTGTGTATTTAAAACAGTCACAAGATCTAGCCATGGTTGTTGCACACAGAAATCTAACTGGTCACCCTGATCTTTAATATAGATTTGAACCCACGCCGAGTGAGTTTCCTACGGCACCAACCACCTAGCGAAACTGCACTAAACTGCATTCTCTCTCATTCGTTAAGTTACTGAGAGAGAATTCCGTGTGGTCGGTGCTGATCTCGTACATACTTGGTTAACTAGCATACCTTTTTTTTGGGGGGGGGGGGGGGGGTCTGTCGGTGGCCGAGTGGTGTGCGTGGTTCAATCCAGTTTCGCTAGGCGGTTGGTGCCGTAGGAAACTCTGTTGGCGTGGGTTCGAACTCCCGCCATGTCATTGTAAACACAACCAGCGTCCTTTATTCTAATACCTTCTATGGCAAGCGGAAATTTGACAAGAGAAATTCTTACTGATTTTCTTGCAGTGCAGTATGTAGAATCGATCGTTTTTCGACCATGCGCGTCCAGGTGGATAGAAATAGTTGTACATGAATTGTCAACATAACACGGCATAGAAACTTGTCATCAGTGGTAACTATTCCGAGCTTTCGGATTGTTGACATAAAAAATATTCACAGCTATCGAGTGCACCTTGGGTACAGTCGCGTGGACTGGTCGTAATCTAAGCGTGGGTAGTATGTCCACGCATGCGTTTACCAAGTAATAAAAACAATCATCAGTAAAATTTTAATTAATGAAGCTCCTGCTTGTAACCGGTGCTCCATAAATTGAATCTTGATTATTCCTATAATTAGTGTTTGAAATATAATATTGCGTCTGTGGAAATGTTGCCTAACCGTGGAAAGTTATCCACCCACGGTTCCTAGTTCCTGCACCTCCACCCCAATATAGCGACAGTGCAGTTCATTAGACTGTAGCTATTTTCAGGGGTTGAAACATGAAAACCTACAGCGATGCACTAAAATCTTTGTAACACCTATTTGGCGTGACAATTATTTTAGCCCTTGATCGATCTGAATATATCAAGAGACAATTATCCTTGATTTTTACTGCATCGTCGTCGTTTTAGCAGAAACGTAGAAATGTAAGTGAGTCAACGCTCTTCTCGGAATTCAAAAAAAAAAAAAAAAAGAAAATGAAACGAGTCTTCAACCTTGAGGCGGATTACAAAAGGAAACATAAACAACATGTGATGTTGACACTCCGTGGGGCGACCGCTAAACGGAGGATTGTCCTTTCGTGATAGAAATACTATAGCTATGTGGTTTGTAGAGATACATTGGTACCTGGACCTTATCGTCAGCATTTCATTGTGGGTAACCGAGCTAGAGGTATTCAGGAATATGAATAACCGTACGGCGAGTGACACCGGGATGCGTCGCGGAGAGATGTTGCAGCACGGTCAGGTTTTTTAGACTTGTGAATGCCGTCACTAGGCTGACAACTAACTTGAACTGTGTCCATGGTTTAGTCAATAATCAGGGAACGAGAAATATTCACCCTGGACATTATTTTGTCTGGTATTTCGCGTTAGTTAGCAATCTCGAAAAGCCAAAGGCTTTGGGTGTAAGAACAGTTGAATACTGGATGTGTATATATAGAATGTACCCATAGTAGCTTGGTGTACCAAATGTTCACCACGAGTGGTGAAGTGGTGTTAACCGCGAGCCTTCTGCGCACGGTTAACACAACTTCACCACGAGTGGTGAACATTTGGTACACCAAGCTACTTTGGTATATTTTATTTATACCATGATCGTCAGATTATTTAGAGTCGCTATTAATTTTTCTCGGTTTTACTGAGCAGCAGACGTACACACACGCAACTCTGTTTTTGTTTACACAAGCATCGGTGGGCTGTACTTCCGCTGTTAATTTTGCGCCGAAACGAAATGGAAAATGAAACGGGGCCTTTTTTATTTTAATAGCATAATAACATACCATTTCGAGTTATGGATGCTTTATTAACATGAGACAATGCATGTTTGTTACGTTTTGGTGTCTTATGGGGTAAACTCATTTAAAAACGTAATAAATAATTGGTGCTTTCATTTCACTCTTCGCGAGGCGACGTGCGATAAATGTACACAAGTTTGCATTCAGGTCTACGTCACCAAAGGTCAACTTGGATGCAGTTCTACTGTAGGTGTAAATTTTAACTATTGAAATCCCATTGCTGGCGTGTTCACCACAGTTGGTGTGTAAAGCTAAAATTTATGTCATAGGCTTTTCATATATTGTTGAATAGGTAATCATGGTATAAAATTCGACACATGAGTCTGAAGGTTTTGAACCGTTTACCAACGCGTTCACAATGGGATGTCGAAACGTCCACAATTTTGTGCGCCATGCTGAATTATAACAAACACAAATATGTTCTTAATTTTTTATTATGTCTCCTTCAAAAGCTATATTTTCATCAAAACTGGACAATTATTTTTTTATGTTCTAGAAGGCTATTAATCACCAGCCCGAAATGTTCGTCTGTTTTCTAATATTTCAACAAATATTTCAGTTTGTGGCTTCTCATGGAATGTAAGGGGCTAATAGAAAATACAGTACGACCGCGGTAGACTGCTCATTATCCACGGACGGGCAATACGTCCACGAACGCAATTATATTAGATTCCAAACAATAATTATAGGAATAATCATCAAAAATTACAACTCGTGCTTCATTAATTAAAATTTTGCTGCTGATAATTTTTATCATCTAGTAAACGCATTTGTGGACATCACCGCCCACGCGTGGATTAGACTAGTCCACAGCGACTGTATTGTATCAAATGAGTCACGTTTTGACCCTTTACCCAACGTAACACCCAAAACCGGCCAGCGCTATTCTCATAAATCTCCCATTAATTTTCATTATTTTTTCATTTTTTGTCTCAAAAACATAAATTATGGCCCCTCGTTGGAACGAGCTCATCGAGCTCGTTCCAACGAGGGGTCATAACCAATGTTTTTGAGACAAAAAATGAAAAAAATAAGTTATTCAAGATTTTGTTTTTGCAAGTGTCGTCTGCTTTTCATTTTAGGTAACGGGTTAAAATGACATTTATGAAACGAGTTCACTAAAATTAATTCCAGTCGGAGTTTACCGAGACTCTGGCGGAATTTAATGAAAGCGGTTGATAAATTTCGTGTTAATCCTTTCAAAACGTACTGAGTGGATCTGACCTGAGAGACTCGTCGTTTTTCGAGAGATGTTTTTCCCCTTATCCCAACATATTTGGAAACATAGAACATAAACATTTTTCAATATTATGTCTTTCAATGAATTTACATCGAATTTCTTTGTTTGATACTGAATGTCTGTTTTTTTACCACAGAATATATGATTAAATTGTGATAACCAATCCTACTTTAGGTAGGTGATGTGTCTCATGACCAGCGGTCAAACACAGATAAAACCACATTCGCATTTGGATGGAGATTTGGTATCCACGATGCATAATGGGTGTGAGATGAAGCAAGGTTTCCCCCGGAGAAATAGAGTCGAGTCAGATGCTCGGAGATCCTTGTGTCAGCACGAATATCTTACAGTCCAGGTTGGATTACCCACCCTCACATCCAATCTCATCAAGAAAAATAATAATTTACCATTATTTTCAAGCACCCAACTGGGTAGAAGGGAGCATAATTGTTGGCTACAATGTTTGGGGGCTGTGTCCATTCATCTGTGGCGGAGCGTATGCAGGAGCACGACAAAAACGTATATTTTGTACTTCTGTCGACTTGTGGGTAAATGAAAAGAAAAATGAAAGTCTACTTCGTGTATTGGTGTATCATTCAGATGCTTTTACTCTCTGCACAATGATGTCGAACAATTAAACATTCAATCTGCAAACCTTCCCCATAATGCAGCTCTGAAGTTAAACAATTGGCAATTGCTTGGCATAGGTCATTGTTAATCGAGAAAAAAATTCCTAGTTCCATTTTGAGAACAAAATTTATTGCTTGTAATTTTTTCCACGAGCGCGTAGGAGATTAAACATTTCTGTGAGGTTTCGTGTGTGCTTCCCGGTGTACCAGCACATTTTGTCAGAACAGCTTTTACAAAACGTCAATAGTGGATTACCACAAACACGCATTCGGTCATAAACTCTTGTCCCTTTATCAGCATTGAACTCATCTACTGAATGGCCAAAACATATAGCAATGACACCGGAAACTGTAAAATATTTAGTTAATAAGAGCTCGCAGTGTTGTTACCCATTTGTGGCACGAATCACAGGTGCCAAAAATAATCTTTGACCTCGACTAGCTCACTTCGACTGGGTAAACTCCCATTAGAATTGTTAAGCTACCTCCAAACATTAGTCTTATTGTAGTTAATACTAATAAAAACTTACAAATGTAAGTGATTACAAATAGCTAGTGCAGAAATTATGTGAAACTGTAAATGCTATTCCTTAATTTCCACCACACTGCCGCAGGCATATTACGAGTAATGGATACAAAAATTGGAGTCCCCACCCCCTAACTATTTTGTCACGTCTGACAGCACATGCTACACGGGCCGAAGTCTATCGAAATCGCAGAAATTTAAAAATCACTATTTATCAAAGTAGAATAGAAATATTAAAACTAACAGATAGCAAACATTTTTATAAACCATCAAATGATTTGAAGTTTTCTTTCTTCGGAACGATGAACACATAAATCATGCTATAAGACGTTAGTTAACCCCTTACCTAACATGAAAAGCAGACGACACTTGCATAAAAAATTCTTGAATAACTAATTGTTTTCATTTTTTGTCTTAAAACATAGGTTATGACCCCTCGTTGAAACGAGCTCAACGAGCTCGTTCCAACGAGGGGTCATAACCTATGTTTTTGAGACAAAAAATGAAAAATAATGAAAATTAATTGGCGATTTTTGAGAATAGCGCGGGGAGCGCGGTGGCTCCGTGGGTATAGGTGCCGGCTGCAAGCCGAGAGGTCCTTGGTTCGAATCCCACCTGCGGCAACCGCGTTGTGTCCTTGGGCAAGACACTTCATCTCCATTGCCCGCGTGGTGGCACGATGACTTCGTGTACTAAGGCGTACTGCACGTCGATGATACACATGTCTTCAACCAATCTAACCCTGCCTGTGCTGCAGTGCGGAGTTACGATGTTGGGGAGCTGACAGCTGCTCGTCGTTGCTCAGTGGTTCTCTCCGGGTACTCCGGCTTCCTCCACCCGTAAAAACTGTCACGGTCATGATTAGCCATTGTGCATAAATATGTGACCTTAAACATCAATAAATAAATAATAAAAAATTTGAGAATAGCGCTGGCCGGTTTTGGCCGTTACTTTGGGTAAAGGGTTAATATCCTCTTTTTATCTTTAAAGCTACCCAAGTCAAACTTTTTAAATTAATTTATAAGGAAATACACACAGATAAAATTAGAAACTTTAAACAAAAATGGAAATATGACGAACTTTGTCTACCAATACGAATTTAATTTTGTTTTAAAGAGTATACCCTAGACTATTCGACCATATGAACGCACATTTGATGGAAAAACAATTTTGGGTGAAAAATGAAGTTTTACGTCTTTCTCCCATTGAGAGCTATACTAAATTAGAAACAGAAAATAACTTTGGTTTTCGCGCATGCGCGTCCAGGTGGATATACAGAGTTGTACATGAATTGTCAACACAACACGGCATAAAAACTTGTCATCAGTGGTAACTATTCTGAGCTTTCGGATTGTTGACGTAAAAAATATTCACAGTTATTGACTGCACCTTGGGTACAGTCGTGTGAACTGGTCGTAATCTAAGCGTGTGCAGTTTGTCCACGCATGCGTTTACCAGGTAATAAAAACAATCATCAGGAAAATTTTAATTAATGAAGCACCTGCTTGTAACCGGTGCTTCATTAATTGAATCTCTGATAATTATTCCTATAATTAGTGTTTGAAACCTAATATTGCGTCCGTGGAAATGGTGCCTACCCGTGGAAAGTTATCCGCGCACGGGGGCCTTATTGTTCCTCTTCAAAATTCCACAAGCTAGGCTCAATCCACCGATGACTTCAAATCCGAGCTGAGACAACACTCGGGTGATACACAAATTGCCAAAATGTCACAATGTCGGATTCGTCTTCGGCTTTCACTACAGCACAAGTTTGTAGTTTGACAGTATCGCTTTTATATAACAAAAATCCCAATATAGACATGAATATGACACACAACATACCGTCCAACATGTTGCAGAGTTTTAACCCCCTCGGTTTGCAGCCTCGGTGTTTAAAATCGACATCCAAGTATTAAATCTTCATACACCCTGTATGTACACCGAGATAACTTATATTATTTCCAAATGAAACAAAATACTGCATTTTGATTGGTTGGGAGGTACGGTGTAACTTGCAATCCACAGTGGCTTTTTACACTGTGTTTAACCACGGTGTAAAACAAGAATATACAGGAGCAAGCTATATGGCTAAAAAAGTACCCATTTTTAATTATTAATTCATACCTTCTGCTCGGTTATGTTAAAACAAAAATAAAAATAGGGTAAATTTAATATTTATGTGCAATAAAATATTACAGATATGGATGTCATTGGAACTGGCTCCAATGACATCCATGTCTGTCTGGTTTTATTTAAGAAACTTGCAAAGTACAAATTTTCTGTCAGTTTTTTCCCACAATGTAGGTTAAAGTATTAGGTTCACCAAAATTCTTGGAAATGAATCCGTTATTCTTGTGTTTTCCAGGGTGTATGGGAATTTACACCGGTTTGGAAATTCATACACCCTTCGGCTTCGCCTCAAGATGTATGAGTTCCCAAACCGGTGTAAATTCCCAAACATCCTGAAAAACACAAGGATAACTAATACTATTTTTGGAAAATGCATATGAAGCAACTGTAAAGTTTCAGTCGGGTTGAAACCCGTTGATCCAGTGCCTGGCAACGAGTTTGTATTTAATTGAAAGTAACCGTCTGGGTGGGTAACACACGACACGAGTTTATAGTTTCTTGTTCAGTTAGGTTCAACGACATTATCCACAGCCACATCGTGTCGGACAGTTTTGCGGGTGCAGGGAACATGAGAGAACCAGTGGGCAACGGCGAGTAACTGACTGACACACCAACTTATTAACCCGGCACAAACAGCGTTAGCAGCGGTTGAAGGCAAGTGCACCATCGACGTGCAGTACCCATCATTACATAGTCCCAAGGTGTCCTCACACTGACAATCGGGATAACATTTATTGCCAACGACACAAAACGGTTACCGCTGGTCAGGATTGAACCACTGACCTTTCGACTTTGAGTCCAATGAGCCATCGCGTCCAGGGTTTGTCGCAAACTATAAGGTCGTCTAAAACATCAGACATATTTTTCATGTAAACTCATCAGGACAAGCTCCATGATCCCTTGGAGAGAATTCGGGGCCCCAAGAGGGAGTACGTTAATCTCATACAGCCTATGGCCTGTACTGAAGATTGTCTTTTCCGGTGCAGATGAAGTTATTTTCACCCTCTGATACCCTGAAACTAAGTCTAGCGTAGAAACTGGCTAGAATCTCCAACACCCGGAGCGAATGTATCTGTAAAATATTACTTCCAGTTACTACACACAAGAAGCTCTCCAACGAGTTCCTAATTCTTACCGAAAGCTCCGAAACCATCTCCCAAAATTAGCCAGGCCCGAATCTAGTAACTCAAAATTTTCCAGCATGGAGAAGGAAAGGTTAAAACTTTCCGAACGTGTATCTGTATTGTTGTCCATCTGTACGATCTTGGAACCGAAAACAAAAACACTGTTTTAATGCAATGGAAAACAGTCGGAAACGTTCGTTTATGTTTATTATTTTAACCCTTTGAACCCTAGAGGACGGTTTTCCGGCCAGGGAACATTATTAGTCATACTTTCATCAAGTAAGATGGCTCCTAAGTTAGTGTTGGGTAGACCAATCAATAGTTTCAACGTGCAACCTCGAGGCTGCTCGTTGAAAATTTTAATTGTTCTACCGCCAAATAATGAATATGGACTCTCCCAATTGCTGACATTAAACTGACATGGAATATACCACCAGTGTTCAAAGGGTTAAAAACTTGCTTACTAACGTTTAACGAAAGAAATTCTTATAAATAATAATACACGAATCTTTTCATATAACTATGGAGCCCGGGAAGTGACAGACTTCTCTCTTTTTTATTTCATTTTAACGAAATATTATTTCGAAATAACGAAATAATTATTTCGTTTTAACGAAATATTATTTCGAAATAACGAAATAATATTTCGAAATAACGAAATATTATTTCGTTTAAACGAAATAATATTTCGAAGTAACGAAATAATTATTTCGTTTTAACGAAATAATTATTTCGTTTCAACGAAATAATATTTCGATATAACGAAATAATATTTCGAAATAATGAAATAATTATTTCGTTTTAACGAAATAATTACTTGTAGTCTGTGAGCTAGGGTGGTCCACTGTGCACCCCCAGTCCCTAAAAGTTTAATTTCTTTGGTGCCAAACTGTGCGATAATGTGTATTAAGAAACGAGTTAACAAACGATTGAAGTGAAACATGCTAATGAAGTGGATGTTAGAGGTGGGCAGTGGGATCCCTGGGAAGTTAAACAGTGCTAGTTTACCACTGTATCAAACCCTGAAACCCTGTTCCAGCAATTATTGCCGAGGTAGAAGTCCTTGAAATTGGCATTGGGAATAATATTACTCGCCACCCGTAGTCTAACGTTTTCCTACAGGGCATCCTACAACTGGGGAGGGGGGGGGGGGGGGGGGTAATGTCTGAAATTCCCTCTGCAATGTGCCCAGACAGTCTTTTTTCAGTAGTTTTTTTTTTATTTAGACTGCAAACCCAGGTTGGGACTTTGTGTTGTGCATTTGTAGCCAAGTTAAATTGTCCATGTGACCACGCAATGAGGCAGAGGACACGGTGCTTGTGTTTAGGTGGCTCAAGTTAGAACAACTGACACACCAGTGAGTGTGATTGGGAACCGCGGATGGCGTCCCATAGCTTTGGGTATTGTGATTCGGGGGGGGGGGGGGGAGGGATACTGGAAGGGAATTTGTGAGTTTTGTTTCGTGAGTCGTATGAGTTGAGCACAGGGAGTTCTGTTGATAGAAATGTACAGGGGGATTGGCGTAGGTTTACTGTGGTGGTAGGGTAACGGCTACAAGAAAGTGATGAAGCTGATTTTAATGTGTTTGTAAATTTGTAGTTTTCGTAGACTTTGTATGTTAGATATTTGACAAAACAGAGGGGGAGGGGGGTGTAGCGTAACGAATAACGTCAATATATCAAATTTGTGGACCCGAAGGGCATTTGAACTTTTCCTTATAGGTAGTGTGTGAGAGAATGATTGGGTTGGTGTGGGCTTCAGGCTTGCTTACCATGCCCAACAGTAATTGTGTGACTCAATAAAATACTATTCTGGAAGACTCCCAGTGAAATATACAGGGAGACGGGGTTTGGAGTTTTCCCAAACTGTACTCCCCAAATGAGCGCGGGTCCATGCGACAAGTGACACCGTTACCTTTGTTTTTGTCTGGCAGGCGCAGATATAGGTAAAACGTTGGAAGTAAAATTTGGGATAGGCCAACACAGGGTCGTCGTAATGGAATAGAGAGTCCGAGCCAACCACTTTTGTGAAATATAATTTTGAAGGCCTACAATGAGTAGATTCTTATACGTGGAAGGAGGGGCGACGCTATTTTCGCGAGCTTGTTTCAAAGCTCTGAAGGTGAAATTGCAAAGTTTAAAGAGTTTACATGGGTTTACTTCAGTAGATGACGAGGTGTTGACACTGCCCGTAGGGCTAGATCTCGAGTCCAAAAATCTTACCTCTACACCTAACGGCGCGGACCAAAATTTAAAGTGGGGAAGGGTTGAACTATTTATTTATTTATTTATTTTTTTATTTATTTTATTTTATTGATTTTCTTTATTTTATTTATTTATTTATTTATTTATTTATTTATTTATTTATTTATTTATTTATTTATTTATTTATTTATTTATTTATTTATTTATTCAACCATGCCCATATTTTTAGCATTTGGCATTCTTGGAGGACTTCTACCTCAGGCAATTATTACTGGAAGAGGATTTCTTTACCGCAGTAAACAAACATTGCTTTACTTCCCCGGGGCTTCCGGGGTTGAACATCCGCTTAATAATCTTATTGAATTCCATTTTTTAACTTGTTTTAATAGAATACATTGTAGCACTCTTGGGTACCCAAGAAGTTGAACAGTTGGGGTGGGGGTGCTCAGTGGATCCCCCTAGACCACCGACTACTAAGTAAAGCAACTGTTTCGTTAAAACGAATTAATTATTTCGTTATTTCCAAATATTATTTCGTTATTTCGAAATAATATTTCGTTAAAACGAAATAATTATTTCGTTATTTCGAAATATTATTTCGTTATTTCGAAATAATATTTCGTTAAAACGAAATAAAAAAAGAGAGAAGCCTGTCACTTCCCGCGCTCCATATATAACTATCACTATCGCTTTTATACATATGATATCAGAAATGAACGAGTATTTTTGCATAAAAAAAATTGTTGTTTCGTCACTAGGCCGACATGTTTTTCAAATCAGTGGCTTTCAGAGAAAATGTTGGCAATCGAAAGACAAACAGTTTTTTTTTGCTGACACACAACAAACATTTCTGACAGACATGTTCAGGGTACTGGGAGGTCCATCCCTTTTAGTTTCAGACTAAAATTGGGTCTGGAGTCTCTGGACCGAACCTTTGGATGAGTTTCTTCACGTTCTCAAAACTTGGGCCGAGTTAAATATTTTATTTATCACTAGATCTAAAACGCGATAAAAGATGCACAAGTGGCACAATAAATGAACAGCTCTTTTCATTTATTTATTTATTTATTTGGGTTTAATGACACTTCAACACCCAAGGTCATATCGTGCCGGTGACAGTTTTACGGGTGGAGGAAGCCGGCGTACCTGGAGAGAACCACGGAGCAACGTCGAGCAGCTGTCAGCTCCCCAACATCGTTACTCCGCTCTGCAGCACATGCATGGTTAGATTGGTTGAAGACATGCGCACCATCGACGTGCAGTATGCCTTAGCACATGGCGTCATCGTGCCCCGATGTGGAAAGTCAGGGTTAAGCGCCTTGCCCAAGGACACAACGCGGGAGTCCGAATCGATCGCTTAGACGGTCACCTATCCAAGGACTAATCGGGCTCGACGTTGCTAAACTTCGGTGATCTGACGAGAACTGAGTACCGCAACACCCACAGCTCTTTTCAGAACGCGCCGAATTACACGACTAGATACTACGAGCTACGGGACGTTTATTTGGCGGATACAGTGTCACGTGACTCTGTGAATTGAAAACAAACTTTCTAAAGTGCCAATAAAACAAAATGGCAGATGATATACCACCCTTGACGGGAAACTGAATTAGTGTGGGGTCAATATTGACGATCATTGTCAGAGTATTCCTCGACCCTCGATCACTAGTTATGACCCTATGTTGGTTAATATATCGGGGTGGCGTCATACAATGCGTTATGTGACGAATCCGCCGAATATAGTACCCAATCACGTAGCTATTTTGAAGCAATTCAGTAAAATATTTTCTTTCAAACAACGATTCAGTATTCATTATACTGTTTCACTGGATGTATTTATTCCATTCATCGTCTCCCTAATTACTATCAACCATTTTTGTTTCGCAGAATTATTCAAATAAGTACACTTGCAACGTGTTCGTCCCAGTGATGGCTCATAAACTCTGTTTTGAGGTGCAAAATAAACATTTTGTTTATTTTTTTTCAAGAAATGTTACGCAATTGTCCTCTCGTCCTCTTGGATAGAGGTCTAATGATAAAAATAAATATTTGGGAACAGGCTGGATTAAATTCTCTGATAAAGCATATCCTAGTGCTTACGCCGATGCCGACAAAACGTCCAGAATACATATCGGCCTTCACCGATTCGGTAGGATGTGTGGGGGCGCACTGGTGGCTGTCCCTTATATTTGTAACTGAATCCTCTTCCACAAGCACAGAACACATGAACCTAGAACTATATCCTAAAATAATTTAACCACCCCCTGGTAATTACCACTCTCTCATATATAAAAATATATGTGTTTTTATATATGGCAGGGCGGGAGTAAGTATTAGGAGGGGTTTACAGTCTTATGAGGCATAGTTCCAAACTTCTGTGCAGAGAGACAAGGGGACATGTGCTATAGCGGGCTAGCACAACTCTCGCCACTGCGAAAAATCCATCTGTAGAGGGGGGGGGGGGGGGTGGGGGTGGGCACTGACCTTCCATATTCCAGAGGAAGAACCACTGACCTTCCGACCAGCCGCTCTCGTGCTTGCCTCCTCAACTCACTGCTAAAGGCCCCATGACTAGAATCACCACTCCAACACACAGAATCGTACATATGTCAATACTGGTGAGTGTTATGTATCTGTGTCGGTATGGTATTCGCATTCCACAAGCAAGTAACTTACCCATTCAACACATACAGTAAAAGTTGTGAGGTTATTATGTATTCTATATACATGATCGATCAGGCGTTCGTCCTAGATAACTCATCCTCCACTATCTTGTTTTCTTCGCTTATGGATATTTGTTGTAAACACAAATTAATTTAAAAGAATTATCCACATGGATGTACGTTAATTGCTTTTCAAACAGAGATCATCATTTTATAACTTAGTTAGTTATTATTTGATTTCATTATTATTTGTAACGTGTTATTCTATTTGATGACCAGTATAACCACGTTTAAATGACATATTATTGATATGTATATATCCTGGTCAATATGACAATGGACATCATTGTTTGATAAAGATTGTATTATCGTTTGGGGTTTTTTGTGGAAGCGAAATTCAAAGAGTAGCATTCTTACCATTTTTATGAATCCACAACATCAGGTGAGGTATAAGTTCTGTGTTATCAGCCTAGTCTTCTCCAGGAAGGTTGGTGTGGTGTTTTCCCAAGTTACAGTTCGGTGCATTCACGATATGCGAATATCATATCAGATTACGAAGGACAGCCTACGCCACTTTGATTTTATTCTTTTTATAAATATGACGTGAATAAAAATAAAGGTGTACTACATTTGTGGGCTTATTTGACTGGGGCATACACTCAAGAAACTTTTCTATCGATATTTTTTCTCTCTTTTTCATTTTCTTAATCGGTATCCAACCTGTTGATCTGGATGGGAACCAGGCTATAACAAAGGCATCGCCAAACGGCAAGGTGGAATCTAGTATGTTTTGTTTTGAAAGAGGGCGGGACGAAGACAACGTGTGTGAGGGCCTATAAAACTATTGTACGCGCATGCGCGTATTAATTTGCCTATTAATTTGCCTATTATATACAAATGTCAACAAATTTAATTTCATTTGTCCACAGATATCCGCCCTCAGTCGGGTTGGTCTCTTTCATCCATTTCAACCTTCAACCCATTTCAACCTTCCACCAGCTTGAAGCCTGTTTTTTGGGTGTTTAGGTGGTAGACATGCATCGAATGATGACTAAACCGCGGAATTCACTCCTAAAAGGGAGACGCAAGGGTTGTGATACATTGACTGTAATACTATTATAACATAAAACACATTGTGACAGGAAAGAACGTTGTCATCTGTTTCCCATTTCCGCTCCCATTTTAAAACCATCCGCCGGACTCGTGGAAATGAGATTAACTTGGCTCTAGTTTTCGAATTTCCTTCCGTGGGTGGAAGTGCTGATAGTGATGAAGATGTGATATTTATACTCCCATTCAGCACATGAGCGAGCTATCGACAGCAGACAGATGCTGGAAGTCCATTACTGCACCAACATCGGCATTATCTTTTCTCACGTCACAAAATGTTTATACGATTTCCCGAGACAGATAGTTCCAGAAACCCCTCCACCCCAGCCCCCACACACATTTCAGCTCCTCTCATATACAAAGTCGATCCTCCTCTTCCGTGTAATAGTGATCCATTTTGTAGCGATCGCTCAATAGATAGTTCATCGAACATTTGATTGAGCGGTCGTAGATTCGAGATTGGGCTGTGCCATTTGCGTTGTGGCAAGTTGTTAACATGGTGGGATAGTTTTCTTATGCCTTATGCGTCGATGTTGCGCATGGACACCTGTCTTTAACCCTTCCCCACGCATACTGTTGGCTGTTATTCTTTCCCTGGACAAAATATCTCTTGCCACTGAAATAAAGATAACCTGGACACATTTAATCAAATTCCACCCCACCCTCTTGTAAATTGAGTGAATACTTTCATCAAGGATTCCGTCTGTTACACTTAGATGAATCCTTCATCAAAGGTAGTCGTGGCTGCTCGGTGGTACTCTCTAGGCAGGGATCATAAAACTACTTCAATGTTGTGTTTGTGTGTTGCCGAGGTGAGGGTCTGGGATGTAAGCAGAGATTCTTGGACAATGTGAAATGCAAACTACAACCAGAGAAGCAATGTGGGCTGTCATTAGTGGCCTACCAGTTACTAATATCTCCTAGATCGTATAATGGGACCGCATTATGTAATTTGACACGATGCTGCAGTTGTCACGTCTCCGTCGTCGACACTATCTCACTTATTCGCCAACCATGAAAGTAGTTTCTTCGGTATTAACCCTTGGAACTCGTGAGACCAATTTGCGGTCCAATTTCTGCCTTCTTAATAAGAGGTCTATACACCGAAAATTGATGATGAAATAATAACGGCAGCCTGCAGCCAGACGGCTGCAGACTGCCGTTATTATTTTATCCTCCCTGTATACTGGTACTGGACTGACCCATCTCACTGTAAGTGTACAAATGCGATACCTTCCAGAAAACGAAGCTTCAAGGGGTTAAGGCTTGCAAGCGAAATCGTTTGTTTATTGGGTCTAACCCTTAACCCGCTGGGAATTTACAAAGTACCTTTATCAAATGTGGGCGTAGGTGCTGTAAAGTATCTATGTCTATATTTGATAAAAAGTCATCTAAATGTAACTAAAGAAATAATTAGTCAAACAGTCCTGTCTATTTACAGAGGAGAAATTTAGTTCAATGTGTCAAAATCAATTATTTCCGTAGTAAGAGATTTTGTGACCTGGGCAGGTGGAGGAAGACAGAACCAGCAAGCAGCAGTGAGCAACTATCAGACTCCCCAAATTATTAACTTTGGAAAAAACAGCGGCTGTAAGTGCATCGTCAGCGTGCAGAACGCACCAGTACACAGCACCTCCGTGCCCTCACGTGAGCAACTAGGATTAAGAATCTTAGCTGTGGACACAACGCAGTTACCACATGTTAGGATCGAACCGTTACTTGTGTACGCATCAGCTATGATAATGATGTGAGCGTTGCCAACTCATTCGTTTACTATTTTATACATTGTTCGCCATAAAAGTGTGGGGCTGAAGTCCCTTGCCGCCCCTCTCCTCATGTTCCAACTAGTTATTACTGGTGTGCTGGCATGGATGCGCGACCTCTGAATATATGAACGCTCTTCTTACACTCTGTGCAGAGATTACAAACGTGGTTCAATACTTAATCAGTGATTTGTCCTACTTTGTTTCTTTCGACTGCGCCATTTTCCGAGCCACAGTTGGTGCTATTCTCACGAACTATTAATATTGAATGAGAGTGTGTCACTAACATTAAATGGACAGAGTGCTGCTATATAGGTAGACGCTGTATATCAGTCATGTGTTTCTTGGTTAGCTACATAGATAGAACGCGATGTGTGTTTGAATTGGTGGGTGTTTTACATAACGAGTTGGAGTGGCGAAGTCATTCCAACGGGTTATGTAAAACACCCACATATTCAAACACGCATCTCGTTCTGTGTTTATTATACATCACATGCATTAAAATTCATTTAAATAAACAAATATTTAAACCGAAAGGCGGGAGTCCGTTATCTTTTTTATTGGGCATGTTTGTTGAAAATTTCGTATCGCTCTTTCTCTTCTGCTGGTGTCCATTCACGCCATTTGGTGGCTGTTACTGATAGTAGAAATATAACTGCAAATTTGAGCTGATTTGCAAAACAGCTGAAAGAAATTTTTTAAAGGAAGTTCGAAGCTTTACCGAAATAAAGTTGACCAAATCGGCAGACCAGACGGCCAAGGGACTAGGTCAATGTTGTGGTTAGAAATAATTTTTTTTTAATATCATCTCATTTTGATTAACTAATTCTTTTGTGAACCGACTTTATTTTGCTTTGAACGTTTTCATTTTCACACTACGCGACAGACGATGGATAATTGTATAACGAAATTTAGAAACTTTTCGAAGCGTAACTAATGACTCGACGGAAAAGGAACAAGTATAAACGGTGCTAGGAAAAAATTCCGGCTTGTACATCACCAGTTGAATACAGAAACATTTATGTCATACTAGCGACTCCGTTAAATACAAGGGTTTAAAGTTTAGTAGATGTGTAATAAAATTTATACCATGATTACCTATTCTACTATATACAAAACGCCTATGACATAAATTTTAGCTTTACCAACCAACCGTGGTGAACACGCCAGCAATGGGATTTCAGTTGTTAAAATTTACACCTACAGTGGAACTACACCCACGCTGAACTTTTGGTGACCTCGACCTGAATGCAAACTTGTCTAAATTTATCGCTCGTCGCCCCACGAAGAGTGAAATGAAAGCGGCAATTATTTATTTCGTTCTGAAATGAGTTTACTTCATAAGATACCACACCATTAACAAACATGCATTGTATCAGGTTAATAAAGCGTCCATAACACGAAACAGTATGTTATTATGATATCAACAAAAAGAAATCCCCAGTGATTTGCGCATTTCTTTTTCCATTTCGTTTCGGCGATAAAATTGACAGCGGAAGTACCGCCCACCGATGCTCCTGTAAACAAAAACAGATTTGCACGTGTATGTCTGCTGCTCAGTAAAACCGAGAAAACAAATTACGATCATGGTATAAATAAAATATACCCAAAGTAGCTTGGTGTACCAAATGTTCACCTCTTGTGGTGAAGTGATGTTAACCGCTTGCCAAAGGCTCGCGTTTAACACCACTTCACCACTCGTGGTGGCCATTTGGTACACCAAGCTACTACGGATATATTCTATATTTAATCCATTTGTTGGAAATCACAAAGTGGGTCCTAGGCTGGCCTCGGAGGCAAAAAGTAGGTTGATGTACAAACGTGTAAGCAACTCGGGTTGTGGCCATTGGTCCTTATGCTTTCACACTACTAGCAGAAGGTGACTGGTTTGAGAAACTGTGTTGCACAATCTGAGAGCCAATGTTTAAAAGTTGTGCTGCTTTGTGTCCAATGTGTTACGTTTGCAGAGGAATGGAGCGTATCAAATTGTAATCAGTCACTGGCAGAAGGTAATTCGTTGTACACTTACTGGTACACACGCCTAGTCCAGTCGCCAATAGACTGGCTGTTGTAGTAAGTTACGTGCAATACGGTACGTTCATGAACATAACATTACAATTGCAAGACGAATTGGTATAGACATAGGATGCACAATGGATGGCACCCACCACTCTCTTCCAGCAATTCTCCATCCATGTATGGAATCATCCGATGTGGTGGCCTGACAGGATAGAGACATGTCTATGATGGCATACTGGGCATGTTGCCTCTGGTAAGAATACGTGACACAGCCTGGTGCGCCACTAGGCATGGCATCTCCACATAGAAAAGGCTACGTTCTCGGTTGGAAATAGTTGCTTTTGTGGCATCTCAGGAGGACAGTTTCAGTGGTTAGGGAACGGCTATACCGTGTGCGAAGACAGATTTCTATCAGTAGGAGAGATCTGTGATGGCCAAGGAAGCTAGCTGTTCACTTGAAGGTATTTTGCATCAGGTAGAAAAAAAGCTAGGCCATTTGTATTGATAGAGTTAATAGAGCAATGTTGTTTGGTGTTTTCTATTATGAAAGAAAGAATTTGATATCTTGGATATCATAAATAAGGAAGTGTATCGGTTTCGGAGTGTTGTGATGAACTTCAATCGTTTACCAAGTAAAATGTTACCCGTCGTTACTGAATGTTTGAGTGGAAAGTTTGGTTAACATGTTTGTCAGTCGTATCAGCCAAAGTGTTGAGGTTGTGGTTTCATTGTATGACGCTCTTTAGGATATGTAGTCTATAAAGTGGTCGTCGCCGAGTGTCTGTACACTAAAGGTGATTCCGTAAGTGTGCAGCCAATGGTGGTAATGTATCATCTGTATGGTAGGATCGGCGAAATCATTGTTGTTGTAAACCCTTCTGACGACATGGTGTCCGTTGGGATTATACGGAAGAAAATCAAGAGGTCTACGCACAGGGATTCTTATAAGGTTCGAATGAAGTTGCCCGAATGATGTTGGTAACTCTTGGACCGGGGTTAGGTCGTACAGAAGGTCTCCTGGTCGCTAGTTGTGACGCAGGAAACCAAACAGTTCGATGTGTGGATGAACGAGCTTTTGTTAAGCAGTCCCTAGAGAAGTGCAGACGTCGGATACCGGTTAATGTTGAATTAGAGTGTACATTCTGTGTAGAAGTCATATCGGAGGTATCTTCACTTATATCTGCAAGTGACTTGGTGCATTGTGAATTCGTGGTATTTGGCAAGAATTCAACAGAGCTCACGTAAAGGCGTTTCTAACATACATGGCTGGTGTGCCACCAGGTTAAGGAGGTTATTTGTGGTAGGTCAAAAATCACGTAGACATGGAGTCACCTGTATGTTTTCTGAGCTTGCAGTTGGCGCGGAGGAACCTAAAGTGGTTATAGTTCGCAACTGTGAATAGTTATACGTTTGGGCAGGAAGGCCAACATTAAAAATAACTAAAACATTAGCATACCATGATTTTTGTTTTGTATGCATTGGGTGGGATTAACCGAGCTGATGTGGAAAATAAAATATACACTCATCGAATATCATCATAATATTGGCACAATTATTGGTTGTGAAAAAACGAGAAATAAGTTATGGAATGAAGGTCCAGAGTGTTCAACACAGAAGCAATCCAGGTTTGTTTCGCGTTTGTAAAACTGTTGCCTCGAACATCTGCGTGACCAGAGCCGCATTTGGTACAGGCCTGACATGGATTTTGAAAGGTTTAGATTCTTGTTTTCCAACAAGCCTTAACTAATGGGCAAAGTGCAGAGATTGAACTATTTGTGGTAGCCATATAAGAAAGTATGTTACAGTTTTAACACTTTGTACACTGACTGATGTCAAAATATCAAAGCACCAAGCTGTATATTTTCTCGTAATACAATTAGTAGGTTAACAAATTCAGCCTTGTTTGACGCAGCTTTTTGAGCTCTGTCAAACAAGTTTGCTTTTATTAAATTTCTAGTTGCATTATGAAAAAAAAATCCTGCCTAAAAGTTAGATATTTCTACGTCTGTCTGAAGAGTGTTAAATACATGTGCTGATCCTTGTATGATAGCTGAATGGTAAACTTCTTACATATGCCTAACAAATTGACCAAATCCACTGAATGACGACATGCAGAGGGAGAGAGAGAGCGAGAGAGAGAGAGAGAGAGAGGGGGGGGGGGGGTCCGATTCGCATTACACCTGGAGCTACTTCTGGAATGTTATTGAACGGTCGTGATTTACTGGTTTTGAACTATCAGTGTATCAGCCTAAAGAGTGGCAGATAGTGGCATAAAAATTGACAGTACACACAGTGGTATCTTATACTTTTACAAGTCAGTGTTTGCTTTGTTCTCTTTTTCTCCCAAACGTAATGGTCAATGGACAAAGCACGTCGTTTAAAACGTTGTTTTTGTTCTCAATAACAACAGCATATTCAGTGATATACAATCTTTGCTCTCAATAACAACAGCATATTCAGTGATATACAATCTTTGCCATTAACGACATCATCAGAATCATCATTCTCCCTCTCCTTAGCATCATTAAATTGAATCAAATCACACTCGGCCTTCAAAAAAAAACGCAACTGGAGTTCGTTCCGATCTATTTTGTAACCGCTATGGTTTATAATGCTGGAGTCACTCCCTGGCTGGCGTTTCTGCTGGGATTTATTTTTCTCTCTGGTTCGATTAGCAACCCCCATTCCCATTCCATTTGTTTCGTTCTGGCGGAATCCAAATTTCTCACTGACGCCAGGCCGAAACCGACGAGCTCTGTTAATGATCAAGGTGCTCCGACCTATGCAAGGGTGTCTATCCTTCAGCAACCCATGTACCCTTGTATCCCAAGACATATGCTTTATGGATATATACACCAAGCTGGGCACACCCGATAGAGTCGGAAGCAGACTACACTTGTCAATGCGATTGTGAGCAGTCCACTACAAAATCACCAAAGTGGCAAACGGAACTTGTCTAAAGACCAGAAAACACATCTCTAGAAGTACAGTTTAACTGGCAGAGTTGGGGACAGACTATACCTGTTAATGAAGGCCGCGAGGTAGTTCAATCAACAACACCATCAAAGTGGCATATTATATATGCCTGCAGACAACAAATTCGAATTCCTCTACTTTTTCATCTTTTTCGGTCTGGTCGATGTGTGCGACGGAAAGTACCAATGTACTGTTAACTGATAGAATGTTTGTAGCCCGTCACAGCTTTATTCTGATGTGCAGATACCCAATCCGTAAGAATTTGCCTTGTTACAACTAATGAGAGGGCGCCTACAGGCACTCTCCCATAAATTGTAACAAGGCAAAGACATGTGAATAAATTTTAAAGGCCAAAAAAAAAAAATAGAACTCTATCAGTTAAAGAGCTCACAAGAGGATGACCACCCATTATTGTCCCTGCGTACCCTCAGCGTTGAAAAAACCGTAAACTTGATTGACCGTAACAACCTCATATTCCTTTAAGAATGTAACTGATGGCTTGGCGTGGGGGCACGATGACGCCGTGTACTAAGACGTACTGCACGTCGATGGTACGCATGTCTTCAACCAATCTAACCCTGTCTGTGCTGCGGTGCAAAGTTCAGAGTTACGATGTTGGAGAACTGACCGCTGCTCGCCGTTGCTCGGTGGTTCTCTCCGGGTACTCCGGCTTCCTCCACCCGTAAAACTGTCACGGACACGATTAGCCATTGTGCAGAAATATGTGACCTTAAACACCAATAAATAAATAAATAAATAAATAAATAAATAAATAACTGATGGCTTGAGGGCTCGCTATTGGTCATGTTACGTCGTCCCGATTGATATCATATTTTGGCATGCTTTCCTCAGAAAAATACACGAACGTATTTCATTTCTATCGAAGAAGTCAGCGGCAATTGTCGGACTGTGGGATTGAAGTGTTAGGAAAGTTCTTGGGTGTCAATTGCTTCTTCAACGCTCGCACAGCATAAAGTGCATAATAGCATAACAACCTTTCATGTGTTCTGATCACGTGTAAGGAGTATTGTGTTCAGTTTATTCAGTTAAGGCGAAACATCAAACTTTTTAGTTTTAACGGATTATAACATGCCTACGCACCCAACCACCCCTATGCAAGTGTGTGGATCTGCCACTGATATTCCTTCTACGGCTGTATTTATAGCTATGGCTAAACCTACAGCCTACAAATCAAATATAAATTGTGCGGTTTCAACAATTTATTAACAGAAACAGAGAGTAGGAAGATAGAAATGATTTGAGTAAATGAAACAAAATGAAGGGGGCAAAATCAGATAATTACAGAGGGGACAAAAATAAATTTATTTTTAAAATTATAAGTTATTTTTTCAAGTATAATAACTGAGACAAACCCATAATGCTAAGAAAACAGACACAAAACAATTGTGTTAGTTTATTTTTCATTTTTGTTCAAAAACGTTTATTACGATGCCTCACAGGTGCGAACGAAACGATTTATTGGGTACAACGACACTTTCCACAGCCAAGGCCACCTCACTTCGGGTAGTTGTGTGGGTAGAGTAAGCTGAAATACCCAGAGAATACCACCGAGTAACGCAGAACAACTATCAGACTCCCCAACATAATAAATCCGCTCAAGTAGGTTTAGTATTGGTTGAAGTGCAACATCAATGTGCAGTATGCCTTAGTACAGAACGCCGGCGTGCCCCCACGTGGGCAATTGGGGTTAAGTGCCTTACCCAGGGACACAACGCAGTTACCATTGACTGGGATCGAACCGTGGACTATTTGTTTTTTGAAGTCTAACCCTTTACCCAACGTAAGGGCCAAAACCGGCCAGCGCGATTCTCCAAAATTGCCAATTAATTTTCATTATTTTTTTCATTTTTTGTCTCAAAAACATAGGTTATGACCCCTCATTGGAACGAGCTCGTCGAGCTCGTTCCAATGAGAGGTCATAACCTATGTTTTTGAGACAAAAATGAAAAAAAAAATTGTCATTCAAGAAGTTTTTTGCAGGTGTCGTCTGCTTTTCATGTTAAGTACTGGGTTAGTGGCCACTGAGCCATTGCGCCTCCATTCTTGTTCCATTACGATGACACAAAATATGCTTTGTCCATTTCTAACTTAAGAGTTGTTTGGGAATGAATATGGTTGCAAACTGGTCCAGAATCGATCCCGTTTCGGGCGACACGATAGAATTGTAATTATTTTTTATTTTTGGTGTTTAAATCAGTGGTATGACTTCATGGATAGGAATTTGGCTGTTGAAAAAAAGTCATTGAGCCATGACCTGATGAATCGGCCATATCCTATCGCGCAATTTACAAATTGAGCAGCTAAAAACAATATTTATCAAAAAATCAACAAAACCATATCACGATACCCCTCTTTACCAGGGTTCACGCGAAATGGTATTGTTGAAACTTTGAGAACATTTTGAATACTATAATAATTTAAATAACAAATGATTGTGCCATGTATGTCAGGTAAAGGTTTAAACTACTTTGTCCCTATATCCCGATATATTCTGTCTTTTGATTGGTCAGATTACCTTGGATAAATAACGATGGCAAAGGATGCACCCAACATCCAAGGTATATGAGAGCGCGCAACATCCAGGGTATAAGTGCACGCGAAACATCGGGGTATATGGTTTAAAAGAAAGCTTTCCGATTTTGTTCGCCTCGAAATAAAAATCAAACCAAAAAACTCGAAAATAGCCACAAATATCATCAGATTTCCGACAATTCAATCATAAAATTAAAATAAGAGCAAATAACTCGTCTCCGGATTACCAATGTGTTCTATGTGCCAGTAGGCACATAGAACACATTGGAACTCAAAGGACGATATGTCAACAAAATACTGTTTACCCGTTTCCTTAACGACCCAAGGGACGTAACTCTATCTATTGTCTTCTACGATTTTTAAAATACAAAATAATTATCACGAATTTGGTCCAAGTGATTGTGGAGCTGAGAAAAGCGTCCACAAATTTATTTCCACTATGCTTGTATTGTGTTTCAAACGGGACAAAAACGTTATCTCTGCCAACATGTATGGTATATGGAGATTCAATACCCGGATGTCTCGTTTGAACACCTCGCCCGCGGCTCGGTGTTTAAAAACCGACATCCAGGGTATTGAATCTCCATATACCATACATGATGGCGGAGATAACTTATATTCATTACCGGAATCGAAATATACAATCATCGAATATGATAATTTTGGCGATTTCTTGTGTCAGAATTAATAATAAGTAATTTCATGTTTCATTATCCAACCTTAATTTTTTGTGGTCACCGTTTGTGTTTGTTTTATACGCTTGAGATTTGAGGAACCACGCCTTTTCAATAGAGAATAATACTTGTTAATAGTACTTTTATCAACTAGTGCGCAACGCTGTCATTTCGTTCAAAGTGATTATTACAAAAATCATCTTATCAGGGTCGTTATATTCCCTCGACTAAACAAGACCAGATCAGACATGTCCAACTTTCTAGGATGGTATCGAAATAAACCGAATTTAACTATAATCGGGAAATTTGTGGACACAAGCGCCACCCCCCATCCCCCCCCCCCCAAAAAAAAACAAAACAAAAACAAAACAAAACAAACAAAACAAAACACATTTGCAGATTGAAAGTGAATGCGCAACCCCGTATGAGTAACAGCCTGGATGTAAACTCCATGCCACAGGAGCTTTAGCAAAAATGAACCCTACCTGCATTATTTTTCTGTGTTATGTGTATCCTTGTTTTGGGGTTATGGTATTATTACTCTTCTCCTCTAGAGCAAACGTCCACGAAAGATAGCTATTCTATTCAGTCTGAGTTGGTACTGCAGGAAAATCGTAGGATCAAGATTTCTGCAAGTGTGGACTGGATATCTAAATTTGATTTTCGACTTGATGCAACTTTGATTTCCTTTAATCCTTTCACTACAACGCCCACTTTAGCCATATATGGAGGACCTCTATGTATGCCTTTATGCGAGGAAGTTGAATAAAAATTATGACATCCTTGAAACTCTATTATCTGATTAATTGTTGGAAAGGGCTCTCTGAGCCCTTTTCAACAATTAATCAGATAGTAGGTTTGATCTACGCATACCAGAACGTTCAGATAACCATTATAAAATAGGTGACAACAGTCGCTTTCGGCAGAGAAAGTGTTACGTCACAGGTGTCTGATTGACATCGACAAAAATGGGAGAATTGTCTCCCAAACAAAGTCGGCCCCAATAAACTCAGTCCGTTGGACAATTCGGCAACACACAATGCCTGTCCGTGAGAGAAATCGGCCCATGGGAGAAATGGGCCCAAGGGATAAGTCAACCCCCAAGAAACGCCGACCTAAAACAAAGTTGATACACGTGAATGAAACAGTCTCGTGGCGGTTTCTTCTTGAGCACAGTTATGCCAATATTTATTTTCAGTACACTTAACTTTGCGTTAGAACCATGCTGGGTTTTCAAATAACGCAGCCCATATGGACACATCTCTTTCCGAATGCACCAAGTGCTCTTTTTATAAATAATTATAAAAAAGTCAAGCTTTACCGCTGTGATATTGATCTATCCTTCCGCGCTGGCACTCGTGCCATATCGACTAACCCATTCACACGCGTGTGTCGTTCTGTGTATGTTTTTATCAAAACATTTTAAACTGCTGCGCCCCATAAAAGTGAGCATTAACTAGTGCTTTGTTACTGGGTGATTTATTTCAAAATGTGTTCTTTATTTTGGAGATAACTGCATTTTTTAAAATATTTTGATGAAATTGAAGAGTAGGATTCATGCCACCACTACCTGGCATACTAGCATTCAAACATCACCTAAAGTAGCAATAGCTGAACCTGACTTCATATAAACGTGGTGATTGGCTAGGACTACACCCAAAGATACAATTCAACGTACACCTGCTCTTTTGCTCAAAAGCCACTGATGTACAATGTTAAACCAAATGAATATAATTCGTCCCCTGTCACGTCACGTCAGATGCTCATGAAAAGAAAATAATTTATTGAAATTCTTAAAGATTGATTAATTTGTATTCAACTGACAGCAGTTTTGATATGTCCCAAGTGTTCAAGGATTGGATATCTTGTCGTTATCATGTTGTAACATGCACCTGTATCTCAGCTGAAACCGGAAACTGGATGCACTGATATCAGCACAGAGTGTTAAAAGTATTGTGCATGTAATTAATCATTGCATCAATCTTGTCAAGCCGGTCTACAACGCAAAGATTTACGGTCTGAATGTAGACAATGCAATAAATACATTACTGGACAGGAGGATCAGTGATAATTATACCCTACAGCCCTAAAGGGCTATAGGATTAAATTATTACTGAACCTCTCCCCACAAAGCTAGATCATGGCGTCAGAGCTGAGCGGCTTAAAATGTATGCTATTAATTTCATCTGTGAGGTATTCCACTCAGGGACAACAGACGTCCACAAAGGGCAGTGGCATTAAAGTATCATTGAACGTCTCCCCAAAAAGCTAGATCACGGCGTCAGTTTTGGAAAGGGTTAAAATGTAGGCTATTAATTTCATCTAAGTGGTATCCCCACTCCAGAGACATCCATACTTTCAAAACACACGACAATTTATTTATTGGTGTTTAACAACACTCTTCGACAGCCAGGGTCACCTCGCGTTAGACAGTTTTACTGGTATAGGAAGCCAGAGTGCCCCAGAGAATCAACGAGCAACGGCGAGTAACCGCCAGACCTCCCAACGTCCTAACTCCGCACAAGAAGGGTTACCATTGGTTGAAGACAAATACACTATGGACGGACCGTACGCAGTTAAACACAGCGCCACTGTGTTCCCACGTGAGCAATCGGAATTAAGTGTCTTGCTCAAGGACGCAACGCGGTTACCCCCAGTGGGAATCGAATCGAGGACCTTTCGGTTTGAAGTCCAATGCCAAAGCCACGGAGCTACCGCGTCCCTTCAAAACTCGAGAAATTAGCCCTTTGAAGTATACATATATAAACGAGAATAACGAAAGTTTCGAATGAAAAAAGTTTTCCCATTTGTTTTACACATTTCTTTCACTTTCACTCAATCCTATCAAAAAACATCGAGTGATGTTCAACTGATTCTCTTAATAGCTCTTAATCTGAAAGGTTTCGGTGCATCTACTGTCCCAATGTCCTTCTCTAAGCTTGGAGGATCCTCACCTTCTGGGGGCAGAAACCGGAAACGTTGCAGCATTGCAGATAAGAATAAAAACATCTCCATTCTGGCTAAAGCTTCACCTGGACAGGCTCGGGCTCCTGAAAATGAAATAAGTATTTTTGTTAACTTCGTTCTCAGAAGAGTCCATGACCATGTCTCCGATAAGGTCACGTTGTATTGATTTGTGTTAACTTAAAATTGAATATTCTGGAAGGAGCCAACACTCTACAGCTGATGGTACAAACATAATATATTTGTGCTTCTGAACTGTTCACAACCTAATCAACACTTTTAAGATACTTACAGTATCTATATGTTTGCGATATGGTTTTAAGGCGATATATATATAGAGAGATTGTTCTGTGGTTCTAAGTGCAACACACAAAGCACAATTAATGGGAGGTCCGCAAGGATACGTTTTTTTCGAATTTAATTGTATATTGGCAATATCAAGCATTATCTTTACCAGAAGAAAGAATTTCACTCAATACAAGTATAAAAAGTCTAGACAAAATAGAACTCTGTATTGACTCATTTGAGTAGCAACCGCACGTGTGATCATTCATTTCATAAGAATAAGGCTTTCGCCTGAACCCAATTCGTCCCCTGAGTTCCAATGTGTTTTATGTGCCAGTAGGCACATAGAACACATTGGAACTCAAAAGACGAATTGGTGTCGATATATTACACATGTGGAGGCCACCGGTTTTGTTAGCAGTAATTAATAAATAAATCAGCAACTTAAGAAAGAAATCTGACTTGATCAGTTTTGCAATGATGATATATATAGGTCGACAGTGATTTAGCCGTGAAATATAAAACAATGAGAGATACAGCGGAAACACTACTATAAATTTCAGCGGCTATAGTACCAGCAGAACAATGAATGGGGCGTACTTCAAGCATGGCACAAGAATGCAAAACCATGATGTCATAATATTCATTCATAAACAATTCAAAGACGCTGGATAATTGTCAGAAAACTGTACCCAAACCCTTCATTTTGCGAACAAGTCCAGAAAGGGGAGACTATTGTAAAATAAATTGGTAATTACCATCATGTGAGTGTCCGAGTTAGTGTATTAAAGTCGTGGCATCGTCTATGGACATATATTGACGGGACTGTTAGGACGAATTGATATAGGTCCCAGAGGGGAAATTGAAACGTCAATACACTATCCCGAAAACCCACTTGGTGGTAATAACATATATTTCCTCCGTCAGGTGTATTCCCTTACTAAAAGAAGATGTTCTTGGGTCTCCATTACTCTCATACATGCGCATTCCTTGTCACCGTCTTCTGCAATTACCCCTTTAGCTCTCGCTACCTGGATCTCAGTTTCAACAACCAATAAGGAAAATTGCGGACGTGTGATATACAGTTTCCTTCCTAAAGTCAGAAACCTTTCTGTTTTTTACGATGTACCGGATATTGAATGTAGGACGTGCTTTATCGTGCAAATGCCAATAATAACTCGGACACAGTAACCATTAATTGCATTACTTTTTTATTGTTTACTGGAAGTTGGGTCACCTTCATCATTTATGGTAATATCGTGACCACTACTCAACAATAATGTATTTTCCAATTCTTTGTGAAAATACTTTATACATTAGATGAGTTTTATCCCAAACGTTGGTTACAGTGCCCCATACTATCATGAACTAAAGCAAAATTTACCTTTTTCATTTAACAAGCACTATCCCTTTTCCCGTTGGAAATGCATAACATAATATGGGGTAACTGCTTAAAATATTCTCCAGAAAGAACTGGAGTGCCGGCTTATGTATATGATGAGCGTTTGCTTTTTCAAGGGTGCAAATATTATGGCGCGTTGATGTTCCTTCGGCTATGAAGCTCCGGGAACCTCGTATACCTAAACATGACACTTAGAAGTAACTTCATTGGGAACCAAAGTTGCACATAAATGGACCCAAAAAGGTGCCCATGTACGGTGGGGGTGGGGGGAGCCCTCATGCCCTGGGGCTACGTGGCGAGAACTGCACCAGTGGAAAATAGTACTTTCCGAAACCTGTAGTTGAGACACTCAAATATTCGCTTCCAACTTATTTTACGTGTGTCAGTGCCAATGGGAGTGGGAGGGGAGGGGAGGGGAAGGGGTCAGGTATAATGACGCAGTTTGATCAATAATCACCGAAAAAAGAAGCTATACAATTGACGGGGTGATTTCTGAAAGTTTATATGGTATCTTAGGTGGAACAAGGTGCATCTACACTGCAGATGACACCTTGTTTCTCTCAAGGGATGATATGAATATAATGTCAATACTATTGAGTGTCACTTTACGGTTTATAATTCAATGTAATGTCTCAGTCTTAACTCATATCTAGAGTAGTGTCCAACCGATTACCAAAAACGGTCGCTGACGGATTACCGGTTATTTGAGCCCACAATCGGCCGATTCTGATGCCGATTCCGATTGTAATACCGTGCACTTCAATACAAGTCGAGGCTCGAAAGAACTCCATTAAACTGAACATTTTTCAAAGTGTTAAACTTCGTTAACTGGGGTCCCAGTAAAATTACCAGTCGCGCACACTTGGGCGGTAAACGTGGCTCTCAGAGCCACGTTTACCGCCCAAGTGCGCGCGACTGGTAATTTTACTGCGACCTGAGTCAATGGAGTGCATCCTTCACTTTTCCGGTGTGACCTGGCGATTGCTGCAAGTGTGCTCAGTTGTTAGCTTTACATTCGTTTAACACGTATATCCCGTAAAGGGGATTCTAGAGAGATTAGGAACACACATTGTGGCTGTTTCTCAACTTTATTGAATGGTATCATCGACATCAGTTTACATTAACAATTGAACAATTGCAGAAGATAATAAAATGCGATTCAGAAAAATCACAAATTGCTTGGCAACAATCGGTTGAACCGATGTTCCAGGAGCCGTTGCCGTTGTCATCCGATTGCCCATAATCGGCTGATTGTGGTGGCCGGTTCCGATCATCGGTTGAACACTAACCTAGAGTCGGGTGCCCTTTTTGACACATCAGCCCCCGGATGCTCCCGGCGCCCTTGCGTAAAAGATACTCGTTTTCCAGACATCTTCGACTGGGTTGTTTTTTTATGATGTGGTTGAAGACTGACAGTGTTTTATATGTGACACTCTGTAACTTGTTATACAAAGAGTGACTCAAATATTGTGGTCATGGCTCCGGATATCATTTACTGACCAGAAAAGAGCTTTAAAAAATTGAGTTGAGTGTCGGCTTTATTTAACTGGTAAAGTGCTGAATTTTTCTGACAACAAATCAAAGCTCATCATATACTGCTCTATTACATTTAATTGGATAGTGCCTTATAGGCACAATCCAATTAAATGTCAGAGAGCAAGGTATTGTATAAAAAAGCTGATTCATATCAGGGACAATAAAGGCTTCCTCGGGCAGAATGTAGTTACAGACAGTTATTGCCTGTCACTTTTAGTAAAGCCCCAAAAAGGGCTTCCAGCACTCTACCAGCTAATCGCGATTACTGGTTTTCTGTTTCAGTTCCCACACATGATGTCTCGTTAGTTCTGATTCTCGCCAGGATTTTTTTTTTTTTGGCGATAATGAGCCTCAGTTACACCAATAGGACCTCTACTCCCACATGCACTCTACCGTCGCCATCGCGTTACACATTTAATGTAGCTGCCGTAAGGAAAAGAAGCAAACAATCATGAGAACTTTATCTAAAATGCTCGATTTCAGCTTTTGTTTGACGGTGTGCACTGAGTGACAGGCGGGGTTGCAGTGAATTCTCTTCCTGTTGGGGTGGGGAGGGGAGGGGAGGTCAGAAACCAACATTCTAAATTCCTCCAAAACAAGATTGCCTCCTTCAAAATACACACACTCGCTTGCGCACCGTTTTGGTGTATTATTTATTTATTGGGGTTTTAACGATACTTTCGACAGCCGGGGTCACCTCGTATCGGACAGTTTTGCGGGTGGGGGAAGCCGGAGAACCCGGAGAGAACCACTGTGCAACGGTGGTAACTGTTAAGACTCCCCAACGTACTAACTCCACACAAGCAGGATTAGCATTGGTTGAAGACAAGTGCACCATTGACGTGCAGCACGCCTCAGTACACAGCGCCACAGTGCCCCCACGTGGGCAATTGGGATTAAGTGTCTTGGCCAAGGACATAACGCGGTTGAATCAGGTGGAATTCGAACTTTAAATATCTTATTGGGATTTCGCAGGAAGATGGTGTCCAAACTGCTTACTTATAAGATAGGACCGGATATTGCCTTGTACGATTGGTCTCGTCAACAGCTTTTAACCCTTTACCCAACATAACGGCCAAAACCGGTCAGTGCTATTCACAAAAATCACCATTCGATGTTCATTATATTTTCATTTTGAGTCTAAAAAACATAGCTTATGACCGCTCAGTGGAAGGAGCTCGTCCCAATGCGGGGTCATAAGCTGTGTTTTTGACGCAAAAAGTAAAGTCATTCAAGAATTTTATTTGCAAGTGTCATCTACTTTTCGTGAAGGGTAAAGGGTTAAAGTCGAGAAACGTACACATTTGTGGCTTAACATTTAGTAATATTTAGGCCCAACGATGAAATTTAAACAGGGAGCGGAAGACGTGCACTATTCTCTATGTAGAGGTGCGTTAGTCGTATATACCGCTTTGTGTCTTGTGTTCCTGCCATGCCACTTAGGCAGATATATTTATTTTTTACCCGTCTGTTCTGTGAAATCCCCATCTGCAGCAATACTAAACCGTGCGAAAAATAAAAATCTGTTCCGCACATATGTGCGGAACGGAAATCGTTGACGGACTCTTTTTAAATGGAAGTGAAATTTCACTGGAATTTTCTACAAATTGTGCCACGCAATTACAGTTCGAATCACTAGTGACAGCTGAAAATCGTCCTCTGAGTTCCAATGTGTTGTATGTGCCAGTAGGCACATAGAACACATTGGAACGCAGGGAACAAACAAGTGACACGGATTCCCCTCACAGATTTGGTTGGCGATAAAATGTGTTCCTTTTGTTGATAGTTGTCAAATGAATTGCTGAGTGTCCATGTAATAATTGTTTTTATAGACGTGAAGGCGTGTAATAAACACAGGACGACACACGCGTGTGAATGGGTTAATCGATATGGCACTTGTGCCATATCGATTAACCCACTCACACGCGTGTGTCGTTCTGTGTATATATGGGGTGGTGCAACCGGTTCGAAACCGAAGTTAAGCAACGTCGAGTCCGGTTAGTCCTTGGATGGGTGACCGTCTGAGCGATCGCTTCGACTCCCGCGCTGTGTCCTTGGACAAGGCACTTAACCCCGGTGTCCACATGGGGGCACGGTGGCGCCGTGTACTAAGGCGTACTGCACGTTCATTGTGAGCATGTCTTCAACCAATCTAGCCCTTCCTGTGCTGCAGTGCAGTGTTACAATGTTGGGGAGCTGGAGCTGCTCGTCGTTGCACGGTGGTTCTCTCCGGGTACTCCGGCTTCCTCCACCCGTAAAACTGTCGCCGACACGATATGACTTTGGCTGTTAAACTGTCGTTAAACCTCAATAGATAAATAAATGTGGGGTAGTGCCTCGGTCATAGTCGGGTGGTCTATCTTACTGTGTGGATGTCCCGTAAATGACCGTGACACCACCGCACCGCACCCCACCCCATCACCCACGGTATACCGCGTGCTGTTCCAAAACACTGGTACTCTGGGGTATTTTGGTAAATACCAATGTGTATAATGTTTCTTTTCTGTATGTCTTCTTATTGTGTGGTTCAGTTCTTATTGGGTGGTTCAGTCGCAATTCATTCTAATCCTGTCTGCGTCTGTAAACACATTTGACACATTTGAACCCGAAACAGGATCATGCTATGTCCGAATTTAAGAAGGATATGGTTGCCTTCTAAATGTATGTGGCAGACCAGTTAATAGTTTCAACTTGCAGCTTCAAGGCTGCGGGTTTGAAAATTTTAATCAGTCTATTCAAAAAAAAAGAACAATATGGAAGGGGGCGCGGTGGCGTTGCGGTAACCGGTTCTCGTTAGATAACCGAAGTTAAGCAACGTCGAGCCCGGTTAGTCCTTGGATGGGTGGCCAGCTGAGTGACCGATTCGGACTCCAGCGTTGAGTCTTTGGGCAAGGCACTTAACCCCGATTGTCCACACGGGGGCACGATAACGCTGTGTACTAAGGCGTATTGCATGTCGATGGTACGCATGTCTTCAACCAATCTAACCCTGCCTGTGTTGCAGTGCGGAGTTACGATGTTGGGGAGCTGGCAGCTGCTCGCCGACGCTCTGTGGTTCTCTCCGGGTACTCCGGCTTCCTCGACCCGTAAAACTGTCACCGACACGACGTGACCTTGGCTGTTAAAGTGTCGTAAAGCCTTAATAAATAAATAAATAAATAACCAATATGGAATTGACCGGACATGGAATATACTACCAGAGTTCAAATGGTTAAAGCTGTTTTACACTGAACGCAATGTTATTTGGTGGGTTTTTTTGTAGCCTGGGTTGTTTTTTTTTGTTTATTATTATATATGGGGTGTGCATCTTACCTAAGGAAAATGGAATAAATTCATCCATCTTTATCAGTGACATATTTTTGTCCAGGAATCGTGATGGGTTGAAGGCAAGTGGATCATTCCAAACATTCTCATCCATTAAAACAGATTCGAGGTTTGGTGATAGCCATGCTGACTTTGGGAATGTGTATCCCTTGTACTCAAAATCCTCCCATAGACGTCGTGGGCCAGCTAGCGGTACGATGCATGATTGCCGCATGATCTCACAAATCGTTGCTTCCATGAAAGGTAGTTTCCTCTTGTCATTGACATCAGGAAGCCTGTCATCTGGAACGATGCTACTCAGTTCGTCATAAAGTTTGGACTGGATATCCGTGTTACGGAGAAGATGTACAAGTCCAAACCGAAGAGCCGTTGTTGTTGTTTCCGTTCCTGCAGCGAAAAGGTCATGCACAATTTTGATTAGCTCATCTTCTGTAATAAAAGATATAGAAGATTAGTTTCAATGGGAATTGGATGGAGAATATATTTAAGCCTTCCAGCCCGCTGTGCATAGATGCTTGCGTAAAGAAAAAAATGCAATGGAAGTGCAGACGACACACTGCATAAAATTAACATTTAATCTTGGGATCTGCGAATCACTCTTGTTTCGAGTCGAATCTCGAATGGAATCTTGTCTCTGATACTGATATCGAATCAAATCTCGAATCGAATCTTAACCCTTTACCCAACGTAACGGCCAAAACCGGCCAGCGCTATTCTCAAAAATCGCCAATTAATTTTCACTATTTTTTTCATTTTTTGTCTCAAAAACATAGGTTATGACCCCTCGTTGGAACGAGCTCGTCGAGCTCGTTCCAACGAGGGGTCATAACCTATGTTTTTGAGACAAAAAATGAAAAAAATTAGTTATTCAAGAATTTCTTTTGCAAGTGTCGTCTGCTTTTCACGTTAGGTAAAGGGTTAATAGACAAGGTATATGTAACTGGATATTTCATCAAAGCCAGCGATGGCTGCTTCATAGCACCCCTGACTAGATTTCAGAGAAAAATTGTTGATAATTACTCCCAACAGTTTCAATATCCCAGTGTTCTTTGAAAACATGTAATGTCGTAGCGTCTAATTTTGAGGGAAGAAAACCCAGGGGAAACTTTGGATGCACAAATAATATTCTGAATAGCACCTGGATTACTATATAACTATTAACCCTTTGAACTCGTAAGACCGACTTTTTCGGCCCAAGGCATAGTTTCATCCCATTTTTATCTAATGATAAGAGGTTTATTCACGGGGCATTGATGATAAAATAATAACTGCAGTCTGCGGCCATTATTTTATCCTCCCTGTATATTGATATTGGACTGACCCATCTCACAGTAAGTGCACACAAGGGCGATATCATTCATGGAAACGAGGATTCATAGGGTTATGTCATTGTTGGATACAGACTTTTCATCAAATGCAGTCATGGCTGCCACGAGTGGATTTGATGAGAAATATTTTTACAATTACTCAGCTATTTCAAACAAATTTATTCTACATAAATCTCCTTCTAAAGACAAAATAGAGTTATGTGGAACTTCTTATGTTTAATTTTTCTCAGAGAAGAGTGTTCTAAGTGAAAAATGTCCTAGTGTATAATTCCAGGGAAAAATCCTGAGGGAAAAAAATGATGCAGAAATAATGATCAATTTTCCACATTGGTTACCATAACTGCAAAGCCATTGCAGACATTCTTAGAAATTTCAAGAAACCAGAGTCAGATGTTCTTGTCAGAAAGTCTTGAGTTATTATCTGTATGGGTTTTTTTTCATCAACCCAGTCGTGGCTGCTTCACAACAGTCATGAATGGATTTGATAAGGAACATACCTGACGAGTTCTCAACGTTTTAATAGTTACAGCTGTATTGATCACCCTTTAAAGACAAAGTACAGGTGGATGCATTTATATATCTTACAGTTGATTTCAATGTCTCTTGGAAAAATGTTTTAAGGAAAACAGTTCTAGTGTCTAATTCAAGGGAAGGAGACCAGGACTATATTTGTGATGTAACATTATTTTGTTGAGCGCCTTATTACCGTGTAACAGTTGAGTCATCGTTAAAATTCTTAATGTATACCTGCATGGATTTCTCATGAAATACAGTCATGGTTGATTCACAGCAGCCATGATCGGAGTTGATGAGTTTTTGAGTACAATTACTTGATAATTGCTTAATGTTTTGTTGATAAGTGTGTAACTGCAACGTCATTTTTGAAGTTCTTAATGGACATCTGTATGTTCTTACATCAAAACCATCCATGGCTGCTTCAGAGCGGTCATGACTGGATATGATGAGCGATTCTTAATTACTCAGCTTTTTAAAAGTTAAAACAGCGTCTCCCATCCGAGAACTAACCGGGCCCGACGTTGCTTAACTTCGGTGGTCTGACGAGAACCGGTTACCGCAACGCCATAGCGCCCCCTCTAGGAAAGATATCCTAACGTCTAATATTGAGATAAAAAGACCCGGGGAAAAACGTTTTGAAAAAGTATTTTGTATAGCACCGTGATTCCCTGACAGTTGAAGTAACACAGGAAAGACTGCATGGAATTCCGACCTTAGTTTTGAAACGGCTAAAGTTGGATTCAGCAAAGTTGAAACAAGTCACTTCTTGGGAAAACTGCATTTTGTTTGTGCTTGTGAACGTCCGGGTAGAATATTTCTTTCCATAATTGTGAATTGGCTAAGATCTTTCAAACTTGATTCCAGTTTTGTCATTATGGGACATAGAACATTCTAGCATTCAGCCGACGATTAAATGACCAGGGGAGGCGGAGAGGGTGGCGTAGAATCATTTTAGAATCGGTCTTTTTTTGCGATACGAATGTATCAAACTTTTTTAACCATTTTTTTAAGAATTTAGAATTTAACTTTTCAGCTTTGACAAAACCACGTGTAAGAACACGGTTTAGATGCTGAAATCATAACGTCTGTTTTCATGTTTTGATATATTCTTAATGTCACAAAATGTTTTACTGCGAGATGCTAAAACGTACGTATCGGCTGACGTAATCGAAAAGCGTTGCTGATTCCTTCAGAGAATTACCTGCAGTCCATTTCACGTAAGTCAACGAAAACTGCTAACGTTTCTGAACGGTGAATCGAGTGAAGTTGTACCCCGTCTGCGAAGAGGGCAATACCCATATTTCAAATGTTCTTCCGAGTACGCCGTGAGAAAGGCATTTACAGGCTGCAGAAAAATGAGTTTTTGCGGTCGACTTACGGCGGGGACGATCGCCCGACTGAAAAAGACAAGCCTGCTTACTTCGTCATTACAGAAGTTCTCTCATCATGTGATTATAAAATTGTAAGATGTTTACTCACCATTCATCAATGAGGAATCACCCACAACATTATTTTCTTTCATCTGTTTTATATATGCATCTATCAAGTCACGAGTCTCATTTTCGTCGTAAGTATCGAGGTGATCTGTAATTTTACTTTTATAAAATGCCAAAAGATGGGTAAGATTGCTATGGGCTTTTTTGATCCCAAAAGGATCACCTGGAACATATTTGAAACAAGTAGGTTTAAAGAGCAGACCTACTCTTAGAATCTGATCTAGCCTGTTTACGATGTCCACGAATGCTTCATCGGAATACTGGAATCGCTTTCCAAAAACTACAGAACAAATGACATTCGATACGGCAATATTAACCTCTTCTCTGATGTCAAATGGCTCTCCGTTCTTTTTCTCTATAACCTCCAGTAAATGAGAAATCTCCTCGTGTATTTTAGTTTGCAGTTTACTTTTACCCATTCCAAAGTCTTTCAAAGATTGAAGTGCGAACCGCCTATTGTGTTTCCAGATTTGTCCTTCAGATGTTATTATACCTGAAAATATTCCAGAGTGAAAATTAAGCCCAACGTACCAATTAAACATCTCTGGTTTGAATTAGTGGAAAAAACACCCATCCATGTAACATCTAAATCGTTTGTGGGTGAAAATACCCACACTTGAACCTCTGAAAACTTCCTTGGAAATCGGGGCGGCAGAGAACTGGAATGAACAAAGTTCACATATGAAGTCCTGCACAATCTTCTAAGCTCTCATACATACACTTGTTTCATTTACGTTTTGTTTTTGTCTGCAACATATCCTTAAAAATACAGTAAACGTATGGACAGGTCAGTTGTCTATCATTCTTCCGTAAGATACGACTGTAAACAAATCGTATTGGTTTGCGTTAGTCAATGCCGAGTTTTTGCTCAATCTTGAGCAAAACCAGAGAAACGGATATTTCGTGTCACCTCACTAAACGAGAAAACTGTTTATCATACAGAGTTGACCAATTAATATCTTTAACCTTTTGAACCCTGGTGGTGCCTACCATGTCAGTTCTATGGCAGCAACTGGAAGAGTTAAATTCGTTATTGGGGGTATACCAATTAACCTTTTCAACGTACAGCCTTGGGGCCGTACGTTGAAAATATTGATTGGTCTACCGAACACGTTCACTTAGGAGTCATCCAACTTAATAAAATTAAATTATGGCATGTCATGTTCCTGGACCGGAAATTCGACCTCTCGGATTAAAGGGTTGACCTGCAGCCACACGGCTAAAGGTTAAAAATTTTTATAACTCTGCTAAAAATGAATCTTCTAAAACAAGGAATCTTTCGTCATAAATGACGCATTTTCGTGAAAGTAGAAATTATTGATGAATGCATTCGTTCTGAAAAAAAGACTTTGCTCCACTGTGTATGAGCACTTCTCTATTTCTTCACATATGATGAAGCTTAGAGCAGTGACATTCATTACTGTAAAATTAAAGTTAGAACTAACAGCAACTGTTTGGCAGTAAGTCTTTTGTAACTGTAATTATCTTACAGTGCATCATTTTTCTTCAAATTATATCACAATACAACTACCCCCCTCCCCCCTCCCTCACACACACACGGAATCCTTCTACGCCCGAAATGATCACTGCATGTTCAAATAATTTCGGATTGTCTATCTGGAATATATCGTCCCCTGAGTGCAACAAGGTGCCATCTGCAATGCTTTTAGCACTCGAGGGACGATATCTTAGTGATAGCCGGCGAAAAATTATATTGATAGCAGTCACAACTAATGTTACACTCACGTTCAGCGAACACTCCAAGTGTCTGCCATATGGCGGATTAAGGCAACCATACGGCCAAGGACCTCTACAATATTGCTAACGATTGACATTGACTGTGAGCGTACAGTACTGTGATCCCCAAAACGGTCTCGTTCTCGATCAGATCGCAATCTAGTTGAGAAACGTTTCCACAAGTGACTTTGTGGAACGTGATTTCGTGAATAGTGTTGCGAAAGTTGGACCCAATAAACGATAAAAGTGTCAATGATACCGAACTTTACTTTGACTTTATACTGCATGTGTGGTATTAATGTGATAATTACTTCACTGATGTTGCCTTCAAGTAAACTTTGTCATAATTATTGACTTTTATCTATCAACCCCCCCCCCACCCCTCCTTAACCCTATTAACAAAAATCGCCAATTAATTTTCATTATTTTTTTCATTTTTTTGTCTCAAAAACATAGGTTATGACCCTCTTTTGAACGAGCTCGTGGAGCTCGTTCCAATGAGGGGTCATAACCTATGGTTTTGAGGCAAACAATGAAAAAATGAGTTATTCAAGAATATTTTTTGCAAGTGTCGTCTGGTTTCATGTTAGGTAAAGGGTTATAACATTTATTTATTTGGTGTATAAGGTCACTTACTTATGCACAATGGCTAATCGTGACCGTTACAGTTCTACGGGTGGAGGAAGCTGGAGTACCCGGAGAGAACCACCGAGGAACGACGAGCAGCTGTCAGCTCTCCAGCATCGTAACTCTGAACTCTGCACCGCGGCACAGGCAGAGTGAGATTGGTTCAAGACATGCGCACCATCGACGTGCAGTACGCCTTAGTACACAGCGTCATCGTGCCCTCATGTAGACAATCGGGGTTAAGTGCATTGCCCAAGGACACAACACGGGAGCGCGAATCAGGCGCTGAAATGGTCATCCATTCAACTACTAACCTCGCTCGACGTTGCTTAACTTCGGTGATCTGGCGAGAACCGGTTACCGCGACTCCACCGCGCCCCCTAAAGGGTTATAAAAGAAAACAAATATGGGCAGTGGCGTAGCCACAGGAGGGCCTGGGGGCCTTCCCACCAAACAAATTTTCGCGTAGGGCTCTACGGCCGTTACCCCCTCCCACGCCCACAACGGCCTTCCAAATATCATGTTTGCCCCGTACAACCCCAACCCAAGCCGGCTAGAACATCCCCTTTTATGGAATCATGGCTGCGCGCCTGAATATGGGCCATGATGGCCATTCTAGTCAGCCAACCATGACGGAAATATAATATTCTCGCTCACTCACCATACTGTTATCCTACCAAGAACTCCGATTCATAAGAAATCTATGATGGTGGTCATGGCAGCCATAATATACAGCTGACCGTTACCAACATAGCACATTCTCAATTACTCGCCATACAAAGGAACCGGCTGATTTGTTTTTTTTAAATCGATACATAAATGCAACAGCAGAGTGTTGTGAGGAATTCCAAGAAGGCTGCCATGGCCACCATTCTGGGCGGCCAACCCTCGGCAAAATAGGACGTTCTGATCAACCCGCCACACTAAGAAAATTGAAGCATGTTGCCCGCGCTGGAGAAATCAGTGGTGGTCATTGTGAGTGGCTAACCTTGACTAAAATGGGACGTTCTCATCAAGACGTGAACCTGAACGTGAATAGTGTTCTGAAAAAATAGTGATGATCAGGAAAGAACTCGTCTCTTGAGTTCCAATGTGTTCTATGTGCCTACTGGCATATAGAACACATTGGAACTCAGGGGACGAACTGCTGGCTGTAGCCAGTGCTAAACGAATTGTGGACAGCGTTCGGAAGAACTCCAAGATGGCTATGGTGGCAGAAATTATGGAGAGTCAACCGTAACGAAAGTATGGCGTTCTCATCTACTCATCATACTAAGGCACCCTGCCAAATTAAAAACAAATTAGGTGCGATTGTATTGAGGGCAAGGACGCGGACAGAGATTTTCGATCGGATCGCAACACTATGACCACAGTACACTAAGGCGCTAGACGACCCGTTAAAACAAAAACAATAAAACTGCTCTCCTAAAAAGGCAGCATAATTGACCAAAGATTAACTAGCTTCGCAGACACTATTTATAACTCCTTTCTCTCAATCACCGGTGTATTTTTTGACATCCCATGGTTGCCGTGGTTGAAGGATTAATGCAACATTAATGCCCTTCATAAAACAAATAAAGGGTTAATATGCAACTCTGCACTTAAAATCCCCCGTCATATTATTCCTGATAAGAAGAAAATTGCCCTTAGGTACCACATTTCAGCTCTATATCTCTGACAATGTGGGGTGCATACCAGTGTTTTTGTTTTTTTTTAGTTGAAGTGTTACAACAACGTTGCGGGTAAAATTGACCGTACCGGTGTAACTCCCGGTAAAAATTAACCATAGGTACCAAATTTAAGATCAATAGCCCGATATCTGTAGGTGGCCATCACGATATTGTTCTTGTTGAAGGGTTGAAGGGGTAACGCTAATAAGTCACACAGAAAATTCATTCTGCCCATATTGCTCCTAATATAAACTACCTATGGGTGCCAGTTTCCAGGTCAATATATGTGAACCTGTGCTAATGCTGTAGTTAAATGGCTAACGCGGAGACGGACACGATTGGGACCCATGGAATTTACCTTTCTTGGTCAAATTACCTTTCCTGACCAAATTACCGGTTAGTGCCAACCGTAGATGTAGTTTGACTGACGCACTGCGTGGTTGAATAATGCCCGTTGGTGAAAAGCTTTTAAGGTTTAACGCGACGTTGGATGCAATCGCGATCTATCCACTGTCCCCTTCCTGGTCAAATTATACACAGACGTGTACATTTTCATCTGGAGTGGTCAAACATAGATTCGAACTATGCATGGCACTGCATGAACTATGCATGTCACTGCAGTTAAAGGGTTAACACCTCTTTGGAAACAATCGGGACCCATCCAATGACCCTTTCTTGGACAAATTACCATTCCAGGTCAAATTTCCCCTGGTTTCCAATTTTGTCAAAGGTTGAGTGTGTAGCTGGATACGGACACGGATTCTGACTGAACGGGCACACACTCCCCGTTAAATGTGTAGCTGGACACCGATAGAGACTGAATGGACACACACTACCCATTTCTAACTGGACACTGGACACTGGACGGAATAACTGGATCATTGTGTCACGAAAGCTTGAATTTAGCTTTGGATAATCAGAGTTTGAATTTGTAGCTGAACATGAACACGGACTGAATGCACGCGGACTAGACGGACGCGGGCGCACACTCCCCATTTATCTGGAACATCGCAGAGGACAGATAATTTCCATCCAGTTTCGATCCGATCCAAATTATCGTTGTGCTTTTCTCCGTACTGCACTGTTGAACAGGAGCGGACTGGGCCAAGAAAAGTTACCGGGAAATACATCAAGGGGGCCCCAAACCCAGGACAATTTTTTTTCGCACTGAACGAACGCTGCTTCCCTGCATCTCAGCGATCAACGGCAGTGCACACAGAGGACATTTCAATAGCATTTTTGTTTCATCAGCATTTTTGGAAAAAATGGTTGTTCCGGAGGAGGACCCACCGGTAGGACCACAGTTCAGCCCAATGGGAAAAAGTTTGATTTTACAAACTAAAGGAACGCTGCTTCCCGGCATCTGAGCGATCAATGGCAGACTAGACTACTGGTAGTTATTTATTTATTGGTGCTCGGCCACATCAGCATTGAATGCTATATCGTGGTGACGACTGCTGGTATACCGAAATGTTCTCTATGTGGACTGCCATTGGCAGTCCACATAGAGAACATTTCGACACACCGCCGATCTCTGCAATCAGATCAATTTCGTTTTTAGGTCATTTTCAGGAAATTCCATGCACCAACAGGTGTTTGGTTACATCAATTTTGGAGGCCACAGTGGCACCCAATAGGAATGTCTACAGGAATTTTCCCGGTGGATCATAAGGTCAGTCCGCATCTGCTGTTGAGCCTGACTTGTAAGAAAGAAAAGGAGGGAACTTTGAATCTTAAATGTCATTTTCGTTTGTTTCTCGTAATCCGTCAGTATTCCACAATATTGTATTGGTGACAATCTTGACCCACTCGTTATAAGTGTTTCGAAATGCGATCGCAATCTAAAAGAGATAAAAAAAACACTTTGTGATGACATGTCTGTACTTCCAACACAGATGCTGTCGTGAAATAATGAAGTACAACACCAAGCATTACGGAAAGAAACACGGGAATCATGTGGAGGATAACGGTATTTACTTTGTATTTCATTTTCCTAATTCCGTGAGCGTTATTGGCACTGCCGTCCGCGAGTTTCGTGGTAAATCGGCCGCTTTGTATTTTAGGGTTCGAACCTTGGCGCTCACACTTTTCGCTCATTACTGTTCCAATGGGGACTCGGGAACCTGTACTTATGTTCATGGGTGGTGAAAAACGAGAATTGAGTGGAATGGAGCGGTAGGTGTATAAAGGCCTTTGAGGATTGTACCTCCGCCCCGTGGCCTCGATTCTCGGCTCCAGCACTTCGCTCTCATTCCTTCTATTCTGGGAGGGGCTCGTTTGATTTTTATGGCAAACAGTTGTTTCGACCCCTGAGAGGATTAATTCAGGATGTAATGCACGGGTGGTAAATCGAAAAATAACGAGAGCGTGGTGAGTCGGTCGAAGTATAAGGACCATTTACCAACCACTCGAGTTGATTCGGATTTCTTGGTCGCGTGATAAATCGGTCGCTTTGAATGACGTCAGTCCTGGGTTCGAAATCCGGCTACCGCACGCCTCTCTTAGTCGTGTTATAATGGAAGTGGATGGGGGGGGGGGGGGGGTGTCCGATCCACTGGAGGTTGTGGAGGTGGTTGTTTCGACATGTGGAGGAGGAACTTGCGATGCGATCCACTTGGTGTGAATCCCACAAAGAACAGGAGTGTGGAGTATCGAGCGGGGTATAAATGTCACCTGCCAAGCAGGCTATTTGGTTTCAATCGCTTCGTTTCGTGAAAAGCGGTCGCTTTGTTTGATATGGTTCGGGTGTTTGAACCTCGGCTCCCGCACGTCTTTCTCATTCCTGTTGCGCTTCTCACAAAGAAAAGCGGAATTGCTCGTAATAACTGTTAGTAAGTCATTTTAATTATAAAGTCAGTTTTCGTGTGGTCGGGGGTCAAATTAGCCAACTGCACTAAAAGTTTTGGTTTGGCACCAAAAATTTCCATTGGCTTCAATATTGGCACGAAAAAATATAAACCATAAAATGTTATAAGTTCTACAAAGGACAAAATTCAATTTGATAAATACTTTATACCGTCGAGAGTGACTCGCGACGGATTGAAGCATTTATCTAATTAAATACTCACTTTTGTAAAGACTTGCAACCCGATAAGCCCAGTGATTAAAAGTAATTAATCGATTAATCTGTTATTATGTAAGTGCAACAACAGGTGTACGTACCGAAATCATTCAGTATAATCATTAATTGAATCACTGCCATAGATACCCTTTTCATCCACCAAGGATTTCGTCAGAACGTTCGAGTTCTGTCGGATTTCTCTCCATGACCAATTGTCCGTTTACTCTTAAACTAATTGGCAGATCATCTTTCGAAAGTCGATCAATTTATTTGGATTAGACAACGAAGAAACACTCCTTGTTGGCCCCAGAACACTTTGGTTGACACTAAGATATCCAGAATGGCTAAAGATCTAGCACCAGATAATTTCGGCCCAACCTGAACATTGTATGTAGTTTGTATTTCACGGTTATGTATTTATGTATGGTTGTAGAACAAGCGTTTAGAAATCATTGCAGGAAACTTGTGAAATTTGAAAAAAGGTGATAGTGCTCCATTGTTGTTCTGGCCGAGTGGGCGATTGTAAGTATGGATAGAAGGTTGCAAGTGTTGAAATTGCTAGGAATGAGCCTGGAAGTCTAGGTGGTGCAGCAAGAATTTATTGCCAGCAGAACATGTGGTATGATACACAAGGTCGGCCAGTGGGAAACAACGGGAGTGTGGGAATTGAAACGATATATTGAAGTTATTGAAGAGTGGGTGTTGGGTACGAGCGAGAAAGAGTTCGGAGTTGAAGAGGTGGCTTTCAGGGGCTGGTTTATCAGGTGGTAAGGATTATAAAAGATATGGTAGAGAAAATAGTTTTAGTGCATTAGATCATGGTATCTCGAAGAAAGAGGATGCGGAGAGCAAGTGTTTGCAGTTAGTGATCTGGGGGGTAAATAATAAAGATCAGAAAAGACGAGGAGATCAGGGAAGTAGAAACAAAGATCGGCGGGGAGACGAAACGAAGCAACGAATAGACTGTGGAAGCTCATGGGTACGCAGGGTTGGATGAAGACGATAATCAGAGGGAACGAGTAGTATGTATTAATTGGTAGAGTGCTGGAAGCCCATATTTGGTCTTAATTTGCAACTACCAAGACTTGAAGGGTTCATATTCTGTGGATGTGCTTCATATTATCTTTGAAGTTAAACCATTTAGTGTGTAAGGATTTTTTTCCTTGTTACAATTTATGGGAGAGTGCCTATAGGCCCTCTCCCATAAATTTTAACAAGGCAATGATAAGTGAATAAATTTTGATTAACAAAAATAATTTAGCACTGCACCAGTTAAGAGAGTTAGAGGAAAGGACTAGTAACTGGGCTAGAAGGAATGTAGTTGTGGCGGGAAGTAGCAATATAGGTAGCAGTAGGGGTTTACATAGTGGCCTGTGATCCTGATAGCTTAAATAGGACCGTTTTGTGTTTCGCATGGTCTGAGGTAGAGGTTTTGAAGGACAGTGTAGGTGTCATTGTTGTGGTATTAGTGGCGGATTCGGTGGTGGTAGTTCATGTGGGATCCAATCACAACCCAGAGAGGAGACCAGTCAGGTTCGTGGAGAGATATATGAACCCAGTGAACAGATGCCTGAGTACGAATGCCGGGATAGTGACACTGGAGGTTCTTCTTGTTTTTGACTGTGGGGGATGAGTGAGACACCGATATTATGTCAATCAATAAAGAGCCTGAGGATTACTGTGTGAATTTGGAGATACTCTTTTGTAAACCTTCCTGGAAAGGGTAACCTGTACAGGCGAAAGGATTGAACCCTAGCATTTTGTGAAAAATAATTCTACTGATAGCAAAGGCATTTTGGAGACGATAGGAGTTGGGAACCACATGCAACAACCAGAGGGTGCCCATGTGGGAAGACCAAAGGAGACCGAACTGAGCGACAAATACGAAGCCGATTTTAAAGATTATTCCTCATATTGGACTAACTTAAAATTCGGCTCCAATAGGGAACCACAATATTAACCCAGGGACATGACTTTAACAGTCCCCAAAGGATGATGCATATCATATATTAGAACATTCTGATTCGTGTTTTCGCGACAAAGTTTTGAAGAATATTCCTTATCTTCCACTAAGTTAAAGTTTGTGCTCCCACGGGGAGCCCAAATATTAACCCATGGAATTGATCTGAAAAAAAAAATTGAACTTTACCACCATAAGGACTTTGTATACCAAATATCAAAAGATTCAGACTGGTGGATCTAAAGAAGATTTTCAAAGAATATTCCCCATTTTGCATTCAGTTAAAAAAGCTCCCATAGAAAGCGAATGTATTATCCGATTGACTTGATTTAAACAAAGTCCGATTCCTGTAAGAAAGTTGTGTTCCATATATCGAAGAATTCTAACTAGTGGTTCTGGAGATGATTTTTAAAGATTATTCCTAATGTTGGACTATCTTAACATTCGGGCTCCAATAGCGAGCATAAATATTAACCCAGTTACTTGACATTAACTCACCCCAGTCGGGAATGGGTTGGTGGAATGGAGTCGCCGAAGTGTTCTCTTGCATGAGAAATGTGCTTGGCAATCAATGTGACATCACAATCAACAACTAATCGTACACTGCACATCACACAAATCAACGACACGACCGTTGAAAAGTTTGTAGTTGTACAGTATGGTCGCAGGGGACTTGTCACTTTCCACGGATTGGGCAGTATTTCCACGGACGCAATAATATTCTATTAAAAAAAGTAGAGGATATCCAAACTGATGTTGATACGTTCGAACAAATGGTATTGATAAGCGTGATTGGACACATCGATATGTTACCAAGTTTTCTGTGGATCATGAATGTCACCGGCCCACGAAAACTTCGTGCAGGTTTTTCGCACGCGTTCCGCGTTACTATCTGTGGGGCACGTTATGAAATAAATTTTCATTTGTATTGGACGGGCTTTTTTCGGAGCTCTCGTCGTTCTTTTCTTGGAATAAACTCATTCATCAATAGTTTCTGGTCGAAACATAACTTTGGAGGTAATGGTATGCGAAGACTGACACGTTACGAACGTTTACTTGCCGTTGGTATGTTGGAAGTTGGCAACAGACAGATTGCAGTGACTCAAATTCTCAAAGTTACTCAATCGGTGATTAGCAGGTTGTGGTCACACTACCGTCAGAGAGGCAATGTTGATGACAGACGTCCGCCAGGTCGTCCAAGAGCGACAACTGCTGAGCAGGATCGTTTACAACATTACGTAACCGCCATCAAAGTGCCTCAGAAATTGGACAGCAACTGCACCGAGCGACAGATGTGCGAGTCAGTGGTCAGACTATCCGAAATCGCCTACACAGTTGGAATTTGTACGCTCGACGATCTCGAGCGTGGAACACGACAGCGCTGGGACAATTGTCGGTGGAGCAATGTCATGTTTTCCGATGAATCGAGGTTCACTCTCGACTTGCACGACAGGCGAAACAGAGTGTGGCGGCGACGGAACGAATGATACCAAGACGTAGCCGTTAGGCAACACGATGGTTTTGGTGGTGGATCGATTATGGTGTGGGGAGGCATAACCATGACAAACAGAACAGCATTACATGTCATCCACGGGCGTGTCACAGGGCAGTACTACCGTGGCAACATGCTAGCAGCTCATGTGGTTCCATTTACATCATCACTGCACTGCCTTAACCAGCACTAAGTCCAGACCTTTCACAAAACGAGCACGTCTGGGGACGGCGATATACTTGGCAGGCGCCTACAACAACGCCAACAGCCCACTACCAATGTCCAGGAACTCGACGCTACACTGCAGGAAGAATAGAATAACATCAGTCATATATTGGACGTTTGGCGAGGAGTATGCTACGTCGGACCAGCGCTTGTCTCGCGAACCGATGAGGATTTGCAAGGCATTTAGGTCTTGGACTGAATGTGGTAAATTCTCTGAGTGATCGTCCATGTCTTCTACAGCTCAGTACGTGGAACGTGTGCTTGTTAGACACCCAACTATCACTGAAATCATTCACCAGATGCCACAGTGCAATGCCCCAACTGTCTTTTTGATGAAAATATAAATATATTTCTTCATATATCTCACTTTTATCAAATATCCCCTACTGTTCTTGAATAGTATATTAAATTCTAATGACGAATCGGGTACAGCCCGATGCTTCATTACTTAAAGTTTTACTGGAAATTAGTTGTATTACATGGTGAATGCATGCGTGGACATCACTGCCCACACGTGGATTACGACCAGTCCACTGCGACTGCACAGAAATTATGACACACAGTTACGCGGTAAACTGTTTTCCATTAATATGATCGCAGTTTTGACAATGTTATCTTATTGAATCACAATGTACACAAACGGACACTCAGAAATAAAGAATGGCGCTTAACAACCGTACGTAATTCATATCAGTCTCAAAGAGCGCAGAAAAGTTCATGCAGTCAGGTGGCGATAACCTATTTATCGATAGAGTCTTTCGCCGTGGTGAGTTCTCTTTTATAATGGTAAATGCCATCAACGATTCGCTCAAATCAAGTCTAGATTGAGAAACATTTTTTGCGTTGATTCAGTCTAAACGATGCGAACTTCACGATGGGACTTGTTACCGCCCTAAGATGTTATGATGAGTAGTGGAGGGAGTCCTATGAGCAGGTAGCTTCTTGCCAACCTTGAAGCACCATCTTTCCGCTGGCGTATATGAAGCACCAAACCTCCAATCCCAGAAAAGAAATGATTCGATCGCCATTCTCCATCATTAGTCTCATAACTGGTTCTAAGTTCATTCATTTAGTCACAGTCTGTTTGCAATCACACCATCTTCCATGGGGTGGCAGGTAGACTGCCAATCTGGCTATGTCACTTCCCACGGTTTTCTATTCATTACATTTGTGGAATATGCTTATTTGTAACCACTTTACATGTATGTGTATCGTGGAAAAAGAATCTGAATCTGAAGAAAGTGAATGTTTATCGAATGTTTTCACTTTCAATGGGATGTTATTTTCGGTTCAACTACCGACCGTCTGAAATATTCCAACCAATTTCTCTAAACGTATCGTCGCCTGAGTGCTAGAATGTTCTATGTTCCCTATGGGACATAGAACATTCTAGCACTCGGGCGACGATATGCGATGGACTGATTATTTAAGGTCTAGATGGTTCAATTCCACATCAGCAACGAATTATTTACAGGCTTCAGACTGGTGCACTTTGAGCTTGAATGGTCATGTCACAACAAAAGAAGGCCTGGTATTCTTGAAAATGCAGAAGGGCTACAAATCGCCCCCCACGCATGGCCTAGGCGATCGATTAGCTCTCCTCAAGCTAACAAAAGCTAAACGTGTCAAAATGAAGTTTTATTTACTCTTTATGGACTCCACCTAGTGGGGTCTGTACATTTTATTTGGTCCTGCGAAGAAGGTCGCCTCTGTGAGACGGCTACACTGCCCCTCCCGTACCCCCGGGCGTCGGCAAGGCCCGGAGGTGTGGGAGGGGTAGCGTGGCTGTTTTACTGAACCCACTAACATAGCAGACATCTGAAAAGATGTGGGTTTTTGGAATAAACGGTTATGGTAATCATTATTTTCTAGGGCCAGGAGGGCTAGTTTTCGCCCTCCTCAATTTTTTCAAGGTGAACAGTAGGCGAGCGAATAAATCGCTCTTCTGAAAATGTCATGCCTGCACACGCAAATGCAGCGGTGGGCATCAAAGAGCATTGAGTCCCATTGATGGAAAGTGTTCAAATATAATTATGTCTCGTCGTTTTCTGGGCAATAAAATCATCATCAGCAAAACTTTAATTAATGAATTTAATTAGCTGTACTGTAAATTACAGTCCACATCAGCCGTACTGTAAATTACAGTTATCGAGTGCATACTGAATAATACAACATTTAGTGATCTTTGTGAGATGGCGGGCCAAACGTCATGTGGTTTTTTGCGTGTTCGGGGCAGAGGTAGGGTGGGGGTGTTACGTGCATGCCCGGACGCAAAGAAACAACACACCTGCAGTGCGATTGTTTTTTCAACCCCGCCGTCCTCGTTAGATTAGTATTTTTATTTCATTACTAAATTATGTCAAATAAACTCGAGCCATTTAAAAAGACCCCCCCCAAACCCCCCCCCCCCAAAAAAAAAAAAACAAAAAACAAAAAACAAAAACAAACCCATAAAAAACAACACAATAGACTAGCTTTGCGTTAACATATCTAAATATGTAGCGATATACCGCTCTTGGTCGGTTGCACCAGCACAGGGGCGGGTGAGGTGAGGGTGTGTGTGTTCGTTTTGGCTTATGTGGGCGATTTTAATTAACTTGAACTTGAATTTGTATATCACGCGGACGAATGCGGCCAATTCGTTGTTAAGGGGTTAAGTCTGTTGATGTGTCTGCCTTTGCGATTTACAATGACGAATTTAATTAATTTTCTCGCCAATAAGTACCTGAAAGTAGTTGCATTCAGCCAAAATTGTTGACAAAGACAATTATGGCTTCTACGAAGCTTTCAACAGCCTTACCTTCTCCCTTGAATATTGGCAAGAGATGAGTAATTTTTGGTCTTCCTGGAAATGAGTTTCCATTCTTGACGAATATTTCTTTTAAATCTTCATATCCATTGACAACGATTATAACTTGGTTCAAGTTATGCACAGTGAATAGATTCCCGTATCGTTTTTGGTACAGTCTGAACAACTTACGCGTATCTGTTCCCACCAAATCAAGAATGTTTCCAATCAATGGATACGGAGTGGGTCCTGGTGGAAGATTGCTGCATTGTTTTTTTCTGGCAAAGAACATATAAGTTAAAAAAAAAACTGCAGTCAATAAAACACAATTTATAAGAAAATCGACACTACAAACAGACATGTTACAATAATTACAAAGTTCAATTCATTATCTTTCAATGGTGACACAGAACTGCGATGACCTGGTTTCAACACTGAACTGAAAATGTTTTTTATAGTGATCATGGCTACTTATTACCAATTCGACTTTATCTTGTGCTCGTTTCTCGTTTCCTTTCTGTTTATCAGTATTTCCAAGTTGGCCCATGTACGGAAGCCCATTAGCGCAATGTTGAAAATATTTTAGGAGGATGTCATTGCGTTATTACGAGGTAGCAATGCGTTATTAGAGCAATATAGCTAGATATAACATTGCGTTTGTACGGAATATTATTTCGTTATTACGAGAACATTATTGCCTCATAACGAGATATTATTCCGTTGTTACGGGATATTATTGCGTTATTACTAGATATTATTCCGTTGTTACGGAATATTATTCAGTTATTACAGGATATCATTCCCTTGTTATGGGATATTATTGCGCTATTACTAGATATTATTCCGTTGTTACGTGATATTATTGCGTTATTACTAGATATTATTCCTTTATTACTAGATATTATGGCGTTATTACTAGATATTATTGCGTTATTACTAGATATTATTCCGTTATTGCTAGATATTATTGCGTTATTACTAGATATTATTCCGTTATTGCTAGATATTATTGCGTTATTACTAGATATTATTCCTTTATTACTAGATATTATGGCGTTATTACTAGATATTATTGCGTTATTACTAGATATTATTCCGTTATTGCTAGATATTATTGCGTTATTACTAGATATTATTCCGTTATTACTAGATATTGTTCCGTTGTTACGGGATATTATTGCGTTATTACTAGATATTATTCCGTTATTTTGTGATATTACTGTTTTATATCGAGATATTGTTACATTATTTCGGGGTATTATTGCGTTATTACGATATATTAATGCCTTACTAAGATTACTTGTTTTAACAGCATTGCAGATGATGGGGGAGCTTCCATAGAAAATGAAATAATTACTGAGCAAAAGTAAGTTATTATTTATTAGATTTGATTTTCTTTCCCAGAACTGATCGCTGATTTGACTTTATGACGCTGATCTCGGCCGATGTGAACCACGCCAGAGTCGTCACCTTTGACGCGTTATTAGGGGCAGCCATTTTGTTTATAGCGAAATTGTTCACCGCTAATAGAAGGAGTGATGGATCGTGTCCTATTAGGGAAGGGAATGGGGAGGCGGAAGTGATGTCATAGTCACGTGACCCAGTTACGTCATGTTTGGTTATCCGGTATTCCCCGCAGTTATATGTGATCGGAGAGCGCATGCGTGTGTTGTTAGGGTGACACGTGTTTTTGTCCTTCATTTTGTACACTGGAGACCGCCATATTGTTTTCTATGGTAGCACGTGGTTACCATATGAGCCAAAGGGTCTACAATCGGACGAGGTATGTTCGAAGGGTGCGTTGGATTGAGTAGTAGTATTTTGCAGGTTCGAATTTTCCCTAAATCGGGTTTCTTTGGGTAATTCTACGAAGTAAACAAAGATTCAGAGTAATTAGGTTGACTCTTATACAAAGAAGGGCGCCTGTTATTGGAAAAATAAGGATTCCGGGGGAATCCGACCCAAGTAAAATGATGTGGGGTCTTGTTTGCTGATTTGGAGGGATTGTCGGGTCTATCTGGGTAATTCTTCAAATTAAACGAGGATTTGGTGGAACTTGGAACCTGCAAACTATTCCTATTCAATCGAACGCACCCACCGAACATACCACCATACTATTGTAGGCCATTGGATCACTTAGCAACCACGCGCTACCATAGAAACCAAGATGGCGGACTCCAGTTTACAAACTGGACGACGGGAAGGCGTGTCATCCTAACAACAGGCGCTGCGCATGCGCAATAAGAATCAGGCATCACTATGGGGATGACGTCACAAGATGGCTACTCAGGAGGGTTACCGTGACAACCAAACATGACAAAACTATGTCACGTGGCTATGACATCACTTCCGCCTCACCATCACCTCCTCATTAGGGCACGATCCATCGCTCTCCCACTACTACCGTCGAAAGCAATCAATCAGTAAAATTGGCGTTATCGAACAAAAGGGAGTAGTTTGTTGTATGGTGAGGATTTAATGATAGCAATAAGTAACGATTAGGTGGATGAAGAGAAATATGAAGAGAGTTGTACAAAAAATACATCGCAAACCAAAATTCTGTCTGAGTAGCAAGAAGAGATTTGTCGAAGTGGGAGAAGAGGTAGTTTAGCTGGCCGAACGTCGCGGCATCGCCGGGCGTTCGGCTAACTGAATTTGGAGTAGGAAAAAAGGAAACTTCGGACTTTGTGAAAAGAAAGAGAAGCAATGACACTGTCAGTAAACTGTCACAGATCAGAGAATTTTTGTAATTTCTTGTTTTGCTTTAATAAATAAACAGGATATTACTTGATTAGTTTCATATCGGCCGAGATATCAGCCCTCGGCAACTTCACATCAGCCTTTGACCTAAGGTCACAATATGATCTGAAGTTATCTCGAGCTGAAATCTCGGCCGATATGAAACTAACCAAGAAATAACCCCTAACTGTCAGACTCTTCAGCTCACAAACCCATCACGATCTAAGCATGGACGAAGGCATTACTTAAGAAATTAGTTTTGCTTTCATTCCCACCACTGCTTACAAAAATGCTTCCGATTTGTCAGTATCAGTAAAAAGTAAAGAAAACAGTCTGTGTTTTCTTGTTAAGGGGACGCTAAAGCATCAATCCATATCCCCTAAGAAGAAAAAGAAGAAAATAAAAACCATTTGCGTTTACAATTCCATGTCTGATATTGAGTTCAGTGATATTCTTATAGTTTGTGATTCGAAACATGCAACTCAATAAATGACGAATCATCACGGTTTGAAACAAGTGGATCTATGTGTGGAGTTTAGAATGTCAGGTTTACCAAAAGAGTATAAGTTACGTCATACAGAGTAATGTAAATGTAAATTTCCAAAGGGGTCATGCGGGAGGTGACATGGATTTACGCTAATATTGTGGTGTTACATGCACAGCTGTAGTAGGGACACTAGGGTTACGGGGTCACCCCGTATGGGAAACCCCCGGTGGATCCACTACTACAGCAGCGACATGCACACATATTTCTACCAAAGAGGCATGCCAGACATGCACAGCCTCACGAAGCCCCCAGCCAACATTCAGCAAAATTCCAGGCCAAACACTGACACCAAAAATATAGAAACAGTGAGTAACATCTTTATTGGCACATCTAATAAAAGAATAAAAAGTACATGTAATCGGGGTCTCGTTTTCTAACTAACAGCGTACTGTACCCTTGTCATTTCTGACACCATGATGCCTTTCCTATCATCTCAGCATATTGAGTTACAGGCAGTATTTGGATGAAAAGTGCTTTGGACTTGTCAAATTATTGGTGCTTCTCACTATCTTTCCTGGTTCCTAAATTCTTTACTTATATTTCAAATGTGCTAATTCTTCAGTTCAAACAACATACTTTGACAACATTTGAAGTCACATTTGTTAAAAAGTGACATCATCAATGATTTTAGCGGGTTTTACTATCCACTTCATTATCCGCCTTTCCATTCGCGTTCACTTTCCCCAAAATGCTTTGTTTCCATAGATTTCTTTATAAGTTTGTTCTGAAGTCTTTTACTGCTTACGTCTTGACTCCTCATCTTTCATTTCCCTTCATGAAGTACCGACCATATTGATAGCGCCCATTCGACAAAAGTAAAGGAACTATCGGTTTAATACGAATAATGAGGTCACATTTCGTCTGTGCTTTCATTAACTACGTACAAAACATTCAAAATATATACAGAAGTTGTTCATTTTTCCAGTATTAGTAAACTCTGTTTCAAAATTCTGAGTTTATTTTCACTGACAGACGTTGCGTTCTCGGCATTCACCTTAACAAAACTTTCACAGTCCTCAGCAGTTTGTCCTGTAATTTTTAATCTGACCTTGCATGTCGTGTTTAATGATACATAAGATATAATTCCCAACCAGCACTGGGGAGGAGGGAATAATTCACCTGAAGTTATTACTTTCAAATATTCTGTTTAGAGACCCTCATGGACACTTAAACTCACGGCCAACACATTTTCAATATTTCATAGAAACGTTGATGACAATTATCACATACAATTGTTTCATATTGAAGATTTCATTCAAGCATTTTGCACCAAGTGAACATAGTTTTCTCCTCTGTGGTCAACTCTGTAGGCCTAATTTAATCTAGTATACTTACTACAGTTTGGCACAAATCATTAATAATAAATTCCATAAGTAGGATATAACTCACAACAGAGAATAGATGTGGATCGACCAATCATTATGTAGAAGGTTCCTGGTATCGGACTAAAATTGGACTCTCGCAAAAAAATTAACTCTGCCAATGCCACAGTGATTATATGCCCATCGGGTTATTCCTACTGTGCGCGTGTATAGTATCTTCGGTAGTATAATCTCTATCTATAGGGGTTACATAATTTTTTCTCCCCCCACTATACGTGAAACATACGCGTGTCCCGGGTAAGACAGCAGGGTGGCATATTTCTATCCCACCCACCCCACGTGACATACTCATTTGCATACTTTGTTAGGTCGCCGGAGCTATTTCATCATCGTCTGCACAATTGTAAATAAACAAACTGGCTTCCACGATTTCCCGCATGTAATCCACGTGCCATTCAAAATCAACAATGTTGATTTGTTTCAACCCCATGTTTCTCTGCAGATTTAATAATATCACTGCGCGAATTTATCGATCGATCAATAATCTCACAATGCCCTTTTCATTAGAGTCTGACACGCGCAAATTCATTAACCCATCAACGGACAGTGTTACAAATCAATTTTTTAGTATATACCTATGGAATATACCTAACTTTTGTACGATCTTTCCGATGAAATTGTTCGTTTTTCGAAAGGACTACGACTTGATAAATTGGATATGTCAGCACATCACCGCCAGTTATCCATAATGACGTAATCCTCGTGTGGGGGGAGAAAATCATCCTCGATGAGCCTGTAGGTGGGAATGGGGAAATCTCACCTCGGGGCAAGATATTTGAACTAGTCCCTCGGCAAGCCTCGGGTCTGGTTCATATATCTTACCACTCGGGTGAGATTTCCCCATCCCACCTCCAGACTCATCGGGGATCATAATAATCTCCCCGATGAATTTGATCTTTTCCCCTGACGGGGTGGGGATGTTGACCCTCCCGCGCCACCCTAGCACACAAATGCATAGTCGGGAGTGTTGAAGCCCCTTCCCCTCCGTACACTTTTTCAAGAACAATTAAGAGGGTACCTTTGTCAAACAACAGTTTATCGGGAAGTGAAGACAAGCATGCAAAGCATTCAAAAGCACGCTGGAATGTATCCAATATATTTATTCAATTTGCCACTTAAATCATATTTGGCATCGAGAAATGCGATCATTTCATAATCAAAATCACTTTCAAACTGTTCTATTTAAGGAATAGTGCATGGCTTGGAGTTGACTACACCCATATAGTGCCCAGTGAGGTGGTGTAGTTCCCGCCCCGAAGCGGAAGGAACTACACCACCTCACTGGGCACTATATGGGCGTAGTCAACGACAAGACATGCACTAATCCTTATATTATATCGAACACCCATCAAGAAAAACATCTGTCCGATTTGTTAATCTATTACCAAGGTAGTAGCCCTACCAACCAGCGTTATATAGAAAAAATACCATGTAGTTTTTAAAAAAACATTTTCTTCTTCCAAAACACGGCTAACTTGGATTACTGATACGAGCAGAAGACAGATTTTGAATCGGTCGGCAAGGGTAAACAAAACATTTCCCCCAAACGGAACTGTGTATTCTAGAATCGCGCAACTCGCGAATGAAAACTAAAATTTTCGAAATTTGACAATTTCCACACATTTGTCACACATGTACATTACCTTATGGGCAAGCACGGGATACAAACTCCGAAGATTCAATTGAATTCCATTATTTATTCGTTTACTGCCCAAAACATACAATTAAATAGCGAAATAATATGAGCAGCGAAACAAACGATTTTTCACATCCGGACGCGTTCTCATGAAAGTTGGACCCAGGTATGGATCATTCTCTTCGAAACGAGATATGGGTCATCTTCTCAAGGAATAAAATGAACGCCTCGAAAAATGTGACTTCAACAATGGAAAAGCGATACATTTTTCCACAAAGATTTCTTTCCGGGTCGTTTTGTGGATGTTGTGCCTCTGTGAATCGATTTTTAAATTTAGCCTGATCAGTTTTATTCGCCCAGTATGAAAAGAAAACTGATATAGTAGTGTGCTAAAAATAGAAAGCGTGTAGTGCCTGGTCAGTTCTGTGGATGCAAACTACGCGAAATAGGGTATCATCTTTCAGCCAATCAGAATGCAAGGAAGTCACGTGAGATATAATATTCCGTTGTAACACTTTCTGATATTCATTACGCGGTAGCAGTCGCGTCGATAAAGGAGCTGGGTTGGGGCCAACATTTGGTTGGAACATTTTAGGATTGTCAGGACAATTGTATGGCTGTTTCTGTTGGTAAAATGTTGCAACACAGAGGGTAAATTGTTGATAATTCGCTAAAACACATCTTTAGACTGAATTGTCGCTAATTAACCCGTTATGGATGCCACAAACTGTAGAAATGTGGTTTCCGAATTAGGGAACCGTCGAAAATATTGTTTGGAGATTTCGGGTCTCCCTCCCCCATCCCCCGAAAAAGGCTATCTACTCCACAACGGAAATGAGAGTTTGAGCTCGTTCCAACGAGGGGTCACATGATATGGTTTTGTTGAAATTTTTTGAAAAATAATATTTTTTCAACTGCTGAATTTGCATATTACGCGGGAGGATGCGGGCGATTCGTTGGGTAAAGGGTTAATTTTGCTTTGCTCGTCTATCCACTTGAAGATTCTTTTTCAGATATTATGTGACACCACGATTGCTGTGTATTTTTCTTGTGCAACCATACTTCTGGGGGACATTTAGACATTTATTAACCTTGTGTTGTGAAAGTTTGATGGAAATCGAAAGCACAATGTTCGTCTGAATTTAAATTTTTCATTTCTCTCTATCTTAAGTGAAATCACTTTTCAACCACTACAGGTGTTACATGACTCATTATTTGAAAATAAAATAAATTTCTTCCTCAATAACTGTCCATATATCCCCAAAGACTAAACAAATTTTCTGTCATTTTTGTTCCTTACCATAACCTCTACTCTATCTGTTGGCAATTGCTATTTTGCAAGGAGCAGTTGTGTTCTGTGTTTCTATCGATTCCCCCCTTGTGACGTCATTAAGCGCATCATCATATTTTACGCGGTTTTCAATAGCATGTACACATTTTGGTTGAAGAATTCGCTTAATGTCAGTTTTCGAACAAACAATATGTGCCATTTCATTTTGATGAATGTTTCCAACACACAAAAAAAAATTGGTATGGAAGCATTTCAAGTAGAAGAATGGGCAAAATGGCGTTACCTCAACACAAACTTTATTTTAAAAACTCCTCTCTTCTGCTCCTACCCAGCAACTCGCAATCAGACTACAGCTCACATTTAACCTGTTAACCCGTCAGTATACAACATTTCCCCTCCTGAAGTAAACATACGCTGCAGCAGTTTTTTTAATAGGAAATATAGTTCTTATACCAGACAGGACGACATGAAACACGTGCATTTCGCCGAAGAATATTACGGCTGTCTTGTCCCTCCATGCCTGTACTTGAATACGAAGCAACTGTTGTAGAAGTATTTAGGGGACATGAGGGAAGGTCTAAATATGAAGCATTCCAAACTCGACCGTCATTAACCCTTTATCCAACGCAGGCGATATCAAAATTCATTATTTTAAATATTTTTTTTTTTTCAAAATTTCAAAAACCTTCAACAAAACCATGTCATGTGACCCATATTTGCTTGAGCGGAACGAGCTCGTTCCAATGAGGGGTCACAATATATGGTTTAGTGAAAATTGTTTGAAAGATAATTTGCTTTCAACAGCTGAATTTGTATATCAGCGAGCGGATGCGGCCAATTCGTTGTTAATTGGTTAAGTCTGTTGATGTGTCTGCCTTTGCGATTTACAATGACTTTAGGTGTGGGATACTAAAACTTACCTTTTCTGATTATTCCAGGGTTCCCGCTTCTTATCACGTCACCTTTCCGATAACACTTTGACCTAGCCGGACGTTTGCTGCCAGGGTATAATTTTGAGTTCAGTTGATATTTGTCTACAAGACTTTCAAAAGCTTTACAAGCAAATGCATGGTTGTTAGCACACGTTCGAAAGACATTCAATTTGACATTTCTTTCTTTCCCATGAAGCAACGATGGTGATTCACCAGTAGCAGCATGAGCAGTCAACCGGTAATTTAAAAGAAACGTCCTAACAAATGACTTCGGCGGTCTTGATTCTAAATATGCAGTTACGGGAGGATCTTTCAATACTCCATTGAACCTCTAGACTTGCCCGTTTGCACGGTGGTAATACATTGACGAATGGAAATGATTAATATTTCCAGCTTTTAAAAAGTCTGAAATTTTACAGACGTAAACTGTGTACCAATGTCGGTCACAATCTTTTTCGGACAACCCTCGCGACTAAACACTGGTTCCAAACATTCTGTAACAGCTGAAGTTGTTACATCAAATACAGTTACAACTAGAAGTCCTGTCACGAACTGAGCGCTTATCTAGGCTTAATTGCTCGTAGGAATTGCGCGCAATTGCCATATCGAATGGCATCCAAAGCACGGCAGGTTCTCCTGGTTACTCATCGCAAACACAGGCAGTGTGTCTGCCAATGGACCCCCGGGTTACCCGGAGGATCATTGGCTGAAACATTGCTTGTGCACAGGCCATATGTACAGAATATGATAGCCTTAATATGGCCATAACGCGTAGATTAACGCGCAGATCGACGTGCTATATGTGCGCATTTCATGACAGGACTTTTAGTTTTAACTGTACAAATGCTACCTATGATCATTTATGGAAATAATCAACGAATGTAATGATATATTTGCAGTCCACTGTAGCTCATGCACATGGCCCTATAATATCAAAACCGAGTTTCGTCCATGCTACTCTGGGTAATTTTAATGGATGAAATCAGATGTAGAGGTAACGGTAGTTGTATCACACAGACTACAAACACAACAATCCTTTATTACAGACTCAATTTGTGTGCCCATTTTATGCTAACAATATAGGGAGAGTAGTCTTTGTTTTGTTCTGGTAATTTGATACTTCTGGTGTAAAGCAACTGGAACGATTACACGACCAGGGGCGGACTTGGTCGAGAAAAGTTGCCGGGGAATGCACTAAGTGGGCCCGGGCCCGAAAAAAGCTTTGATTATGCGAACTGAGCGAACGCGGCTTTCTTGCATCTAAGCGATCGATGGCTGTCCACATGCATTTCGATGACATTTTTGTATCATCTTCATCGATCATTCGACAAAAATGGTTCTCCCGGAAGGCCCCAGTTCGACCAATTGGTGGGAATTTTGATTTTTTAATTTGAAGGAACGCTGTTTCCTCTCATCTTAGCGATCAATGCAGACTGGACTGCTGGTATATCGAAATATCCTCTATGTGGACTGCCATAGGCAGAACATTTCGATATACTGGCAGTCTGTACAATCAGATCCATGTGGCCTTTTGGTCATTTTCACGAAATTGCACGTACCAGCAGGTACGGAGAACCCAATAGGGACTTTAGGGAGTCTATTGGGAATGTTTCCGGTGGACCATACAGCCATTCCGCCTCATATACGATTTTCGCCTCTTGTGAAAATATCACCATGAACCCACAGTTCACCTTGAGCCCATAATTCATTTCAAACTCCAACAACTGGGAAAAGATCTGAATCCAATTTAAATTTGCCACTTGATGATGTAACTTTAATAGTACTGGACAAGATCGACAATCTTTCTCTGACACGACGCCATCGTTATCCTTTAAAATGGAAGCTTCAGTTAATCGGAAGCCGAAACATTATCTGATAATGGGTTTGGTTTCTTGATAAATAGTCAACTATGACATTCTTTGAACTAGCTATGTGCTCGATATTTTTATGTAAAACATAATTGTGCTAACTATCTGACCATTCTCCTGCTAGCCATGCTGTTACCTTTCGTAGAAAGCAATGTTGTAAGTGCCTGATGATCAGCGAGAAGCGTTAAACGCCTACCCCCAAGCAAGGCGCACCATTTATCAACGGCCCATACATAAGGTAAGGCTGAATACTTCTTTTCCGCATCGTTTAATGTCCTAGAGACAACGCTACTGTATTTCAAGTACCATCGAGGTTCCGTTATGTAAAGACTGCCCCAATACCAGTGTCGCTGGCGTCAGACGACAAAATACGTTGTAGAGCCAGGCCGTAAAATGTAAGTGCTCTCTTGACCAGTATTAAACGCTTTACTTTTTCGAAACTTTACTGGGCAGAATCGGTCCAGCCAAAAACTCTGTTTCCGCGTGTAAGAGCTCTCATTAGGTCCACGACTGTAGCATAAATGGGCACGAATTTCGTGTACCACGAAGTTAAACCTGACAATAATGCAGTTCAGGCATGCTACACGGTACTGTAGATTGACAAAAACAGCTGTATTTTCCTTATCAGGTTTAAGACCCTCAGCAAAGATTTGAAAGCCCAGAAATTTCAACTTTTTTTGATAGACTTCATAGAAAAGTTGAAAGAGGGAAAAATCAGTAATGTTATTTTGGGTTACAACAAAAACGAAAAAAACGAACCAATAACAGATGTGTGCACTCCTATCTATAAAAAACAATATTTATTCCTGCAAAGTGAGAAAGTGCCCTTCGGCTTTTACAAGCTTCACTGAATTACTGAACGAGTACAAAGTTATAGAATTACTGTCTATTGTTGTATACTCGCTTAAAAAGCCTTTGGAGCTGAAGGCGAGATGGGGCATATTATCAACAATCGTTAACTCTTGACATTTTTCTATTTTTCCACTTATGAAGAAATTACGTTAATGCCGAGACCTTAGTCCTCCTGAGGCACGGTAGTTTATACTCTACCACCTCCCCTTGACCTCCCCTTGACAGCAATACTTGCTCATCTGATATTATGAAACTACTTATCCCATACTCTGTTGAAATTTTACACACTGTTTATTTGATACACTACCATGATTTTATGAAACTATACGTGTATAACTTTGTATAAGAAACATATCACTGCGAATACTTAATTGTACTGTATATATTTTGGAAAGATGTACCTTAATAAAAAAAAAAAACTTTAACAAGCCGCCTCTAGAGTTACGGACATTGCGACGTTTTTCCAAATGAGACATAAATTTATAGTGGGTCGGGGGATTCTCTAGCCCCTCCCTGGAGTATACCCGATCCCTCCTGCTGACTCCCGATAAAACGTCCAATAACGAGAATCCGAAAGAGAAAATTGCAGATGACTACATTCGAGTTGGGATAACTCTCTCTATCTCTTTCAACTGTTTGTAGAAAATAATTTTGGGTGGGACTTGCCAGAATACTTACCTCATTCTGGGAGTCCAACTATACCAAAATGGGGTCTTCCCGTTTACCTGACCAATATTGTTTCGATAGAAGTTTGATAATCCGCGACGTCAGAAATATGCCGACTATAGTTTTGTTCCTAAAAGTTTGCCAGTTAACTAAAACTATCCAGTCGGGTGACCGTGAGTAATTCAGTACTATTCCAGTCGGGTGACCATGAGTAATTCAGTACTATTCCATCAGAAATTAAGATATTAAATAAGGCCGAAGAAACTGAAGGATCTGTGTTCCAGGGTCTCTTGCATGGTTATTTTGGCTACCGCTTGTTTTCTTTTTATAACCAAATGCAAACTATAAAAAGTAAAAATTAAATGGTTTATGTCTGATATTTTACCCAAATTAATAACCTTGATAAATTTGTCCCTTGAGTGCAGCAAGGCTTCGCAATGCTTAAGCACTCAAGGTACAAAATACGCCACCAACCATACCATTTTGTTGATTATGAGGCCAAAAATATACAACAAACCAAGAATATGAACTTTTGAAGGCAAAGAAATTACAGAAATAAAAATTAAAATAAATGACCGCCCGCCCGCATGCATGCAGTTTTCAAAAAATGAGCCGAGAAACAGAAGATCTACTTTGTGAGGGTTTAAAATATAAATTTTATTATCAAGTAGCTTAAATGATATTCTATTGACTTAATAGAATTGATATTTTATTTTATTGATTATCAGAATTTAACATATTTAATAAAATTTAACTTATACTATAAAACTGTGTGTTTTTATAGTGTTGATGTATACTTTATATTTTATTGAATATGTTAAATTCTGCCTGAAAAAGTGTCGACCAATTCCTGGAGCCAATACTATAAAACTTTTACAATTGTATTTTATAGAACTGCATGCTGTACCTATTAATAGAACTGACTAAAATAAATCATTAACATTTTAAAAGATATGGCAATTTGCCAACTTGCCACCTATTTGTGTTTCTTACCTTTGACATCAGAACGCTCCCCACCACATAACTCGAATGTGATTTTCCCTTGGAACGCTTGCTCCTACGGAATGAAATTATTATGTTGCTGGTGCCACTGTAGTCTTTCTGATTTACGGCCTCGTTGAAAAGTATAGCCTGTCTCAGGTTCGGTCACATCCAGTTGCAGTTCTGCGGAAGGTGTTTTTGTTGGTCTTCAGGCAAGACTAATCTACCACCACCTAGTATATATACCGGTTTTGTTCATACATTGTCCAGATTGACCAAGCGCCGCACATCCGTATACATTGCTTTCAAAATTCCAATTCAACAAATTAGTTTAAACAATATTTATTGAGAAATGATTGTTAATTACAAGTAACAAAGATAAGTTATAAAATATGCATGAACAATGGAGCGTATTTCACTTTTGTGTAGTGATCTGTAATAATAGGTTTCGACATCAAGTCTATAGCTTATGTAAGTCGTCTCCAAAAAGTGTAATGGTTACAACATGATAAGTTATAATTGTGAGTAATACAACATGGTACATGCATATTTAAGCTCATTAAGGAGAAGGAGAAAAAAGATTAAAAATAAAATAAGTGAGGAAAGTGGAATCAGTTTGTCAACGTCTTGATTCCAGAGGTCTGGCACGTTGTGATTCGGTCGACAAGACGGTCACTAATAATTCACGTCGGGATTAATCGGGAAGATCAATCCTTGCTTGAGAGATAATTCTCTAGAAGCTTACTCAGATTATCTACCATGTCACGTACCATGAGAAAGGTTTCAGTTACTCAGTATGCAGTACCTGGAGGGCGAACACTCCTACATCTCGGAGGGATGGAACTCTTGCCCAACCTGTACGTAACCTTGCCACAACTTAATCCACTTAAATTTAAGCCACTTGCAGGTGACCCTGCACTGCAAAAAATATAGGTTCTCTTTAGAACCAAAACTGGTTCTAATCTTGTCCGTGAGATGGAACTAGTTCTGTTTAAACAGTATTTATTTCAAATCAAATAAATTTATAAAGATTAAAATAAAATTTTAACAGAATATTACATGAACTGAAGTAGATTCAGCACTAAACTTGGAGCTTATTCAACGCAGTCGCCAAATATTTTGAAACAAATGAGATATGAACAGTTGGCATATCGAACCAGTTTTGGTTCTGTATAGAACCAAAACTGTTTCGATATGCCAACTGTTCATATAGAACCAAAAACTGGTTCGATATGCCAACTGTTCATATCTCATTTGCTTAATAATGATTTGAGACAACCTCGTATAAGCTCTAAACTTACGGCTGAAACCCCCTCAATTTATGTTTAATTCTGTTAATATTTAATGTTAATCTTTATAAATTTATTTGATTTGAAATAAATACTGTTTAAACAGAACTGGTTCCATCTCAGGGACAAGATTAGAACCAGTTTTGGTTCTAAAGAGAACCTATATTTTTGCAGTGTAGCCAGTCTCGGCCCTCAGACTACTTGGTTTTACCTGGTGGACAAAGGGATAATATCCCGTCAGTGCCACCACAGACAGACGGTCGTAAAGTTCAGCCAACCGGTATATGGCTAGGATTGTCTGAATGTTTCAAGTAATTATTAATCTTTCATCACTTCAAATAAAGATACGTACTCGTCTTACGGGTATAAAAAATGGATTCAGAATTAGTTGCTGAAACGGTTCGATTTCGAGATGAAACGCTGAACTGTGTTAAAATGTTTTTTTATCTTCGTGTTCCGTGAAGTCTTCCGATCCAAACAGAAGAATATTCGATGTCGTCTGGTTTGAAAATTAGTCAATTGTTTCTTGACGAGATCTATCGTACAGTGGACATTCCAATGAGAAGCGCGGTGTTGATTCGATTTCACCACATCTGCAAAATAGACTATCAGATAAGTAAGTAGTTATTGACGATGTCTTGATTCAAGTTATAACAATTTAATCGCATTCTGCAATTGTATATTGGACTACTTCTGGGGACGCAGTGATAATAGAATTTGGGTGTCTTGTTACTTTTGTTTTTTAGGCTTTTGAAAGCTTGTGGCGATATTGTTTCACGCGCTACAGATGGCAATCCAGTACAAAGTTTTACTGTTGACGGTATTAATGATGTTTGCCTCAATATAGTTCGGTAATATGGAATAGTTAGGTTCTGGCAATTTCTTAAGTTGTGGTTCTGTGTTTCATATACATGTCGTGGTACCAAATTAGAAAGATAATTTGGCTAATGTTTGTAGTACATTTTGTGAAACTGGATACGTTTGTGCTTTTGGCGTCTCTGTTATAATGGCCAGTTTCGATGTATAATTTGGATTTGATCTCACTCTTAGTAGCTCGAATAAGCTCAATAAGCTTCAACAATGTTTTCGAGTTCATCCGAGTGCGTGTCAGTACAAATGTCCGAAACTGGCGACGTTTATTCTAAGACCGCTCGCACGAAAGAAAAGTTATATTGGGTCTAGAGTCTTCCCATCAAGTTTAAATTTGAACCTACGAACCACATTTAGGCGACTCCATACTTTTGTGACAATTAAGTCCACATGGCGTCTCCATGTGCCAAGGCTTTAGGTAGAAGTGCAGGCTGCAAGCCGAGACGTTCTCGGTTCGAATCCCACCTGCGGCAACCGCGTCGTGTCATTGGGCAAGACACTGCACCCCCATTGCCCCCTTGGGAGCATGGTGGAGTTGTGTACTGATGGCGTACTGCAAGTGGATGGTGTACCTGTCTTCAACCATTGCTAACCCCGCTTGTGTGGAGTTAGTATGTTGGAGAGCTGACAGTTGCTTGCGTTGCTCGGTGGTTCTCTCCGGGTACTCCGGCTTCCTCCACCCGTAAAACTATCGTGGTCACGACTAGCCATTGTGCAGAAATATGTAACCTTAAACCCCAATAAATAAATAAATAAATAAATAATATGTAATGAGACATGTTCAATAGGTTCACCAAAACATTTCAGAGGAGGGTGCAGTGCAATGATCTACTTGTTCGTCTCAATACTGTCAGTACTAACGTCTTCGATGCGTTAAAATTAAGTAGACATTGTTGAAACCAATTCTCAGTTTTCCTTATGTCAGATGAGATTATTCTTGCAGCCTCGGGTGGTTCTTCTACAATTATCGATAGCGCGAGGTATCGTCTGCAAACAGGCGTATATCACATTCAATTCCATCCACGATGTCGTCAATGTATAGCAAAAATAGTAACGTACCAAGTATTGAACTTTGCGGAACACCAACAGTTATAGTAAATCTCCAGTTTGAGCTTTTTGAACCAATTACAACTCTTTGTTCCCGATGATCAAAATAGCGATTAAACCAAGAAAGCAAGGCACCCGTGATGCCTACCGTTTCAAGTTTACTCAACAGCCCTTTGTGTCAGTCTTTGTCAAATGCATTACTAATATCGTGAAGACAAATCTGATTTCTTTATTTTCATCTAGTACCTGAGTGATAGAATCGTTTATTGCTGTCAACTGGGAAACCTCAGAATCTTTGGGTATAAAACCCGATTGAAATTTTGATAAGAGGCTGTTTGATTCTAAGAAGGCAAATATTTTCAAATATTTTTTTGAAAATACATTTTTCAAACACTTTTCCGATACAGCTCGAGACTGGGCTCAGACTATAGTTTGAAATGGCACTCTCGCCAATCGTTTTGAAAATCGGAAAAAAACATTGGCTCGTTTCCATTCAAATGGGAAATAGGATTCACTGAGATATGTATTGAAGATGGTGACAGTGGTTCTTGTAATGAAGAACTGCAATACTTTAGTACATAAAGACTTATTCGTCAGGTCTCATGGCCTTATTTAATTTCAGGGACTTGAATGCCTCGGAAACGTCATCGGGACAGATCTGAATGGTATTAATTGCTGACCTATTTGGATTTAATGTATCATTTGGAACATGAGATGAGATATCATTGACACATGATATTGAACAGAAAAACTTATTAAAAACTTCTGCATTATCGATGTCTGCTTTTAAGATAGAGTTGTCATAACATATGCCTGGTAATTGATGATTTACATTACAATAAATCACTCGGTTAAGAGTTTTTCACCATAATGTTTGGGGGTATCTCTGCTTCCTAATATATTTTTCATTTTAAGGAGGTATTCTCCTTTGCCGCCCCTCACCGCACCGCACAGCACCGGACCGCACCGCACTAAACCGCACCGCACCGATAACTTCATTTCGTTTTAACCCTTTACCTAGGGTAATGGCCAAAACCGGCCAGCGCTATTCTCAAAAATCGCCAATTAATTGTCATTATTTTTTCATTTTTTGTCTCAAAAACATAGGTTATGACCCCTCGTTGGAACGAGCTCGTTCCAACGAGGGGTCATAACCTAGGTTTTTGAGACAAAAAATGAAAAAATTAGTTATTCAAGAATATTTTTTGCAAGTGTCGTCTGCTTTTCAGGTTAGGTAAAGGGTTAAACGATATGCGGAACATGCAAGTGGAGTATTACGTTTCGTTGCTGTCGTGTGAAGGCGGCGACGTTGCCTAATGACTAGTATTATCTTCCCGTTTATCCATTTAGGCTCATGAGGTTGAGATATAATACCTTTGGTACGTATATATTCACATGAAAATGCCTTCATAAGCGTAGTAAGTTCACTATATAGCTGACTTGTTTACGTTGTAATACACATTTGATTCTAGTCAACTTTACTAAGCTCATTACTCGTGCCTACATAGTTACCCTGATCGCACTGACAAATACGGCGGGTGAATGAATTGGTCTCAAAATGGGTGCTCTCGGGTTAAGGGTGAGGTATATGGGACAGTGATAACGAGTTTAGTCGGCAGAAAAAAAAAATAACTTACTCCTGTAGCTTTAATCATTAACTGATTACTTACAAAAAATAGGTCAAGTAGTGAGGATGATTGTTCAGTGAAATAATCTGGCGACGAGATTACTTGACTGAGATGGCATGACTGCGAAGTGCGGTGAATGTGGTTTTTATTATAACGTAACTAGTCGTCACTGAAGTCGCCTGCTGTAACAATATTGGGTATTTATGTATTAAAAGCCTGATCAGTTGTTGAAATTCAACAAATTCTCCTCCAAAACTCACAACCTCGAACTTTCACCATATTTCCTCCCACGATAACAACTGATATATAGTTTGCCAGTAGAGTGAATGAATGACTGAAACAACACTCACGCCTATCGTTTCGATACAGTATATAACCTGTACTGGCAAGTCAATTAAAGCTTGCCTGTCGTGTGGACAGAAATGACCCAACCGAAAGACAGTGGGGTAGTGAAATGGAGGGCTACCCCCAATAATTTCTTCAGTCGTATCATTCTTGTCTTGATTGGTGTCCTAAATATCGATTCACCCTCACGGATTATCATATAGTTTCTTACAAGACTGGATTTGGGCCTTTGTCACACACACAGTTGGCCATACAGATGGACGGCGGGTGATAGACGAATCGAACAGTGAGGAATCAGCCTAACCAGTGACCTATAAAATAAAACCTTTACAATTTTATTTTCTAGAATTGTATTTTCTGGTTATGACTTTAATGGGTTGACATGAACCATTAACATTTTCAACGATATGGCAATTTGCAGGTTGGCAAATTACCATATATTTTGAACTGCTAATTTTTCATTTTAGTCAGTTATATCAATAGGTAGAAAATACAATTCTAGAAAATCCATTGCTTGATGCCGTACCTGATATATTTTTTTTTCAATCGGAACTTCAGATGTCACAGTCAGGACAACTCTGCTTTGCATCCTCATCCCTATAATCGGTCATCTACTACGACCTTGCTATGAAATGATTATAATAAACAACACTGCATCTCATTCCACCAATTTTAGCTGTACCTTTACAGATAATTACAAACTGTTATATATACAACAAACATCCTGAGAGGAATTGTGTTCAGTTTTGTTTGAATGCTCACTCACATGTCCTTTTTACAAATGAAGGGCCTTGCACTAAAACACCATAATGTTGGCTCCAGTCTCTCATCCACTATACACAGAACTGGGCAGTACGTAGGCAGGGGTGCACGCGACCAATTCTCCCATTCCAATGGTTGTCCATTGTACATTTTTCCTTCTACACCATCTACCTATAATTAATTTTTCCATCCTACAAATAAACATAAATAATGTTCATAAGACAAAAGATCACAGTATCCTGAATGTTGCTATAAACCTCAAGTTTTATCAGATCGCTTAGAAAGTTTGGAAAACGTAGAATTATTAAAATTTCGAGCAGCCCCTTTTTTTTGCTCCAATTACAAACATGCTACACAAAGATGCTCCAAGTAAAAGAAAAGCCACAATCGTAGGTGTAACCATTCTTGATACAATTGACTGAAGGCGTATGGACACTGATATTATAAACCAGAGAGGTTTGTAGAACATGCATTTATCATAGAAGCCGCTAGCGTGAAAATATGCAAAAGTGTTTGATTAACCTTTTACCTAACATGAAAAGCAGACGACACTTGCAAACAAAATTCTTGAATAACTAATTTTTTTCATTTTTGTCTCAAAAACATAGGTTATGACCCCTCGTTGGAACGAGCTCGACGAGCTCGTTCCAACGAGGGGTCATAACCTATGTTTTTGAGACAAAAAATGAAAAAAAAATAATGAAAGTTTATTTGACGATTTTCATGAATAGCGCTGGCCGATTTTGTCCGTTACGTTGAGTAAAGGGTTAATGTGGCATCATCATTTCAAACAAGGGTCTGCAACGCCAAAGCTCAAAATATTATGTGTGAACCCCCAAAACGGAAGTACTAATCATTACTCACAATCCCATTCGGGAGTAGTGAGGGGTGCCACTCTAAGGACAAGCATTTAACACTGAATTCCCCATACCCCAGGACTGCCACTTGAGGGACAAAATTAACATAGGATTCTCCATAGGGTTTTGTCCCTCAAGTGGCATTTTTGTTTCTCAAGTGGCATTTTTGGAGGCAGCCAAAGAAATTAAGTATTGGTTGATAATCATACAATGTCTTACCCACAGTGGAAAAAGAGAAGTATCTCTTAACTCTTTTTCACTTATGGGATAGAATGGTGAAGAAAAGAGAAGTATCTCTTAAATGCTTGTACCTATAGTGGCAGTATTTGGGTAGGGGGAATTCAGTGCTAAATGCTTTTCGCCAGAGTGCCAGCCACGGTTAAACTGGCATTTGAGGGACAAGCCTCTCTATGGAGAATCCTATGTTAATTTTGTCCCTCAAGTGCCAGTTCTGGGGTATGGGGAATTCAGTGTTAAATGCTTGTCCCTAGAGTGCCACATCCTGGGTAAAAGTCCCCTTTCAATCACTAAAAAATTGCCTGTTTATTAATCAATCTCTCCATACTTTAAACCATATAACACTTTACTGTATGGAAGGAATGGTTGATAAACATACAATCTCTTACCCACAGTGGAAAAGAGAAGTATCTCTTAACTCTTTTTCACTTATGAGATAGAATGGTGAAAAAAGAGAAGTATCTCTTAAATGCTGGTCCCTATAGTGTCAGTCACGGGATAGAGGCCTCCCAATTACTTTATGCTGGCAAAATATATGTTTATTAATCAATCTCTCCATATAGTAAAGTGTTATACGGTTTAAAGTATGGAGATATTTGTTGATAAACATACAGTCTCTTACCCACAGTGGAAAAGAGAAGTATCTCTTAACTTTTTCACTTATGGGATAGAATGGTGAAAAAAGAGAAGTATCTCTTCTCTTTTTTTACTGCTATGGAGAGCTAATGGGCACTGCTACATTTTAAACAGACAATAAGAATTAGTTTAGGTACCGATGTTTAATATATGAAGTGAGAAGCATATATATGTTACACCCCGTTTATGAAATGGCCCATTTCATGAAATGGGCAGTCAAATTGCCCAGTTCATGAAATGAGCAACCAGTCTGCCCATTTCATGAAATGGGCAAAATTTTTACTCATTTCATGAAATGGGCAAAAGCATGTATGAGATTTCAAAGCTCATACACAGATAATTTCTCTTTGTTATTACTACTGACTTTTTCCCTGTGGTGACTACTACAGTTATGTTGTTTATTTTGCAGAAATGTTTGATCTTTTAACTAAGGTGATTGCTGATGTTTATTTTGCAGAAATGTTTGATCTTTTAACTAAGGTGATTGCTGAAAGTATGTGTTTCATGTTTTGCTTGGATGTTGTTTTAACTGTTGTTTTAATGCTTCTTTGTCCTGTAGAGATTGCTTTAGGACTGTGTTGATCTTGTGGACATGCAAAGTATGCAAGATGGTGGTTATCGGTGTATTTTGCACTATGTTGAATACATGACTAAATTTCACTTTCTCAGACCGCTGAAATCAAAAAACTGCAGCTGAAGTAGCCCATGAACTGCTACTGATATTTCTGGATATTGGAGCGTCACACATCCTTCAATCGGATAACGGTCTATATGTTATTACCCTGTTCATGAAATGGGCAACTGCAAAGGCTGCCCATTTCATGAAATGTGCAAGAGTTTTGCCCATTTCATGAAATGGGCAGACTGGTTGCTCATTTCATGAACTGGGCAGTTTCACTGCCCATTTCATGAAATGGGCAATTTCACAAACGGGGTGTAACATATACACCGAGATCTGAGTTTATCTATCTATACAAAACCTTTTACATCGAGATATTTTTGTGTGATAACACTATTTCAAGATTCCATTTTGCTGAGAAAATATGTATAGCCAGAATTGTGTCTTGAAATAAAGCATTATCGCTTAAGATTTTTGGAAAAATGCTAAAATATCCTATCTGTGATACATAATAGTGATTGGCAAAAACTATACAATAGAAAAAATGTTTTTATAAAAAAAAACTCTGTGGGTTGTTTTGACACCTAATCTTGATTACATAAAATAATGTCTATAGTTTTGCTCAAACCATTGACAAACTTCTCTGTCATTCTCTTGGAAATTTCTTGGGTCGAAATTAATAGTAAGAACTGTCTCAAAATCATATCCTTTAGCAAGATGATCCAAGGCAAATATACAGTACATTCCACACACCACAGTATGAACACTCTGTACTCTCATTGTGTTAATAGTCCATGAATCTGTGTTTTTCACTATGAATTTGTAAATGTCTTTATCTAATGGTGGTAAGCCACAGGAATCAAAGTAGATGCATGATGATTGTCATTGAAATATATTGCCACCCAATGTTCTCCTGGTTCTCTTGATGAATCTGTGTTCACAATATAAGCTTTTCTATGTTTAGGTTTTTGTTTTGGTAATAAATCTTTTGAACACATTTTTCGATTCAATAATGATAACCTTAGGGAATTGTCCAAAATATATTGTAGTTGAGTGGTTTCCATCTCTTTCTTAGCCCTGAAAAGGACTGTTATAAAGTTGTACTTTTCAATCAATTTCTTCTTCTTTATTAAGTGGTGTATAGTAGCCCCATTCTTTCTCTACTAAATCCGCCAACCTCTTAATGTCTTCATCAGTGTTAATTTCAAAGTTCAGATTCACATTTGCAAAACATCCTTCAATATTCAGCTTCTTTGTTTGTATGTGCAGTTTATATAGTACACTTGATGGACACACTTTTTTCAATACACTCTTCCATATACATTTCAATCCATATTCTTATATCTTTTTTTTATACAAAAGTCATGTTCTTGTCCAGATATTTCTTGACATGCACCACACAGATTGTTCACTTTTTGTTTTATGAATGGTGTCACTTCACCCACAACAATTTCTTTAAATAATCTAAGGAACAGTCTTTCATTGCGAGTTTTCTCTTTCCTTATTATGTTTATTCTTTTTCTCATCTCCCTGTATATCTTGCAGTGTTCACATTTACTCATTGTTAATAGTCAAATATCACTTCTCTGAATTTGTTGATTTCTATCTCACTATCAAATTCTGCATAGACAACAACGTTGATTACCTCTGTGAGAGCTTGAGCAAACTGAAGATCCAGTCGAAGGTTGCCAGACTTTATAGGGTGAGCTAATGGCCCACTACCTGACTGATCGGGTGTCAAATGAACTCCCCAGAGGGTATATCCTTTTGCATAATCCTGCATTGATATATTAAATGTTTGATTTTGACAAAAATAGCCCATTGCTTCAAATAATGATAAATATGAATTTAGATAAAGTCCACCTTCGAAATTCGGTTCAAAGGGACGTGCTTTAATGGAATGTCCATCTATTGTGATTTCCAACTTGTTCAAATTGAAATGTGGAAATTTAAATGGACATGTACCAATATCTCCATTTATATCTTTATTTGAAACTAAACCAAGAATTAATCGTGTTGACATCTGTTTATGAAACAGATGGTCTTCTATTTTTGACCGAAGACCATTTCCAATGGTAAATGTTTTCATTTTGGTACGTCTTATGGGCATTTTATAATTTGTTCAATCTATTTGTGCATTAAGATCATTCGCAAATTTAGGAATTAAATCCAAGGCCGGTATTCTGAATATGGCTTTTTGAATTTCTATTTTTCCATCTACACCACCAATCAGACAAAATTTAGTTGGGGAACGATGAATTTTAATTCTCATCTCTACGCCATTTGGTAAATATTTGTCTTGCACAAATAGATCTAAATGTATTTTTCCTCTTAGTTGTACAGATTTACTGTTTGCAATTAATTTTTGACGTTCAACCAAACCTTTGTTATTTGAATCGTTCGCAATTGCTGCATGCTGGCCTGGAGTATCTGCATACTACATCTCACTAGCAGCTAGCTGTGATTTTTCACATCTTTTGAATAGCTTAACAGATTTTCAAAAAATGCTCGATAAGGATACATGTCTGTATTGGTGGTTATCAGAGAACCGTTCAGTGTAACATCAATTTTACTGAACATACTGTGAAAGAAATTATTGATAGGAGTAATATTTGTATCATCTTCCAATACACTCCCATCTTGCTTTGTAATTTTGAATTGAACCTCAAGTGTAGATGATGCAAGATCTAACCACTTGGTTGTTTGTCTTGGAATTAAAAATTCTATTGGTGAAGAATTGTTTAAAGATGCAGTAGGAAATTGCTCAATTTCACCAATATTTTCGACACCACTTGATATTGGTGATACATTATCTGGATCAAATCTGCTACAAAAGTGTTCGCAAGATCCATGTAACATCATGATTTAATAAAAGATATTAAGCAGTCTTGATTTTCGTTTTGATTAAGATTGTCTTTTACGTGACTTCCCTCTTTGAGAACGAACAACAGAGTGATGTTTCGGTTCTTGTTTCTGTCATTTTATTCCCGAAGCAGCTTTACCCACTGATGTCATAAGATCTTTTGCATGAGTGAGCATTACTTTTTTAGATGGTTTAAGAAACCTCATCAATTCATTTGCTGTTTCTAAACCATGTTTTAATCCTTCTTTCTTTAAAGTTCGAAATGCATTTTTTTGCAATTGGTTTTATTAATGGTATTGCTGATCTTATTGCTGAGCGAAAAATAGACCCTAATCCATATCCATATTGCAGTGGTACGCCTCGATACACTGGCATCATTTTTATAAATTGAATTTATGTTGCTCTCTAAAATGCAACTTGACAACACTCTTACCACTTGAAAACTGAATATTTTTACCAGCATTCCCATTTATATTTATAGTGATCTGATCAAAAGAAGATTTTGATACTGGTACATAATGTACATTATCAAATTCGTTATGAGTGTGCAGAGATTCGTCACGTGTTTCAAACGGTAACACACGTAAAATAGGTGCTTCTATATCACCAAGAAATGTATACTCTGCAATATCAGAATAAATAAAGAGTTGATTAAAATCCATATTTATATTCACATTATATTTAAATGCATCTTTTGCTGTGTTAGGAAAAATTACTGGAAACATGCCATCTTTACACCCCAATTTTTGTGATAAACTTTCTGATAATTCAAGTCCAACTGTTACAATACTATCTGATACAATTGTTATACGTGAATGTCGAGATGAATAACCAAGATGAAATGACACACCAAATTCTTTAAAAATATCTCCAAGTTTTTCTTGAATTTCGGATTCTATTGCTTCTGCAACATGTCCACCATTTGCATATGCCCCCAGCAAAATACTTAGCTCAACAGCAGCAACACCCTTACGTACTGTATGTTTGAAAAACGATTTATTAATATTATTAATGCGTGCTGATATTTTCGGATCTGTCACAATGATTTTAAAATTTGTTTCATCATGTGTTATATTTCTTGCCTCAGATGTAAAATTACTTCAACTAATCCTACCTCTCAATGTTCTTTATTAATATGAATCGGTTTAGATAATTGTGTTTGAAAACAACATTGTGTGTTATTTGGAAACATATCCATAGAACTATCACTCAGTAGTATTACGTAAAATGAATTCATTTTTCTTATCGTGTGGTTTCAAATATTTTAAACCAGGGCTTGGAAGAATATATCCTAAAGAACTACTCAATAATACCAACCACAATTCTTTGTTTGGGGATTGTAAACTAAGGTGAATGATAGCCGTAATTATAATTGCATAAATAACAATTATTTGTGTGAAATAAGTCACTTGATTTTTTGCAACAAGACTCCCACCAAAATTAAATTGTGATTGTTGACTTTGTACTTCAACACTTGCACTTTCACGACTCAATGCATTTTCATTTACTGACATATTCTTTTTATACTAAATCAGATTCTGATATCCAACTATCAAATTTTGAGGGATAACCTTCCCAATGTACTTTAAGCTCCTTGACGAGTTTCTTACCCACACGTCTTGAACGTTGTGCCAGAACCGAATCAATGATATATGTTTTATCATCTTTTACACTTTGAATTTCTTGTGGATAAAATGTCCCCTGTATACTTTCACTACCTATATCTTCAAGTTTATAAGTGTTTGGGTGTGTATGTTTTACATGGGTGATTTTAAATAATTCTTTTGTCCAATTTGGTAAATACCCCTTTTCAAATGTATGTTTGGTTTTGTTAATACGTACTATATCGCCAACTTTAAATTTTATTTTTCTCTCTTTAGATTTTTTTTTACCATACAAATTTTGAGTTACTTCTATTTCATTTTCTATTGACACAGATGCAGGAGTTCTCTGAATACTACGATGGAAACTGTGATTGTATCCATCAACTAAATTTTGTAATACATCAATATATCTCAATGTACGTTTGTGTGTAAAATATTTCCACATGCGTGTTTTCAATGTGCATTGAAAGCGTTCTACAATACTAGCTTTTGTTTCAGGATTTTCTGTAGTAAAAAAATGAATTTTTTGTTTCTTTAAAATATTTTGCACCTTTTTATTTTTAAACTCAGAACCTTTATCTGATTGTAAAGATAATGGTTTACGTCCAGAAGTTTTCAAATGTCTTTGGAAAGATTTTGTTAGTGTTTGTCCTGATTTATTGTGAATGGGTATAACCCATGCATATTTTGAAAAAACATCAATGACACAAACTAAATAACGAAATCGGTCATTGTGAGATTGTAAACTTTGTAAATCTGCTAAACCAATTTGCCATTGATGATCAATTCCACCCACTACAGTCTTTCATCTTGCAAATTTTTTTATGAATGAGTTTATGTAAAGTGTAAGTTCTTTCTCCTTTCAACCATTTTTTGACTTGATCAACTGTAACAGATTTATCTTTACTATGAGCTGCTTTGTATAAATTGTGTATACCCCCATAACCAGCAGGATGCTTTGTATTGTGATATATTTCAGTTAATAAATCATTCAATATGCCCCCCATTTATTAGAAAGTTTATTTTCTGCCAATTTATGCCTAGGTGATAATTTTGGTGTTTTCTTTCCTCGAACTATTTTTCGTTTTGGAGTTGTTGACAGAGAATATTCTAACCAACTATCTTCAAGGGACTTTGATATTCATTGGGTTTTGTATCTCGATTCATCCACAACCAACGTTCACGATTTCCAACAGATTCTTGAGGGATATTTAAAGCTTTTAAACCACGATTGAACATCTCCCAACCGGTCTGTTTAAAACCTTTTCGATGTCTAAGAACATCATTGACTAAATCGATGATATTTGAGCCTTTTATGGGTTCCCCATCATAACTTAATATACCCTGATCATCCCAACTCATGTTCGGATGAGATGATAAAGCAGACAATAATGAAGATGCTTTGTGTTTCATTGTAATAGGGACACTTTCTATAATACGATCTTGTAAAAACATTGAATTTCGTTCTGGCTCAGACATAATCACTGATGGTTGTAATGCCTTCTTATGTGACATTTGAAATTTTTGTAAATGTTCACCATACTTCCGTTTTTCCTCACCTTCTGATAACTCTGAATTTTCTAACACAGATGATAATTCATTCTGCAAGTGTGCTGTATTAGTAATTTGAGGATCAGGTGGTAATCTTGGTCTTTGAGATTTTCCATTTCTAAAATGTTGCATTTCTTCTAACATTTGATAAGGTACAATAGCCATTCTCTTCATATTTTACTCACCAATTTATTTACAAGATTTATTGCAACTCCAATAGCAGGCCCAAGTAGACCAAGTAATGGTAAAAAAACACCTTGTTGATTTAAAATTTGTTTTTTCTTTTTAAGAGATACAGATTTACTAGCAATAGATCTTAGTTGCTCACGCTTTGCTTGTAATTTTCGTTTCTGAGCGGGGGTTAGATATATGTTTGCTTTTAAAAGATTATGACAACATTCTGACATACAATTAACCAGTTCTTTAGGTGCATTTTTCATAATTTGTTTTTGAAATTCTGAAGGTGTTTGACTTAGTGTCAATAACACCCCACCATATTTTTTTAACTAGAGGAATCCTACGAGATTTTTTTACCATCTTACCCGTACAAAGTGTATTCATAAAATGGTATAATAGACCAACATGCATTTCATTTTATTCAATGAAAATAAGAACTCATCTCCTTAACACATTTAGATGCATTCAAAGCTGTGAAACGTGCCGATGTTGGGATGTTTTCTTTTAGTGGTATATGTCCCACATTTTGTCTAGAACCCATAGGATCATGTGATACTCTATACCCCGTATTTTATGTACGTGTCAAGTTTAATGGTGGTACCATTCTTTGTTTTAGTAGTTTGCTCACGAAAACTGATTTTGTTTTTGTCTCTTTTTGAGGAGTGACTAAACAATTTGCATGCATGTAATTTTTATCAACATTTCGTTTCTTTTCAAGTGATTTTCGTTTCTTACTTTTGGTTTTTTTTGAATGGTGAATAAAAATTTCTACTCGTCTTATTACCATCCCATCGAATTAAATTACGAATGATAACACCACCAAAAAAACCACCACCACCTGGTTTTAAAATAATGTTTCATTTGGTTGCAAGATCTACTCTTGTATTTGCAAGTTGTTCAAGATCTTGTTTATGGTTATCCATATATGTTAAAGTTTGTTTTGGCAATTTAATTTGTTTATTGAGTATGATTCTACTTGCTAATGTAAACCATTTTAAAATTTTCTTGAAACCTTTCTTAAGTAATTTTTCTCTTGCAAATGGTTTTGTCTGCTGATTTAATTGTTCTAATGATTGAATAAAAGATGCCATGATGATGTGTACTTGTTGAAAAAACGTTTAACAACTGACCCAACCTCATTAGTGCACCAGTTTTTTTTTATAATTTTGTATAAATGATAGGTCCACGTTCATTTTGCGTCACCCAAGGATGAAAGATATCAGTTCTCAATCTTAAAGACTCAGGGGTTTTAGGATGAAAATCAATTAATAAATAACCATGATCAGTACTCGTTGCATCTTTATAAGATGCATTTAAATGTGGTAATTGAACTTGATTTGCCAATACTTTAATTTGTCCTTTATCTCTAGTATTTTGAAATAAAATCATATAATGTGCATTTAAACTTATGGTACAACTAGATTTAGATTGTTGAAACATATTTTGTGTTATGTATATGACACTTGCATTTCTATGATGTCCTTTTCATGTGAACCATAATTTAATTTTTTCTTCATCTTTATCTCCTAACATATCATCGAAAACTACAAGGTGTGGAATAGTAACATCACTAACAATTTCATATTCATCATCAGGGATGCCTTCTATGAATTTAATATCTTCACTCTCTTTAAGTAAAGTATATGTATTTTGCCATTCTTTATAACACCAGATGATTTTTTGTGGGGGAATTTGAAATAAATCATGTTTCATATCAATAAGCTTTTTGACAAATTCTGTTTTCCCTGAACCACTAGGCCCTGAAATAAAGGTATTACAAGGGTGTTGAAACAATAAACATTCACTTGATGCCATTATTTTTTGTGAGAAAGTGTTGTCAAAACACTAACTTATATACTTTCTGTTTCCATAGCTTCTTCAATTCTATGAGTTGGTTTTCTTTTTAAGGGTGCTTTTAATTCAAATAAAGTTTCTGAAGAACTCTGATCTATTTGTGGCACACATTGTCTATATAAATAATTCATGATTTGTTCATCATAAATAATAAAATCCCACATAACTCTTGTCCAAATATTTTCTACATTATCTTTGTAAAAAGCATTCATGATTTGTAATGCATTACAAAATTCCCCACACATTTCATCTTTTTCCAATTGATTATGAATAAATACTTTTGTTATTGTTAGATAGCCAGGAGTGATCATTTGAAATGCATATAATAATGCCTTACATGTGATCTTGTTTTCTAAGATGTGTCTTACTGGTTCCATGGTTGAAATCAAACTGATGATTCTTTTGTCTGTTCTGGTGTACTTTGTGCATCAGATATTACATTACACCATGTACTCTGTTCATCAGGACAGTCAGGAGAATCATTTTCTACATTATCTGTAAACATTTTGTCTAACTTAGTTTTGAATTGTCCTGAAGCTTTTCTTGCAAATATGGTACTAAATGCTGTTCTTTGATCATCTACCATGAGTACCATGAGTGAAAATAAAGATTTAGAATCTGGAAAATCATCTAGACACTTGTCATATTTTTTCATTGTTGAAAATATTTGATTTAAAGTGAATCCATAATCCATCACTTATAATATTTTATCTGGAGGTGTTTGCATACATGTGGGTGGTTTATGTAATTGACAATTTCTTATCAATTGAATATAAGAACAATCTGATGACCACTTAACATGTTCTTGTAAAGGAATATCCTTTTCTTCCCAATTATGTAAACCTTGTCCACTTACAAAACATTTTACTTTACCATCTCCTACATAGAAAACCCCAGCTTTAGCTAAATCTTCTTTCTTGGATTGTAAAATAGGATTTGTAGTCATATTAAAACTCGAAAGTCTTCTTAACTCTGATAAGTATATAGGATATGTAGGATTAAGTGGTAGAGACATCTTCCCTGCTCCCTGTTCAAAGTCGAAATAAGTTTTTGTGACGAACATTTATATCTTATACCCATAGGGGAGTGTGTCATATTTACCGACAACAAAACGTTTTGTGTAAACAGATCTGAATGTTTTGCTTTGTGCTTCACTTGTGACTTGTCTATCTTTGTTACGTTTAATTCTATGTATATATTCCATGTTTAATTTGTAATTCTCTCTGTCTCGTGCACACTCAATCATGCTTTCAAAATTAACTTTTTGTGATGTCATGTAATCTAATGTGATACGCTTAACTTTACATGTGGTGTGTACTTGTCCATCTTTAATATACTTGTATCCATAATTTTTCGGACCCAAACCCACAAACTCTGTGATTTTTGCCCCTGGGTGTTCATCTGACCACTGCCCTAATCTACTATTTACAATTTCGGGATTCCAAAGTGATGGTTTATGTATGTAGATACAACTGTCTGTGTCAAAATATAAAACTCGTGTTCCTAATTGTTCTAAAACTTTGTTTAATTCCATACATGCATAGGCTGTGACAAATGAAGCTACAACAACATTGGCTGAATTGTGTGGATTGTAAACATCTGTAGCGTCAATGTAGTTTACTAAACCAAACTGATCATGGTCAAAAAATTCCACATTCTTCACAATTTTGTTTTTGTTTTGTATTATTTCAAAATATGCTGATGGTTCATTTATGTATTTTGTCTTAGTTTTTGTGCATTTTTTCCCCAGAGACAATTTAACATGGTTTTGGCAAATGATCTTTTTCCTGTTTTTTTTTAACTTTTTCTAAATAGATATTTTCAATCTGTGCATAATCGTTTTTAAATTTTTTTTTGTCTGTTTCTGTTTTCACCCAATCTGGAAACCCACGAGCTTCTTGTTTCATTTTTAAATATTTGTTCACATAATATTTGTAAATATCTGAAGACCATTCATCCCAATGCCAAATCTGATAAGTGTCAAGAAGAGTGTACCCCAAATCCAATGCTTTGCAAAGTTCAACAGATGTCCATGTATCTACAAGTGCACGTTGTTCTGGTGTGTGTTTACACTGATCTAATTCATGTTCTGCACACATTTTATAAAGTGTGAATGTCATTTTCTTATTACAATGAATAGGTAAAACTGGCAAAAAAAGATTTTGAGGTGGTAAAACTTTACATTTAAGGAGCCCTCTGTATTGTCGTATTTTGCCAGTGTCTATGTTTTCCTTTGTGAGTATATCTGGATGTCCCACTGGATATTTGTGTTTGTTCACATATGGGTAAAGTGAACAGATATCTGTATATTTAATTTCTGTGTCTGTGTTTTCGTCAATTTCGTAGTGTAATTTAATGGCATTTGTTCTCCCGCCAAATGATGCTTCTCGTGGTTTAATTGGGTCCATGTGTGGGAAAAATGTATCTAAAGAGGCTTGAACTTCAGGATCTGATTGACATAGATGATCCAAATCGTGCTCCCAGACTACATGTATATTATACCCCAATGATTTGAAATGTTTTATGCGTGATTGAGTTTTGTTGTACAGAGATTGATAGAATTGTGAATTGATTGGATTTTTCTCAAATCTGTCAGGATAGCAAGTTTCACATCCATGCCACATACATCCATAAATTTCATAGATTGTATTTGTCTCTTTGTGAAAACCATCTACATAATAATTTCCAGTTTTTATTTCTCCACCGTTTAGTGCATGTCGTATGTGTATGCCTTCTTCTTGTGCTAGTAGCTGTAAGAATCTAATGGCTTTCATGGAATATCTAACGGCAGTAGGATACCCTATGTCTGAAATGAGACCAACTTTGTTTTCTGGCATTGAATTTTTCCGCCAAGCTTTATTACAAGCATCAGATAAAGTTACAGCCTCCCTGAAAGGATCTATCCTATCACATTCGATAAATTGTTTTCTGAATCACCCACAGCCTCTACGTAATATATCCACATCAGACATACAGTACATGTCCATTTCTTTGGCAAAATTGAAAGTAGCATTACTAGTAAATTTTTGATTGTACCATTTAATAAAATCATCCCCGACTACGGGGGACATAGACTCAGGCATGTACAATGTTGCATCTAAATAAGGTCCAATGTAGTTTTGATATGCTTTTGTGTTTGCCAGAAGAGGAAAATAAACTTTTGCTAGTTCACTTAAACCAAATGTTTTAGGGAATTGTGCCAATCTCATAGAAAGGAAACTCAATGAATCGATGAGTCTAACACCACAAGCTTTCAGAGAAATAATTTTGTTTCTTTTCATGATGACATCGGGTTTTGATGTAGCAGTTTCAATGAGATGTCTTAAGATAAATTGTGCATCAAACCCTCTTGAATTATGAGCAATAGCTGTTGTATCTAAATGTTCCTTACTGAAAAGCCAATTGCAAAAATCACTCAAAGTAGATTCTCCTTTACAAATATATTCCCTTCTTCCAACTTTGTCACAGAAAATACATTCTTGATCAATAGGCTTGCAAATACACTCGTTACATGCACGGTGGGTTTTGCCCCTCCAAGTGGCATTTTTGTCCCTCAAGTGGCAATTTTGGAGGCAGGAAAAAGATTTTTAAATTTTTTTCCTGCCTCCAAAAATGCCACTTGAGGGATAAAAATGCCACTTGAGGGACAAAACCCTATGGAGAATCCTATGTTAATTTTGTCCCTCAAGTGGCACCATTGGGGTACGGGGAATTCAGTCTTAAATGCTTGTCCCTAGAGTGGCACCCCTCACTACTTTCGGGAACTCAGCACTAAAATGGTTAAACAATGTCGTAACTTGTTCACATACATACATATATCCCCTCCACGCACCGACACCCCCGAAAAGGCATTACAAATGACGCCTGTTCCAAGTGTTCCTATTTGACAAACTTTTTTTCGAATCATATTTACGTTTCACACACATGAAGATAATTGACTCTTACTTTCTTCGAACCTTACTCTGATTGGTTTGCTGTGCACGTGTTTTGTGGGTATTTACATAAAAAAGTGAAAAAGAGAGGAACAAATGGATAGCATCATGTCATTGCAGCTTAAATCTATTACAGCGTACGTTATCTTGGGAATAGCACAGAGTTGCAGTGTCCATACCCTGCATGAAGAATCTGTAAGGTCTTTGGGAGAGTCCTTACTAATCGACTGAGGCAACATCTGGAAAGCACGACCTTTTTAAATAAACGGCAACGAGCCTATACGAACCAGAAGGAAGGCATGGAGCACATCTATGGCCTTGTTGAACTCATGAAAAGAAAACGGCCATTCAAACCAACAAGTAGGCTTTGCAATCCTACTTGATGTCGAAAAAGCTTGTGACTCCGTTTAGCGCAACCGATTCCCCTACAACTCTCCAGGTTGAATCTACCGCTGTAAGTACTAAGACTACTCTCTTCCTTTTGTCATGTGAGGTCTCTCTAGAGGCCGGCACTCCAAGGGTCTGTCCACAACCTCCCCCTCTTCATCATTTATGTTAACGACCTAAAAGAACTAATGACCGTGTCTAAATCTCCAAGCTTAGGTTATGGGGCACCTGAGGGCGAACCCCCTACGTAAAAGAATCCCAGCAGAGTGCACTCGACGATCTCGAACGTTGGTGTGCTAAGTTGAGAATAAAACTAAACATAAACAAGACCCAACGAATAACCTTCACTCTGAGGATCAAATTCCGCGACTTTCACCTTAGTCTACAGGGTAAAATCCTCCCAGTTAGCACGGAGGCCAAATTTCTCGACTTTACCCTAGACCAGCGACTCAATCTTAATAAACATACCAAAAATGTAGCCTCCAAAGCGATCCAAAACTGCCATATGGCACCTCCTGGGATGCTGACAAAGCAGTTCTGCTTACACTCTACAAAGCATTCGAGTGTCCCTTACTTGAGTATGGGGCACTCGTTCTCAGCGAAACCTATAATGCCAACACCCTAGAACTTCAAAGAGTCCAAAACCACGAAGCTCCACATCGCCCTCCGCGAACCCATTAGACTCCTCCGCGAACGAGCTGGCATCGACACCATCAAAGACCGGCTGGCAACACTACCACCCAGAACCCACGACCGCCTCAAGACAGTGAGCTAATACGCGAATTACAGCAGGTCTGCACCAGCCAAAAAAACAAATGTGCCAGAAAATAATCAGTAGAGAACCGAGCACTCTCGTTCCGGAGCCGGTCGAGTCAAGAGTGGGCCGGGACTGGCCGGGCCAGGTAGACTTTAACCGAATCGGATTCGCACCCATCCGTCCCGGCTGCTCCTAGACCACTCCTGACCAAAGCGAGCTGGAGCGAAAGCTTCGCCAAAAGGAGAAACAACTACAGTCAAGCCAGGCAATGATAGATTTCGGTGAGACTGGGAGTCATTCTCAGACTGCCTTCACAGATCGTGTTCAGCAATGCGGGCGGGCGGACGGGCGGGCGGACTTGGGCGGGTATGCGAGCTGGCGGGCGGGCGGGCGGGCGGACGAGCGAGCGGGCGGTTTCGGGCGGGCGGGCGGGCGGGCGGGCTTGCGGACGGGCGGGCGGGCCTGCGGGCCTGCGGGCGGGCGATCGGGCGGGCGGGGTCGGGCAGGCGGGCGGGCTTGCGGGCGGGATTCGGGTGGGCGGGCGTTCGGGCGGGCGGGCTTGCCGGCGGGCTTGCGGGCGGGCGTGCGGGCGGGCGGATGGGCGGGCGGATGGGCGGGCGGGCGGGCGGGCGGTCGTCTGGGCGGGCAGGCAGGCAGGCCCGACATCAAAAAATGACAGACAAAGTGCAGCCTATACTTGCCTGAAGACTACAAAGGCGGTCACCTAGCAGACACACCAAGGAAAGTCGGGTTTTTCTATTCGAGATGGGCCGATGGCTGACAATTGCCTATCCGTGGAAGCCGAAAACAGTTCTTCCTCTTCAAGATAAGGCAGAGGCTGACAGTACTAGCCGAGATGCCCTCATATACAACACATGATAAGTGGCAGATTATATGTATGTAGAGATGGTCACTAGAAGTTTTACGACACATTTGTGTCTTCATTCAGAGAGGAGATATTGGGGACGCTTGGGTGGGAACCCGATGATCTGGGCAAGACGGTTATGTTACCGGAGGTGTTATGATATGTGGATGTCTCCGTAGCAGCGTCAGCAGAAGGACGGATGTTTTGGATAGGGACATGGGGACCTCGGTGACACGCTCGCGATATTGTCACCAGAGGTATTGAGAGACATGGATGCCTTCGTTTGGTTTGGGGTGGCGCCTTAGGTTAGTAGAGGTTGGAATTCTTGACTTATGAGCCGTCAAGCCCCGTTCGATAAAACTATTTTTTTTTCTCCCAGTTTCACACGTTCGGATAAAATCGCCTGTGAATGATTGAGATTTGTTTCTCGTCTTATGATTGTCAAAAAATTTAGCAGACTATATGAAAACCTTCATAGACTGGCTATTAAGTAAACATAGGGGCAGATGATTGGCAGGTTTGATAAACAAAAGTCAGAACACTATCGAACAGGTAGCCAGTTACCCTGACCGAACTCTGACCTTAGATGACATTGAGCTGGAATTTCCCTAAAAATCTAATTTAAAACCAATTTAAACATCAATTAAAAAACAAATAAAAACGTTAAAAAAAATTATGAAACAATAAAAAATGAATTTAAAAAAATTAAAACATTCTCATTAAATAAAATTCAAATCCACCGAATCCACTTGCGGGAGAATGGGCAAGATCAGCACATCCCAACTAAAGCTAATTGATGGAAGAGAACAGTTGGGTATCATCGATTATCCACACCATTCTTTTTATCTGCCTAAGCGACCTTCAGCTCTATAAACTACTCGCGTTATACATAGCGTACTACACTTTGAGTTCCTTAAACTACAAGGTCCGGAAGTGTATATCAATAATTACCCAAACAGGTATCTGCTACTTGTTCTTGCCCGTGTGTTAAAATGATGTGTGTATTTAATCGAAAAGCCATCGGCCTTTATTACTACACTTAAAGAGTACAAAGCATCCACTCAGAGAGAGTCAGTACGAATCTGCATCATAAACCTACTCCTGCGTACACGCGAAGGCCTCTACACTGTGCACTCCGTATCCCACACCCTCAGCAGAACTGCAGTCATATCGGCCCACCCTTTTGGGGCCAAACACTGTACTGAGGCGTCCACTTACTGTACAAGGCCCGTCAATACACAGACTGATATTACCCAATGACGCATCGGGTCCACTACTATTATCACGCACAGAGCCAACGGAGCTTCACTTGAGTCACACAACCATAGACGTCCGCATCAGAAGCGTGAAGGCGAACCCCGTTGCCGCTATGTGTCCCTAACCTACATGAGTTTCATTGCACCACAATCAAATATCAGAAAAAGGTAGTTGAAGCTACTCTTCCTGCTGAAACCCATCATTTATATCTGTTCGTGGTTTAAAAATAAAAGGAATTAGTAGTAGAATCCAGTATACAAAGGTTCTGTAGCCGAGACACTCAAACTGACAAGCAAAAGCGGCTGTCTTTATTCATTTATTATTTATTTCTTGGTGCTTAAGGTCACATATGTCAACAGAATGGCTAATTATGTCCATCCAGCATCCTTTCGTTATCGCGTTATACATTTAGAGACGTAATACACTTTTTCCTGCTCCAGTCCAATAAAAATCAACTTTGCATTCGCGAATGTATTACCCTCTACTCTGGGAAAAACATCTTTCTAACATTCCCTCCTTGTAACCCGCATTCTTGCCATGTATGTCTATTGCAATCGAAAACCATGACAGCTGTACTTTAATGTTTTTTCTCTGGTGTTTGTGGAGTGTAGGCTAACTATATTCCAGGTATCACGGAGAGAGTCTTTAAATGGGAGCCGAAATTCAAATTTAATCATTTTACCCCTTTACCTAACATAAAAAGCAGACGACACTGGTAAAAAAAAAATCTTGAACTATTTTCTTTCATTTTTTGTCTCAAAACATAGGTTATGACCCCTCATTTGATCCTAAGTTTTTGAGACAAAAATGAAAAAATAATGAAAATTAACTGGTGATTTTTGAGAATAACGCTGGCCGGTTTTGGCCGTTTCGTTAGGTAAAGGGTCAAGTATGTGGTGTACTGTTGAATCTATTCCATGTAGCATTAAAGAACTCAAAAGGACGCTATGTCGTTAGAGCTAAGTTTTCAGAGTTGGGATCGCGTACCTATATCGAAATACATTTTTGTATGTGCTTCCATGCAGACAAATTAACACCGTCTATTGTGTGGTGCCTCGCAGTACACCCGTGGACTTGTCGTAATCAACGTGTGGCAGTGATGTCCACGCATGCGTTTATCAGGTAATCAAAATTACCATCAGCAAAATTTGAATTAATGAAGGAGCTGGTTGCTTAACCCTTTACCCAACGTAACGGCCAAAACCGGCCAGCGCTATTCTCAAAAATCGCCAATTAATTTTCATTATTTTTTTCATTTTTTGTCTCCAAAACATAGGTTATGACCCCTCGTTGGAACGAGCTCGTCAAGCTCGTTCCAACGAGGGGTCATAACCTATGTTTTTGAGACAAAAAATGAAAAAAATTAGTTATTCAAGAATTATTTTTGCAAGTGTCGTCTGCTTTCTACGTTAGGTAAAGGGTAAATTAAATGTTTGATGATTATTCCTACAATTAGTGTTTGGTATCTAAAATTATTGCGTTCGTTTAAATACTGCCCACCTGTGGGAAGTGACCAGTCCACGTCAGCATTGTTTTACTGGGCATAATAGCCGGTTTCACAACAAATGTCTTTGAATCGTCAGGTTTTTTTGGGTGCCATTTTGAAGAAAAAACACACACAGAGTCCAGTGTATTGACAACCGGTATTTTAAATCGATTGCTCTTCCAACTAAAATACGCCGCCTGTGCCCCTGAATGGATTTTTGTCGTTTCGAAGGACAAATTTGAAGGTAGGGCACGTTTTATGGAAAATGCCATAGAGCATCCAGGTCCTGTCCTCCAGATTAGAAAACATCTATTTTCTCAAAAAGCTCTACTCGGATTAAGGGGAATTTTAGTATGTCATTCCGGACCACCAACCGCCCTAATCCTGAACAAAATCAGTTTTAGCATATTCATTTCCCCGTTCAGCTGTAACCCTTTGACCCCGGAGACTTCGCTCATCCGTCCCAGAAATATGAAACGTCGTCCTTTCACTAAGTGGGATGGCTGCTTTGTTAGTGTGTGGAGTAGACTAATCAATGCGGCTGCACGTTGAAAATATTAATTGGTTTATTCCCAAATAATAAATATGGACTCTTCCATTTGCCTCCAGTGAACTGACATAGACGATACCACCAGTGTTTAAAGGATTAATGTTCCTGGGTTACATGTACATGAGCATGTCAACAGCAAATTACAGAAACCACAGAGAAATGTGGATCAATGAAAGAGTACTTATCAATGAAAGTTAAAATGATAAAAAATAAGGGCGGCCAAGCTGAAACAGTAGGATCACATGCCAAACTGTTCTTAAACTAGACGGCATATAAAAGAAGGACTGACAGAATCAACTTCGAAAATGTACACATAATTCATCGAAGTACAAAGGTTCAAGATACCGACCTTTTAGGGGATCAAGTTACACACCATTTCCCATAATACTCAAACAAAAACATGCTATCGTAAATGTTAAAAACAAAGGTAAGCAATGTTTTATATGGTCAGTACTGGCCATTTCATAATGATGGACAACAGGTCAGCGAAAAAGGGGCATAAAACGTATTTGAATTTTAAGAGCATAAAGTTTCCCCTGGCCGCAGATGATATTACACAATTAGAAAAGGCAAAACGCAATTTCCATCAACATGTTTGGCTATGAAATAGGAGAAATCTATTGAAGATATGTAACTGGGCGCCAACATCATAGATTCATTAACCCTCTACCTAACACGAAAGACAGACGACACCTGTAAACAAACGTTTTGAATAACTATTTGTTTTATTTTTTGCGTTAAAAACATATAGAATGACCCCTCATTGGAACGAGCTCTTTCCAATGAGGCGTTATAAGCTATGCTTTGAGATCTAAAATGAAAAGATAATGAAAATTGAATGGAGGTTTTTGCGAATAATGCTTTTTGGACGTTACGTTGGCTAAAAGATTAATTTGTTACTTATTTCAGACAAGAAATTTCACTATTGCTGGATTATGTACTTGAGTCGAGTTCTTAGTGAACAACATTCGCATTGCAGCCGATATTTCTACGGCCCTTATTGCCTTCAAGAATTTACTTGAGAAAACGTTCAAGTAAACATATTACGTACTGTCAAACCTACGGAGAATAAAATATAAAACTTTTCTTTTGATATATATTCAGACTTTGAGTCAATACAAATCCCATTTGCGGGTTCTCGAATGGATCCATCAAATTCAGGCACACATTTTTTTAAGAACTCACAACCCCCCCCCCCCCCCACACACACACACACCCACCCCAACCCCAGTTTTACGTTCAAAGTAGTAGTGGTGACTTCGGAACTTTCTAAGGAAGTGACTGTGAATAGAGGCCAGGATTCAGCCGACAAGTTCGTAGATTCCATGGCGAAAGAACAAAAACATTATGATAAAGAACTTGGTATTGATAGAGTTCGAGATCAGTGTCTGGTAACTGGGGTATTCAGGATTGCAGTTCATAAGATTTGTTATATTAATTATGAATTTACTGGACGCATTCCCACTGTTTACCACTATGTGGGGGTCTACGGCAGTTATCTCATTATGAAGGTATTGGTACAATGAACAAAGAAACAAAGATATAAACCGTACAGTATGAAAGAGGATATTATTTCTCAGTCTAGGTTGGTGTCTGGGTTTCATAGACTAATTTCAGTTTATGTTCACATGATTAAAAAAACTTGTTGGGAGTCTATCCAAAGATGTGGAATCGAAATTCATCCACATGGATAAACCTTTCGGGAAAGAAAGTCTTGAACTCTTGATCCGATAACAAGTTTATTCCTACGAATATTTTGATTCAGTAAATAGACTCAGATCTGTACATTTTCGCTGCATTCTATAGCTCAATGTCAGGCAAAAGAATATCACAAGATGATTATGCACATGCGCAGACATTGTGTAATTTGTTTGCAGTTTCAAATCTCGGTGAATATCAGGACATATATGTCACTACGGATGTGTTAGCTTCTTGTGACGTATTTCATGATTTTCGGCATATCTGCTTGGAGAACTATGGTAATCGCCCTACCAACTTTACACATTGACGGATCTGGCGTGGCAAGCGTCTGAAGTAAACTGGGGTATACCTACAGTTGTCGGTGGACATTGACATGCATTTATTTGTAGAAAAATAGTACAGCCTAAGCAAAAATATATTTTCTATTATCGAAACTTAAACTTATATATACTATTCAAAAAAGTAGGGGATACTTGATAAAAGTGAGATATATGAAGAAATATATTTATATTTTCATCAAAAAGACAGTTGAGGCATTGCACTGTGACATCTTTGTGAATAATGTCAGCAATACTTGAGTGTCTGACAAGTACACCTTCCACGCACTGTGCTGTAGAAGACATGCACGGCCAGTCAGAGAATTTACCACATTCAGTCCAAGGCCTCAATACCTTGTAAATCCCCCTCGGTTTTCGAGACTGGCATACTCCTCACCAAAACGTCCAATATCAGCTTGACTGGTGTTATTCTATTCTTCCTGCAGTGCAGCGGCGAGTTCCCGGGCACTGGTATGGGGGGCTGTTAGCGTTGCCGTACGCGCCTTCCAAGCATATCCCACACGTGCTCGATTGGTGAAAGGTCTGGACTTATTGCTGGCCAAGGCAGTGTAGTGATGTTCTGCTCCTGGGGGAACCCTATAGCGACACGAGCCCAGTGTGCTCTTGCATTGCCATCTTGGAAAATGAATCGACCGTCGCGACGTCTCGAAAATGGCACCACATGAGAAGCTAACATTTCGTCACCGCAGTACGGCACTGTGACACGCTCCTGGATGACATGTAATGCTGTTTTGCTTGTCTTGGTTATGCCGCCCCTCACCATGTCCTACATACCACCAAAACGACCGCGCTGCCTAACGGTTACGTCATGGTATCGTTCGTTCCGCCGCCGTCACACTCTGTTTCGCCTGTTGTGGAAGTCGAGAGTGAACCTCGATTCATCGGAAAAATGACGTTGCTCCAACGACAATTGCCCCAGCGCTGTCGTGCTCTTCACCAATTACGCCTTGCTGCGAAGTGACGTTCAGTCAAACAACCTGGAATTATTCGAGGTCGTCGAGCGTACACATTCCAGCTGTGTGGGCGATTTCGGATAGTCTGACCACTGACTCGGAAATCTGTCGCTCGGTGCAGCTGCTGTCCAATTTCTGAGGCACATTGATGGCGGTTACGCAATGCTGTGTTTTGTATGAAATGATCCTGGTAAGCAGTTGTCACTCTTGGACGACCTGAGGGACGTCTGTTTTCAACAATGCCTGTCTGACGGTAGCATGACCACAACATGCTAATCACCGATTGAGTAAAGTTGAGAATTTGAGCTACTACAGTCTGTCTGTTGCCAGCTTCCAACATGCCAACGGCACGTAAGCGTTCGTCACGTGTCAGTCTTCGTAATCCTCAAAAGTTACGTTTCGATCAGAAACTATTGATGAACGAGTTTATACCAAGAAAAGAACGATGAGACCTCCGAAAAAGCCCGTGCGGTACAAATGAAAATTTAAAAACGTACCCGACAGACATTAACGCGGCACTTGTGCGAAAAACCTGCACGAAGTTTTCGTGGGCCGGAGACTTCATGATCGACACTAAACTTGGTAACATATTGATGTGTCCAATCACGCGTATCCAATACCATTTTCCGAAAATATCAACATTAGTTTGGATATACCCTACTTTTTGTAATAGCATATATCGCTTGACTTACAGCTGACTAAACTTCATAGATTGTTGGCGTTTGAACAGCAACTATGGTTGAAACCTTATATCGACTTAAATAAAAATGGGACAATGGCACAAAATGACTCTGAGAAGTCCTTTTTTCAAGTTCTCGAATGATACTGTTTCCGGCAATAGCAAAATGGCGAGAGCGTTGGTATTCAAACACTCGTTTCACGCTTTTCGTGTTTTTTAACGAAGACCTGGTGGTCATTCACATGAGAAACCAAAACTTGTAACTTAAATCACTTAGTATAAGTATGCTGGTTTCAGCATTTTGGACATATCTAAAATTTAAATCAATGACTTTCTTTACAATTGTACACGATCAATATATGGATTAAGAGCTAGTTACTTTCCACACACCCAGAATCACTTTGTTCTTGCATTTAAACAAACGGTATTTACCCAGACATGTTGCCTGATAGTGACGTGTTCAACATATCAGTATATAAGACAAACCAGGTTGTATTAAGCAACACAAAAAAAAACTTTGCGAAAAGATGAATGGCGAACTTTTTGAAAATGTGATCCAGAAAATTTGTGGGATAAAAAACCAAGCTTTGCTCTCTCTCTCTCTCTCTCTCCCTCTCTCTTTCTCTCTCTCTCTCTTTCTCTCTCTCTCTCTCTCTATCTATCTCTTTCGCTCTCAAAGAACAAATACATGAGGAACAAATGGTAGCAAAGTGATCTAAGGGAGTCAAGAATGGCGTCATCGAACATCAAACGTGACACCATATTTACAAGCAGTGTTCAGTCGATCGTGAAATACATACGCCTGTTCCAACGCAAATCAGTAAATAAAAGCACCAGTTTTTCAGTGTTGCAATGATAAAAATAGGATTATCGCCCTTCGATGGTAAAAGGTATATTTTACGAGATTGAGTTAGCTGACTCCCTTATGGTCACGAGAGAATTCCCGAGAATAAAAAAGGCACTATGTTAAAAATTATCTCATTTCAGTGGTTTTTAAGAAGAGTCAATATGTATTGCTCTGACCAGTGCGCATGACTTTTTAGCAGAGGAGATAATTTTAAGCGACATACGCATACTTTGCATTCCAAGAAAGAGGCCCTAGAAAATGCAAGAACAGAAGAAGCCACAAGAAACTCTAATCTGAATGAGGATATTTATATATACTTACCGGCAACTGGCCAGATAACAGAGTTTCACCGTGACATGTACTGGGGCCGTATGGTGCTTGTGGGAAGACTTCTATCACCTCGGATAATAATTATTTGGAAAAATGAATGCTGGCGGTCATTGTATTACGTCATTCTGAAGACAGAGTATCCCCTTCATGCCTTTTTCATCATTGCCGACTTAGACTGTTACGATTGTTTAGAGTGTACGACATTTCATTATCGTTGATGGTCTAATACCGCGTGCAGTAAAGGGTAGTCGTGTAAACGATTTATGTATTGAAGACAGCCATAAGAGAAATCGCTGACATTGTTTTTAACCAGAATTTGTACTTCAGTAAAGATCCTACAAAGAGAAGAAAGTGTCATTATTTAGTTATTTTCAACAAACCTATTGGGCGACAACTCAGCATGACTTTAGCAAGACAAATCGTCGCCTGAGTGCTAGAAGGCCCCATGTCCCATATCGGACATAGGACATTCTAGTACTCAGGCGACGAAATGTATCATGGGAAGGGTTTATGGATGGTGTTGAACAGGCGATCTATAAACCCTTCGGATATTTAACGGTGTACCTGAAGCCTAAACATTTTGCGAGGAGGTGGGGGGGGGGGGGGGGTGGTAGTTATGAACTACTATTTTAAGTATAAAAAGAGAAAAGGCTGAAAAATGTGATCACATTTCTGACAAGGGAACCGATTCGTCTTATCAAAAGGCAAATAATGAAGTCCAAGGGGTGGTGGACGATGCTTTAACCTTTTAACCTAATATAAAAAGCAGACGACACTTGCAAAAACATCTTGAATAACTATTTTTTCAGTTTTTGTCTCAAAAGCATAGGTTATGACCTCTCGTTGGAACGAGCTCGACGAGCTCGTTCCAATGAGGGGTCATAATCTATGTTTTTGAGACAAAAAAATGAAAATATATTGAAAATTAATTGGCGATTTTTGAGAATAGGGCTGGCCGTTTTGGCCGTTACGTGGGGTAAAGGGTTAAAAGAAAACCCGATCTCCGATAACTACCGTTCCATTAGTGATTATCAAATGGCATAGGCACCTTCAGGAGAAATTTCGAACTGTTGCGATTGTGGTTTACTATTTGAATCCCTGTATGACTTGGACAGACATTTTATAGTTGTTGTCCAGGGTGAGGACACCCAAACAAATTAATACAGAATCACAAGAACCAACATTGAAGATATCAAAAGTGTTACATGATTCTGACATAAATATGTCCACCATGCATGTGCAAATTGAAAACCGAGATGACACATCGCTAATCAGTAATGTAATGTACAGACGCAATTCTGAACTCACGTCTAGTGCATAAGAGATTTATTTATTTATTGGTGTTTAAGGTCACATACTAATGCGCAATGACTAATCATGACCGTGACAGTTTAACGGCTGGAGGAAGCCGGAGTACCCGGAGAGAACCACGGAGCATCGACGAGCAACTGTCAGCTCATCAACATTCTAACTCTGTTCAAGCTCCGGCCAAGCAGGCTTACGGCGGTTGAGGACATGATCACCATCGACGTGCATTACGCCTTAGCGCACAGCGTCATCGTGCCCCCATGTAGGCAACCGGGATAAAGTGCCTTGCCCAAGGACACAGCATGGGTCGTCCCGAACGGGGATCGAACTCGGGACCTCTAGCACAGAAGTCAAACAGTCTAACACTGAGCCACCGCGCTCTCGTATAAGCGATTTACATTTTGGCAAGAAGGCATGAAACTTTTTGTGCCTTCAAATATTGATTACTCATTTCAGCACAAAAAATCATGTTTAGTTCGATAAACGAGTGATTGATAATTATCACGAAGAAGAATTTTTTAGGAGCATCGGTAAAGTAATACTGCATCCACATGAGGCAATTGAAGTGTCTTGCCGCTTTTGTCTCGATACATTCAGAAGTGATTCGTTCATTTGCCAAGTATTGACGAGCCATGTGCTATAAATTGTGTCTACATATAGGAGTGTTTTGAAAACGATATTGTTTTCTTCCGTCCAGTCCGTCGTGGTATCCCCCCATTTGGCTGGCCCCAGCAGTGTGCGAACGGAAGTGTACAAAATTTGTTACTCGATATGTTTCAGGCGGAAAGTTTTAGCAAAATCTGCTTACCAATTGTCGCGTTTTTTGTTAAGCCTTTTCTATATTACTGTTCAGTGTGTCACTTACGGTTTCTTTGATTACTTTATGTTGAATCCACAGATAAAAAAATGTTCAAATTACAAATTTTTCAGCACATATTTTAAAATCAAATTTTAAAATTTACACGAAAACAGGAAAACACTTTTTGAAACACGAAACTTGACATGTTTTCGGCTGTTTTAATTGCCCGATGTCTTGGGTCGTTAGCTTTAAAAAAGTGTTTCCTGCAATCGAGCGACCTAAAATGTGAAGCAAAACTCGAAAATGCTCCAAATGCTCAACGTTTCTCCAAAGCTCGTGTTAAATAAAATTGTAATTAATCAATTAAATTTACCCCTTTTGTTCTTTCTGAACCCGTAATTTGATTGGCTGAGAATCGGTCGGCTCTGTGCTCTAATCCCAGGTAAATTCACTCTTACTGTGCTCTAATTGCCGGAAACGGGTCAATTAGAACATGACTGTGTATCCATGCTACACGCGAGCAACGGCGCTAAACCTCTCCTTTCGCAGATCGATACAGCTACTTGCAATCTTCGAAAACTGTCTCTGTGCAGTTGATCGGCCAACTCCAAATGTTTAACCCTTTACCCAACGAATCGCCCGCATCCGCCCGCGTAATATGCAAATTCAGCAGCTGAAAAAATATTATTTTTCGAAAAATTTCAACAAAACCATATCACGTGACCCCTCTTTGGAACGAGCTCATCGAGCTCGTTCTAAAGAGGAGTCACATGATATGGTTTTGTTGGAATTTTTGGAACACATTTAAAAAATGATTTTTAAAATAATAAATTTTGATATCGTCTTCGTTGGGTAAAGGGAATTGCATTCAATTGCAACTTTAGCCCACAGATCGAGTTCCGTGTACATAGGGAATGGCTTATACGGACCAAAACTGTTCAAAATTTGTCGAAAAAAAATACCGAAAACAAAAAATTGAAATACTTCGCACAGAAACAATGCATGTGTATCTAGAGAAAAACATTCTCTTTGGTTGTGCACGTACCGCCCCCAAGGCAACTCAATAGCAGCGTGTCGCCCTGTAGACTTGTGAAGTGCCGGCGGTGATCACGTGAGCAGAAAATATTCTTAAATCAAGCGAATGTTTCACGACATCCAAGTTTTAGTATGCAAGAGTCATTCCAACCGTGAGCAAGTTTTTTTGGATCATACTTCACCATCGGCTCCTTGGGGACACAGAATGTTGGAGGGGAGGGGATGGAAGGGCCAACCACCTCAGAGTCGCAACCTAGACAGCGGGCCAAAGTGATTCAATTGCATAATGTTTGTACCGATAATAATAATAATAATATATAAGCCGGACAATATTGCTATCTGCACTGTTGAAGCGTATAAGTTTCACCAAGCTGGGGGTCTATAGAAAGGTGGGAGATCTGTAGAAATGGGAGTTTATTGACTCCCGTTAACCTCCATATTCTCAAACCACATCTGTTCCTGGCGATAATTTCTGAATCGGCCAAACTTAGTTGCAGACTGGGTAACTGTATACATACTAGCGGAAAAAAGAAAAGTTTTTTTCTGTGGTAAATATTTCAAATGTGTTATGGATGATTATTTCATTGTTGGGATTTTGATGTTATTTCTTCATTACTGATTAAATTTTGACGAGTTTTGTTGTCTTAACACAGGCAGCGTTTGCGTGGGTAAGGTTCACACGTGGGTACCCTACGCCATTTCGTAATCAAAATCAATAGCGTGGGTGCCCACCGTGGGCTTCAGTCGCTGCTCCAACTCTCCTTACCATTGACCCCATCAAGTTGGTTATGATCCTTTGTGGGATGTTATTCCACTCCTGAAGACGGACCTTCCTGGCCCTCCAGTCTAGCTCGTCCCACTAATGCTCGATCGGGGACAACTTTGGACTCTAGGGTGGCCAATCGAGAACTAGCTTTTGGTTGAGAAAGTCATGACAAACCCCAGCAACGTGCGGCAGTACATTATCCTGCTGCAAGGTAAGGTTACGCGCATAGATAAGTGGAAGGTCATGAGGCATGAGGACCTGATCCCGATATCTTACGGCTGTAAGATTTACCTGGATGACCACGACATGTGTTTTCCCACCAAGCGAACCCCCTCTCCCCAAAAAACAAAACAAAACAAAAAAACATAACAGACCCTCCCCCGAATCAGTCGTTTTCCTAAACGTACGCGTCAGGATATTGGTCACCTCGACGTCGATAGAAACGGTGTCGTCCATCTGACCTGTAAGGCGTGAATCTAGACACGTCAGTGAGTAACACACGTCTCCAGTGGGCCAAGTGAAACCGATTTGATGTATGTGCCCTCAGTCATTGAAATCGACGTTGACGTCACCTGGGTGTACATTGAGGACCAACTTCGGGACGTCGTGGCCATAAATTGAACTCCCGCAACCGATTCCTAACTGTTCTTTGGCACATTCGGAGACCATGAGTGCCAAAAACCTCACTCGGCGTCTCCGTCGCTGTCTGAAATCGGTTACGGAGGTGTGAAAGACGTATGCCCCAATCGTGACGTGGCGACGTAACGCGCGAACGTCCGCTCCTGGGACGGTCAGCTAATCTCCCTGTGGCTCTGAGCCAAAGTAAATGAGCTATCGTTGAATCATGGTCCCCAAATTGCTGGGCGACAAGATGTTGCGATTGGCCCTGCATAATTAGAGCAATAGACCTACCCCTATCAACTTCGAACACTTGCGGCATTTTGCTTTTCAATCGAGTTGAAATGAAATGTTGTGCAATCGATATGTACTGTTAAACACTTCGATCTGGTGTGGTGTTCAAGCCCATAGCACGTGGGGGTGCCCCGGATACACGCTTCATCGAAAAGTCTGTTGAAAGCATCCAGCGTCACACCTGGTCATCTTTGACTGATTTTAACCAAAGACTCTTTAAACAGTACACTGAGGTAGCTATGTATCAAATATTTCCTACATTTAGTCCACGGATGAAACAATTGTATTACCAAAACTGAACTTGCGTTTCTTTTTTCCGTCAGTATATATACCATAACACCACTCGAGGGATGTTTCACCTTCCAATACAACCTGACATCTTATGTTTCGGGAGGCAGATTTGCCCCACCAATGTCCCTTTTACCAGAAATGCAACTTGCAGAATGTCGTCTACGAAGACTCATTCAACACCACAACCTGATACACGACACGGGTTTACCAAATTGGATGACACGACTGACAAGTATGTCACCGGACTTTCCTCTTAGACAGTCAGTAACCCTCCCCTCCACGTATAATCAGACCTCGGCTTTTAGAGAACAGTGCGGTTGCATGCACGCCGTTCCTAACCTTGAGTCGACCTGGGGCACAAAGAACGCCCAATGTAGTGAGCAGCTAGTATAGAGATGAATTGACCCTTAGAAGGTCCTTGTGAATTGGCTACGGTGGTGTAGATTTAAAAACGCCCCCAGTCACCAAAGTACTGTCCCGACACTAAAACGAGTTAAGCGCGAAGTTGCAAATGTTGAGCGGTCGGCTGCTGCCTTTGGATCCATTAAGGCCATGACCCGCCAAACCTCTTGTCTACGCAAAGCTGTATACAATACAATTTTAGACACTTTTGCAAAGTCACCGTGCTGAAAATGGGTCGGGCGCGGAGTTGAGTTGTTATACGGGCGTGTACAAGAGAGCAGTGACCAGATTCGCAAATTCTCAGTATCCCCAAAACGGCCGAGACCCCCATTGTTGCCTCTTATACTACGTCTAGGGTCACTTTCCTCTCTACGCAACAGTGTATAGAAATTTAGGCTCTATGTACAGAGTGATTTTTTGTCAAATTCTGCGATAATGGATGACAGACACTGTTCGCACTGTAACAAGCATTTCAGGTACACCACAACAACCGCTACTAGCCAATTTGCCTCATGGAAGACCTGTCCGAGGAAGCGCAAGTCAAGCCCCAAGCCTGCACATTCTGTGGTTGACGTTAACAAAGGAATAGAGCTAGCGCAGCATGTGTCAGATCGCCATAAAGGTAGAGGATATAGAACAGCTTGTACACAAGTTGCAGCGACAGATCACGCACCCACAGGCTCATGTGACCAGTTCACGGGCCTAGTAAAGAGCCGTCTCAAGCCACCGACCGTTAAAAATCATGAGCAAACCGTCTGCAACGGGCCCACGGCTGTGCGATCTCGCTAATCAGAGGGCACATCAGCAACGTCACTATCTCTACCCAGGTACTCGCACTCTCCCCTTCATACGGAAGATCCCTGTTCTTGTCCTGTCCCGCGAGTATGTGCGTGTCAGGTTCAACGTGCAGGACGCCGAAACCACCCTCCAAGACGACTGGTTGTATATCACGGACATAGAGTTCGCGGGTGCAGGACCGATCATTTCCCGGGTTTGCCACTGAACTGTAGGGTAACGGGGTGAGTCCGAGACCGCATCTCGCCCGAAGGTGGCGTGATGGTACGCCGGAATGGGCGTGAGAGCAGAAAGGAGTTCAACAAATCCGGTCCGTCCATCACTTCAATATGGACGCTTTAGTATTTTGAAGGAGGTGGTATCGTAGTTCGGAGATTGTGTTATAGAATATGTCCCGACTCGGACATTCAAATGATTTCACTAATGAAGCAAAGATCGATTTGCGGATTATCTGTGTTATCAAGCAAACCTCGTGAACATGAAAGCAACGAACAATACCTATTCTATCATGTCGTAATTATTGCCGGAGTTCAGAAAATTTCTCCGCCAATCCGTAACAGTTCCGAAAAGTTGGATTCTCATAAAAACAGTATTATCTTGTCAACTATTAGATGATAACGATCAACATATCGGTCATCTCGCCGTGCGATTTCGAAAGTGAATCTCCCAACACGTGAATAAATTACAAAATATTCAGTTTTTTTGTTTCTTCTTTGAAGTTGGAAAATTGACGTTATGTTGTCTTCGAATATCACCGGCGATACACTACATAGCATTTGTGCAGGTTGCTTTGAATTTTATATTGGACATAGTGGAAACCGAATATACGAGAATATATCTTCGAATCCGCCAACAAATTTCGAGAAATGGAATATAACATGAGCCCAAGTGAACATCTTGGCATAAATGGTATAATACAGTACTGTGAAGTAGCCACCCGCACACATGACGGTTTGAACTCTATGAAAGGACGTGGAGAGAAAGACGCACAGAGAGGCGAATTCGATACCAGTGAACAAGGAGAATAGTGACTGAAACTCCGTCTGCGGTTCCTATACTTCCTTCTGGGGAACTTGGGAAATATCGTCTTGGTATTAGTGTACAGTCTAGTCCCCGTGGACTGGTCGTTATCTATGCGTGGACAGTGATGTCGACGCATGTGTTCACCAGGTAATAACAATCATCGGAGGCAAATTCTAATTAACCCCTTACCTAACATGAAAAGCAGACGACACTTCGTTCCAATGAGGGGTCATAACCTATGTTTTTGAGACAAAAAATGAAAATATAATGACAATTAATTGGTGATTTGTGAGAATAGCGCTAGCCGGTTTTGGTCGTTACGTTTGGTAAAGGGTTAATGAAGCACCGGGTTGCGCCTGGTCCTTCATTAATTGAACTTTTGAAGATTATTTCTATAATTAGTGTTTGGAATCTAATCTTATTGCGTCCGTGGAAATATGGCCCACCCGTGGAAAGCGATCAGTCCACGGTGTAGAGTGCTTTTTGTCCATTTTACCGAAATTATGGGTAGGTTTCTGTAAATCCTCCAACCTATCAGACCGAATATCGGTGCAGCCACAGTATTGATAAATAGTCCTTGCCTCCGAGGATATTTGGTATCAGACAATTGGAACAGAAGTTCAAAGAACCGCTATATTTAATGGGCATGTTGGTTTCGGTCAGAGTTTTGACGGAATCGTGTTTATTTGCGCGACTTGTCAGGTGAAGGTGATTCCAAATCAAATGCAGCTTTAACTTCTGAAAAGATGTAATAGAGTTAATGGAATCGTATCAGATGAAATTCGAGCTAATTGTTGAAAAAACACCAACCAATTCCAGGATTCCAGGATCCCAGGCCTGTACAAGTTGGCCATTAAATTAAAAAGCCGCCTATCATTTACAGCAGGTATTTAGGGAGATGTTCAAGTTGTTATTTATAAAACACTTCCTTGTGTTTCGTTGGGGTGTTTTGGGCAGTTGGGGTTCGGGCCGTTCAAATAATGAAATATGGACAATTTTCGGGCTGGCATATGCTGGGAAATGTCCGAATTTGGACTGCAAATGTTGTGGATATCCATAATATTCCAGTTATCATCCACCCATCTTCACTCCTAGGCGTCGGCCCTTTATTTCGATGGCCATTTACGTCGAAGGCCTTATACTCCGTAGATCCAATATTACGAAAATCGAATAATGTGTTCTGATATTTCGACGGCCCAAAACTCGGAAGGTCCATTACTGCGAAGGCCTCGTATTCCGAAGCCCCAATCCCCGAAGGTACAATATTTCGAGGGCTTAATACTCCAATTGACTTGTATGGGGGCCAGTACTATGAAGTTAAAATATTACGACGGTCCAAAACAGAAAGGGTCCAATAATCCGAAGGTCCTATATTCCGAAGGCCAAATACTCCGATATTTAGTAGGCCCAATACTCTGAAGGTCCAATATTTCGAATGTCCTGCATTCAAAAGATTTTATATACCACAGATTTTAACTCGGGGGCTGAAGTTTTCAAAGCTGTTCTTTGAAGCCTATGACAACGACAGTGTATAAGCGCCACACAATAATTTATACTATGTTATTAGACCAAGGTCGCTAAGTTGTTAGAACAACATAGCTACAAAATAGCTAAAATATAGATTTCACCCTAGTGATTATCAACACTCATTATCACCTCCTCTGGTTGTTACATTCGCTTGTGGTTACATTTTATATTGGTTGCCAATGCCAGTGCAGTGACTGCATGAGCCAAATGTCACCTAATTATTCTAGTGACTAATAATCTCGGTGGTTACATATCCTATCGATTAACGATCATCCCAGTGGCCTCCTACATAGTGGTTACACACCATAGTGGTTACATATCATGGTGGTTACATTTAAAAGTTGTTACATAGCACAATGGCTACCTATCCTCGCGAATACGTATTTTAATGGATACTTCTCCCGGAGATCGCACTCTAGTGATTACCTTTCATATTGGTTACATAATTATACCCTTAACATATCGTCGTCTGAGTGCTAGAATGTTCAATGCCCCCTATGGGTTACAACCCTCGTGGTTATAACATGTACATCCTAGTGGTTACATTTCTTATAGTTGTTACATATCTCAGTGGCTATTTGCCCAAGTGGTTATCTTCCCTAGTGGTTACATATCACTGTGGTTATGTTTTCCAGTGGTTACATATCACAGCGGTTACCAATTACAGTGGGCGCCAGGTGATTGCCATGTGCAGGTCACACGGCGAGAGAGGATGCCGGGTATGGTCTCTGGATATGATGTAATGAAAATGGGATTGGATCACATTTTGAATGAGTAGGGTCACAATGTTAAAGAGGTTGTGTCTGGTAGTTATGCCGCGTCACATTCTGTTAGAGTAGTAGGTCGAATCTATTGTTCGGAAGGTAGGAGCATTGACTGGTCGGATTATGCAAGGTCAAGCGAAGAAAGCGTGTCGGGTTAGGGAAACGTCAAACTCTGGATGGTAGAGTGTCGGGTGACCGTGTCTACCTCGAAATGATCACAAGGTCACATATGGAATGTATGATAGAATAAGGCCTCCTGGAAGGGTCTCTTGGACTGACCAATGGAGGTCGGTTTGAGTGATATGGCCGCGCACCCGAGCCGACAGCTGGGTTGAATAGCTTGTGGTGTCGAACGTCTTGGCCGGGTACGTGGGTAGGGTGAATGTTTCATCCTTGGAATTGGAGGGTAGGGTCAAGTGGGTGTGTGCGTAGAGTTGTATAAATTTATAACACCGAGACAAATGCGAACGACGAAAGCCTCGATTCGAACGATGTTGAAGTGCACGCATTTCTATATCTTAACATGCATGTTGACTCTCCAGGCCTTCAATTACTCCACAAGGAGGTGGATGTAAAAAAATATTTGAAGTATAAATATTCCGATGGTCAACAATATAAAAATATACACTTATATGTAATGAATATAAGGTAACTGTATAGGTCATATTCTTGTGGATCAGATTGAACAATAAAATCGTGTGGTCCCGACACATCAGAACCCACTATACGAGCAATCAAAGATATTGTATATCGAAACCTCGAATAGAATTATGATATCTAGTAGTACGTATACAAGATATCAGACATTACAATCATATATTGTATCTCACGTGACTTCCTTGCATTCTGATTGGCTGAAAGATGATACCCTATTTCGTGTAGTTTGCGTCCACAGAACTGACCAGGCACTACACCCAGGCACAACACGTTTTCTATTTTTAGCACACTACTATATCAGTTTTCTTTTCATACTGGACGAATAAAACTGATCAGGCTAAATTTAAAAATCGATTCACAGAGGCACAACATCCACAAAACGACCAGGAAAGAAATCTTTGTAGAAAAATGTATCCCTTTTCCATTGTTGAAGTCACATTTTTCGAGGCGTTCATTTTATTCCTTGAGAAGATGATCCATATCTCGTTTCGAAGAGAATGATCCATACCTGGGTCCAACTTTCATGAAAACGCGTCCGGATATGAAAAATCGTTTGTTTCGCTGCTCATATTATTTCGCTATTTAATTGTATGTTTTGGGCAGTAAACGAATAAATAATGGAATTCAATTGAATCTTCGGAGTTTGTATCCCGTGCTCACCCATTCGGTAATGTATATGTGTGACAAATGTGTGGAAATTATCAAACTGCGTTGTCAAATTTCGAAAATTTTAGTTTTCATTCGCGAGTTGCGCGATTCTAGAATACACAGTTCCGTTTGGGGGAAATGTTTTTTTTACCCTTGCCGACCGATTCAAAATCTGTCTTCTGCTCATATCAATAATCCAAGTTAGTCGTGTTTTGGAAGAAGAAAATGTTTTTTAAAAACTACATGGTATTTTTTTCTATATAAAGCTGGTTGGTAGGGCTGCTACCTTGGTAATAGATTAACATATCGGACAGATGTTTTTCTTGATGGGTGTTCGATATAATATAAGGATTAGTGCATGTCTTGTCGTTGACTACGCCCATATAGTGCCCGGTGAGGTGGTGTAGTTCCCTCCGCTTCGCTGCGGGAACTACACCACCTCACTGGGCACTATATGGGCGTAGTCAACTCCAAGCCATGCACTATTCCTTAAAAAGATAATGTAGAGGACCCTTTCCAATATATCCACTATTGAACGTATATTTGTACATTTGAAGCGTGTACAAATACTCTGGCTTCCGTGCCCAAATCGTGCATGAAGACAAGCTATGACCATCAAGTGTAGATATTATTGCAATTTTTTACTAGATAATTTTGTAGTTGAAACCATCATTCGGATCCCGCAAATGGTGTCGATCTGATATTCCGATGTTGGTTGCTGAGAGAGAGTGGCTTGCTATTAAACACGCAGTGAAGTATATATATGAAGTTCCATGACACTACGCCACATTCTCCAGTTAGAGCAGGCAAATGTTTTCAGTCCGAGGGACCACTTCACCTTATTCCTTTTGATTACAAATTGATCTGGGTTTATTCCTGCCACGTCCCATAGGCGACAGTGCCCCTGCTTATTTTCATGATGCAAGACCAAAACGTTGTCAACTGCGAGTCCGGTAATCATTTTAGGATTTGAGCACACTGTGAGCGTGAAACGTTGACATTTTGACCCCTGAATCGATAGGGGTGATTCCCGTCCCTTGGACAGTGTTCCTCTGGAATGATCCTGGACCAAAGTGTTGTTAACTTTGAGTCTGGCGACCAAATCAAACGGTCAGACGCATGCCCCCGCGGAAAGAGTAATCGCAATAAGGTTCCCTCCAGTTGAGTCGGCACTAACTAATATGAACAGGTGTATATTCCCTTTCAAAACGTAACCCATCAAATGGTTGACCTACACTAACGAGGGGAAACAAGAGTTACATTGAAAGATCTTCGGCATATTGGGCATTCGGACTTTTAGGCCTCGGAGTATTAAACATTTGGTCTATTGGGCCTTCAGAGTATTAGGCTTTTGGACTGATGGGGCTGTCGGTCCTTTAGTATCGAACTTTCGGAAAACTGGGAGCCCAGTGTATTAGACCTTCTGAGTAAAGGACCTTCGGAATATTGGGCCTTCGGAGTATCGATACCTTGGCGTATTGTGCCTTCGGAGTATTGGGCATTTGGAATATTGGTACCTTGGAGTATTGTGACTTTGGTGGTGTAATTGGGCATTCTGGGCATTGGACCATCGCAGTAAGGGCCTTCAGAATTTCGACACACAACCCCACTCCTATACTCCCCCTCTCCGATAGTTTGACAATATGTCCGACACAATGAGCTGAAGATTATCAAAGTGCCGGTCCTCGTAACATAATTTATTGGGGGAGGGGTGGCGCGGTGGGGGTGGCGGGGTGGGGGAGGGGGGAAACAAATCCTTTGTTGAGAAGACTATTATTTCTCCATGGTCAGGAGGGTGTACTTGACAAGGGGTAGATCCGCCCGGAGTTACAGATGCATGCTGCTATAAATTGCAGGTTTGAGAGGATTGTGACACCATCTATAAAATTGTATGATCTTTGCATTTGCTGTAGGGCGTCTATGGAGTATCATAGCAAAATGTCAGAAAATATACTGTGCCTCTTCAACAAGCAACTAATTGATACTACATGTCACAACTCTGTGTCATATCAAAAGCGCTCAGTGATGTGGAATAAGGGTGGATTGTGTATACCGTATACCTGCAGTAACACTGCAATCGACCAATACTGGCACTGTGGCGCTTCGTGTTTGGTTTAATCTAATCATTCAATAACCCTGTGTCATGACTGGTTGAAATTCATTTCATAGAAGTTTTTGTGGACCAAACTGTCCATAAAGTCCAATGAACGTGACAACAATATTTATTCATGTCATCGTCGTAACACCGTGTGGCGTAGAACACGTTAGGGAGCGCGGTGGATGAGTGATTACGGCATTGAACTTCAAACCGAGAGGTCCACGGTACGATATACGCTATGGATAACCGCGTTGGGTCCTTGGGCAAAGCACTTAATTCTGAATAGGTGCACGATGGCAGTGTGTACTGTGGCGTAATGCTCGTCCATAGTGCCAATGTCTTCAACTAATGCTAACCCTGCTTGTGTGGAGTTAGTACGTTGTGGAGTTGCCGTTGCTCAGTGGTTCTCTACGACAGCTCCGGCTTCCTCTATCCGTGAAACTGTCCGACACAAGATGACCCTGGCTGTCGAAAGTGCCGTTAAGCTCAAATAAATATAGAAATAAATAGTATAACGCGTGCAGTCGAAGTGAGGAAATTAATACAACGTAACAGTAAACAGCCCAGGAATAGTGTGAAGTTCAAAGGTTTTCTTATCGAAAGCAATCGATTATGACATAACTTATTCAGAAGTGCACTACCACGCCGACCAAATCTATTGCCGTGATTTACGAACACCCAGACGGCACTCATACAGATAAAACAAAGTTGCGTTAAGCGTGAATGGTGCCTAATTTCGAGCTAACTTCTTCGTGTTCACTCTTAATTTACAAACAAAAACCGAAATCAGTAATTACATTTTAAATTAGTCCAGATACGAAGAAATATTCAGTCCCGGTAACTGTTAAGGGATTAGGGCTGAGTTTGACCTAAATACTGAGAAACTTGTTAATCGGTGCGACGTAAAATATCTGTCGCCTTGACAAGTAGATACACCAGTATGACGTACACTTCCGTCCCACCACTGTATAACCTGTAATCCTTATGGTGTGAGCCCGACACAAGAGCAGTCAGTACACTATCTCTACCTCAGGTGATATAACAAATGTAAAGCTAGAGCACCGTCCTGAACCAGCATTGAACTACATCTGCAGTTGTCTACCGGCATTTTAGAGACTTGTCATGGAATATGTTACCAGCCGATTAGGCGATTTTAAAATTCCCATAGACCACACCGATAAGCATAAATACAGTACATATGCAAGCTGAGCAATATTATTTTGTATTTTATTAGACATTTTTTTAACTCTTCTTCGTGAAATGCAAGGAATGTCGCACGTAGGTTTTCCTGTGTGGAAGATATATTACAAAAAAATGGCGCAATTCCTGTAGAAAACATTATGATGTGACAGTCGAAAGGAACTAATAATCGTGCAAACTATTCAAATCGTCTGTCTTCACAATACTATCTTTCAAAAAATAGGTTGGACTAAGCATTATATATCTTACTATTAAAAATTCGTATTGACCATTCGTGTAAGTAATTAGAAAAACGATTAAAAGTATTTGCTCCCCATAGAGAAATTCTCCACATGCAGTGTCTCTGTATCAAGGGGAATATAGATTTTGTATAGCCTCAACGTGGGAAAGAAGATAGATTTTCATACAGGGGCATCGTGAAATGTCCGATTAGGGCATGCAAATCCAATTTGTCCTGACTCTCGTGACTCAAGTACCCAATGAAGAAATTTTCCAGCTGCACCATCAAGACATGCCTTCTTCGAAGGCATGCCTTGATGATTTAGTTGGAATATTTGTAAGTGGGGCTCACGGATAAAAAAAATCAGGAAATTTGTTTTTGATACATACATGGAGTATTCGTGATGCATAGGCTTCCCAACTTCTTATTTAATTAACAAGCGTCGGAATCATAAATAGTCATGCTTGGACCTCACAACGTTCCCAATCGTCCACATATCTGTATTTTCATGAAACCATCCGTGTGTGTGTGCAACTTCAGTACAAGACGCAAATCTTGTCCGAAAGAATGCACATGATTTCTAGCAAGAAGGAATCGATATCAAAGACTCGAACCCAGATGAAAATATCTCGACTCGAATATCATTGTTGGAAGGTCCTTGTTACGACCCTGCTTTATCAGTTTTTAAATTAAGAAGTGTTAGATTTTTTATTTTGTCTATTACATCCGTTGTTGATAGTCTGATTATTTACACACATATCGACATGGGTGCACTTGTTTTCTTTGTAGAGTGGTTTAATAAGTTTATTTTCTTTTCTTTTTCGGGTTCAGAACGAAATAATCGGCAGCCAACCGATGAGATATATTTTTGAAGTTGCCTTTCCGATTCTGAGACTGAATGGTCTCTCATTCTGAGACTTACTGGTTTATCTTCGCTCCAGACGTATATCATGAGCTGCCATCTACATCCGGTAGAAGACCTGGCGTTATTAAATTATTTATATCACTCGTATAAAGAAGAAATAGTACAGGGCATACTCTGGAATGTTCTTCATTAGATGTACTGGCAACAAAGCACAAAGTGGATTCAGTGCTTACGGCAGCTTTTGAACCATTCAGTCGCATTACCTCTTATTCAGGGAAGGGAGGGGGGGGGGGGGCGCCGTGACTTTGCGGTAACCGATTCTCGTCAGATCACTGAAGTTGAGCAACATCGAGCCCGGTTAGTCCTTGGATGGGTAACCGTTTGAGCGATCGATTCGGACTCCCGCGTTGTGTCCTTGGGCTAGGCCATCAACCCCGATTGTGCACATGTTGACACGATGACGCCGTGTACTAAGGCGTACAATCCGTCGATGGTGCGCATGTCTTCAACAAATCTAACTCTGCGTGTGCTGCAGTGTGGAGCTAGGATGTTGGGGAGCTGACAGTTGCTCGTCGTTGCTCGATGGTTCTATCTGGGTACTCCGGCTTCCTCCATCCTTAAAACTGTCACCGACACGATATGACTTTGGCTGTTAAAGTGTCGTTACACCCTAATAAATAAATACATAACCTCTTATTCAACAATATTTTCGTTTTGGGGAGTAACTTCTAATTGCTTATGGTGTCAAAGGCTTTGAGTGATCGCCAAATGGGGAGAGAATACTGTCCTTAATGACCTTTTTGTTTTCTGTGTCGATGAACATTCACAATTGCATAATAAGTACATATTGCACTACAATGTTTCCAAAAAACATATTGATAGAGACAGGGCGCATCAAATTTATTAAAAAAACTCAAGATGTTTTGGAATCTTGCTTCCAATGCCTGATTTGAAGAGGTGGGGACACTGTAGCAATATTCAACACATATGGAATTATTCATTGACTGAATGAATCCCTTATAGCATGCGCGAGTGACATCTTCACATAATATCCAGTAATTTATATTTCAATGAATTTAACATGTCTGTTATTCTCAGACAACGTGGATGTGATCAATACATCTCCAGCAAATCGTGCAATAAAAAACTCGGCAAAGAGGTAGTTTCGAAGATTGACATCCTTTGTCTGTGAAGGAATGATTTTTGCGCACTGCCACTTTCCACATGAACCTCTTGGTCAACAAGATTTAAGTACGAGAGTGCTGTTCTCTTGTTTTAATTTCCATTGACACATCGTATAGGAGTTGCCATGTCTTTTGGGTGTTATTTTTGTTTTCTGAGACAGATAATGATATAGTACGAAGCATTGCGTTGATTTGTGGGTTCTTTTTTGTTCTGTTAAACAGCCAGCAGTGCTTTTATAATTTCTTATATTAACTTCTGTTGGGGATCTTAAATCTTTGCCGAAAAATGCATTCTTATTGTTGAATGAGATTATAGACCTTTTGCCCTCCCAGGTTTTCGGTTTACGAATTTCTTTTTTAGGTTTGTGGCATTTTGGGGGAACCTGTTTCAAAAACATCCAGTAAACATTTAGGAAATTGTCATGAGCTGATTTGGGTGAATTTGATTTCATAACTGTAGAAAATCCACTCTGTGGTCCTGGCTACTCGAAGAGGTCGATACTTTTGGAATTCGTTCTCCTTCCCACAGAAACGGTGTTGAACTATCAGGTTCGATGTGTCATAATCTGATATAAAACAACCCAAATGGTCAGATGCATCTGTGAGGATTATTTCAGATGTGGTCTTTGAGAGTAGCTGGTCTATCCCCAGCTCTAGATGTTTTTATAATAGCAGGAAGACCACCCTCACTAAATAACAAGCTAATACATGACTATGTTTTGGAATGAGATCGTACTTGTAATTCTTGAAGTCTTCCACAATTATGGCTATTTTTCTATTCCTTGTTGGTTATACCAGTTAAGCGGTTGTTTTTGTTTTTACTGAAATAAGTCTGTACCTGCCGTGTTGAATTGTTTGACCTGTAAATAACACCAACTAATTTAGAGGTACTTTTAACCCTTTACCCAAATGTAAAGGCCAAAACCGGCCAGCGCTATTCTCAAAAATTGCTAATTAATTTTCATTATTTTTTCATGTTTTGTCTCAAAAACATAGGTTATGACCCCCGTTGGAACGAGCTCGTTCCAACGAATGGTCATAGCCTATGTTTTGTGAAGCAAAAAATGAAAAAATAGTTATTCAAGAATTTTTTTGCGAGTGTCGTCTGCTTTTCGTGTGAGGGAAAGGGTTAAACTTCATTTCAACAATGATACACGAGGTACGAAAATGTGGAGAACTCTATGACCACTGAAAATAATGAAATTTATATCAACAGATCAACTCCTCGAGCCAATCGTCTTTATTGGATGTTCTTTGGGGTATTTTGTAATACGAGATGATGTCCTTCTAAAGTACAAGGTACACAGTTGGGATTTATAAGGCCCTCATTTCTGTAAGGCAGCATGTGGTGTAAGGGATCCTTTTGGGAAATAAGACTTTAGCACTTAATTGGAAATGAAGAGAGAATCAACGCATACCACTAATCTCAGTTCCCAGCTAACTTCGAAGATATTTGCAAAATAGAGATGGAGTCGTTATCTTTCCGTGAATCCGTAAAGTCATAAGTCATATTTAGGGTTAGTCTGGATCTCGTTCAAGTTGATACTACCCTCCAAGACTACCAAACCAAAAAGCATAATCACCAAGAAACACACATTTGAGTGAAACTATCAACGTTCCTTTTATCGCCTATCTTTGTATTTGGCGATATAATAATTCAATGGTGAAACAACACAGTTGTATGTCATTAATAATTATACATACGGGGATGATTAACAGCCCAATGGGCGATTAGCGGCACGAGGCTTAGCCGCGGGCCTCTAATGACCCGTGGGTGGTTAATCATTCCTGTATTGTTATTAACAAAAAGTAAAGCCCGGCAAGATCGTATTATTACCATTTTTACCCTCAACTACATGCCCAGAGAAACAATTACCCCTATCTTCGAGATAATAATTTTAACATTACTGACGAAGTTCAATAAAATTTTATTAATTCATCTTTAACAATAAAAAAAAACCCGAAAAATGTTTTATTTTTACTATAATTTATTGTCCAAGCAAGCTGTTCATGTTAAATGCGTATCCATTGGAGGAAGCCGCTGCCATTATGTTAGGAGCCAACTAAACCTGAGAATGAGAATTTTTGATGAAAGTATTACAACTGTTAATTGAGTTTGAAGAGCTACTGTTAGAAACTGTTGGAGTACCAATACTGAAATAAAATCCCAAACGTCTGGTGCATTGAAACCGGAACTCGGAAAAAAATATTATTTGCCGGAAATAGAAACAGGCGGAAGTACGCAATGATTCATCGAGCCATCGGGCAATAATGAATGGCTTGTTTCATTTTTGCCCAGGGGCCAGGCACTGATTGGACAAAAACAAACATTTGAACATCCTACGATTTTCCATTAATCGTTAGCGAATGCCTCGTGAGGAATAAAATAATTGCTTAACGACATGATTTTCAACGGTGTTGTGCTCCATTATCGGACGATAATCCCTTAGTTTTTAGCAGCCTAGCAACAATCAGAGGGGCGAGGCAATAGCCGTGGACTGCTACTTGTTGTGTGGCTCCTAATTACCCTGGGGGATCCAACAATGGAGCGAAATTGTGTAATTATTAATATCATCAAAAACTTGCTATAATAGTCCAAATTTGGATCCAAAGGCCGTAATATATATTTTGTTTGGTGTGATACAGGCCGTACCACATTAAAGAAAATACGACGGATTTTTGGCCCAAGTTTAGATATGGAACGATTAGCAATATATAATTGCCAATATGACCAATTTTGAGTATCGGAAATTACCATATGAATATTCACAATGAATTGTGAACAGTGAAAAGTTTTCGATCTCTCTTTCACAAATTATTCAGTTCTTGTTGAAGTTGTTGTTTAGGACAAATTCATTTTCATCCAGCTCCAGTGACTAGATACGAAGTGATTCTTTTTAGTTTCTGGAAACTTGCCGCTGTGTCTGGTGGGAAATCGGCCCAAAGTCGCTTAATGGTTATTTATATCCATTATCGGCCTGCTGAAAATTACGGAATTTCATTATCATTCTTTGTGCTCTCTCTCTCCCTTTCTCCTCTCTCTCTCTCTCTCTCTCTCTCCATTTAGCTTTTGGTCTGATGAAGACCTTTTTCAGGATACAGTCACAACAAGATAAAATACATACAGACGACCAAAGTAATGAAATGTGGCGATCAAAGTTCTCGAAAGCAAACTTCTGACTGTACGGGTGTGTAATACCACCCAAAAAGAAAAGAAACCGAGGCAAAAGTAGAAAGTAAAAGGTACAAAAATACTGTTAGACAAATTCTGAAAAGTATTCTAGAAAGTCCTAACTCCCGGTAGAACCCGATTTTAATATACCCCTCAAAAATTATAGGAACTGGAATTCTAGAAATGTCAAGATACTTCCATGTATTACATGAAAGTGTGATAACTGGATGATTTAAACAAATCTGTTTGCAGTCCGTCGCCTTACAATGCACCAAGTAGCACGCTAGGAGGAAATTTTATAGAGTTCGGTGCTTTTGTAGCTGGTGCGAAACGCCTTACAATGCACCAAGTAGCACGCTAGGAGGAAATTTTATAGAGTTCGGTGCTTTTGTAGCTGGTGCGAAACGACGTGGGGATGTGCTGGGACTGCTCCCGTAATGGGATAGTGCCATTAAAGGTTTGTTATTCGCTGTTACTGGTGCAGGGAAGCGACTAAGTAAAACTTGCATCTACAATACCATTACTAGTGGGTTCCGGTGCTGCCTAAAACACTTAGATGATCGCCAGAAGATACATGTGAACAGATTTCGTGGTAGGATTAATGGTGAAAACTGTTTTTTAAATAGGCTAAAACGACACTGAAGATGATGAAAATATTAGCGTTGGGCAAGAATAAAATGCGTCCAGGCCGCTGAGTGCAGTTGCATGAAATTTGCGGAACGAAACATGGATAACCCTTTACCCAACGTAACGGCCAAAACCGGCCAGCGCTATTCTCAAAAATCGCCAATTAATTTTCAAAATATTTTCATTTTTTGTCTCAAATACATAGGTTATGACCCCTCGTTGGAACGAGCGCGACGAGCTCGTTCCAACGAGGGGTCATAACCTATGTTTTTGAGAGAAAAAATGAAAAAAATTAGTTATTCAAGAATTTTTTTGCAAGTGTCGTCTGCTTTTCATGTTAGGTAAAGGGATAAGTCGGCATACATAGCTGAAGCAGAAAGACAACTATCAGATGCTCGTTTCTACCAAAGTAGTATCAAGTAGTCTTGATACCACCTCACGCATTGACAATAACCACATTGTTACAAGCTTGTATTGTAATCATACAGACTCACACCAATATTTGCTTCCATCTATTGTTTAACTTCAGAACAAGTGTGATGAGATCTACAACGTGCTCTGTAGGGGGTATAAACATGAACGTGTATCCAACGTCTCCCTGCAGGCTTCAGTCCCTTCATCATGGGGCATGATTGTGTACAGATAAACTACATCTATCGTGCCATCTGGGAGATCACCCAGTTTGTCCATTTTTCTGAGGTAGTGTGTGGTATCTCACAGATGGGACGGCAATTTTTCAACGAGAGGTCGCAGATGGAAGTCAAATTTGTTCGGTGGGGTGGTTGTTACCAGAAAAGATAGGGCGACCTGGATCCCCTGCTTTGTTAATTTTGGGTAGCAGGTGGAATCTACTACCATGGGGTCTGTCTGGCTCCAAATACTCACGAGTTTCTTTGGAGGTGTGTCCCTCATGTACCTTCACTCAGGCCTTCAATATGTTCAATCAAATTGCTTCATTCCTCCCAACATGTACCATTGTATAAGGCGTTCAATGTAAAACATTTATTGACAGGCTAAATAAGGGGTTCCGTAAGTGGGATTCTTATCCGACTCCGTAAAATTTGGATTCCGTGTTTTTAAATGCTGGAGGAATGAAGCAATCTGATTGAACATTTTGAAGCCCTGAGCGAAGGTATAGCTAGTAAGTAGTGTTACAAGTCAATATTAATGGACGATAGTACAGCCAATAGTACTGGTACAAGGCCGCAATGGCACAAGGCTGCTACACGAGTAGTGGCCTTGGAGCTTTGGAGATCAGATGGAAGTTGTTGGTAAGACTACCTGTATAGTAACGTAACGCATTATGAATTGACAATAATGTTGCATACGGCAGAATTAAAAAGAGTGATGTTAAAAGTATATACATAAGTTAATTTCTTGCATTCAAGGTTGATTGAGGGATTATGTTGTTGTTATGCGTACAGGCATCAACAGTTTACCTACTGGGGTTACTTGCAACATAGGCGATTTACACTGACCAATGTCGTCTGTTTAGGAACCAGTACTTGTTTTTAATCTGAACACTGTGGCTATATAAACCGTTGATGCCTTATCTAAGACGAAAACTTCAGTTCAAATGAAGAAAGGAAAATTTCTGGAATTAACCCTGTCATTTCTACACCGTACTAGCGATATTCTCTTACAGAATTTCCTATTTCATATTATTGTTATTGATGTTGTTGCTTATGTTTATTGGGGTTTCTGGTTAATTTTAAAATCTGGGACCAAATCACTATGGCTTCACAACTATAAGGTTAAATTTGGTCATTTATTTATAATTTTCATACACAGTTTAGAAGACTCTAATCTCATGCTTTGGTTACCAGGTCCCGTTGAAGCAATGGAGGGGGACTTTATAGGATGATAAACACACACGGCTCCACTTTCGGTGGATCTCCTGGGAACTAGTAGTTATTTCTGCATCAGATATGAATATAAAAGATTTCCTTCCTTGCTGAGAACAACATCAACATTTAGGGTCATATGACGAAACGAAGAGTTCTTCTTAATTAATGAAACATATTAGTACGAAAGTGAGTTCCTGAAAACATACAAGCGCGATCACAGTGGTTATAATCATTATATTTATTTATTTACTGGTGTTTAAGGTCACATATTTCTGCCCAATGGCTAATCATGACCTCGACAGTTTTACGGGTGGAGGAAGCCGGAGTACCCGGAGAGAACCACCGAGCAATGGCGAGCAACTGTCAGCTCCCCAACATACTAACTCCACACAAGCAGGGTTAGCATTGGTTGAAGGCAGGTGCACCATCGACGTGGAGTACGCCTTAGTACACAGCGTCACCGTGCCCCCACGTGGGCAATGGGGGTGAAGTGTCCTGCCCAAGGACACAACGCAATTGCCGCAGGTGGGATTCGAAGGTCATAATCATTAATGATGGCAGTAGGAAAACTCGTTGAGCAACACCGCTACGGCCAGGTAGTTCACAAATGAGGATCAATGTGCTTACAGTGTGTGAAAATATTCATCTCGAATAGAATGTTTTACCGAGATGAGCTACACACAATTTAACCCTTTACCCAACGTAACGGCCAAAACCGGCCAGCGCGATTCTCAAAAATCGCCAATGAATTTTTATTATTTTTTTCATTTTTTGTCTCAAAAACATAGATTATGACCCCTCGTTGGAACGAGCTCGTCGAGCTCGTTCCAACGAGGGGTCATAACCTATATTTTTGAGACAAAAAATGAAAAAAATTAGTTATTCAAGAATTTTTTTTTGCAAGTGTCGTCTGCTTTTCATGTTAGGTAAAGGGTTAAGGAGACAGAAGAGTAAAAACTCATCTATTTATAAGTGACGTAATTTGTTATAAAGGGGTAGTTCGTCGATACTGAAGCATTTAATCATTCGAACAAAATGGCCCAATACGACATACATTTTTGGACATCCATTTTAATGCTTCTTGTGGTAGTGATAATTTCAAGTTATATTATATTTGGTTACAGAAAAAGACTGTACACTAATCTTCCTCCAGGTCCATTTCCATTTCCATTTCCCTATGTTGGGAACCTTCTACAATTAGCCGGAAAAGATTTACAACAGGAGTTCAAGAAATATCGACAAAAATATGGCAATATATTTACAATCCATATCTTTGGTAAAATAGTCATTGTTGTAAACGGTTATGATGACTTGAGAAACATCTTGGTCAAGAATGGTCATGTATTTTCAGATAGGCCTCACGCGACAGAACTTGGAGCACAAAAAGGAACACTCAATGATGGAAATAGATTTGGTAAGTCAAGTTTTGATGTGTTTGGATTCTACTTAATTTTCAGATGTTAGAATATTTGTAAGGCCATGTGTTCTGTTGTGAATGATTTCACCAACCTTTATTTCGTCACTTGAGTGGAACAGGGCGCTACCTGCAAGGCTTTAGCATTGTCGACGGCGCCTTGTTCCCTTTGAGGAACGATTTATCATTATTCTATAATTTTCTTAGATAGTACATGATATCGGGCGTCGCTAACTGAAGTGTTTGGGGAGGTCAAAGTTTCCAATTTTAAACTGTGAAGCTAAAGTCTAGTTTATCTCCCTCACTTCCTTAACCCTTTACCTAACAAGAAAAGCAGACAACACTTGCAAACAAAATTCTTCAATAACTATTTTGGGGCGTTTTTTGTCTCAAAAACATAGGTTATGACCTCTCATTGGAACGAGCTCGACGAGCTCGTTCCAAAGAGGGTCATAACCTATGTTTTTGATACAAAAATGAAAATATAATGAAAATTAATTGATGATTTTTGAGAATAGCGCTGGCCGGTTTTGGTCGTTACGTTGGGTAAAGGGTTAACAGAAGTATTCTTTCACGGCGCAATCTCTTCCTAGATTTCGGAATTTTGTGAATATAATGTCCACAAAATCACATACAAAAATGTTTTTCAGTTCGACGAAACTCTTAATAAAGAACTGTGTAGTGACGCCATAGAGATTCATATTCCTAAACAATAAAATTTGTCCGATTTTTGAAGAGCTCTCAAAATCAGAAGCACGTTTTTTTTTTTATTTTTTTTTCCATTCAACGGCATTTCGACGTTTATACGTCACTTTAAAGTTAAACCTAATTTTTACATTAATAATTATAAACTCTAGCTACAATCAGGACACTTCGCCCACCATTTCTGTTCATTGGAAATACTTCATCTCTATGTTTTCATTTCAAGTTTAGAAACCCGACTCCAGCGATACAAATTTAACGTTTTTTTATACCTTTTATTTTCAACCTCATTTCGAGAATCAGCCATTCGAAAGTCTACCGATAGAGTCTCCACAACACAACTATATCTGAAAATGTGCTACTCTCCAAGAAAATTTCCAGCCTTTACTGCCGAACGTTGTATTGCCATAGGTCATAAAAATAAAGTTTGTCCGATTTGCATGAAATTTTAGTACGCTGTGCCGCTAAAAATTTAGAAGATATGTGTTATTTCAAAGGATTCTGGCGTTTTTCCGTCACTTCAAAGTTAAGCCAACGTTTTACATTATTCATTACAAAACACAGTTTTAGACCCAGTGGATCCTTATCCATAGCCGATAGAGTTCCGAAACTTCACATATCCATACTTGGTCATTTGAAATACAGCACATTTTATTTAAGTTGTCATTTCTAATCCAGGCACCCAATGTCAACGATGCCAATTTCACGTTGTTTTCTCTACCCTCTACCCTTCATTTTCAACCTTATTTTAGCCTGAGTATTTCGAAATTTTGGGAATACAGTTTCCATAAGAAAATAAATGATATCTGAAAAGTTGTTGCCGTTGTTCGAAATTCCCAAGCCTTTTGTCGAACTTTGTAGTGAGGTCGTATGCCAAAACCATAAAGTTCGATTTTCGTTAAATTCAGATTTTCAGCCCTGAATTCCAGATCTCTTATGTTGCAAAGCACAGCAATTCGAAAACACGTATTTCTTTTCTTTTCCGATTTAACGCCATTTTGACGATTTTTACATTACTAAATATATGTTGCCGTCGTAGGAAATTCCCAAGCTTTCATGTCGAATTTTGTGGTAAGGTCCTTGGGAAAAGAAAAATAAAGTTGGTTCGAAATTCATGAAGTTCAGACTTTTCGGGTCTGAATTGATGATCTTGTATGTTCGATTTGATGGTATTTTGAGGTTTTTACGGGACTTCGGCGTTTAGTCTATTTTAATATTAACTGTTTCAGTGATAACGGCCATTATCCGTGCTCCGCTGAAAAGTGGCGGAAGCCTCTACAGTGGCTTTACACAGTATATACTTATTTGTTTTTCGCTGTGTTGTAGAAAAATATTGACACAAAATTGTTCTGTTACTGTTTATTGGAGAGTGTGAACTGGCACTCTCCAATAAATTACAGCAAAACAATTATATGGTATATGAATAATTAGGTTATATAATTATGTGAAATGAATAACATCTTGCTAAACTAAGACTTTTTGCTGGTAGTGTGATATAATACGCGGGTTACAAATAACCATTGAAAAGTAATTTAGCACTGTACCAGTTAATCATTAAAACGTTATTGTTTTCGAAATGGTAAGAATGGTTAAAAAGCGAATCAAACTTCGACATGTACCTCAGACTTGCTGTTCCAAACCGTGTTTGCTCTGCTTCGTTGAAAGAATTCTGGAAATTCGCTTTACGATTTCAAACTCATCTGGTTAATATCAGAACGAGTGCAGCTCTGACTTTCAATGTATCACTTCCAAAATGAGTTTTGACAACTCATCCCGCAGTTATTGTATCAAAGGGCTGATTCAAATGAGAATCTACCAGGTATCACCAAGGTAAGAGGAGGAAAAGCCAAATATGTTTTCTCTTGTGTGGAACAAGGCATGATCTGCAATGCTTTAACCCCTTACCTAACATGGAAAGCAGACGACATTTCCAAAAAAAATTCTTGAATAGCTAATGTTTTTTCATTTTTTGTCTAAAAAACATAGGTTATGACCCCTGGTGACCTCGTTCCAACGAGGGGTCATAACCTATGTTTTTGAGACAAAAAATGAAAAAATAATGAAAATTAATTGGCGATTTTTGAGAATAGCGCTGACGGTTTTTGCCGTTACGTTGGGTAAAGGGTTAACATTTGTGATGGCGCCTTGTTCCACGCAGAGAACGTTTTTCTGTGCAAACTTGACGTAACCCGAACTCTGCTGTAGCTTCAAATGGCATTTTTAGGAGTTTTTCGACTAAATTTGTGGTAGCTAGTCACACTGGATACGGCTAACCTCGTTCCTCCGCAGACAACAAGATGAGTTGCACTTGAGAGTCAAGAAGATTGTAATTGTTTCGACAATAAAGAAATGTATGAAATCCCGCACTCCTCAGGATTCGAATTATTTTCGATAATCGAGATGATTTCTTATCGAATCAAATCAGTAACATGATTCGACACCGAATCGAATGTTGAATGTTGGCCACGCCCTATTCTAGATCACACCGGGATAAACTAGGTCGTTGTCTGGTCGCTATATATACTTAGCACTGAAATAAAAGTAAAAATATTAATACGAAGTACACTAAATATTCCGTGAACCATCCAGTAGAATTCAAATCTTGCAATAATTATGTATTTGGTCCGCATTTACTCGAATACAGAAGTGTGATTCAGGGGCTCCTGATACAAACTCTGTATCTTGTAACTGCATAATACAACCGTGTGCTAGGTTACGATGTGTTTATGTTATTGTTTATAGAACATTACAAGCTCTCGAGACACGTTTGCGATGGACCTTGTACGTTTCTATATTCGAAAAGAGAGAAAAAACCTTTTAAAAAGTATAATTATTAGCGTATGGAACCACATTGCTTTTATACGTTTGGATCTGAATCATCGGAAGCATTCAGGCTGGAACAACACTTTGTTATACTGTTAAATTGCACAGTATTTCCTCAACGTTAAACACGTATGCACTCCATACGTTTATCAGAGGACCGCGAAAGTTCAAGGCAGCGCATTCAGATTCAACGGTTCAACCGAAACGACAAACATTTTTATGAGTCTGAAAATGAAATCTGATATTAAAATGCTGGATAATCTTTAACTCAAAGCGCACGATATCACAATTTAGTATTTTAATTATTGTTATTAAAAAAACATATCCCCCCCCCAAAAAAAAAAAAAAAAATTGGCAAACCATATCATATATCCCCTCATTGAAACGAGTTTGTTGAGCCCGTTCCAATGAAGGGTTGCATGATGTGGTTTTGTTGATTATTTTTAACTCGATTTGTAAATTACAGCGGATGATGCGTTCGATTCCTTGTGTAAAGTGTTAACCCTTTACCCAATATAAACGGCCAGAACCAGCCTACGCTATTCTCAAAAATCGCCAATTAATTTTCATTATTTTTTAATTTTTTGTCTCAAAAACATAGGTTATGGCCCCTCGTTGGAACAAGCTGATCGAGCTCTTTTCAACGAGGGGTCATAACCTATGTTTTTGAAACAAAAAATGAAAAACATGAGTAATTCAAGAGTTTTGTTTCCAAGTGTCCTCTGCTTTTCATGTTAGGTAAAGGGTTAATCGAGTTTTGAAATTTGACAAAGATCTAAGGAAGCTGCATGATATTAACGAATTTGTCAGTGTACTGCATGGATTCTGTATTTATTTATTGGGATTTTAGCCTCACTTTCGAGAGCCAGTGTCACCTCGTGTCGAAGGGTTATGTTTTATGCGTTGGTTTGCATAGTGATGTATGCGTGTACATGCTTTGCGGTACAGTACGGCCGTCGTAGACTGATCACTTTCCACAGGTAGGCAATATTCCCACGGATGCATTAATATTAGATTACAAACACTGATAATGGGAATAATCATAACAAATTTATTTAATAAAGCACGGGGTACAACCCGCTGCTTCATTAATTAAAATGTTTATGTTTTTTATTACCTGGTAAACGCATACGTGGACATAACTGTCAACGCACGGATTATGACCAGTCCACAACGGCTGTGCTGTACCAAGTCTTATGAAGGCGATTTATTTTAAGTGCTTATAAGTTTTTAAATTTTGTATTTAACCCTTTACCTAACATGAAAAGCAGACGACACTTAAAAAAAAAAAATTCTTGAATAAATAATTTTTTTCATTTTTTGACTCAAACACATAGATTATGACCACTCGTTGGAACGAGCTCGACGAGCTCGTTCCAACGAGGGGTCATAACCTATGTTTTTGAGATAAAAAATGAAAAAATAATGAAAATTAATTGGCGATTTTTGAGAATAGAGCTGGCCGGTTTTGACCGTTACGTTGGGTAAAGGGTTAAAACATTTGCGCTTCTAACGACCCTTGCTCCCACACGACAGAAAAGTTCTGTACAAAACAATTCTGAAAGTATACTGTACGGCCTGTCAAATAGCGTTTTCAGCCATCTGGGGTTGGACGTTTTATCATTACGGCCATTTTATGCACACACGCTAAAAACTAAAGTGTTAAAAACTACACTTGAAGTGCTGTATTTAGCACTTACTAAATGCTGAACTAGCACTTTGTTCAAGTGTAGATATCCCAGAACTTGACAGGTGTTACAATAATACCACTTGACAAGTGTAATGTCGCGACACTTAAAAGGAAACAACGCAGATGACGCGGATCAGGCTCGAACTCTCGAGCTTGATCCGCGTCATCTGCGTTGTGTCCTTTTAATTATGTATCCACCAAGCGCAAATCAAATTATGGACGATTCTGGAAGAACAACCAATGCTAGACACATGGGAAGTGCCATCCATTCAAGTTTCAGATGTCTGCCGATTGTAATGTCTAAGTGCTTAAAGCATTGCACTTTGAGTGTTAAAATCAAACCCTAAGAATTAGAATGGGTTTAATACCTTGAAAGTGTCAGTTTTAACACTTTAGTTTTTAGTGTGCATGTGCTTTACGGTTTTACACTTTTCATCAACCCAATAAACGCGCATAAAATGTAAGCAAGTGGATTATATCAAATGAAATTTAATAACTTAGAAGTTTTTGTTTGATCTGGTGGACTTAGAAAATGAATGTACGAATGAAATAGGCATCTACCACTTTAGTAACGCTTGTAAATAATGTCAGTGATACCAATTGGGCGTCACCAAAATAGAAATAGACAGAACACGGTGTGTGTTTGAATTGGTGGGTGTTTTACATAACGAACTATGACTACCCCATTCCAACGAGTTATATAAAACATCCACCGATTCCAACACATCACATGCATTAAAATTCATTTAAATATTCATTTAAATAAACAAATTTTAATTCCGATGTTTAAACCTAAAGGTGAAGAGTGTGTTTGTTTTGTTTGAAGCTGTACTGATCGAGGGGATCGATAAAAAATCCAAACAACCTTTTGAGGACCCGTCTAAATTACATTCGTTATCTTTTCTTTTGTGCGTGTTTGTTGAAATTCATGGCGCTGTTTCTCTTAGGCTGGTGTCCATCCACGCCTAACCATTTGGTGGCTGTTACTGTTAGTCAAAATATAAGTACAAATTTGGGCAGATTTTCAAAACAGCTGAAGAACATTTTTAAAAGAAGTTGGAAGCATGTCAAGATGTCCGACGATTTACCGAAATAAAGTTGACCAATTTAGATATAACGGGATTCGCAGACGAGGCGGCCATGGGACTGGGTTAATATTGTGGTTGGAAATGATTGTTTTTTTAAATATTATCTCATTTTTGGTTGATAATTTTTTTTGTGAACCGACTTTATTTTGATTTAGACGTTTTAATTTTCACACTACGCGACAAACGATCGGTAATTGTACAACGAAATTTGGAAACTTTTCGAAGCGTAACTAATTACTCGACGGGAAAGAAACTAGTAAAAAGTGCTGTGAAGAAAGTTCCGCCTTGTATATCTCCAGTTGAATACAGAAACATTTATGTCATAGCGGCGATTTCCTTAAATACAAGGGTTTAAAGTTTAATGGATATATAATAAATATGAACACAGGTTAGCTTAAAATACATTATCGTTTGGTTATCTGGGGTATCCCATTCACTACCTATATTTTAACGACAGGATATGGGTAATGTGTATACATGTATCCTTAACATTTATTAAAAAATAACGTACAGTAACAGATGTTTCAGCTTTCAAACAACTGTCAACTACAGAAGAGCCGACACGGAATGGTAAAAATCAACGAGTGGATAGTGTTACCCGTGGGAGCTTTTCTCAGTCAATAATCTATAGTTTTCAACAAATATTCAATGAAAGAAACACCGAGTCGGACTCGGTGCTTTATTCATTGAAACGTTGATGTCGATCTTATGTCCAAGGTTCACTGTTAACGCATGCGTGGAAATATTACACACGCGTGGAGTTTTACCTTTTCACGACGACCGCACTGTACATTGTATATTACATGGATTATTGTGATTTTGATGTTTGCCTATCCCAAACTGCACTTCTCCCTCTACGTGTGTATTATTAATTAGAGAAATTGGAGGTGGTAACAAAAGCATGGTTATTGTCATGATAGTAAGGCAAACCTCCTGTGGCGCCAAAATAATGTGGGGGAGAGGAATGATGCATTGGTGCTCGACCTAACTTGTGGAGTAGGAGAAATCATACCCCATATGTTCTATGCATCACTGAAGTGTTGTGTCCGTAGATGCATACGCTATTGCCGTACACGACTAATCTTTCATATCCTTGGAAGGTAAAATAAACGCTCACGGAGATCCATGTTGCACCCTTTTCAGCAGGTACTAGCCCATAGTGTATTGTGCGGTGGGTTGGTCTTTTCTCCAACGCCACGGTCAGTGAAAACATCTTTGTAGTTTAATATCAGACATTCTAACAGAGACATGTGAAACTTGATAACAACAAATAATGCTTGTTGGTAGGTGTAAATTTCAATGTATTCTCTCAGATACGAGAAAATGAGTCTCAAAGCGTGTATTGCGTTAGCATACAGGCTACTGTGTCATTAGTGTGGGAAGTGGCTAATTTTACGACTATTGGGGTTACTCTGCTGTGAATCAAAATGTTTCGGGATTCAGGGGGATTCGACGCCGCCCTACCACAATGTCACTAGAGTGTTGAGACAGCAGCATGTCAGTATATTATGGAAGCAAAGTGGACTGGTGAGATCATTACAAATTTCGAGTGTGTAACAGTGGAAGTTGCTTTGTTGAGTGTCCTGCGTGGAGAAGGGAGCTCAACTAGCCGATGAGGCTTATTATTGGATTGTTCTCAGTTGGAGGTCTTGGTCCAAATTCGAAAAGCACATGGGCCATATATATATGTGTGTGGTGTGTGCACACGGTTTCATTGATGGTCGAATTATAGGAATTATATATATATATATATATATATATATATATATATATATATATATATATATATATATATATAATGAATTTTACCATGTAATGCAGATGAAATCAGTGAGAATCAATCTCTTTTCCAAATTTCTTGCTTACGGTACAGAATACAGAATTCGGCACTTCTGTTATGCATTTTTTAGGATGAAAGACTCTGACGCCGATGGGGATCGAACCATTGCCTTGATGAGAGTTGACTTCTGCGGCACCAATCGCCTAGCTCTGACGCCGATGGGGATCGAACCACTGCCTTGATGAGAGTTGACTTCTGCGGCACCAATCGCCTAGCGAAACTGGACCAGCGCCATAGACCACTCGACTACCGACAAGCCCCCAAAAAGGCATGCTAGCAGATCGAGCTTCCATGGAACTGGGACAGTCCACACGAAATTACTCGGTATCCCCCAGAATTAGTTTTTTACAATGAATTTTATCATGTAATGCAGATGAAATCAGTGAGAATCAATCTCTTTTCCAAATTTCTTGCTTACGGTACAGAATACAGAATTCGGCACTTCTGTTATGCATTTTTTAGGATGAAAGACTCTGACGCCAATGGGGATCGAACCACTGCCTTGATGAGAGTTAACTTCTCCGGCACCAATCGCCTAGCGAAACTGGACCAGCGCCATAGACCACTCGACTACCGACAAGCCCCAAAAAAGGCAGAAGTCAACTCTCATCAAGGCAGTGGTTCGATCCCCATCGGCGTCAGAGTCTTTCATCCTAAAAAATGCATAACAGAAGTGCCGAATTCTGTATTCTGTACCGTAAGCAAGAAATTTGGAAAAGAGATTGATTCTCACTGATTTCATCTGCATTACATGGTAAAATTCATTGTAAAAAACTAATTCTGGGGGATACCGAGTAATTTCATGTGGACTGTCCCAGTTCCATGGAAGTTCGATCTGCTAGCTTGCCTTTTTGGGGCTTGTCGGTAGTCGATGGTCTATGGCGCTGGTCCAGTTTCGCTAGGCGATTGGTGCCGCAGAAGTCAACTCTCATCAAGGCAGTGGTTCGATCCCCATCGGCGTCAGAGTCTTTCATCCTATATATATATATATATATATGTGTGTGTGTGTGTGTGTGTGTAGGTACATTTTTCAACAAAAAAGGAACGTTGGCAGTCCTTCAATACATAGTGCAGATAACACCAAAATGGATAGTAGGACCCGTGGAGGTTCAATCATGCGGACCGAAAGGGTTGTGCAGGTGAATTTTCACCGAACCCCCATACGCATGCAAGACCAACATGAACATCTTGCAAACATTAAACGGAATGGGAGGACCCGTTGTGGTTCAATCGCTCGGCCCGATAGGGCTGTGCATGCCCCTTATAAATGCAAGACCGACATAAACATCTTTTTGTCAATAAGTCAATAAGGAGTGTGAAAGACGGTACGCATACATTTATGAGTAAAATAAACGATGGAAGCCCTATGAGTAGGTAATACAGTAAACAATCATTTGGACAGGAGGATCAATGATAGCACAATTGTGCAGCCTGAATGGGCTGTAGAGTTGACCTTTCACAGAATCTCAGCATTTTGCTGCCTGTGAGTCGTGAATTGGGCAGCAGGCAAAACATTTTGCCAAAAAAAAATAAGCGGTAGCTACCCATGAGTGGATAACAGTTCTTTCCAAACTGGACAAGAGAGTCCGTGGTGATCCAATCAATCACTCGACTGGGCCGGAGAGTCCGTAGTAGTTCAACAGTATAACCCGATAGGATTACACACAAGGGAAACTTACACTTTTCGTTGGCTGTAACTTGTAAGTAGTATATAAAGAGGTGTGATGTAGAGAATCTTTCTTTCCCGAGACCCTTAAGCCCAGAGGCGCCTCGAAAGTGACCGACCGGGTGTAGAGTAAAGCCGATTTGTCCAACAGTGATTGGTAAAGTCCGAACTGACTAACATTCCAATGATATCACCAAGGCATTCGGGCTACCTATATTCTATTAATGTACAGGGATTAGGAACGAATACATACAAGATAGATAGGCCTTTAAATTCTTCCCAACTAACGCTGTGCCCAAATAAGGTAATTGCGCCTAAACTATGCGGAGTTTGAAACTTTTTCCAAAGTTTTGCAGTATTTCGGTAACATATGGTTTAGCTCGATTTCCCCGATGCTCGCAATATAGCTTAGAGCTTGCCTTCGAATCATTTAATGCAATACAACATATATTTTTTTAGAAAACCACAGAGTCCCCACAGACGTTGGCAGTACATAATATAGCAACCACCAAACAGGATAGTTTGGTGTTTGTTTCGCGTAAAACGGGATAACAGTGCGTACCAATCTGGGTGGGAGACTCCACGGTGATCCAGTCAAACATCAGACTGTACCGAAGGACCCGTGATAGTTCGACAGTATAACCCGACACGGCTGTATGGTAGAACTATCATCGCACCTCCCCATTAAGACAAGACAGACTAACATATTCCATTGTTTGTAAGTGGTATATAAAACAGTGTGTCGACAATTTGGTGTTCACTCTGTTATCTATCCACATACGCCCACCATCAATAAATGGTGGGTGTATGTGGATAGATAACATAGTGAACACCAAATTGGGCAGGAGAATCCGTAGTAAATCAATCCTACAGACGACTGGGTGTAGTGTAATTGAATTAAAACTGAACCTCCCTTCGAAAATCGATTGACTAGCACATTTCGATGTTTTTTTAGTGCAGAATGACAATCTTAATTGGTAAATTTAAACAAATAAAAAAAAAACTAAATTTCACCTTATGTACCATTGTTGGGTGATTTATAAGAAAAATAAGCAATTACAAGTTCAAGCAAATGATGGCATTATTAACGTAACTTTTAAACATCATTCATGTTACAAATGACGCCTGAATTATTTGATCATGTTTGCATTCTCGGAATACAAACTTGTACATTTACTTTAATAAAATAACGTATTTTAATCGTATAGTAACGTACCGTAAAGTAAATGAAAGAAAGGAATATTTAGAGCACTCAAACATCTGCTGTTTACATTTCATACTAACTGGATAATTCTAATTAAATAACATTGGTAATTTCATACACAGCGAACCATTTAACACAACGACAGAATAAATTATATCTGTTAATTGCAGCTTGTGTATCAAGCTAACACCCGAATATCGAATCTTATAAAAAAAACTTTATTCTGAAACCCACCGAATATCCATGTATGTTGGCCTATATGTCCTTATTTATTTATTTATTGGAGTTTAACGAAACTTTCGACTGGCAGGGTCACCTCGTGTAGGGCAGTCTTACGGATGGAAGAAGCCGAGTACCCGGAGAGAACCGCGAGCACCGGCGAGCAACCTTCAGAATCCCCAACGTACTAACTCCACACAAGCAGGATTAGCATGGGTTGAAGACAGGTGCACCATCGACGTACAGCAATACCTTAGTACCTTAGTACACAGCGCCACCATACCACACGTGGGCGCTCGGGATTACGTGCCTTGCGCAAGGACACAACTCAGTTACACTTTTCTGGGATCGAGCCGTGGACCTTTCGGTTTGAAGTGCAATGCCATAGCCACTGGGCCACTGCGCACCCATAAGCCCTTAGTATATCAAACGTAGGCATGTACTGTAAAAACAAGAAGTCCTGTCATGAAATGCGCAATAATAGCACATTGATCTGCGCGTTAATCTGCGCTTTGTGGCCATAGTATGGCTATCAAATTATGTACATATGGCCGGGTAACTCGGATGTCCATAATCAGGTCCATTGGCATAAACATTGCCTGGGTTTGCTATGAGTAACCAGGAGAACCTGCCGAGCTTTGGATGCCATTCGATATAGCAATTGCGCGCAATTCCTACGTGCAATTAAGCCTAGATAAGCGCACAGTTCGTGACAGGACTTCTAGTTTTAACAGTAATCTGTTATATTTGGTCTGATAGAACTCTCTGGAAAGGTTGGTCACTCAAATACAGAAAGAAAAATCAAATTCCGGATAATTGAATACCATTGTTAACTGAATTTCTTTTTACAAGCGGCGAAGCTCTTTTTACTGAACCTCGCCTTTCTTGACGTTTTTCGTCATTCAGCTGCACAGTTTAATGGGGATGGTGATGACAAAGACCATCTTTGTACATGTGTATTCCATACTCCAAATATGATATCGATAACGTAAACTACTCACGTTATTCAATTTGTATTGGTATTTAAGTTCACTGTAAACTACTAAGGCTATATAACATCCGCCACACAAGCATGAAGTCAAGTATAGCCAATCTTCAATAGATGTCGGTCCATTTTAACCCTTTACCTAACATAAAAAAACAGACAAGACTTGCAAACAGAATTCTTGAACAACATTTTTTTTTTCATTTTTGTCTCAAAAACATAGGTTATGACCCCTCATTGGAACGAGCTCGAGCTCGTTCCAATGAGGGATCATAACCTATGTTTTTGAGACAAAAAAAAGAAAAAATAATGAAAATTAATTGGCCATGTTTGTGAATTGCGCTGGTCGGTTTTGACCGTTACGTTGGGTAAAGGGTTAAAGATCTTTCACATCAGGCTTTGGCTACTGGGTCCCATTTACCATTAAAACAACATATTTACAAGCACAGTTCCGTTTCTTGAGATGGAAAGTAATTGTGTTCAAATATCATTCATTTATTGGTTATGCTTCAATTCGTTGACAGTGAGGTGTGTTTGTGCAAATGTTTATTTAATCTGAAATTTCACGCTAAGGTCTTTAATTTGTGTGTTTGAGCACTTGCTAGCCAAGTTGGTGTAGTTACAGTTCGTTCAAGGTGGGTTGTAACAAAAACACCTGTCACTGTGGAGGTGACATGAAGTGTGGAGGATTAAAACCCACGGTGGATCCACTCGACTTAATTACTGACCACTGCGACTACAAGTGTTGGGGATTAACGAGAATTAACTAGCAGTGCAATCGCAAGTACTGTAACGAGTGACTCCACCGCAATGGCCAGTGATTGAGATTACAGAATACAGAAAATATCAATACATTTGTCCCTCGAGACCAGTACTCGCGACAATTTCAGGGTGAAACGAAAAGGTAAAAACTATTCGTTTTTAGTGTTTATCTGACTGCAAACAAAACATAATTCTATCGCGGAGAACGGAGATATTTTGTCTTTTGTGGTGAATAGACTAACTCATCTCACAATATTATCCGTTCAAACTTCGCAACTGGGTCAAATGAAACAAAAATTATACTCGCCCCATAAAAAAGAGAAATTCCTGAAATATTGGTTGTTTTTTTAATGCAAGAGAAATATGTTCTTCTTTAAAGTTTGATGGTCGAATAATAGTTGGCACGTTGTGACGAAGCAAAACTCCGATAACTCGACTATGGGATCCCGCTCAAAGATGACCATGTCACTTGATCACGTGATGAGAATGGCGGGAGGTTAAACTTTTTCTTTCACCCATCAGCTGAAGACAAATTGTGAAAATACCACTTGAATTTTGTGAGATCGTGAACGTAGATTTTCTGAATGTTTTACTAATTGTTCCGTAAATTGTGCTTTGAAAGATGAAACTTGTACGATGAGCTGAAGTTTAATTTGGAGATAGATAAATCAGGGATGTGATGGCTTGCAATGCGAATTGGTTCCTATTTCGGTGATTGTGCAATGGTTTTTCTTGTTTTTCTTGTTCCAGATTCAGTGCAGATCTTAGGTGGATCTTAGGTGGAATATCGAATCGCTTGATTTGGAAACTGTATGTATGTTTATGTTTTCTTGCTCTTGTGAGACCAATATTTAAGTTCAAGTGATTGACAGAATTGGTAGTTTGTGTGTTTTCGTCAACCATTGTCAACCATTATTATAACTTGACACAGTTTCTGTTGTTGTTCAAGTGCGACATAACATTTGGGTAACCAGTGGCAACCAGCGAGCAATCGATATTTTTCACTCAATACATCATCGTGAATGTGTGTCAACCTGTGAGTAAACGAGACAAACAGTGGTGGACTGTAACCAACTGTGTCAATAACTGTATCAGATTTGACCCTTCAGCTCTTTGTCTATTATCAACGTGTCTGCTGATTGTTCTATCACGCTCCAAAAAACTCGAATCATAACTGTAAATCGACGTCTTTCAAGTGTTTATGTTGGGTGACGATATAAGTTCTTTTCTAGCTTAATTCATTGTAATTATTTCCCATAAATGAGCAATCTGCAGTCGATGGAAAGCGCCAGCACTGAAAATCTTGGAGATAAAAGGCGACGGGAGTCCAGTGAGAGTGCTGTATCAGTGGATACACTTACGAAAAAGCCGAGAGAGGGCTCTCTTTCTCATTCTGAATCGTTCATATCTGAATTTGACGCCTCCTCCTCATCGTCCAGTGACCTTCTCATTGATAAGAGTGATATCATGGAAACCTCCGGGGTTAAGACTGCCTCCACTCCCGAACCCATACCGGTGAAAGCCCAACAGCTAATTGAGGCTCTCCAACACCCATCTGTCATGGCTACTTTTCAGAATATGTTTCAAAGCATGATAAACACTAGTTTGTCTCAGTACGTTGGGCATCTCGAGGAAAAAGTTGGTGAACTTGAAAAGTTGCTCGCAACCAAAGACCGCGAAATAGAAAATTTTAAGAATGAGCTGGACGATCTGCGCCAATATGGTATGAGGAACTCTCTCCGCATAGCAGGTGTTGTTGAAACACCAGGTGAAAAAACTGATGATGTGATCCTTGATCTCGCAAATAAGATGAATGTCCCCTTACACCTGGATGACATTGAACGTAGTCATCGCTCCGGTCCTCCATCGAGCCAAAGTAGTCGAACCATTTTGGTCAAGTTTCGGACGTACCGAATTCGTGACAATTTCTTCAGGGCACGTCGGAATCTTAGAACTGCTACACAAACAAGAAGTGTCTACATAAATGAACATCTTACGAAGGAACGTTCTCTATTAGCTCGTAGAGCTCGTAGCCTAGTTAAGGACAAAAAGGTTATAGGGACGTGGACCCATGATGGTGTAATCTTTGTAAGATTACCGGACGACACAATCCATAGAATCACTAACATGACAGAAATGGCTCAATTAGAAAAAAAATTTAAAATTGTTGTCACAATCCGTAGTTCTCAACAGTAAATAGCACCCTAAACTCAACCCTTGTTCATTACTCGATCGACATTCTTCTGATTTAGGAAGCCCTGCAAATACTGGGTCATTAATTAATTCTTGAGCAATAACAAAAAAAAAATTAATAACATAACATAATTATCTCTACTCCACTACCATGTCAAGACCAGTCGCTTCCCACTGTAATGAGTCGTGAGGCTCGTTGTTTTGGGAAGCGTCTGCTCTTGGCTTGGACCCAAGGGCGATATATATATATATATATATATATATATATATATATATATATATATATATATATATATATATATATATATATATATATATATATATTTCCACGGAGAGTGGGAAACAGTACACGGGGACTCTTTCTTGATCTTAGTTTGCTCTGAGGCAAAAACGATGAAAACGATAATGTTACCTTAATGGTGCATGTTGTGAATGTCAATTGTACCTGCGACCATTTGTCCAGCGTAGCTATTGGCGACGGCCGATGTGGTTCTCCTGGGCAGCCATCCCAATTTTATTGATGCCTTACTCTTTGTCTCAGGGGTGTGGATCGTGTTCCCTCTTTGGAACAAGCTTGCTGGGGGTCGTAGGCTGCGTCTGTGAGCTATGTTCACGAACTGTGGTCTGGGTGCAGTGAAGCAGAGGATTGTATAATTTGTTAAGGTGCAGCTTGTTACCCCCCTTCTCAATGTTAACTATACACTAATCCGTTTGGTTAGTACAGCGAGGGGGGTCAACTCAGATGGGTAGCCTGTGACCCCTCATTGGAATGGGCTCGTCCAGTTCGCTCCCGCGAGGGGACCACAAGCTGTATCTATAAATTAGATCAATCAGCTGTGTCTTGTGGGTGATGCAAAGACGTTTTTACATCCCCCCCCCCCCCCAGACACGACTGTCCGGCGGTGGTGATAACCCTTTTAATCTGCTTACACCCATATTTACGCCTATGAGATGTTTTCAATTCCTGATCCACAACTGAATGCAAGATCTTAGTCTGATGCAGAGTCGATCCTCTATTGGCTGTATCTTTCTATTGTCTTATTTTAACCCTCTACCCGACGTGAATGTCCATCGATACTTGGGAAATGAACTCTTGCGTAATAAGAAAACTTCGAATTACGCCACGGGAACATTGCACGTGACCTCTCATTGGAGCGAGCTCCCTAAGCCCGCACTGATGAGGGGTCATGAGCTATGTTCTTGGGACGGGAGTACGAAGACATGTTGGGGATTGAATTAGCACTCTGCCGCTACATTTATAAACAGGTTAACACCCTCATTTGGGTGATTTGTCCCCTTATTACTACTAATTTCAAGCATTTTATTAATACCGAAATGGGTACGTTCAACCCCGACGAGTACAGCTCTCTTCAAGTAATCATAATTGTTTGCTACAGGGTCTTGGGGAGCTTCATTTGGCACTCTCCTTCGTCTTGTGGCAAACCTGAATAATTGCATAAACAAATCATTCAAACACCTCTGAAAATGCAATGTCAGTGTCAAGTAAGGTAATTTTCAGGTAATGTTAAGTGATTCCTTCGATCCTTCCCTAAATCAGTAACGCTGACGCACATGAACCAGTGAGCTCTCCAAATCTATTTTTAGACTCTGGTAATGACTAATCCAATGTGCAGTATATTAATTAAAAGTACGAGAGCCCTAGTCATTGGTTTAGAACTATGATGCCTTTATAACTCTCCTTGGCTATTTCGCACTTTCGGGTTTTTTTTTTTTTTTTTTTTTTTTTTTTTTTTTCTCTCAGAGGTCAATCCAAGGAGGGATTATAATAGAGGTGAATCATATTTCTTTTATTCTTCGCATTGGACATCGAATTTTGCAAATCTTATCTGACCCACCATGCACTATTTTTTACCTGCCGTCTGTAGTTAGATTAGGTTTATGGTTTGGGTATGATTTTTGCCTGCATGACATAATCATTTTAAATCACTCTCAATGACTCCTGCTCCCGTACTTTTTCGTTCACAACTACATTAATACCCATCTCATAAAAGCAAATCGCACGATTCAGCTGCTGGGTACAATAATCCATATCCTACAAAATCAGCAATGAAGCTGATGTTTTCTGTTGTGTTTGTATATAGCTTGCTTATATGTTGGACTTCTTTCGTCAATAATTTTATAATCTCTTTTCATTCCTTTCCTCCAGAAATTTACTCCTGTCCTTACAAACGTTGTACATTAGCTGTGACTGAGGCGTTCCCGGTTTCTGGTTTCCCGTCTGTTCGTGAGTTAATGTGTGACATGCCACCCACTCACAATTTACCAACATTAATTACCTTATCTCTTAATATCGTATCTATAAATTAGATCAACCAGCTGTGTCTTGTGGGTGATGTAAAGACGTTTTTACATGCCCCCCCCCCCCACGACTGTCCGGCGGTGGTGATAACCCTTTTAATCTGCTTACACCCATATTTACGCCTATGAGATGTTTTCAATTCCTGATCCACAACTGAATGCAAGATCTTAGTCTGATGCAGAGTCGATCCTCTATTGGCTGTATCTTTCTATTGTCTTATTTTAACCCTCTACCCGACGTGAATGTCCATCGATACTTGGGAAATGAACTCTTGCGTAATAAGAAAACTTCGAATTACGCCACGGGAACATTGCACGTGACCTCTCATTGGAGCGAGCTCCCTAAGCCCGCACTGATGAGGGGTCATGAGCTATGTTCTTGGGACGGGAGTACGAAGACATGTTGGGGATTGAATTAGCACTCTGCCGCTACATTTATAAACAGGTTAACACCCTCATTTGGGTGATTTGTCCCCTTATTACTACTAATTTCAAGCATTTTATTAATACCGAAATGGGTACGTTCAACCCCGACGAGTACAGCTCTCTTCAAGTAATCATAATTGTTTGCTACAGGGTCTTGGGGAGCTTCATTTGGCACTCTCCTTCGTCTTGTGGCAAACCTGAATAATTGCATAAACAAATCATTCAAACACCTCTGAAAATGCAATGTCAGTGTCAAGTAAGGTAATTTTCAGGTAATGTTAAGTGATTCCTTCGATCCTTCCCTAAATCAGTAACGCTGACGCACATGAACCAGTGAGCTCTCCAAATCTATTTTTAGACTCTGGTAATGACTAATCCAATGTGCAGTATATTAATTAAAAGTACGAGAGCCCTAGTCATTGGTTTAGAACTATGATGCCTTTATAACTCTCCTTGGCTATTTCGCACTTTCGGGTTTTTTTTTTTTTTTTTTTTTGTTTTTTTTTTTTTTTTTTTTTCTCTCAGAGGTCAATCCAAGGAGGGATTATAATAGAGGTGAATCATATTTCTTTTATTCTTCGCATTGGACATCGAATTTTGCAAATCTTATCTGACCCACCATGGACTACTTTTTACCTGCCGTCTGTAGTTAGATTAGGTTTATGGTTTGGGTATGATTTTTGCCTGCATGACATAATCATTTTAAATCACTCTCAATGACTCCTGCTCCCGTACTTTTTCGTTCACAACTACATTAATACCCATCTCATAAAAGCAAATCGCACGATTCAGCTGCTGGGTACAATAATCCATATCCTACAAAATCAGCAATGAAGCTGATGTTTTCTGTTGTGTTTGTATATAGCTTGCTTATATGTTGGACTTCTTTCGTCAATAATTTTATAATCTCTTTTCATTCCTTTCCTCCTGAAATTTACTCCTGTCCTTACAAACGTTGTACATTAGCTGTGACTGAGGCGTTCCCGGTTTCTGGTTTCCCGTCTGTTCGTGAGTTAATGTGTGACATGCCACCCACTCACAATTTACCAACATTAATTACCTTATCTCTTAATATCGTATCTATAAATTAGATCAACCAGCTGTGTCTTGTGGGTGATGTAAAGACGTTTTTACATGCCCCCCCCCCCCCCCCCCCCCCCCACGACTGTCCGGCGATGGTGATAACCCTTTTAATCTGCTTACACCCATATTTACGTCTATGTGATGTTTTCAAGTGCTGCCTCTTGTGGGTGATATAACCTGTTTTAGAGGCATTCGTGCCCTCCATCCCTTTTACAACGCGCGCCTTCCGCGAGTGTTAACTCATCTGTTTATTACATATTACGTTTGGTGCAGATATTATAGATTTCTCCCTAAGCTTGTGTGTGTGAAGGTGAGGGGGTCGGTGAAAATAGTATGTTTAAAACTTGTTCCACAAATTGTCACATGCAGCGTCATGTGCATGTAGTTGATATACTGAGATTTCTTCCGTGAGTTGTACTCCAAGAGCCAAGAATCTGTACTTTCTGATCCACAATTGAGTGCAAAATCTTAGCCTGATGCAAAGTCAGTCCCCTATTGGCTGTATCGTTCTAATGCGCTTTTTTTTCTCAAATTCAATAAAACTTGTACTTCCTGATCCACAACTGAATGCAAGATCTTAGTCTGATGCAGAGTCAATCCTCTATTGGCTGTATCTTTCTATTGTTTTATTTTAACCCTTTACCCGACGTGAGTGTCCATCGAAACTTGGGAAATGAACTCTTGCGTAATAAGGAAACTTCGAATTATGCCACAGGAACATTGCGCGTGACCTCTCATTGGACCGAGCTCCCTAAGCCCGCACCGATGAGGGGTCATGAGCTATGTTCTTGGAACGGGAGTACGAAGACATGTTGGGGATTGAATTAGCACTCTGCCGCTACATTTACAAACAGGTCAACACCCTCATTTGGGTGATTTGTCCCCTTATTACTACTAATTTCTAGCATTTTATCAATACCGAAATGGGTACGTTCAACCCCGACGAGGACAGCTCTCTTCAAGTAATCATAATTGTTTGTTACAGGGTCTTGGGGAGTTTCAATTGGCACTCTCCTTCATCTTGCGACAAACCTGAATAATTGCATAAACAAATCATTCAAACACCTCTGAAAATGCAATGTCAGTGTCAAGTAATGTAATTTTCAGGTAATGTAAGTGATTCCTTCGATCCTCCCCTAAATCAGTAACGTTGACGCACATGAACCAGTGAGCTCTCCAAATCCATTTTTAGACTCTGGTAATGACCAATTCAATGTGCAGTATATTAATTAAAAGTACGTGAGCCCGAGTCATTGGTTTAGAACTATGATGCCTTTATAACTCTCCTTGGCTATTTCGCACTTTCGGGTTTTTTTTTTTTTTTTTTTTTTTTCAGAGGTCAATCCAAGGAGGGATTATAGTAGAGGTGAATCATATTTCTTTTATTCTTCGCATTGGACATCGAATTTTGTAAATCTATTCTGACCCACCATGCACTAATTTTTTACCTGCCGTCTTTAGTTAGATTAGGGTTATGGTTTGGGTATGATTTTTGCCTGCATGGCATAATCATTTTAAATCATTCTCAATGACTCCTGCTCCCATACTCTTTCGTTCACAACTACATTAATACCCATCTCATAAAAGCAAATCGCACGATTCAGCTGCTGGGTACAATAATCCATATCCTACAAAATCAGCAATGAAGCTGATGTTTTCTGTTGTGTTTGTATATAGCTTGCTTATATGTTGGACTTTTTTTGTCAATAATTTTACAATCTCTTTTCATTCCTTTCCTCCTGAAATTTACTCATGTCCTTACAAACGTTGTACATTAGCTGTGACTGAGGCGTTCCCGGTTTCTGGATTCCTGACTGTTCGTGTGTTTATGTGTGACATGCCACCCACTCACAATTTACCAACATTAATTACCTTATCTCTTAAAACGAATAATGTGTAATATCGATACATATAGAATGCGAGTGGGTCTCTTCATTGTTCGTGCGCACAGGGGTGTACACAAAAAGCGCTTATTTGACCAGCCGTGCGTTCTGCTTGTGAACTTATTACTAAAATATCAATGCAAAGGTGTTACATTAATGTTGGCTATGATGCATTTCCTGTCTGTCCCATTGGATGTCCAGGCATTCCCTAAAACACAATCCTACCATACACTTAGACGTATCGTGGAAACATTATTACCTGTAAGCAGTAAAACGAATTCCATGAACCCGCCATATTCCCATAGTTTGATCCCGACCAACAAAATAAAGTCACTAGTTCATCCACGTGCCCGAGGTTGTGTGTCGATATCACTAGTTCTCTTCATATGCATATGTGTATCGATTCTTCTCATCCGTTCCGGTAATATTGAACTTAATCCCGGCCCTTCTAGTTCTCAATGTGCAAGCTCATCAAGCGCCAACCCATCACTGACCACATTCAAAATTTGCCAATTGAACATTCAAAGCTTAAAACCTAAAATTGACATACTGCAATGTGAAATGCCTGTGTCCGATATATGGGCATTTACCGAAACTTGGTTAAAACCAACGGACGATAGCTCTGATCTCGAAATATGCGGGTTCCAAACAGTCCTGAGAAAAGACCGCCCTACAAGGGGAGGAGGGATCGCAATATACATCAAGTCAGGAATCTCCTTCAATATACGACCAGACCTAGAAGTCTTTCCACTTGAAAGTATGTGGATTGAAGTCTATACTGCCAAACGATCTTTTCTGCTTGGTGTTTTTTATAGACCACCAAACAGCACTAACGATGCCTGGGATATGATTACTACATCCATTGAGAAAGCTAAAGACACTGGGATATCGGATATAATTGTTACAGGGGACTTTAACGACAACTCAGTTCCACCCGTTAATGGAAAATTCAGCGATATTGCTGATTATTTTAATCTTAGACAATTGGTGTCTGAGCCTACATTCTTCACAGAGACTTCGGAAACCTTATTAGATCTAACAGCCGTCAGCGACACTGTTGAAGTGATATCTTGCGAAGTAACAGACTCTTTTATTCCCAATTTAATACGGTATCACTGCCCTGTCTTTATTGAAATAAACTTCAAGAAAAATAGTGTTAAAAGCTTTAAACGTAGAATATGGAAATATGCCGAGGGCAATTTTGACGGGCTCAACAATGCATTAGCAAACTACCAGTGGAACACTATTTTCCATCATACGAACCTGGACACAATGGTGGAAGACTTTTGTTCCGCAGTCCTTGAGTTGGCCTCCGTATATATCCCAAATAAAATGATTACTGTCAGGCGAAAAGAACCCAAATGGATGCATAATGAAATTAGGTTACTTATTCGGCAAAGGAAACGTCTCTACCGTTTAGCCAAATCAAATAGCAGACCTGAGACCTGGGAAAAATATCGCTTAAAGCGTAATGAAGTTGTCTCTGTAATTAGAAAATCAAAGGCAAACCACTACGATAAAATACAGAAGACATTAAACAATAAGTCTACTCCCTCAGCATTATGGTGGAAAACGCTTAAACTGCTTCGGAGTAATAAAGTGACTGAAATTCCAAACTTACTCCACCAGAATAAAATTATTTCAAGTAATGTAGATAAAGCAGAGGCATTTAACGAGTATTTCTGCAATATTGCGACAATTGACGACAGGAATGCATTTCTTCCTCCTGAGCCATTCGATGAACGCCCATCAATAAAGAACATACTGTTAAGTGAGAACGATGTTCGCAAATCGCTAAAATCTCTAAAGATTTCAAAGGCATCTGGCCCCGATCTTCTAAATCCACGTCTTTTGAAAGGGTGTATTGCCTCTCTATCAAGACCCCTTACAATTCTGTTTAATATCCTACTGCGCAATTCCCACTTCCCGACGCACTGGAAGAAGGCAAACGTAACCCCAGTTTTAAAAAAGGATCCCCCCAACTTGGTTTCCAATTATCGCCCAATATCATTACTTAGCTGTTTAGGGAAAGTTCTCGAAAGGTGTGTGTTCGAACAACTGTGGAACTTTATTGAGGAGAATAACATTCTTAGTCCTTTTCAGTCCGGTTTTACTCCGCGCGATTCAACTGTTCTTCAGCTTACGGATATATATGATGCGTTTAGTGGAGCACTTGATGAGGGAAAGGATGTAAGAGTGGTATTCTGCGATGTAAGCAAGGCTTTCGATAAGGTTTGGCACAAGGGATTGATCTATAAATTAGATAAAATGGGAGTTTCAGGCGAACTTCTTGAATTCTTAAAATCTTATCTTACTGATCGTCAGCAAAGGGTAGTAATAAACTCGGAAACCTCATCTTGGAAACCAGTTTCTTCAGGTGTTCCCCAGGGATCAATCCTAGGTCCCCTGTTATTTCTAATATATATAAATGATATAACACTCGATTTGACAAGCTGCATAAGACTATTTGCGGATGATACAACTCTATATTTAATTATTGAGAACCCTGACAGAGCCTCACGACTCTTAAATAATGACCTGCTGAAAATCGAACAATGGGCTAGTACATGGCTTGTTGAATTCAACCCTCACAAAACAGAAACAATGATTATATCACGCAAAATAGAACCAGCAGGACACCCAACTTTAAATATGGTCAATACTGCCATCAAAGAAGTCACAGAGCACAAACACCTCGGTGTTATTCTTAACTCGCGGTGTACATGGGATCACCACATCAACCACATTTGTAAAAAGGCCTGGCCACGATTAGATCTAATTAGGAAAAATAAATTCATACTGGATCGCAAAACCTTGGAAAAAATTTGCTTTGCATTTATTCGACCTCTGCTCGAATATGCAGACACAGTTTGGGACAACTGTACCGATCAGGATGCAATGAAACTTGAAGGCATCCAAATTGCTGCGGCGCGTATTACGACTGGCGCTACTACTAGCGCCAGCAAACATTCATTATATGTGGAAACTGGTTGGGAAACACTAAAAATAAGACGGGAGAAGCACAAATTGATACAGTATTTCAAAATGTTTCACAACTTGGTCCCCCCTTACATCTCGAATAGAATCACTCCCCCCATTTCGGCTGGCCAATCTCGTGACATGCGCAATGCAAGCAATCGCCGACTTCCTTTCTGCAGAACAAAAAATTACCAGTCATCTTTCATACCCTCAACTACGAAACTATGGAACGACCTCCCACTGAACATTAGAGACAACACCTCTTTGGTTGCGTTTAAAAACTATGTGAATAGACATGTTTGTCGACCGCCACAATATTTCTTCCAAACCACCTCCCGAAAGGCCCAAATTTACCACTGTAGATTACGATTACGATGCAGCAGTCTAAATGAACATCTCTATGATAACCATTTATCTACACACACCGCTATGTGTCTGTGGTGAGCGCGAGACTACTGAACATTTCCTACTGAGATGCCCAAATTACAACCGTATAAGAAACGAAACAATAGGATCACTTCCGTGTACTCTCGACAATAACATCTTACTATTTGGCTGGGAATTTTATAGTAATGAGGACAATGGAGCAATCTTTGAAGCTGTTGAAAAATTCATTGTCCTTTCTGCGAGATTTAACCGAACCACCCAGTCTTAAGGAGATTATTTCTGACAAGAAATTTACTTATTAAAACATCTTGCAATATTATCTCGAGTCCTTGGTCGCACCTTGAATGTTTTAAGCGCACCACACATTCCATGAAAAACTAGTTGGAACTATAGACTCATGTAATTCGGAAATCTTAGCTTCAGGTTTCTGATGGCGCCTTCAATATTAAAGCACAACCCCCATCTCACGAATAAATAAGCTGGTCTTAAAGACGCATGCGTCTGGTATACCTTTTTTTTTTTTTCTTTTTTTTTGTTTCAGGTAGGCCCCTATGATCGTGAGTACATGAATGCATGGGTATATGAACGCACTGCTACCGGGGTCCTGGAAGCGGGAAGGACCACATGTCACACCCTAAAGGACATTCCTCCTATCTCCATAATTCTTATCATTAAAGTACGGCTACATTTCATTAACCTTAACGGTTACGGATGTCCACTTTGTGAGGTATGAGCGTGTCGTCCGTTCTCTACAGATTATCTGACGAGGCCCTTATGTGACTATACAGCCAAGTATGTGACATCGTCACACATCCGGCATTCATAGACTTCGACGTGCTGCTCAGAACGGAAGCGTGGCCTTTCATCATTTCTCACTCACTGCCTCGTTTTCTTTTTGGATATCGGTATTTTACCTACGCGCACTAATCTTCCTTTATGCTTCTCGGGGTCTAATTAAGAACTAATTTTTTCTTCACCATGAGCCAAATGTCCCAAACCCTCGGCCATTGCCTCCACTACCCACGTCCCTCCTGGAAGGTGGGAATTGGAGGTGATGACCGCGCTGCAGGGCGGTTCTTCATTCATTTGGTATGCACAAATCACGGAGCCATGAGTTTGAGGTGGTATTATTGAGCATATCTCCGTCATTGGCAAGGAAACATCGAATAATCTCCCTTTAACCGATGCATTATAAACAACACACAATGAAGACGAAGAGAATCTAATGCACTCCATGCACTTACCGTCACGCGACGCCCCGGGGCACTTAATCCTAATCTTAACGAATTTTGAAATTCAAATGTGACACCCTCAGCCTATGTTGCCAACCAAGTAACCCACCACAACCCATTCTCCGTTGTCATTTCAGGCCATGTCTTCCGTTCTGTGGAGTGTGGCGCTTTACAAATTGTAGCCTATCATTACTTAAATGATTACTATTTCTGGTTTTCTCTTTTATTTCTCTTCTTCTTCTTTCTATAATTTCAGAATTTCAGAAATGTGTTTCCAACCTATACCAAACCGTATTATTACTTAGTAAATTATTTACTGGTTTGGATTTAACATATTTTATAGCTGTTTCTCGAATATATTATAGGTAATTAATTAATGGTGTGGAAACGACCTTGTACAAGCCAACGGCTTACTGTCGAATCCACAAACATCTTCATGTTGTATACTGTACTCACTGAGGTTGGAAATAAATATTGTTTAAACTAAAGATGACCATGTGCGACCGGCCTAGACGCACTACACAATTCTCCGTTTTATCACTGGCAACTTTTACTGCATATTATCCCAGTGTGTGAATGCATATGGAACAAAACCAACGGCCACAACGCTGAAAATGTATACTGTTGTGGGGTTGTTTGGTGAGGAAGTACAATTTTCGAAAATTCTATATTTGTGTGTTCGAAGACGACGTGATCCGTCCCATGCAGCTAAAGTCAGGTGAAGTTCCTTTCATCAAAACTGCCCCCCCCCCCACCCTTTTCCCCTTCATTGATTTATCCATCATTCTAGCGGTGTAACTGTATTAAATGAATGTCCACGTCCCATAGCTGTCCACATCCTATGAACGAACGAACGAACGAACGAACGAACGAACGAACGAACGAACGAAACCAAACAATTCAGGACCCGAGTCTTTTCTATGTCGGCTTAAGGCCAAGTTATGTTGTGAAAAATTCATTTTTTTGGCCATCAAAATGTCATTTTTTGGGATTTATGCTTCAAATTTGCAAGTTCATTAATAAGTATCCAGTGACTTACTGTTTTAACTTTTGGCTGCACAATTCTGGAAGTGATAACTTTATTACGTCAGATTGCTTTTAATAAAGTTATCACTTCATGGACTCCAAAACAAAATTACAACTATTGGTTATTTGCGACCCCCTTCTAAAAATGGTTACAAAAGTTACAAAAGTTATTAAAGTTGGAAACGGGCTCATGAGTTGCAGCTAGTATTCAAATACAACTGGGGGGGGGGGGCTTACCCAAGAATCCTGGACTGTTGGGGCAAGCACGTGGCCCCCAAAGTTTCGAGTCCCTTTCCCCACCCCGCCCCGCCTCTGATTCTGTTGTATTCAGAAAATTCTTACATGTACTCACTTGACAGGAGAAAAGAATATAAAACATACAAAAGTATGCAAAGGTGAATTTTTGATGCCCTGCATAATGTTTTCTTGTTAGTTTTTTTCCCAAATTTGACTCCAACCATAAACGTTTTAAGCAATGCACAGCCAAGTTGGTGAGGTTTTGCTTTCGTAGCCAAGTTGGTGAAGTTTTGCTTCCGTAATATTCCAGGATGGGGAGGGGTATCAGGGGAAAACGTGGCCTGAAAGACCTATTTTAATTTTGGGGGTTTCAAGACACGTGTGGGTGCACAAAACCGAAAAATTAAATAACGAAATTTCGGGGCATGTTTGAGCTAGGGTTATGATGTGTGATGGTCTGGCTTATCGATCGGCATGTCATTATTGAAAAATAAAAACAATGTGGAGGACGGAAAGGTTTCACGCACCGGAGGCGCGCAGGGACGGTTTGGGGAACAAGCCCCTTTCGACCCTCAGTGACTGTATGTGATTCGTTTGTCGAGGCGTGTTGAATGAGGGAAGGGTTCAGGTACTCGGCAGGTGTCTCCGGTTGGCGTGGAGGGTGGATGGCTTCGTTGATTGGTGTAGGTTGATGCAGGTTGAACCATCGGGTGATGAGCAATGTGGGAGGTTGGGTCCTCTCACAAAGGTACTACCTCTCCCCGAGGGTGCAGCAGTCTTAAATTTTCGGGCAAGTATAGTCTGCCACTTAGGAGATGATTTCGAATGATGGCCACTAAAAAAAATATTATTTTCTGTTGATTTTATTTACATATGGTTAACATTATGATTGCTGAATTAATAAAAAGTAATTGAAAATGTTGATTTGTCTTATTTCTTCTCAAGCTTGTCATGTGCCGAGGTGTTAAAACAGATGTTGGTTTGAAGAACAACTTCTGTGCTTTGTCGCGCCACTCAAATGTTATTTCACACCTTGCGCAAGTGGTAGTTTAATCTGCTACATTTAATTAATCACTTCAATCCCGACTACTTTAATGTAGTAGTAGTAGAATATGTTATTTAAGTGTCACCTTTCAATACACATACATAATATACTTAGAGTATTTACAAAATATTTATATGAAATCCAGCCTATGAAGGCTTATGAGACAACATTTTCATCAGAGGTAGGTCATTTTTACACCCAAAAAAACAAAAAACAAAAAAACCCCGAAAAACCAAAACACATGCACGCACACCAACACACACACACACACACTTGCGCACGCTTGCCTAGTGGTTTAGGCGCTGAACTCCTGATTGCCAGGCAGTGTTGCCGAGGGTTCGAATCCCGGCGGGAGATCAGAAACCAAGGTACCATCCCAAAAGTTACACAGTCGGTTTGTCACACAGTCTAAATGACTATATAAACACCAACCTTGCACACCTAATATTGGTGTTAATAGTCTGTTCCATACTGATTTCATTCAGTGACTACTTTTATCATCAGGGGAATTAAAAAAAACGACAATTTAAATAGGTTTTCGTGTTTATTTTTAATAAATATGGAACATTGCAGATTAATAAACTAAGAAGATAATAATGAAATGAAACAATTTAACAATACAACAAATTAACCTTACAATAATATTACATAAAAATCAGATAAATAAATATAGAAAACATACAATGAAAAGTTTTGAATAATTGACAAAAAATAAAATGAATAAATATAGAAAACATACAATGAAAAGTTTTGAATAATTGACAAAAAATAAAATGAATAATTAATGAATGATCAAATGATAATTTTTTTTTCCATGTTCAGGTTAACCCTTTACCTAATGCAGCGGCCAGAGGCGTCCCGAAAAAATACCCTTTACTAGCCTAGAATAATATTTTAGTGTGCCTCAATAAAACCATACAAATATGGATATCATTAGAATCGGCTCAACGAGCCGATTCTAGTGATATCCATATTTGTATGGTTTTATTGAAAAGGGGATCATAATTTGGGGTTAAAACTTAACATTTTAAAATAATTTTTAATAAACAACTTTTTTTAAAAACTTCTATTACAAAGTTTCCCACTTTTGAAAAAGTACATATTTGTGATGGGGAGACACCCCCCCCCCCACACACACACCCTCTCGGCGCTCGCACCAGATGATTTTCGACATCTGGGGGTCTGTGCCCCCCCCCCCACCCCAACTCTAAAATGCTTCCTACGCCACTGTAAATACACAAAATAATAAATAATTATATACATTTTTGTTTAACATACTATCCAAGTTTCAACAAACGGCCGACACAATCAAGATAGTCCATAACACTTTTCTCATTACTTAATAACTGTTCTTTTAGTCTTATTAATCTATTGTCCATTTCTTTATAAACACGTTTCCTTTGAGGAGGGGCTGCACCCATCTCTAATTGTACAATTTTGGCTCTCTCAGCTACTTCTATTCTTCTTATTGTTTCAATAAACCTAAAGATATTTGGATGATTATGGGGTATAGACTTATTTATTCGGTGGTGAAAACCTTCTAAATTATTGTTTGTCCTTGGCCCAGTGGTTGTAAAGTGATTCCACATTGGAAAAAATAAAGTGCGCTCCTCATACTTGGGTAGCTTGGTATAATACCTTCCTGACCTGACTGGCTCAGTTGTCCAATTTCCTCATTGTAGATCATTGATAGGGGAGCTATTTCTTCTATTGCTCTTTTTCTCATATTACTCACAAATTTAGTTATTGTTGTATTTCCTGGTGGGTGGTGTTTCTGATAAAATCATCAACAGTTGTGCAACGACCTCTGCATGATTTTACAACACATGTCCAATGCTGACAAAACTTCCTTGTTACGTGCTTGTTGTAGATGTAACCTTCACATAAAACTTGTTGTGTGCCACGCTGAGATAAAACGTATTCTACTTTCTGAAGACCTGCCATGATTACTGTGGAGAATTGAAAATTTACTTCTTAAATAGGGAATATCAATTGTGTTTATTCTACAGGGAAGCCACTTCAAAAGAAAATGTTTATACTGGAAACAACAAATCAAATAAAACTTCAAATAATTATTATTAATAATAAAAAAACATAACATTTGTTTCATTAAATCATATCAAATCAAAGCACAAAGCCATTTAGGTGATAGTGTTTGTACAGAGTAAACAATGTATGAGATTAGAATACTTTAAAAAAAATAAAACTGACTAATGATTACAGTAAAGTAAACAATTGATAGCTTTTAAAAAAATAACACAGAACAGGTTGTTAACACCCTTTTATTAATTTCAAAACTGTGAGACTAATGATACGTATTGCGTATGTGTACTTCCGTGTGTTAATTTTCTTTCACTTTTTCTTACTCCCCCCCTCCCCCCCCCCCCAATCACGTATGTCTGTCTCTCTCTATCGCTTTCCCACTGGAGTGTACTCTCTCTTAGAATGGCACATTTGCAGATATTTTAATTCGGTATCTCCCTTACATTCACCCGCGTATTTTTTCATACACACAGGCTTAGATATTTCAATTGATAATACAAATAACAATAATGTAGAGGAACGTTAAAAAGTCTGCAAATGCAAAGAGTATAAAAGTATGTACAAACCCCTACAGAATTGGATGAAGGATATTTGTTTCGGTGTGCAAATACATCCCGTACCCCCCCCCCCCCCACCCCCCTGTGAAATAATCATTAGTTTCAGTCACGAGTGAGATACTTTTTTTGGTATCCATTCAAAAACACTATATTTTCTTTTTACTATATCCTTGTTATAAGAATCTTTAATTGCGTAGCCCGACAAGAGTAAGACGGGAAAGGAGATGGGCTGGTCGAGATGACTCAATGTCGTAAACTGGTATCACGTCGATCATTAGCCGTGCGACGTGGCCGCTTTCGTGACGCAGGAGGCTTTTTCGCCCCAACTTCCGACCCAAGAAAGCACGGTGCATCACGTGTTGGCCTGCAGCTGTGAACAAAATGTGAAATTGGGAACTTCGCGAATATTAGTTGTTTTTCTCAAGTCTGGTTTATTTATTTCCTCGATCAAATCGATCGTGCAAACACAACAGTTTAGTTTCGACAGTAACGAGAGCTTGTACATAACCAAATGGAACTGAGTGTTCTATTCCCAATTTACAATTTCAAACCACAGCAATAGTCGCCGTCAGCCTCCTCCAAATTCCAATTCCAGTTTAAAATAAATTATCTACTACCAGTAAGAAACGAAGTTGTCTTGCCAGTTGACGTCACAAGACAGTATTTATTAATCAGTAGAGAAACTGACATGCAAAAGAAAGTGAGCTAATCCTTAACGCTCGTCACCACGGTGGGTCACATTGTTTTGAAAACTGGCTTCCACTGATCAAACTCTGTGGTCCACTGGAACTCCACGGTGGAGAACACACCGCGGCGGCGTTTTTGTTACAATCCACGTTGAACGTACTGTAGGTATCTTCTTGACATCAGTACACATCCAAAGCTTTTAAGTTACTTTCTGTTGCACAGTGTGTAGAAAAGTGTTAAATTATTTTTTTCGAAACTAGCGTGTCTGGAGATCTTCTTGCTCACAAAAATACCAGGATCAAGTTTCCAAAGAAACTAGCTAAACTGTTGTCATAAATTATCAAGTGTCGCCCGTCATTTTGAAAAACAGCTGTCATTTTGAACAATGACTGTCATTTTGGGAAATGGTCGACAAAGATAGATGCGAATTCTTTTCAGGAAAGGTACAAATCTTTACGAAACAATTTGTGGCTTGGATTTTCCTTATAAATGATAATAATAACTAATAATAACTCTTTGGCCAGCCGCTGATTTGTCGCGGTCCTCATAAGAGAAGGCCATCATTCCCCCTGCACCCCACCCCCTCTTCCCCTCCTCTCCTCCCAGCATTCAGATATAAACTGCTTAATAGTGCCCCTCACTTCCTCTTTTTCAATTTCTTCAATAAGCATTCCTACCCTCTCCCTCGTGTCCCCCTTCAGCCATCTATCCTTTGTTTCTTCACCCCACTTCTGCATTATTCTTCCAGTAAATTTTATTCTATGAGGTATATACTGTGGGCATTCCAAGAGAAAATGTTCCAGGGTCTCCACTACTCCAGAGTGGCACATTTGGCATCCCTTTTCCCCATCTCTCCCAATTTTTCCCCGAAGCTCCAGTGATCTTGATCTCAGTTTGAACAGCAGTGACCCTCCAAAGGTGCCATCTAGGTACTTCTCAAAAGCTGGCTTTTCTTTATATTGTAACCCCTGCAGTGATCTTTTCACGCTAACCCCTGCTCGCCAGTTTCGATTGCAATCTTCCATGACTCTCTCTTTGACAAACCTTTTGCCTTCTTTCATTCCTACTTCTATGTTTGTGACCTCTATAGAGTAATTGTCCATTAGTTCCCTCACATGTTTTGACCACCCCGTTTCTATATTAGAATTCCAAATGGTATCGAGCATCAATTTGCACCACCGGTTGTCAGGCAGGTTTCTCAAGTAGTTAAAGTAACACAGTTTTCCCAAATCTACCCTGTCCTTGATTTTCATCCACCCAAGCCCCCCCCCCCCCCTTACTGCTTCCAAAGCTGCAGCATTACTCGACCCTGTTATCCATCTGCCGGCATCATTTTGAGTATTTTCCAACTTCTTAGTAACGGTTTGGTTTAATGGAATCACGTCCGTGCCATACGTTATACTTGGTAAACCCACCCTCTCCCACAGTGTTTTCCCCACAAAAACCTTGTTGAAACTATTTTTCCCTAAAAGTTTTAGTTGGTTCAGAATTCTTTTCCCCTTCAGAATCAGTTTGGCTGAGTAATTTCTGTACACCCCTCTTCCCGTTATATTTATGCTTACCCCTAGATACTCATACTCTCCCGTTTCTCCTACAGTGATTTGTTTGCTTTCCCCTTCGGGGATTGAGAACTCCCCCACTCTCCATCTCTTCGTCATATCTACCTTGCGTCCAACGTGTATTACCTTGCTTTTATTTTCATTTAGTTCGAGCCGCCAAGTGTTCCCATATCTACCAACAATTTCCAGCAGTTTCTCTAGCCCCTGTTCAGTTCTAGACATTAACACCATATCGTCCGCAAAGAATAAGCCTGGTATCTTTATGCCTCCAACATTTACCCCCTCCGCACTCTGAATTAGTTCGTCCCCTAAATCTTTAACATACAATGCAAACAAAATCGGTGAAAAGATACACCCCTGCTTGAGGCCTATATCCATAGGGACTCGTTTTGTAGTGATACTCCCTAGACTGAGTTGGCTTTGCACATCTGTATACAGTGCTTTCATGATTCCCACAAAGTCACCCCCCAGTCCGATGCCCTCGAGCTTTCGCCACATACCTTCCCTCCACACTCGGTCGTACGCTTTTTTCACATCTAGAAATGCCAGAAACATCTTTTTCTTTTCAGCCTTTGTTGATTCTATCAGTTGGGTGAGTGTAAATAGGTGATCAGTGACTCTTCGTCCTTTCCTGAAACCATTTTGAATTTCTCCTAAAAAACCTCTCTCTTCTATAACTTCCTCTAGTCTACCGTATATGACCTTACAGAATACTTTTCCGATGTTACTACTAACTGATATCCCCCTATAGTTATCTAGAACTTCCTTATCCCCCTTTTTGTGTATGAACGACACCTTACTTTCCCTCCACTCTCTGGGGACCTCTTGCTTTCGCAGAGCCAGGTTGAAAAGGTTTGTCAGGACTTCAATAAGTGCCTCCCCTCCATTTTTGAGGACTTCGTTCGGAATTTCATCAGTCCCTCCCGCTTTACCATTTTTTAATTTCGAGACCACGTTCCGCACTTCTTCTGCCGTTATTTCGCTACATACACGATTGGATAGGTTCTCCTCCACCAGTGTATTTCATTTTGGTGGGGACCCACTGCCCCATCGCCTATCGTTTATCTTTTCCCAGTGCTTGACTAACTCTGAAGCGATACGGCCTTTATCTTCTGTACTTTCCCCATCCACTTTGATACTCTGCACACTACTTTTCCCCCGTTTATTTACCCAGTTCCTAAATACGTTTGAGCTCGAACCCCCCGTTTTCTTTATTGTTCTGGCAAGACTGCAATTGCGCTCCTTCCTATTATTATCCTTTATCTCATTCACCTTTTTCCGTGCCAGTTCATATTCTCCTTTCATTAGTCTCGTGTCATTGTTATCCACCCCTTTAAGCTTCCTACTTCTTCTGTAAGCAGCGCATTTTACCTTCCTTTCTTTTATAGCCTTTTTCAGTCCCTCGTTAACCCTGTATCCAAGCTCTCTCGTTGGGACCCTCACCCTTCCTATACACTCCTTCCCTGCCTCTGTTAGGCTATTTACTATGCCATCTGAAATACTCTGGACATTTGCATCCCTAGGTATACATTCAAGATTTGGTTTTAGTTTTTCCCGAAACTGCTTCCAGTCGGCTCCTTGTTTTAGTCCCCAAACTTCCTTGAAGGTATTTCTGTCTCTATTCGTCTTTTTGCCCATAATCTTAACTGTTATCAGGTTGTGATCACTACCCAAGTCATTTTTTCCCTCGTCATCTATTTCTACATCTATAACCTCCCTCCATACGCTAATGTCAGTGAGTATATAATCAATTATTGTTTTCTTATCGTTCCTCTCCCAGGTCCATTTACCCTTACATTTCGTATCCCTGTTCAGGATCTTTAAACCAAGCTCTTTTGATAGGTCCAACATCTTCCTCCCATTCGTGTTAATTTTCCTATCACCTCCCTGTATGCCCTCCTCCTTATCCCCGATGTGCCCATTGAAGTCCCCCATTAGGACAATACTGAACCCTCTGCTCCCAAGCTCTGTGATATTCGATCTAAGAGTTGTATATATTGAATCATTCCACTCGGGCTTACTTCCCTCCACTGCTAAGTATACAACACCAACGGCAACACTCCTGCTTCCTAACTTGATTTTTGCCCAGACTATTTCGTTGGATACTGGAATCTGAGTCCTTGCTTCTGTGAGATCTGTAATCAATGAGGGCTGTAATTCCTGTTTAGCGTAGATGCCAACACCCCCACCCCGTTTCTGACCCTCAGTTCGCCCAGCTCCTATCCACACGCAACCCTTCATCTGATCAACCCGCTCATCCCGTCGTATCCACGTCTCACTTAGACCCATTATATCGAAGTCTCCTTCGTCCATCATTGTTGATATTTCGCTTACTTTCTTGTGCAGACCCTGGATGTTGCAGTTCCCAAACTTAATGAATCTTTGTTTTTTTGTCATCACTGGCACATTATTATAACCCTGGTATGTCCCTGTATTGTGCATGTTTGTTGTTCTTCCTATGTTCCCAGCATTTGTGCCACTCTGGGTTACCGGCTGTGGTCCCCTACCCCCCTTTTCTCCAAAAAAGGCCCAGCCACCTGTAAGATTTTTTGGCCCAACAGGTCTGTACCCATCCTACTTAAATGCAATCCGTCTCGCCCATACAACTCTCCTTGTCCCCAGAATGAATCCCAGTGGTCAATGAAATGTACTCCCAAGTCTTTGCAGTGCTCTCCCAGCTCCTCGTTTAGTGCCATAATCCGCGAGTTCCTCTCATTCCCACCACCCATAACGGGGAGCACCCCTGAAACGATGATCCGAGCATTCCTGCTAAGTAGCTTACTAATTAGGTCCTTGTATGTGTCCACCAAACGAACTGATGTCCTCTCCCTGATGTTATTGGACCCCACATGTAATACCACTACCGGATCAGGCCCCGACCCAGCTACAATACCGTCCACTCTATCCCTCAGGTCCTCCACTTTAGCCCCCGGAAAGCACAGAACTGTTCTATTTTTACTGTCCGGACCACAGACAACCTTGTCGATCCCCCGAACTATGCTACTTCCCGCAACCACCAACTTACTTTTGGACCTCGCCCTATTTATCTCCTCTAGTCTCCTATTGTTTACAGCGTCCTCTTCCTCTCCAACAGCCCCACTCGGAATCAATATCGGTATCGGTATCTTTGACCTAGGATTACTCCTATCCTTGTCCCTCCGTCTCTTTCCAGGCCCTGAGCTACCTGGACTACTCCCCTGGTCTTCCCCCGGATCCCTCCTCCTTTTTCCTGGCCTAGACCCCAAGCTACTATCTGTTGCAACTACCTCCATCTCCTCCTCTGTCTCTTCCGAATCGAGCACATCAAATCTGTTTCTGGTGCTGCACTCCCCACTGCCTTTGGACTTTACACCCCTATCTACCTGCTTCTCTGGCCCCCCTTTCCTACCACTTTTGGTAGTCCACGCCAAACGCTTTACAGCATTGCTCCGGCCTGGGCCCCCTCATCTGTCCTACGTACTTTTCTAGCAGCCCCCACCTCATCACCTACCTCATTCACATCAAAGGTTCTACCCCCATGTTTCCTCTTGGAACCACCGACAACCTTCCATCCTTCTCGGAAAGCCACTTTCACAGGCGTAACTCCAGACAGCCCCGCCCTACCAAGTTTTCCCTTCAGCTCAGCAATCTCCCCCTCAAACTTAACAATTGTCTCAAGTAGGCGGAGGATTTCCTGACAGTTTGCACATACCTCTCCATATCCCATCGAGCGACAGTCCCCATACATCATAGAACACTGTTTACAAACTTCAAGCCCAATATCGCCATCGGTGGCCCCACCAACCCGGCTCTGACCGACACCCCCAGTGACCTCTGTCTGCACACCAATACTTACTCCGTTGGCACCGTTGACCTGGACCGCGATATTACACGTATTTACCTCCATACTTACCTCCGTCTGAACAGACTTGCTCGCCATCATCAAGACAAAATTACGCGATCGGACAGGGAAAATTGTAAACACGCGACAAAAGTCAACACGACGAACCGTTCGACAACTTAGCGCTCACAGTTTTATTTAAGGCCTCCTAACTTTGTCCCAGTTACTATACTAAACTAACTCCCCACAAAGTTGAATAAAATAACCTGAAAATGAAATATATATGATTAGTAAACAATAAAAATACTTAATTTCGATTCGTAACCAAGGAGACTTCTTCTGTATCATAAATGGTGGACGTCATTTCACTCCCCTTTCTAGATCTCCGGTCTCAATGGAAGAATTCTTCCTAATCTACCTAGTCCTTCCTGTCTGAATGTTGGAATTCCATACATAGTTCAATGTCACCTTACACCGCCTACTGATTGAAAGCGTTTACCATGTAATTCAAGTAACATAGTTTTCCCATATCTTTTCTATCTTTAACAGGTATCCAACCAACTTCTTTCTGATTGTTTCCAATGTGGCTGCGTTACTCGACCCGGTTGTCTACCGCCCCACATCATTTTGCAGAATATCCAAGTTCCCCACTCCAGCTTCGTTAAAAGGGATCGCAACAGATATACTTGGTAACCTCATGCTCGCCCAAGTAGGTTTTTGTTCAACGAACAACTTGTTAAAGTTGTTCCTTCCCAGAAATTTTAACTGAATGGATATTCATCTCCCTTTTGTGTAAAGTTTGTTGGTGTGTTCATGTAAATGCCTCTGCATGTGATGCATAAGCTCACCAAGCTTCATATTCTCCTGTTTCCCATAATGATATATTCTTGCTTTCCACCGCACCAATAGAAAACTAACCCATACTCGTCCACCCTGCGTTCCGCGACTATTTACTCTTGATTTCGTTCAATTCAAGTCGCCATTTATCCCCGCACTTCCATACAATGGTTAACAGTCTTTACAGTCTTTACAAGTCGCTCCCCACTCTCGGCTAATAAAACCATATGTTATGCAAAGAATAACCCTTGGTGTTTTGTCTCTCTACCTTTACCCCCCCCCCCCCCACCCCCCGCCATGTGCTGGCCATCGATGCTGCTAATTCCTTTATGTACAATGCAAACGGACACACCCATGCTTAAGATTTATCTCCATTGGGACTCTTTTTGTTCTGATATTTCCCAGATTGAGTACAGTCTGCACATCTCTGTACAGTTCCTCATGAATCCGACAAAACTTCCTCCAAATCCGAGGCCTTCAAGTTCCGCCACATTCCTTCCCTCAGAACTCTGCCGTATGGCTTTTTTCACATCTAGGGTGACCATAAACAAGTTTGTCTTACTGACTATTGTTGATTCTATCAGCTGCGAAAGAGTAAATAAGTAGTCAGTAGTCAGTTTTCCTTCCGCTCATAGGAGATCTCTTGCTCTCTGATAGCCATGTTAAAAAATGATGTAAGAAGCACATACAGTGAATCCCCTCCTCTTTTTAAAAAACTAATTTGGAATTTCAAGTTCCGCCACATTCCGTCCCTCAGAACTCTGCCGTATGGCTTTTTTCACATCTAGGGTGACCATAAACAAGTTTGTCTTACTGACTATTGTTGATTCTATCAGCTGCGAAAGAGTAAATAAGTAGTCAGTAGTCAGTTTTCCTTCCGCTCATAGGAGATCTCTTGCTCTCTGATAGCCATGTTAAAAATTGATGTAAGAAGCACATACAGTGAATCCCCTCCTCTTTTTAAAAAACTAATTTGGAATTTCGTGAGTACCTGCTGCTTTGCCACTCCTGATGACTGCATTTCGAATTGATTCGGGTAACCCTTTACCCAACGCAGACGATATTAAAATTTATTATTTTAAATATCATTTTTTCAAATTTTAAAAATAATTTCAACAAAACCATATCATGTGATCCCTCGAGTCACATGATATGGTTTTGTAGAAATATTTTGAAAAATAATATTTTTTCAACTGCTGAATTTGCATATTACGCGGGTGGAAGCGAGCGATTCGTTGGGTAAAGGGTTAAAGGAGGATAGTGGCTCAGTGGTTACAGCATTGAACTTCAAACCTAGAGGTACACGGTTCGATCTCTGCCAAGGGTAGCGACCTTGTGTCATTGGGAACAGACACTTAATCCCGATTGCCCACGTGGGCGCACGGTGGCGCTGTGTACTAAGGCGTACTGCACGTCGATGGAACACCTGACTTCAACCAATGCTAACCCTCCTTGTGTGGAGTTAGTACGTTGGGGAGTCTGACAGTTGCTCGCCGTTACTCGGTGGTTCTCTCTGGGTACTCCGGCTTCCTACACCCGTAAAACTGTGCGACACGAGGTGACCCTGGCTTTCGAAAGTGTCATTAACCTCCAATAAATAAATAAAAAAAAATAAATTCAGTTACGTTTTCTGTGCTCTCCATCATACATTCTAGTGGAACGCATGCACCCCTGCACCTCCAATTGCTTGACCATTTCTACTACTATACTGTCCAGGTCGATAGTGTGTTCGCCATACACCTTAATACTCTGTGTGGTATTGCCCTGGTTCGCTTTATTTATTCATTTCCAGATTATATTGAAACTTGACCCCCGCGCTATATTTCTCCGATTGCCCACGGGGGGCGCACGGTGGCGCTGTGTACTAAGGTGTACTGCACGTCGATGGAACGCCTGTCTTCAACCAATGCTAACCCGCTTGTGTGGAGTTAGTACCTTGGGGAGTCTGACAGTTGCTCGCCGTTACTCGGTGGTTCTCTCTGGGTACTCCGACTTTCTCCACCCGTAAAACTGTGCGACACGAGATGACCCTGGCTTTCGAAAGTGTCATTAAACTCCAATAAATGAATAAAAAAATAAATTCAGTTACGTTTTCTGTGCTCTCCATCATACACTCTAGAGGAACGCCTGCACCCCGGCACCTCCAATTGCTTGACCATTTCTTCTACTATACTGTCCAGGTCGATAGTGTGTTCGCCATACACCTTAATACTCTGTGCGGTATTGCCCTGGTTCGTTTTATTTATTAATTTCCAGAATATATTGAAACTTGACCCCCGCCCTATATTTCTCTTAGCTTTAAAGAGATTACTATTCCTCGCCTTCCTATTTCTGTGCTTGATTATATTCACCTTTGGTCTTGTTTCCTCATACACGTTTTTGGCACCTTTAGTGGCTGTATCATTTTCCCCTTATGTTTCCACCACCTTCTAAATGCAACACATGTTTTCTTTCTCCATTTTATCGTGTGTTTGAGCTCAAAACAGTAGTTCATTTGTCGTTACTCTCGTTGTCCCTGTCCTTCCCCCAGCATCTTGTGCCTTTCTCACTACTGAATCTGCCGACTCCTGAAGGTTATCTCCGGTTGACTCATTTTGTAGCTTAATGAGCTCGTTCCAATGAGGGGTCATAAGCTATGTTTTCGAGAGAAAACGAAATATAATATAAATTGAATGGTGTGTTTGTAAGCAGCGTTGGCCAGTTTTGACCGTTATGTTGGGTAAAGGGTTAACGTTGACTTTTTTGTTCCAATCAAAATACCCTTCCCTCCATCCTCAATGTGTCCATTAAAATCTACCATTAATACAACATGGAACCCTTTTTTCCAGTTCCGCAACACTGGCTTGCCCCCTTCAACTGCCAAACAAACAACCCCAACTGTGACACTTATTTTCATCTTGATTTTTGCCCGTATTATTTTGCTTTCTACTTGATTTGTTGTGTTTACTTTTAATACGTCCGTAATTCTCTTTGTGCTTAACTCCTTCTTGATATACATACCTACACCCCCTCCCATTTACCGGCCTTCTGATCGATCCACGCCAATCCATGCACACATACCCCCTGATCTTGTCAGTATTTTATCCTGTCTAACCCTGCCTCTCAAACCAAGATTCTCATCCTCCACCAAGGTTGTAATTTCGCCTACTTTCGTACAGCTGAATATCGCCGTATCCCATTTTGAAAACGTTATAGCTCGCTGAGTTGTAGAATTCCGTTCACTCCCTCTACTCATCACTGGAAGAAGCGCCGATCCTACTATGGTCGTATTCCTACTATATAATTTAGCGATCTGGTCCCTGTATATATCCATCCGCTGAATCAATAGCTGGTATTGTTTGCAACAACATGCACCACCACCACTGGGTCTAACCCTGAATCCTTCCACTCTGTTCCCCAATATCATCCACTTTGGCCCCTGGGAAACACAGATTAATTCTGTTCAGACAATCCGCACCACAGACCACCTTTCCAAGCCCGCATACCATACTACTTCCCTCTACCACAAGTTTTCGCTAAGACCGCATGCTACTGTCCCCCCCCCCCTCCCCCACCTTCCTCAGACTGAGTTGCACCACCACATTCCCTAGATTGAGTTATACCACCACCACCTGATTGTTAACCTCTCCTTGGCCGGCCATCTCACGTGGGCCCTCAGAACAATCTACACCCACCCTCACCATATTATCCACTATTTTCCTGTCATCATTTTAAACACGACAACGAAGAAGGGATAGCAAGCCACTAACTTAAAAATATATAAAGACTCACCGATGTTTCTTGTTCGTGAAGTAACTTGGCAATTAACACTGTGTACAAAGTGTAAGACATAGGAAGCAAACACAAATTATTTAAATCTATAATAAAAAAAAAATCCAGGCAACATTTCAGAATATACAGTATTACAGATATAAATGAAGTTGCCCGAAAGTTGTCTGAAGTATACAAACTCCGTTATCATTGGGGCTCTGCGAATCGCATATTTTCGATTCGAGTCTCATCGCGAATCGAATCAAAACTATTATTCGAAATCGAATAGAACCTCGAATCGAATGCTAGCGTCTTGAAGTCCGGACTGATAAAATATTCCAACTATAACACTTCGTCGAAGTTGGATGTAGTTGGAATATCACCCAGTAAGGAATTGTGTTTAAAAAAAAACAGAAGAGACTGCGAGAATTCTGTATTGGGCACTTCACGCAGCTAGCCGTTAGCAACCACGAGCTCATCGTCGACATTGCTTGGGAACTTTAAATTTGCTTTCAGCAGTATTTGTGACTAGTGAAACTAGAATTAACATGGATGGTGACATGGGTACAGACGCTTTTTATGCTAATACAGCGGAAATTACACTCACATTATTTATGTACCATTTCTATCTCAGCTATATGTTTTGTGGGACGACTAAGATGACTGATACAAAGCGAAATTCCAGTGAAAAGATTCGACGGAAAAGGAATCGGACAATCGATTTCGAAGCGAATCGAATACCATCTTATCATTCGAAATCGAATCGAATCGAATCGAATCTCGAAGCTCCACAGAGCCCTAGCTAACATACTTCCTGAATGCACAGGGTTCTAATGTTAACTTTACTGCTGCTCGAAGGAATGGCCGCCTCTAACAAGAATGGGTCATTATTTTAGCAATAATTGGGCATCATTAGATAAATAACCTTGTATTATTTTAAATTGCAGTTATACTTCCAATAAAACCCCCAGCGCGTTTGTTGACAAAAAGCAATGTGAAGTGCTGTATGGGCGCTTGCGCTACAAATAGAAACATGCGAATACAAGCAGCACCTTGATCCTTCTTAGAAAGCTGCTTGCGACGAATATGAGAAATGCGTAAGGTGGAATAAGATTTAATTGTCGCCCAGTCTCTTTTTCGATTTTACAGCTGTGGCAGTTTATCGTTTTGGCATTGTCTACGAAACAACATGCCCATGCACAGCAGGTTGGCTAAAAGTAACGGATTTCACCTCAATAAACTAATTGTATATAGATAATTGTTTTTTCATTGTTTCAGTACACACTATTTTTGAGAATGTTGAAAGGAGAAAATAAACACCAGCTTTGAAATGAGGCATAATGTATTTTTGTCTTCTCCATGCGTTTTTGCCATAACTTTTTAGAGTCGGATGGCCACGTTTAATAGCACAGGTACACTGCTGTGGTGGCATACAGGCCACACCACGGGTATCCTCTGAACCTTGACAGTTGGAGTTTTCCCGTAATTGTAGAGTGTGCAAAATGTCGAAGTGTGCGTGTTAAGTAGGTTAAAATAATTAGGCTGAAAATTGTGATTTATTAATGGTGTTCTTCAGTGGGTGGTTGATTATTCGTGTGAAACATGTCTTGCATCGGCTTTTAATGTGTATCGCCAGGATAAGAAATAGTTTATCGCCCTTAAAGAAATATAAAACATAAAACGATTTTATTGTTACGCCTGGACTTTTTCTTAAGGAAGATTTGTGGCGTACTTTTTCCGAATAGTGTCCCCGTGAATGTTGAAGTGGAATGCCCCCCCCCTCCCCCCCCCCCCCCATTAAATATGGCGGGTAAGGCGTGCTTTGGTACATTGAATGAACGTGTTCGATTGTTTTTGATGTAAGATTAGACTTCAGGATATTGTAAATGCGGATGCTTTGTGATAATGAGTGTGCACTGTGGAAGAGAAGCAGCTTGAACAGTGTTGTAAACATAAGAAAACAAGAACAAAAATAAGAGTACTTTCCTCACCCTCTGATATTGTATGAGAGCTGGCGTAGTTTCTTTTGTGTTTACGGCTCCAGTAGAAGACGTCACAACGCGAAATATTTGAAATGACGTCGCCCGTTTCGTATTTATTTATTTATTTATTTATTTATTGGTGTTTAAGGTCACATACTTATGCACAATGGCTAATCGTGACCGTGACAGTTTTACGGGTGGAGGAAGCCGGAGTACCCGGAGAGAACCACCGAGCAACGACGAGCAGCTGTCAGCTCTCCAACATCGTAACTCTGAACTCTGCACCGCAGGCCCGTTTCGTAATTGCTTCATCAACGGAGTGACCAGCAAGCCGCTTCAGTTTTCTGGATTTTTCACACGTGCAGCAGAGGGTGTTCTGATCGAAGCGTTGCTTAAATTACAAACCGATTTACGATTTGAACTGAGATGGAATGAGTTAATCTGGTTTATTGATTACTTATCCAGTGCCGTCGTGGGGTACACGAGAGGTTTACTTACTAAATCTGTGATCGTTGAAAGTTGCCTTGAATGCGTCTCGGTTGAACATGAACTCCGAGCCGCAAACCTCAGACCATGTTAGCGTCAATTCATCACAATAACTTATAATGTGAAAAGTAAGAATTTAAGCTAACAATAATGACCTCCAACAGGAGTGAAATACCTGTGCCAAATATGAATGCCACGAGATGATATTTCTCGAGTTTATGGCGGGCTCATATAGAGGATATAAATGAGTGTTCAATTGAAATTTTATGAAACGAGTCTAGAACTTTCCGTGTCTGACGAGGCAAAACTGAAAAATTCGGACGAGTTTCATAAATATAATTTTGAAGAAACAGGAATGTCATATTCTATTTTTCATATTACCTCCAACTGAACAAGTGTGGTAGGGACTGGAACAAACTCGGAAAGGGTTAACCCTTTACCCAACGAATCGCCCGCATCCGCCCGCGTAATATGCAAATTCAGCAGTTGAAAAAATATTATTTTTCAAAAAAATTCAACAAAACCATATCATGTGACCCCTCGTTGGAACGAGCTCGACGAGCTCGTTCCAACGAGGGGTCACATGATATGGTTTTGTTGAACGTTTTTGAAAAAATTGAAAAAATGATATTTAAAATAATAAATTTTGATATCGTCTGCGTTGGGTAAAGGGTTAAAGAAATGAATTTGAACATCAAAGAACAATGCGAGATCAGTGTCAGTCGATCGGCCGACAAAACTGCAGTAAAGTCAACCATAGTAAGTGGTCATCGATATACGGAAGCCCATTGGGGCCAACATGTGTAGCGATAATATGTGAATGTGGAATGCGAATATTCGCAATGCATTGCTCGAACCCCACCCGATACACATGCTGGTCTCATTCCTTATTGCAGAAGAACTACCTGCCTCGTATTTTTTTACTTTTTGAATTCGGTGGAAAATTAGACATCGTGGCTTTGTTTTTATTGTGAAATAGTTTCATTTACACTCACATTAATTCTCTCCAGTAGTATAAAAATGCACCAATGAGTTTGTTCGATATTTGAGAGCGCAGTCTGTTGGCCAGCCAACTAGGTTGTACGACTCTATGATAGACAAGAGGTTTAAAGCTAAAAATACGTATCGATTACAAGTGCGGTTAGCGGTTCACTTATATGACAAATACATAAGTACAAAGCCACAACTTTGTTTTATAGTTATGGAATGGGTTAATTTATTTCGGATGAATAAATTCATTTTTATTTTTTAATGTAGAACGTCATCGATACGGGTGAAAATACCAGCTGCGATACCACCCAAGGGCACTGGAAGCAGGGTCGGAGGGGCAACTAGCCCCTGGTACTAGGACAAGGGTGTGTGAAGCATCCGCTTTTTTCGCCAGATGTGCACTAGTGAAAAAGACTTTACTTTCCGAGAACTGTAACTGAGAAAATCTCGAGTATTCGTTTCTAACGTATTTTATGTGTGGCAATGCTAAAGGAGGGGGTTATCAGGTATAAATACGGGGTTTCTTCGATAATCACAAACCAAAAAATCTGTACAATCAGACGAGTTACTATTGAGTATCACATAACATTTTAGGGTCTAAAGCCGAGTACCACTGTTCATGCTCCTGTCGCCCTGCCCTCGGATGTTTCTGGCAGCCATGATCCCAATAGGTTATAATAGGAATCTAATTATGTATGTTCTAAAATTGTCAAAAGAAGACCTCTTTGTAAAGTTTTGTTAAAATGGCTGCCCATAGTCAATATTTGAGCGAATTACAAACATTGGCACCCGGTCAGCTAGTATATAAAACCGTGTGGGTAAAATTAAACGAATAGTTTCTACATTCAGATTTGTGGGTAGATTCAAAACAAACTTATTAAAACGTGTTTTCTCTTTTTTCAGGTATTGTCTTTGGAGAATATTGGAAGATTAACAGGCAATTCGTTATACACACACTGTGAGATTTTGGAATGGGAAAAAGTCTGCTGCAGGCTAAAGTCTACGAAGAGATTTCACAATGTATGGAAGTTCTTAATAACCAACAGGGGAAGGCTTGCGACATTGCTCAATTGATAAAAGTGTCTGTATCGAATGTTATATGTTCTATAGCATTTGGACGCCGGTTTGATTATAACGACGAGACAATCCTAGATCTTGTGCTCCGGATGGATGAAAGTGCGAAAGCTGTGCTACATCTCAAGGCTGACTGGCTGAAGTATATACCAGGGGACCCCTTCCGTGTCCAGAGATCCCATGACAATTTAGGAATGTTTATACAGTTTTTCACATCCGAAATATGAAAACATTATGAAGGGTTCGATAAGCAAAATGTACGAGATTTAGTTGATGCATATATTAAACAAATGAACACAGAGAATGACAAGAACGCCTCATCTTTGCTCAATGGTAATGCTTAATTAATTGGTTTTATGAAATCAACCCTATATTAAAGGAATTAAGGGCTCCTTTCAAGTTCTCTGGCCACCGGTCTGATTCTGTACGGAATACGAAACTTTTGTGGACTATTTGTTTTCCCACCTTTTGTGAAGGTTGCATGCGCACTGCTGTTGCCGTATTGTAATTTCCTTTTTCTCAATGATATATATGCATTCTTTCTTGTTCCAGTTACAGATATTCCAATCAATTAATATTTATTGCGTCTTGTAAACATCAAAATATTAACATAGCTGGTGGAACTACGCGGACTAATCATAAAACTAGAGCCGTTGTGAGTCTTCATTCAAAATTTCTATATTTTATTTTAGTTTATAAACAGAACGCGATGTGTGTTTGCATCTTGCATAGGTGGGTGTTTTACATAACGAGTTGGAATGGCCATTCCAACGAGTCGAGTTAGTTAAAACACTCACCGATTCAAACACATATCGCGTTCTGTGTTTATTACATATCCCATGCATTAAAATTAATTTAAATATAGATTTTTTTTTTTCAATTGTTTTATTCAGATGAAATAATATACATATACAAATAAGTAAGTAATTACATACAGACACACAAGAAGTATACAGCAAGTATATAATTTACACGATTACATATGTATACAGAAGTCTACCTGCATGAAGCTGTTTTCCATCACATTTCTGCTCTCTAACCATGGTTATCATTTTTAGGTGTTTTGAAAACAGAAATAAACAACCTAATAACAGTGACACAATAAAAAAAATGTCGCCGTAGGAGAAGCCTTACTGTATGGGGACTACAAAAAATATATATAAAAAGGAAAGAAAAAGTCGAGGTCTGTGGTCCAGTAGCTGACACATTATCCGAAGAAGGTGGATAAAGCAGTCCTTTGAAAAGTCCCCATCTTGTTTGTATTAATCGGGATTTTTTGGGCGAATACATGTGAAGGGAGTATAATTCCAATTCACAATATCGCCGCAGAATTTCAGTCTTACTCCTCTCCCCAAGTTGATTTTTTTCAGATCAGTGCCCATTATTGAGGACGTAACTAAAGATGTTTGAATAAAAAGTACGAAACCAATTTATAATAGAAAGCCCGAAGTTGAGGAATTGTAACTTTTTTTCTATAAACTACCATTCAAGTGAATCGAAAGCTTTTTCAAAATCTAGGAGAACAAGAATTCCAGCAATATTTAGTTTCTCACACTTTTCTATCAGGTCAAACGTTAGTCTTGTGGATTCTCCGATATATCTCCCTTTCATGAACCAATGCTGAGTTTCTGATATGAATTTCGGTAGTACCGTCTTAACACGATTTGCTATAGCCGCCGAGGCAATTTTTGTATCTACATTAATTAGTGAAATGGGACGCCAGTTTTTTTAAGAATTCTTTTGGTTTGTTTTGCTTTGGGATGCAAGTAATGATGCCAGTTCGTTGCGGATTGGATAGTTCCTTTAGACTATATCCATGATTTAGGGACTTGATCAGAAAGGAGCTAATATCCTTCCAGAAGAATTTATAGAACTCCACGGTAAATCCGTCTGATCCGGGCGTTTTATTATTTTTAATTGATTTTAAGGCTCTTAAACACTCAGAGTTTGAAGGCCCTTCAAGGAGTCACTCTCCTCGTCGTCTAAAAAACTGTAAAAAGGGGTTGGATTTGTCAAAGAACGAGTCATTTTCTTTGGAACTGTTTTACAGGCTTGATTTGGAGGAGTATAAATCTTCGTAGAAAAGCTTTTGTTCATTTAAAATTTCGTATATGTTTTCAGTAATCATGCCAGAGGTCGTTACAAGTTTAGGTATAGTTTTCTCCGTGTAATGGCGTTTTTCTAGATTTGAAAAATACTTTGTTGATTTTTCTCCTTATACTTTCCATCTCGATTTTGCTCTTAGAATCATGCCTTTAATTCTTGTGTTTCTGATGGTTAGGAGTTCATTTTCAAGGGTTTCAATTTCGGTAATAACTGACAAGTCACCACTATCGTGCACGGGGTATAAGATTTCAAGTCTTTGCTCAATTTCTGCCAGCGATTATTCGCTGTACTTTTTATCTTAGAAGAATAAGAGATGTTTTTTCCTCTTATCATTAGCTTCAAAGTTTCCCAAAATAATTGGTCGTTAATGGTATATGGCTGATTATTATTATTATTATTATTATTATTATTATTATTATTGCTACCGTTGGTATCTGAAACGGAGTACTGAAGAACAGTCTCAGCAATTGTAGATTTTACTAATGTCACGTATTCCGGATCGTTCAGCAGACTGTTATTGAACTTCCAAATGCCCCTTCCTCTTGGCTGATTAATAGAAGAGAGGGTTAAGGCTACAGGGTTGTGATCCGATCTGTAACGTATGTGAAATTTGGACGATTTGTGAAATATTTGTAGGTCAGTGGACTTGAGGAAGTAGTCTAAACTCGCCATTTTATTACCAGGGCCTTTTCCACATATTGCGTTTTAAATTTTTGTTTTCTTGCCTCCAGACATCGCATAGGTCAAATTTTTCCATTAGAGAATGAATTTTCTCATTGGCCCTAACATTATTTTTGTGACGGTAATTTATCGTGTCAATATCATAATTTTGTAGTACATTCCAATCTCCTGCGACCAATATGGAGCAGTTCCCAATTCTTTCAATTTTATTAAAAAGATTGTCGAAGAATTTTGGATTGTCTTCATTGGGGGCAGACACGGCAGTAAGGGTGACTCTTTGGTCCTGAATTGTCATATCAAGAATGATGACATTGCCTCCGGGATCTTTTATTGTATTATGAATCTGAAGCATAAATGTATTTTTGAACATGACGGCCACTCCCCTACTTGAGCTTGAGTGAGAGCAGAAGATAGCTTCATAACCCCATTCTGATTTCCACGTATTCTCGATTTCTTGGGTTGAATGAGTATCGACCAGAAGAGCTATATCGAATTTATCCCTGCAATGAGAGAAGATGTCCCTACTCTTAGTTGTTTCAGAAAAAAGACCTCAGCAATTAAGGCTTCCGATCACGATATTATTCATAAAATATTTTAGAGGGTCTCATCGTGTCCTTGCAACAGTTCAGTGGATAAAGTTCTAAATACCAGTGGCGATAGAAAGCTATTAAGTGAAGAACCAGAAAATGAATAAAGAGAACTGTAGTCTAAATATTTTATAACAGTATAACTGGGAATGAAAATATCTGAATTTTATTTTTTTGGAAAACAAAAACAAGATTCCTGACGGAAACATTGGGTAGTTTTGAAATACAGTAACCGGGTTTACCTGATAAATTTTGACGTATAAATTTATCAAACAAGGGGGAGAAGGAAAAGGAAGGGGACGAAACAATAGGAAGTACAGTGATGCCAGGGGAGTTCCCTAGCTTGCAGCTCAGTCGGACGAGCTGATCGAACGCTTGATGAAAACCAAGTAGTAAATGTGTAAAAAGTGTATTAAGTCAGTACATTAACGCAACACGGCGTGTATGTGTTTGTGTGGGAGAGGCGGGGAAGGCCGGTGATTGAGTGGACAATAAGGGAGGATTTTATTTTGGGGGGTTGGGGGTAAAGGGTAAACAAAATTCTGCTTAGGATCCATTTCGGGTCAAAGCCTATCAATAACTTGTATGCCACATTCTGATGAGATCTTATATGCTCTGTAATACTATAGATTGCATAACAGTGCATGAACAACAAAAGCGATGAACGATGAAAGAAAATGCGCCTTGAAAAGTGCTAACATAGTAATGGTTTCCATTTAACCCTTTGAACCCCGGTGGTGTATTCCATGTCAGTTCAATGACAGCAGTTGGAAGAGTCCATATTCATTATTTGGGGGTAGACCAATCAATATTTTCAACGCGCGTCCTTGGGACAGCACACTGAAAACATTAAACGGGCTTCACTGTACGTTTACCTTGTAGCCATCCCACTTTAATGACATCACGACGTAGCTTGTGGCCCGGCTGGAAAAACTGCCTCTGGGGTTCAAAGGATTAAGACTCACCAAGAATAAAGAAATTTTAATTCCAATGTTTAAAACCAAAGATGAACCGTCCGTTTGTTTTGTTTGAAGCTGAACTGATAAAATGGATCGATAAAAATCAAAACAACCTTTTCGGAACCAGTGTTTGTTGAAATTCGTATCGCTTTTTCTGTTTTGCTGGTGCCCATTCACGCCTAACCATTTGGTGGCTATTACTGTTAGTAAAAATATAAGTACAAATTTTGGTAGATTTGCAAAACTGCTGGGAGAAGTTGGAAGCATTTCAAGATGTCCGAGGATTTACCGAAAGAAAGTTGACCAATTTAGATATAACGGGATCCACAAAACGAGACGGCCACGGAACTAGGTTAACTTTGTTGTTGGACATGATTGTTTTTTTTTAAAAATATTATCTCATTTTTGGTTAACTAATTTTTTGTGAACCAACTTTATTTCGCTTTGGACATTTTCATTTTCACACTACGCGACAGACGATCGTTAATTGTATAACGAAATCTGGAAACTTTTCGAAGCGTAACTAACGGGAAAGGAACTAGTATAAACGGTACTGGGAAAAAGTTCGAGCCTGAACATTACCAGTTGAATACAGAAACAGTTATGTCATAGTAGCCATCCCGTTAAATATCAGGGTTTAAAGTTTAATGGATGTGTAATAAAGAAACTTTCCTAACGGCATTGTAGTGTCATGAAAGAATCGAACAAATAAATTCTTTATTGAGAAACATCATTTCGTATATTGATTCAAATAAAATGAATGTGTGGAGTACTTTTATATTTCCGACCACCTGGGTTATTCCATAAGACAGAATCTAAAACATAGGCAATGGAAGTTTTAAGGCGTCGAATTCTTCACAAGACGGACTGGTGGATTGAGAGCTTGGGCTCATGTATCTATATCCCTTTCACTTACAACTAACATGGGTGTTCTGAAAAAAGAAACGAAAACTAAACTTCTGAATGGATTTAGGAGCTCGATAAGCAAAAAATGTGGACGTAGCATGAGTCACATGTGCAGTTGTACGAGTTGTGTCCCAAGCTGACAGGACAGGTGTCTATTTCTGTAAGTTCTGTAAGAAATTCGATGCTGTTTTGGGTTGTTTGTTTATCTATTTATTTATTTATTGGTGTTTAAGGTTACATATTTATGCACAATGGCCCACCATGACCGTGACCGTTTTACGGGTGGAGGAAGGCGGAGTACCCGGAGAGAACCACCGAGCAACGACGAGCAGCTGCCAGCTCCCCAACATCGTAACTTCGCACTGCAGCACAGGCAGGGTTAGATTGGTTGAAACCATGCGCACCATCGAATGGCAGCACGCCTCAGTACACGGCGTCATCGTGCCCCCATGTGGACAATCGGGGTTAAGTGCCTTGCCCAAGGTCACAACGCGGGAGTCCGAATCGATCGCTCCGACGGTCACCCATTCGAGGACTTACCGGGCTCGACGTGTTTGTTTACCTATTTTTCGTGGATTTTGTGCACGTTGATGTAATTCTATGTTCCTTCACTCAATAAAGTATACAGAAATTATTTCCTTCACCAGTTATAGATATTCCAATCAATGAGTATTTAACTCAGCTTTAACCCTTTACCTAACATAGCGACCAAACACGGCCAGAAAAATAACCAGAATAAACTTACCACAGTCTAAAATATCTCGGAAGTTTCTCAATAAAACCATACAACTATAGATATTATTAGAACCAGCTCATCGAGATGGTTGGTATGATATCCCTATTTGTATGTTTTATTGAAAAATTGTGACTTTTTTCTCAAAAAAAGTGAAATTTAATTTATTTTTTAAAAATACTGTTAGGTAAAGGGTTAAATCATCATGACATTGACATAATGAGCGGAACTATGTGGCGTAATCATACAACAACGGTTGTGACGAATCTTCATTTCAAATGATAATGTCATCAAAAATTCTGTCAAATCAAGTTTCGATTCAGCACCTTTTCTAGAATTATTCACAGAACATTATTCATTTAGGTATTCTTTAGATTCAATCGTCTGGAATATTTCAGTCGTTCAGAAAAGCGAACTGTAGGTCCTCTTTACCGGCCAATTAAAAGTGAGTGTATCTAAACATATGTGATGTACTATTTAAAAACTTGGCTGGTTCCAGGCCATAACAGCATCAAAGTCCTTACAAAATTAGACCGGTGCATTGAGAAATTGGTTGTGTGTCGGAACAAATACACTACATAGCAAAATGAAACTATAGGTAGTGCTGCTTTCGTAGTTATTTGAGAGACTGATTGTATCATGTGCTGTAATATAAGCATTTTGAGGAGAAGTATCATTAGTGTATTTGTAGTACAGTTAAAACTAGAAATCCTGCCACGAACTGTGCATTTATCTAGGCTTATTTGCGCGTATGAATTGCGCACAAATGCCATATCAAATGGCATCCAACGCACAGGAGGTTCTCCTGGTTACTCATAGCAAACACAGGCAATGTTTCTGCCAATGGACCTCTGGGTTACCCGGAGGTCCATTGGCTGAAACATTGCTTTTGCACAGGCCATATGTTGAGAATTCGATAGCCTTAGTATGGTCATAACGCGGAGATTAACGCGCAGATCGACGTGCTATTTGTGCGCATTTAATGACAGGAGTTCTAGTTTTAACTGTAGCAGTAGTATTAGTACTCACCAGTAGTGATTGTGTTAGTGGTGCATAATTGGGCACTCGAAACCTTACTGTATTTTGTGGGCTCAAAATTCACTTCCGGTTGGGATCGCATTGAATGTTGTCCCAGAGATGTCAATAAGGCTTAGTGGTATTTTCATCATTTCAGCAACTTCCGGTGAGGTCGGAATGCACCTCCGGTTGTGATTTTCCGAGACTGCTGTGGTCTAATTGTGCACGAATATCGAATTTTTGTAATTTTGAGTTTTAGTCCACACAAATCCTATAGGAAAAAAATCAAAACTTGTCGACGTTTCCCCGAATATGTTCAAATAGTAAACTTAATTTTAGTCTAAGCCATATAAATCTCATGGAGAAAAGTCAAATCCAGTAAATATTTACCCAAATAGGTTGAAAAATTAGAATTTCCAGAATTTTTCGTTTTTATCTGTTCACATCCTATGAGAAAACGTCGAAATAAGTGAATCGGTTAAACAAAATGAAATTCTAGCCTCGCAAGGCAATGTATCCCAACGACGTTACTGTAGTTTGTGGCCTGCAGTTTTTGTGTTAGTGGTGCATAATTGGGCACTCGAAACCTTACTGTATTTTGGAGGCTCAAAATTCACTTCCGGTTGGTCTCGCATTGAATGTTGTCCCAGAGATGTCAATGAGGCTTAGTGGTATTTTCATCATTTCAGCAGCTTCCGGTGAGGTAGGAATGCACTTCCGGTTGTGATTTTCAGAGACATCGCTGTGGTCTAATTGTGCACGAATATCGAATTTACGTAATTTTGAGTTTTTATCCACACAAATCCTATAGGAAAAAAACAAAACCAGTCGACGTTTTCCCGAATTTGTTTAAATAGTAGACTTAATTTTACTTTCCGGCCATATAAATCTCATGGAAAAAAAGTCAAATCCAGTAAATATACACCCGAATAGGTTGAAAAAAATTAGAATTTCCAGAATTTTTCCTTTTTACCTGTTCAAATCCTATGGGTAAAAGTCGAAATAAGTGAATCGGTTAAACAAAATGAAATTCTAGCCTCGCAACGCACTGTATCCCAACGACGTACTGTAGTTTGTGGCCTACAGTTTACATCGAAATGCACGGTGTCCCAGAGATGTTAATGCATTTTGTGGACTAGAATTTAGCTTTTGTCCACACAAAACGTACGCGAAAAAAGTCAGAATCGCTGGGAACAAAAACGTTGGTAATTGACCATAATTTCTGCTGTTGGCTTTACATATATATCGAGAGGTTGTTGCTTGTATATTTTTTTTAATCGATCACCTTTTAAAATGACGCGAAGCGCTCAAGCGTGAATGAATGTACACAGTAGTTAACCCTTTACCCAACGTAACGGCCAAAACTGGACAGCAATATTCACAAAAACGTCAATTAATTCTCATTATTTTTTTCATTTTCTGCCTCAAAAACATAGGTTATGACCCCTCTTTGGAACGAGCTCGTTGAGCTCATTCCAATGAGGGGTCATAGCCAATGTTTTGGAAGCAAAAAAGTGAAAATATAAAAAAAGAATGAATGGCGATTTTCTTGTAGGTAAAAGATTAATACAATATAACCCACCCAAAATAGGACAGATAACGTACATTCTCCCTATTAAAATGCTGCAAATGTGACCCAGTTGTATTTTGTTTAGCCAATCAAATAGTCCAGTTTTGAAATAGTGGATATATACTTCATTGTATGGTGGTAAAACAGAGGACGGGACATACAAAAGGCTGGTATGTGTCATAGTATCTCGAAAAATGTTTCGTGTACTCCTAGTGTAGAGTAGTAACAAGAACAGTCGGTACCATTGACATAGAACCGGTGTCGGAAAAGAAGAGCCAAGTTCCGACGATACCGGTACTAATTTTGGTTCATTTTGAGAACGATGGCTGTCGCAAATTTAATTGGTTATCACTTTACCCAACGTAACCGCCAAAACCGGCCAGCGCTATTCTCAAAAATCTCCAATTGATTTTCATTATTTTTTAAATTTTTTGTCTCAAAAACATAGGTTATGACCCCTCGTTGGAAGGAGCTCGACGAGCTCTTCCAACGAGAGGTCATAACCTATGTTTTTGAGACAAAAAATGAAAAAAAATAGTTTTTCAAGAATTTTGTTTGAAAGTGTCGTCTGCTTTTCATGTTAGGTAAAGGGTTAAACGTGTGAGAAAATTAATAAAAGAGAATGAGGAAGATTTTTCTCACCACTGTGTATATTTATACAGGTTATGAATCGATGGAAAGAGAATGAGGAACATTTTTCTCACCACTTTGTGTATTTAGATAGGTTACGAATCGAATTTATAGGTGTCTTTAGTCAGAATATCATACACTCGAATTTGTTTTTAATCGATCGCCAGGTTATTTTTTTAAGTCGGTGGGAATGGGAAGCGCCAAGCCGTGTGTGTCGCATATGGGTGTCACGAACTCCGCGGCGCACGGATTGGCAAGTTACTCGGCCTAAATTATGACCAAACTACTTTTAAAAGTAAATGTTATTTGATAAACACAGTGATTTACGAACAATAACTAGGAAACGAACAAAATGAGGTGCAAAATATGAATTCAAACACTAAGTACTGGCCAGTACATGAACGAATGTACACAAAACACTGGTAAAATCAGGTATATGAAGAGTCATTGTCGATCCTGCGTACGTTGCATTGTCGCAAAATGTCAAATAGCACAGAACCCATGTAATTAAAAATGGGAAATAATGGAACAGTGCAAACGAGGTGCAAAATATGAATTCAAACATTAAGTACTGGTCAGTACATGAACGAATGTACACAAAACACTGGTAATATCAGGTAGATGAAGAGTCCTGATCGATCCTCCGTACGTTGCGTTGTCGCAAAATGTCAAATAGCACAGAACCCTTGTAATTAAAAATGGGAAATATTAGAACAATCAGTATCACAGTGCTGAGTTAGCAATATAACGAATACAGTACATTACGTATCAGGTGGGCTTTCGTTGAACACAAAACCCGAACCACGGCACAGTTTAATAACTACACGTAATCAGTTCATCACGCCATACAGTCTACATTTGTTGTAAAGCACTCTTCCGCCTGGATTCATGGATGTAGTCTACATAACGTCGAACCTGTGATCTGCAACCCAAGACTAGCTCCTTAACTGCAAGTCCACCTTAAGGGAATTAAAAACACAGCTGCACTCCAGCCACAAACGTTATTGCCACTCCCACAACATAACGAAGAATACCCGACCTGCTCTAACATCAAACAATATAATTGACCATGACACGTAAACGCATGCTTTTCCTGTCTCAATACCCTGCACACTTTAGACACGATCTACCACGTTATTACATGATTATACTAGCCTGATACATATACCCAGGGCTTGACCGTGCAGCTCCTCTGACTAGAAAACACATAATTAACATTTCACTACCCGATACCTGCTGAACTATGAACATTTAAAACCACCGAAATAGAAAATATACCCAACACGAATAATGTAACGTGACATTATGCCCCCATTTGAGAAAATGCAATTTTCTAATCATCACAAGGTATAATATTCGCTTTACTCAAATAGTCAGCCCCACATTCTCATTACCAGAAATTGCCACAATCCTAAAAGAAAATGGTTGTAAAAACAATGCCCATCTTATTAAACAAGCATTGGCCACTTTACATTTTTGTAAATGCTGAAGAGGTGCATGGACCGTTTCTAGAATAAATTCTCTACCATACAAATATCTGTTAAATTTTTGTACTGCCCACACAATTGCCAAGCATTCTTTCTCTATGGTGGCATAAGACTTCTCACTACTTCTCAGTTTTCTACTCGCATACGCGACAGGCATTTTAATATCTTCCACCTCTTGCAATAACACAGCCCCTAAGCACAAATCTGAAGCATCTGTTCGTAAGATGAATTGCTTGGAAACCTCTGGGAGCTTGAGTATTGGTCGATTAGACAAAGCAGACGTTAACTGATAAAATGCTTGGTCTTGTGCTTCACCCCAAATAACACGGTTAGGCTGACCCTTTCTAGGGAGAATTGTCAGAGGGTTAGCAATATGTGAAAAATTCGGAATAAATCGCCGATAAAACTCGACTAGGCCGAGGAAGCTTTTTTATCTGCTTCTTTGTTTTAGGAATGGGGACCTCTTGAACAGCTCACCTTTTCAACTGCTGATCGGAGTCTCTCATCACCCAAAACATGTCCTAAACACTCTAAACTCTTAAATTCTATGTAACACTTACTCGGTTTGGCAGTGAGATTACTCTCTGTTAATCTGACTAGTACCTCTTTCAAAACTTCCAAATTATGTAGAAAAGTCATTGTACATATTTATTTATCTGATAACCATAGAGTATAACAATCGTTGTATATACTTGAAGTATATACAACGGGTGTTGTATATAATTATAATTTATGCGAACGACCTCTGACCTCTTTCAATTCCATTTTCATTCATTCATTCATGAAACATCGTTATATCACAGGGCAGGTTTTAATTGTACGCTTATTGCACTTTGTCAAAATCCTCTGATGGTGTCATTTCTTATTTATTTTGCTTCAATAAAGGCAACCTAAAATTTTGCTTCAAAACATTGTAGAAATTACTTGAATGTTAATAGTAATTAGTATGCGGCGACTGCGAACTATTTATAGTCACGGCCTCGATCAAAAGTACTCGCGGAACTGCGCTAATTAAAAGTTCGTCTGCTCTACCTGAAAAAAAACACTTCGTAAAAATTGTAAACAAACGCAAAATTATTTGTTATATTGGGACTACAGCATAAAACACGGAAGAAAACTGGAACTATGTCAAAAAAAGAATAACTCTACTGAAACACCGTTTTGTTACTGTTAATAAAATAGTTGAAATTTATTTTGTTCCAGCGCAGTTACATGATGCAAGAAGTGAAATCGCACTTTACAATCGCCCGTCATCGATTTTGTAATGTAAGGGACACAACTCTATGCGTCTTGTCCTATTTCTTTTGTCTCGTAGACTGGTTTTCTTTGGAGGCCCGTGGGAAGCATATATAAGTTGGGTAGACGCACGAGACGGGTGTCTGTTTGTTATCAGATAAAAACAATAAACATATAGTGTGTTTTTATATCTGTGTTATACAACTCGTTGAAATATGGTTTATTTTTTCTCGGCGAAGCCTCGAAAAAATAAACCATATTTCAACTCGTTGTATAACACAGATATAAAAACACACTATATGTTTATTGTCTATATGTCATCTCCAAAATTATTTACATAACACAGACCTTTCGACACTTCTCTCATTAACCTGGTGAATGTGGCACTTGCATTTTCAACCCCAAATGGCATAACCCTAAAGTAGAATAATCCTTCGGGTGTCTGGAATGCTGGTTTCTCTTTAGAATCGTCTGATAATGGAACTTGTCAGTAACCTTCGTAAGATCAAGCTTTGTAAATATTTTGTGGCCTGATAATTCAGAGAACATTTCTTCAATGTTAGGCATGGGCTCTGCGTCAAAAACGGTTATTCAGTTGACCAGTTTAAAATCAATACAATACCGATTTCCTCTATCCTTTTTCTTAACAATTACAAATGGCGATGCATATGGGCTATGAGACCTTTCTATTATCCCAAGATCTAGAATTTTTCTGAACTCATTGTTTACTTCACTTGTCATATCATAAGAGGCTTTTGAAAATAGGTTTTTCCACTGTAAGCTCTATCTTATATGTTATATCATGAGTATACCCTGACGTATCAGTTAGTACATCTTTAAATTCACATAGCAGACTCATTATAGAACACTTTTGACTATGATCTAATTCAGGACAAATTTGTGTATTGGTAACTGTTTCACAGTCAGCTGTAGGAGGTTCAATTAACTCACCAGCATTCTCATTTGATCTCTCAAACACATCTTGCAAATCTGTTACTGACACTGCTATATTCTTCAGTATGCCACTGTTTACTGCAACCTGATCCACTGCACTAGGGCATTCAACATTACTTCTACAGCAAATTTATATGAAACATTATATTGTTTCCATTAACATTAATTCGAAAGTCCAAATCACTTACCATTTCTGTCACTTCATAAGGACCCTTTCACTGCATAGGTAGTTTATTAGCTTTTGTTGGCAGTAACGCTAGGACCTTATCACCTTCCTTCAGTTTTCTACTTCTAGCATGCCTGTTGTATGCCTTTTCATGTTTCCTAGAAGCCTTAACTAAGTTTTGTCTCACTAACTCAAATGTGTGGCCCAAAAACTTGTTTCCCATTTTTGTGACTCTGAATATCTCTCAAAACGATTTATGTATGCATCAATTTCATCTCGACCTTCTTCAAAAGGTGACAACTTTGGTGCTTTTGGTAAACGTTCCATAACATTTTTGCCTGACTTGTTGACATTTTCATCTTTACTTGCATTAACCAGTGATTGCTTATATGATAGTTCCAATTCTGTGAGTTTTAACTCATGCATCTCTCTTTCACGGTCATGCTCTCCCATCCTGTCATTGTCGCGCTCTTGACTTGCAACTTTTATCCTTTCTATTTCTCTTTCTTGTTCTAAACTAGTATACTTAAGCTTTTCCATTTCCCTCTGGGCAACTCGCTCTCTCGAAGTCTTCCCTGCTGATCCGAAACGAACTGAATCAATGCACCGCCTTCCAATCCCAGGGTAATCCCATACTCCCTTAGCTCATCAAATCTTTACATCCCCAAAAGGATAATAAGAGAAAGTACAACCTTCAAAAAAACAATCAGCATTACAGACCAGAGGTTCGTTTACTTCCTACAAAATACGAATTTGTCATGTAACTCATTTTCTGTATTCCAAAAATAATCAACTTAAACGCCGACACCTCCAAAAACAGCACACCCCGAAGAGTACCCGGATCCTCCACCAAAACGTCACGAACTCCACGGCGTACCGGATTGGCAAGTTACTCGGCCTATAAATTATGACCAAACTATATTTAAAAGTAAATGTTATTTAATAAACACTGGTGATTTATGAACGATAACTCGGAAACGAACAAAACGAGGTGCAAAATATGAATTCAAACACTAAGTACTGGCCAGTACATGAACGAATGTACACAAAACACTGGTAAAATCGTGTATATGTAGAGTCATTGTCGATTCTCCGTACATTGCATTGCACAGCACAGAACCCATGTAATTAAAATGGGAACAGTCAGTATCACAGTGTTGGGTTAGCAATATAGGGAATACAGTACATTACGTTTCATGTGGGCTTTCGTTGAACACAAAACCTAAACCATGACACAGCTTAATAGCTACACGTAATCAATTCATCAGGCCATACAGTCTACATTTGTTGCGAAGCACTGCTCCCCTTGGATTTATGGTTGTACTCTTCATAACGTCGCATAATGGAACTTCCGATCTGCTACCCAAGGCTAGCTACATAACTGCAAGTCCTCCTTAATGGACATAAACGCAGCTGCACTCCAGCCACAAACGTTATTGCCAATCTCACAACATAACGAAGAATACCTGACCTGCTCTAACATCAAACAATATAACTGATCATGACATGTAAACGCATGTTTTTCCTGTCTCAATACCCTGCACACTTAAGACATGATCCCCCACGTATTACATGATTAAAATAGCCTGAATATGTACCCAGAGCTTGTCCGTGCAACTCTTTCCAGAAAACACTTAATTAACGTTTCGCACCCTAGACCTGCTGAACTATGAACATTTAAAAGCATCGAAATAGAAAATATATCCAGTACGAATATTATAACGTGACAATGGGTGAAAACACGTTGTACTTCTCATTTTGTTGAGGATATCATTCTATTGAGGGTTGACTTTATATGTAATTTCAGTTGTAGTTCAGAATCATCCGGGCCAGAGAATGTTCTTAAGGGCCTATATAAGTAATGGAATTTTGTTTGTTTTGAAATTCTCACCTCTCATATTCCTTAAATTCAGATTAAATATACACAAATTATTCATCAAAATGAAGGTTGGGATGTATAGAAAACGAAACACACATGTAATCAACTCATAGAGTCGACTGTAGGCACCACTGGTTCCTGGAAGTCTGCTACCGTATTCGCACCAGAACTCAAAATAAAATAATATTTCATCAGAACAACTTATGGCCAAATGTACTTCATATATCCAAGAACAAAGCTAGACATTCAAAACACTTTCGAATACAGCGATAGGGCTGCATTTTGGAAAAGGACAACACTGTCTGCATTTTTATTGAAGATGGTTTCCATGCTCGACAGACATGCGCAAATCACTCGTTACCACGAATTTCCATCGAAAAACAAAATTGTAATTCTAAGAAATTTCAACAGGTATCATGATACCTTGCATTGGATATGGCAACTGTGCAATCTCAATCTAATAACAGTATACTGTATGGAGGCGATCTTTTTCATTATTTGATTTTAGACGGCGTTGTTTTTCTTGCTTTTTCTGTCCGATGACGTCGACCGGAAATCGAAAGTATACTCATACGTAAACAAAAGCAAAGGCTTTGAAATTTTCCCGAATGCAGCTCTGTCTCCGTGTTTTGAAGAATTTTTATCCCCTAGCTTTGTTCTTGGATATGTAAAGCACATTTGGCAACAAGTTGTTTTCGTGAAATATTATTAAATTATCAGTTCTGGTGCGAATACGGCAACAGACTTCCAGGAACCAGTGGTGCCTACAGTCGACTCTGTGAGTTGATTACACATGTGTTTCGTGTTCTATACATCCCAACCTTCATTTTGATGTACATTTTGTGTATATTTAATTTGAATTGAAGGAATATCAGAGGTGAGAATTTTCAAAATAAACAAAATTTCAGAACTTATATAGGCCCTTAACAGTGAATTTATTTCCCGATGAATGAAACAGGTTCACACATTCAATTATGTTTCTAATTTGTAAAAGTACATTTTACTTTCTTAGCAAACTTTTTTACATTACTTCTTTGCCCGAATCATTACACACTTGATGAATATTAATGGTGCACCACACGTTGTTGATCCTACGAGTTATTTCTTCGGAATCTAATTGTATCAAAGTGAAAATGTTTATTCAGATGCGCCATGGAAACATATCAAAGAAATCGACGAGGAAACACGCAAAGTTACTGAACCAAAGCTTTATTTTATGTCTAAAATCCACATTATACACGAAGGCCTATCGATATATGAGATTTCCGAGCGCACAAAAAAAACTATTCTTAGCCAGATTACAAATGCGAGGGTAGCAACTGGACATTTAAGCAAGTGTTGACTTCCAAAATTTACTAAGACAACGTATGACTACGTGGATAGACTGGAAAAAATCGACGATTCGACTTTGCCTGACAGCAAAGCAATTTATTCGAGATTATATGACACTCACTGATTACGAGCATGCCAAAAAGTTAGGAAACTATTCGACCTGACATTCAGGAGAGTTTGTCACAATTTGTACTAGGCAACGGACGTGTGGTATTACGCGGCTCTCAGATTGGTATGGGACGCTCCATTGAAACTGACCAAAATCCAATTGGAATTTTTAATTGTCGTGGTCATGTTGCTTATATCTGAATTAACGTCCAGAGATGGAGTGCACATGATATCTCACATATACGCAAATAATCACTATATGGAATGATTCGGTCCGAGCAAATCCAGTGCGTACTTAGCTTAGTTTGATGCTTATAATTTGTACGGTTGGGCTATGAGTTATCCGTTACTGACCAAAAATTTCAAATGGGTAATGAAACGAGAGGAGTTGGACAATTCGTCGGCTGAGTGCTAGAATGTAGGGAACATAGAACATTCTAGCACTCAGGTGACGAATTGTAGAACTATCTGTGTGCTCTAGAATTAGATCTGAAATATCTCGAAAAATTATCCGACAAGCTCAGCGATTTCCTTTTGCACCGGTACACTTTGTAGTGAACAAAGCGGATGAACTCATTCCAAATTTAACCTGTGATAACCTAAAATTATGCAAAGATTGTGCTATGAGCCTAATCGAGATTACTGAGCCACTAGATTCGATAAGAGCCACGGGGTTAGGAAACACACAGGTCAAAATACGCACTTCTTGGGAATGCAGACCAATATGGAATTTAAAAAAAAAATTTAAACTCAATGTACAATTCCACCTCCAGAAAGAAAAAATCAGGAACTTGACCAACGTTTGTCTCGTCAGAGAAAAAATCAAAAGCGCTTACTGGAAAATACGCTTCAAGACCAAATTACAAACAAGGAACCATTGTCGCCGAAAATCTAGTGGCCGTACATATGAACAAGACGCATTTCAAGTTTAACAAACCCTATTATTTGTGATCGTGTATTATAGGGATTTTAGTAAAATCTCGACATATCAATTTCATGACCAATATATAAAGATAAAATACGGTTTGAAAACTAAGTTCTTTGTGGTTAACCGACGAAAGTTTTTTTCCAAGATCATATCCTCATACATGTTGACATATTTCCACATAAGCAATTATCTTTTTAATCACAAATCGGGCAATCCGTCGGGTGTGAATAAGGTAGTGGATAAATTCAAAGGAGAAGCTGGAGGAGGAGAGATCACGTAATTCGCAGGTTTAACCTTTTACCTAACGTGAAAAGCAGACGACACTTGCAAAAAAAAATTCTTGAATAACTAATTGTTTTCATTTTTTTGTCTCAAAAAACAAAGGTTATGACCCCTTATTGGAACAGTCTCGATGAGCTCTTTCCAAAGAGGGGTCATAACCTACATTTTTGAGACAAAAAATGAAAAAAATAATGACAATAAATTGTTGATTTTTGTGAATAGCGCTGGCCGGGTTTGGCCATTACGTTGGGTAAAGGGTTAAAGTCGAAACTGTTTCTTATGCACTAGGAGAAAATCCGTCAATAAACTTAAAAGGGATGTTGTCGGAAATAACATAACTTTCAATGAGTATACAAACTGTCTGTTCCAAGGTCAGTCGGCGTACAAATCAATGAATAGGATTCGAAGTGGGAAAACCGAGGTATTTAAATAGGTACCCTTGTCGAGTGACGATGACACGAGAATCGTATTACCTACGGGAATATGTACATCAGCTCTTGGACATTTTTAACAAGAATAAAAATAAATTTAAAAAAATTTGTTGTTACCATCCAAAATAATCTTATAAATTTTTTGGAACACGTGGTGTTCGAACCCAAACGGAAGGGAATTTTCTAGCCCACAAATACACTAACGTCTCTTGGTCTCAAATGTCCATTTATACTGTACTGGTGTTAAACCCTCTATGCTATTTATTTGATTGTGGGTTAACGGCACTTTCGACAGCCAGGGTCACCTCCTGTTGGACAGTTTTACGGGTGAAGGATGCCGGAGTACTCGGATAGAACCACCGAGAAGCGGCAGGTAATGTCAGACTCCTCAACAAACCAAATCCACACAATCAAGATTAGCAATGATTGAAGGCAAGCGCTCCGTCAGCGTGCGGTACGTCTTAGTACATAGCGCCACCGTGCCCCTACCTGGGCAATATGGATTAAGTGCTTTGCCCAAAGACAAAACGTAGTTGCCCCTGGCGGGGATCGAACCATGGACCTTTCGGTTTTAAGTCCATTGTAGTAGCCACGGAGCTACCGCGCTCCCTACCCTCTATGCTAACAAACCGCAGTAGTGACCGGTGTAGCTGTACCGGTGGTAATTTCATACAAAACCACACAATAAATACATTCACATACACCTCTGGGGATTGTCCCTGTAGTGGCTCTTCAACTGTGTAGTGCCGACAATGGTTCTTCAATTATAACACCCAACCGGTGGGCGCAGTGGCGTTGTTCTACCGGGTTCTCGTCAGATCACTAAAATTAAGAAACGTCGAGACCGGTAAGTCCTCGAATGGGTGACCGTCTGAGCGATCGATTTGAACTCCCGCGCCGTGTCCTTGGATAAGGCTCTCCCCCACCCGTAAAACTGTCACGGTCACGATTAGCCATTGTGCATAAGTATGTGTCTTTACACATAAATAAATAAATAAATAAATAAATAAATAAATAAATAAATAAATAAATAAATAAATAACTAAATAAATAAATAAATAAATAAATAAATAAATAAATAAATAAATCGGTGCTTCTCTCCGTGTACTCTGGCTTCCTTCATCCGTAAAACTGTCACGATCACGATTAGCCATCGTGCATAGGTATGCGACCTTAAACACCAATAAATAAATAAATAAATAAATAAATAAATAAATAAATAAATAAATAAATAAATAAATAAATAAATAAATAAATAAATAAATAATCACCTGCACCAATGTTTAAGTAATGGCCGGTCTGTTTATAAATCTGATATAACCCATGCTGTTCACGAAGATGAGTTTGCTCAGTTATATTGTAGCGGAGAACTACCTCGTAAGAACCATTTGTCAAATCCACACCGGAGAAACGGCAAGCTTTTATAAGTTTTGAAATGGAGAATTTATCTTGTAGCATATGTTCCAAGACGTTCTAATCGATATTCAACAGGAATCGACAAGAAACGCCGGTACACATGAAAGGACAGTTTTCGTTTCAGTTTTGTGAAAAGACATTTACAAGAAAAGACAACAACATTTAATGTTCTGGACGACAACCAATGTTTTCATTGTACAGCCCCGGGACTCTCCGCAGAAAATATTAATTGGTATAACCCCCCCCCCCCCCCCCCGAAAAAAAAAAAAAATAAAATAAAATAAAAAAATAAATAAATATCGACTTTGGAACTGTTATTGAAATAACATGAAAGATGCCATCAATGTCCAAATGGTTAAATACTCTCAATGTATAAAGGGTTAAACAAGTGAAACAAGATTACACGCAACTGATCAACGTTTTAGATGTTTTAAAGCGAAGGGGATTTAAGTTTTGAATTGCGTTAATTGAGCGCACAGTGCACTGTTACTTAACGTACTGGATATCGGACTGTTATTAATAGTATATACTGCTCAAGGTTGTAAGCACCAAATATTTGACACATCATTGTGAAATTTGCTTGTGACATATTTGCGATATTTTTGGTGGATATGATTGAGAAATGTATTGAGATGGTCGCCAGTGTTTACATTAGCTCTCTTGACAGGGAGACTTTTCGTGACAGTCATGGGAAGCATTCACCCCTTGATTTCCATGATGTTTTCGTGTAGTGTGTACATGTACATGAGATGTGTAGGGTATTCAATCTTCATTTCAGCACAAACCCTTGTAATTTAAAGACTGAATATGGCAAATGCAAATGTAAGAAAACATTTGCCTGAAGCAGAAATCTGGCGGGCTGTAGGGATGGTGGAGCAAGGGGCTACCCATCGTCAGTTTGGTGAAGCCCTTGATGTGCACCATACGGTGATCACCAGAGCCTGGGCAAGATTTCAGCAGTATTGCACGAAGGTGGTCTCCGATCGAGAAAACCATGTATTCGCATGAGAAGATTGGCGACCTGTCCTTTTTACAGATGAGTCAAGGTACTGCCTAGACCACACGGATAGGCGGGTCTAGTGTATGGAGAAAACCAGGAGAGCGATTTCTTGCAGCCAACATTGCTGAGCATGACCGCTATGGTGGAGGGTGAATCATGGCCTGGGGCGGCATCAGCAGGGATGGACGTACAGAGCTCTGTGTCTTTGAACGTGGTACATTGACTGCACAGCCATATATTGATGAGATCCTGGGTGTCGATGTCAGATTGTATGTAGGGGCAGTCGGTGATAGATTCACACTGATGGGCGATAATGCCCGTCCCCATGTTGCCCATGCTGTCGAGGAGTACCGACAGAGGGAGTGGATTGAGCGTATGGACTGGCTAGCAAGATCCCCTGACTTCAGTCCAATCGAACATGTCTGGAATGAGTTGCAGCTTGCAATTTCAGCCCGTCAAGTCCAGCCAAGAAGTTTGATGCCAGGCTGGTCCAAGAATGGAACAACGTCCCACAAAGGAACACCAGGAACCTGATTGGGAGCATGAGAAGGCGTTGTCAAGCTGGTTTTGACAGTAATGGGTCTCATATTCGATATTGAACCCATACCAGTTCGCTCCGTCAACGTTTTGGCAAATTGAAAAAAATCCTCTTTTACCAATAATATCCATTTTCCATGGTTATCGTATTCAAAGGCTAAAAAATAATGTCAAACACAAATAAAATCTTAATGTCTGTACATAAATCATTAAAGATATAATTAAATAAAAAAAATATATACACTTTTCATTACAATATTTCAACTAAAACGTAAAACAGGCAGTTGGGTATACTTGGTGCTCAGCAAACTTTGAGTAGTATGTATCACAGGAAGATGATAGTCGTAGTGGACATAGCAGAGTATACCCTAATCAGCAACGGGTTAACAGTGTAGTACACTTAGACAATAAATCTTAATCAGCAATATGGTAGCAGTGTAGTTGATGCAGCGCAGTAAAACTTAATCAGGAATGGGTTAAGAGTAGAGTAGGCTTTGCCCAGTAAACCTTTACCCTTTAACCCTTTACCTAACATGAAAAGCAGACGACACTTGCAAAAAAAATTCTTGAATAACTAATTTTTTTCATTTTTTGTCGCAAAAACATAGGTTATGACCCCTGGTTGGAACGAGCTCGTTCCAACGAGGGGTCATAACCTATGTTTTTGAGACAAAAAATGAAAAAATAATGAAAATAAATTGGCGATTTTTTAGAATAGTGCTGGTCGGTTTTGGCCGTTACGTTGGGTAAAGGGTTAACCCTTTAACCAGCGTAAAGGGCAAAACCGGCCAGCGCTATTCACAAATATCGCCAATTAATTTTCATTATTTTTTTTCATTTTACATAAAATAAAAAAAAAAATAGTTATTCAAGAATATTTTTTGCATCTGTCGCCTGCGTTTCGTGTTAGGTAAACGGTTAATCAGCACTGGGGTAATAGTGTTCAACACTTATTACAGTAAACCTTAATCGGCAACGGGGTTACAATGTAGTGCCCTCAGTAGAGTAAACCTGAATCAGCAACGGGGTAACAGTGTAGTACACTTTGTACAGCACACTTTAATCAGCAATGGAGTAACAGTACAGGAACTCAGTACAGTAAACATTAATCAATAATGGGATAACATTGTAGTGTACACCTTGTACAGTAAACCTTAATCAGCAATGGGGTAACAGTGTAGTACATCCAGTACAGTAAAACTTAACCAAGAAAGTGCTAACAGTGTAATGTACTTAGTATAGTAAACTTTAATCAGCGATGCAGTAAAAGTGTAGTTCACTTAGTGCAGTGAACCTTAATCAGCAATGGGGTAACAGTACTGAAGATATGCAGTGTAGTGCTATCAGCACTTACCACTGCAGCATTCGCTGTTGTGGTAAGGGCTCATAACACCACACTAATAAAAGCAATGGTGCAAACGAGTAATGATGACTAGTAGTAATAAATGCTTCGTATCCAAACAGTGTTTGTTTGTTGGAGTTGAGCGAGAGCCATAGTCATATCATGGCGAGCAATTTTTAAGGCACTGACGCGGAAGTACCCCGCGGAGAATCACCAAGCCACGATGTTAATAGTAACACCCATTTGAGTATCAGCGATGGGACCAGATCTGTGATGATAGCGAGTAGTTGAGAAAGATTCTTGAACAGGCTGGAACCAACCAGAAAGACGTCTAGTATCGACACACGTCGATGCGGTAAACGTTTTTTGAATGCTGATCTCGGATTATCCCATTGTTCTGTAGGCCGTTGATGCAGAATGTGCAATCGTGTCTTTGAACTTGTCAAGAAATATAAATATGTGTCGAAGTATAGGATTTGCTTCAGTGTAATCCGACTAGTGGTTCAAATCGGTAGTAAATAGATGATACGGGAACATATGCAATTTGAACATTTGTAATTTGAAGGGGTTGTCCGGAAAAGGAATAAGAATGCACGGAACGGGTTGATATCTCTAATTGTTCCAAGCTCTAGACTAACTACCATTACCAGAGTACAGTCCAATATCAACGAATCACGCCCCTAGAAACACCAAGTTACAGCGTTATCCCTTCGTTGTGTTACAGTATAAGGCTTGTGGTGGTTGAATGGTATTAAACGGGTTCTTAATTTAAAACACACCAAAAAGAAGTATAGGCTCTACTACGACCCTTTCTGATCACATCCTGATTTTTACCGATTCATTCATACCATTGCCACAATGAGCCACAATATAACCCTCAGCAACATGGAGAACGGAAGCACATGCTACCTTAACAACGCGCACCATTGACTTCATTTCCCATTATTGTAATGATTTAAGAACAAGGTTGCTTAGGTCTGTTTACTCTATTTTCAAGCGAAACACGTGGCATCAGAAACTGAGGGATCGGTGGTGTCAGCTCCGTGGTATGAAATGTAAGGGCCAAACAATCCTTGATATACTACTTGCTCAATAAGGTGCCTTAAAAATGGCCTGGTGTGTGGGGATATATCACCTCCACACCGGTCTAGTAAGATAAATATTACTTCTCGTTGTGTACATAAAAATGCAACTACCTGAAGGATTTACCATTTCCACGAATGCGATGGATATACAGAGCCCTTCTTTCTTAACGTCCAGATGACAGATATGCCTATAAAGATTTTGCATGTTCACCTTTTGATGGTTGATTCCGCTTGACCATACTTTGATGCCATTAGCGCAAAGCTTTGCTCTCCGTTATGATGGCTGCTAACAGGGTTCTCAATATACCGGCAGTGCAACAGCCAACGATACCGATACGATAGTGAAAATAGTAATAGCGCGGTACCGATACTAACATGCGACCGTTAACTACCAGAATTAAGATCACGAAAATGAAATCAGATCACTGATCTCCACTAAACTGGATAGCCGGAAAGCAGCGTAAAAACGTCGCTGATCAATCTGCCCGACCCCATTGACGTCAAGACAATCAACTTAACTCCTCCCTTTTCTGCATGCAGTCTCGGAGCTGTACATGGAAAACATTGGTTGTCGTACAGAACAATAAATGTTGTTGAATGTTTAATTTTATAAGAAAGGAAAAATTGAAACGGAGAAGGTTTTCATATCTAATTGTTATGCACGACCCCCAATATTTTTATGAGATCTTTCGTTCTATCCTTCCGAGTTGGCACTCGTGCCATGTCGATTAACCCATTAACACACGCGTGTCGTTCTGTGTTTATGCCGTCATGTCTATAAAAACAATTATTAGAAGGACACTCAGCAATTCATTTGACAACTATCAACAAAAGGAACATATTTTATCGCCAACCACATTTGTGAGAGGAACCCGTGTTACTATCTCGTTTCCTAAGTTCCAGTGTGTTCTATGTGTTTCTATGTGCCTACTGCCCACTGGCACAGAGAACACATTGGAAATCAGGGGACGACCTTTAGCTATCGCTAGCGATTCAAATTGTAATTGCTGTGCACGATTTGTAGAATATACCAGTGACATTTCGCTTTTTTATAAAATAGTCCGTCAACGATTTCCGTTCCGCGCTTATGTGTGGAACAGATTTTTATTTTCCGGTTGGTTTGGTGTTGCTGTAGATGGGGATTTCATAGAACAGGTGTGTAATAAATACATTATTTGAAAAGCGGTGGCGCGGTGGCTCGGTGGCGTTGCGGTAACCGGTTTTTGTCAGATCACAGAAGTTAAGCAACATCCGAGCCCGGCTAGTCTTCGAATGGGTGACCGTCTCAGCGATCGATTCGGACTCCCGCGTTGTGTCCTTGGGCAAGGCACTTAACCCTGGTTATCCATATGGGGGCACGATGACGCCGTGTACTACGGCATACTGCACGCCGATGGTGCGCATGTCTTCAACCAATCTAACCCTGCCTATGCTGCAGTGCGGAGTTACGATGTTGGAGTGATGGCAGCTGCTTGTCGTTGCTCGGTGGCTCTCTCTGGGTACTCCGGCATCTTCCATCCGTAAAACTGTTACGGGCATGATTAACCATTGTGCATAAGTATGTGACATTAAACAGCAATAAATAAATAAATAATTTTATTTGAAAAGCGATCGGCGATGTCGAGGCGTCGAGATGGTCTTTTTTATTTTATGGACGATTTCCCCCATTGAAGTTTACGACGGCAGGAATTGCGACTGTATGATATGATATGTATTTATTCACCAGTATACAAAAAGTATAGATATATACATAATAGTTTTACAAGCATAACAAAATTCGTTGTACAATAAGATATTTTCAATACCCATACAATGGTATGACACATTTTCTTTTTGTATACCAGTAGGAAAGGCATAGACAGATTGGCTGTCTTCCTGTCCTTCTCTATAGTAGGGGAAATAAAACCAAAGAATCCCTAGAATGGCGGAAATAACCCAAAAGGGGTATGTGGAGGCAACATTGTTTTCTCTGTCTACCAATCCAAAGTTCTTCTAATAAATCATGGCTTTTGTGCAAAATATGTTAGGTGGTCAGCGTAGGTTACAACACGGTACTCTCCGATTGGTCTCTAGAGTTATTGCGGTTAATTAGAACAGAAAAGGACTGATTTTACAAAAGTAACAACTCCATATTTTGAAGTGATAGAGACCAAGCCGGGAGACCAAATAGGACGAGATGCCAGACGATTATTCCCATTGAAGATAGATCATGTACTGACCGAAGACTGTTTGGTACAGGTGGTACATTGCAATGTCTTTATTATCCAGATATTCCTTGTTGAGTCAACAGTTTACAAATGCATTGTGAGTAGTAACCGGGAATAGTAAGAGGCATTATTTTAGGTTCAACGGTATACTAGAAGGCACAATCTGGACAGTAGGGATTGGAGCAGGAAACATTTTCCGAGTAGGTCGCAAAAATTTTTGTTATTAGCTTGGTCTTGAATTCTTTCCTATTTTTGGTTTATCGGATACACCTATCTGGGCCATTCCATAGTATTGTGAAAGCGAACACAGGTAAGCTGTCTAGCGCTTTAGTTCTAGTTCTATGCCTACGAATTAGTCCCGTTTGCCGCGTGTTCATAAATTCGTTATTGGTAACAGAGAAAAAATCGGCAAAGGACTTTGGAAGGTTACCATTATGCCAATCGAACATAAATAAGGAAACATGTAGGGTATACAAATCCTTTATTTTTAGTATTTTATCATTGATAAATAGAGGGTCTGTGTGGGCATTGTACTTTTTATTATTTATAATTCGTATCGATCTCTTTTGTAATTTAAAGAGACGGTTGCAGGCTTTTGATGCACCCCATAATGGAATTCCATAGATAAAATGACTCTGTATTAGTGTAAAGTATAGGCTTTTCAAGATTTTGTGTGGTAAAATATGTTTTACTATATTAAGGGCATAATTCGCAAGAGCAACTTTCGAGGAAATCTGTGATATGTGAGCATTATATGATAGTTTTTCATCAATAGTAATACCAAGAAACTTTATAGACTTTCCCCCATTTCCGCAATTGTCAGCATTAATAATGTGATTATTAATTTTAATGTCCTGAAGTATGACATTCTTATTTTGGGATGGATTAAGAACAATGTAGTTTGTTTTCTTGGGGTTTAGTACCAACTGGTTGGCTGTGCACCAGTCAAATATCTTTTGAAGTTCTTCATTAAATTCCAACACCAGCATATTTAACTCTGCCGCAGCCTTGTATGTGGACGTATCGTCCGCAAAGGAGAGTAGATTTAACTTAGTTGAATTACAAATATCGTTTATGCATATGAGGAACAGAATAGGTCCCAGTATTGAGCCATGTGGTACTCCGCAGCTTAGTTCAGATAGGTCAGATTTACTATCACCAAAAGAGACATACCGCTTTCTGTTCTGTAGGTAACTCTTAAACCAGTTGTTCGCACCCCCTCTTATTCCATAATATTCTAATTTTTGAAGTAGCACATCATGACTAATAGTGTCTAAGGCTTTCGAAAGATCCAAGAATAGAGCTAATGTAGTGACTTTGCTGTTTTTATTGTTTTCCGTGGCGACATATTTCAGTAAATGCATAACAGGATGTAGTGTGCTATGGCGCTTTCTAAAGCCATATTGGTGATGATAGAAGATTTCGAATTTATCTAAGAAATTAACAAGCCTTACAGACATGAGCTTTTCTAAAATTTTGGAAAAAAAACTGGTAAAATACTGATTGGCCTATAGTTTGTAAAATTATTCTCATCACCCGCTTTGAAAACAGGAGTTACCTTGGCAAGTTTCATTCTGTCTGGAACTATTCCCTGACTGAATGAGCTATTCATAATTTGAGCAAGTGGGGTGACGACTAGATTTATTGATTGTTTCAAAATACTGGACGTAATATTTTCACAATCCTGACTTGGCTTAGGTTTCATTGAATTTACAATATTTAGGATTTCATTAGGCGATGTGGGTCTTATAAAAAAGTTTCCTGTAAAGGAAGCGTTTAAAAATTCGACAAATGACTTACGAGGTTGGGATATATGAGTTGTCGTCTGAATTCCAATGTTGGCAAAGAAATTATTAAATTCTTGTGCAATTTCATTTGGCTCATATATCTTCGTATCGCCAAGATTAAAGAACGACGGTAAAGTCCGTTTGTTTTTATTTTTGTTCAGTGCGTTATTTAGGATTTGCCACGTTTTCCGCATGTTGTTCTTATTTTCTAGAAGAATTTTCTCAAAGTACATAGCTTTACATCGTTTCTTTAATTTATTAAATATCCGACAGTAATTTTTATAATTTCCGATATTGACCTCTGTTGGAGCTTTTAACTTTTTATTGAAGAATTTGTTCTTGTTGTTGGCTGAGACGAGAAGGCCTTTTGTCATCCACGGTTGTTGCTTTATGAATCTTTTACTTTTGTGTAGGCTTTGTAAGGGGAAAGCCATTTCATAGGCATTCAAATAAACATTGGGGAATGTTTCATACGCTTCATTAGGACAGTTAGCTTCCATCACCGGACTGAAATCACTTTGGGATAACAGCGACTTGAAGTGCTCGACAGAATAGGAGTTTATTTTTCTGGTCAAAATCGGATCTGACCTGACCGGTTTGGAATGTGAAATTTGGGTATACAAAATTCCAAAGTGATCCGAAACATCGGTAACGATTACTCCAGATTTTGCAAGTTTAGAGACCTCATTGGAAAATATGTTACCAATAAGTGTCGCTGTGCTACCAGTGACTCTAGTTGGTTTTGTAATAACTGGTTGGAAGCCCTCACTAAACATTAGGTCAACAAATGATTCGGTTTTGGTATGACACGTTACTTTTAGTAGATCAATATTGAAGTCGCCCATAATAATGGAGGGTTTCTTTTCCGTATTGAGTATATCAGTCACTTGGTTAATTTTTGATTGGAAAAGATCGATATCTGCTCTAGGGGCCGTGTTTGGTCTATATATTACGCCAACTACCTTAGAAGAGTTTTTATACTTTAATTCAACAAAGATAGACGTGAGGTATAAACATGGAAAGATCTTGTCGAATACTAAAAGAAATATCGCTTTTTACAAACAGACCGACCCCACCGCGACCGTCGTCATCAACAGGTCTCGAATTATATTGTAGGGGGTGATATCCTTCTAAGGTATAGGACATATTGGTAGGGATTTTGTAAATTTCTGTCAGGCCAGTCACATCGAAAGTGTTCTCTTTATCATTCAGTTCTGATAGTAAATAATTCAGAGGCTCCCAGTGAGCATTGAGACTTTGGCAGTTGATATGAAATGCCGAGAAGGACCTATGTAAACCTCCGAGCTCGGCTCGCACCTCGCCGGGGCTGAAATATGTACAATCAGTCTTAGTAAATATGGCTGCCGAGTCCTCATCTGTTTTATCAATCAGTAGATGACCTAAGTCGTAGTCAGAGTTCGTCTGGATCTCGCCCAAGTTAGTACTACCCGCCATGATATATGGACCGACCACGGACATCACAATAGCACACACAATGGATATTACCATTCACAATTGGAAGTTCATCCAAAAATACATATTTATTCTGGAATCTTGAGGATATGACAAACTCCGATAAACTGTTCACTTGGACATAATTCAATGGCGATTCAACAAAAAAACAATGTTGCGTAACAAAAAATAAGCTTTAAGAACATGAGGGAATTGAGAAATGTATTAATTTCCAAGATGAGGGGTGGGGTGAAATTTTCTGTTCTCCTGTCCGGTGAGAAGAAATTACTGGTTATATAATTATGGTATCTGCAGGGGTGATAGGATTGTATACATCCCGTTAAAAAATTGCATAACCGATATTAACTGTAGTATAGGATAAGTTAACTAATAGATCAGTAGTGAAGATACTAGGACACATGGCACAGTCAGGACTAAGGGATAACTATACCCTTCAGTCTCATCATCAGCTCAGTGTCCCAATTGGAAATTACTGGTTATATAATTGTGGTATCTGCAGAATGTCGCCGCTAATTCCGAGGACGTACCCAGTACATACACTAATAGATATATACTTCATTGTATGGTGGTAAAACAGAGGAAGGGACATACAAAAGGCTGGTATGTGTCATAGTATCTCGAAAAATGTTTCGTGTACTCCTAGTGCAGAGTAGTAACAAGAACAGCCGGTACCATTGACATAGAACCGGTATCGCAAAAGAAGAGTCAAGTTCCGACGATACCGGTACTAATTTTGGTTCATTTTGAGAACGTTGGCTGTCGCAAACTTAATTGGTTATCACTTTACCCAACGTAACGTCAGAAATGGGCCAGCGCTATTCTAAAAAATCTCCAATTAATTTTCATTATTTTTTAAATTTTTTGTCTCAAAAACATAGGCCATAACCTATGTTTGTGAGACAAAAAATTAAAAACATTAGTTATTCAAGATTTTTTTTCTGCAAGTGCCGTCTGCTTTTCATGTTAGATAAAGGGTTATGGAGAAATGAAAAAATATTATGTAAATGAACTATTTGTATTTTTAATGTGCTGAATTGCAGATCGCCCTCTCCTGTCGCGAAGACATACGTTAGCCATAGTCCTAGAAATTCAATTATCAGCTGAGAAAGTTGTTTTTTTGAAAACTTCTTATCATCACTGTGTGTATTTGTTCGATTAGTAGTAACCTCTTCTTTTTCAGAAGGGTCACTCGCATGGATCATACATGATCTTTATGTTGCTGGAGTGAAAGCCACCACGTCGGCAATCCTATTTGGATTTGTGTATTTGATTCATCATCCTGAAATACAGACAAGAATATTTGATGAGATAAGCACTGCCGTCCCTGGTGATAGGTTTGCTGACATTAATGACAAGAAAAATCTTCCATTCACAGAGGCAACCATTTACGAGATTCTTCGCCTCGGAAACGTCGCACCTTTCGCCTTTCCTCATGCCGCAAACAAGGATTTTGATTATCACGGGTACACAATTCCCCAATCGGCCCTCGTCCTGCCGAATATTGCCTCTGTATTGATGGATGATGCATTATGGGAGAGACCATTCCAGTTCAAGCCTTCAAGATTTTTGAACGGAAACCGGTTAGACAAGACCGACAGTATCAAACCCTTTTCACTCGGTAAGTTTGGTACCATTTTTTTTCTGTCTCATTTTGAGTATAACTAAACCTGGATGTAAAACGTAAGACACTCTGTTAATAATTTTTCGTCTTATTTAGCCTTTTACCCAACGCAGACAAAAACGAATTTTGTTATTTTAAATATTATGTTTTCAATTTGTTTCTAAAAAGTTTAATAAAACCATATCATGTGGCCCCTCATTGGAACGTGCTCGATGAGCTCGTTCCAATGAAGTGTCATATGATATGGTTTTGTTGAGATTTTTTGAAAATTCTTTTTTTCCCACTTCTGAATATGAGTATATTACGCGGGCGGATATGGCAAATTTGTTGGGTAAAGGATTAAATCCAGAATTGAACCACGCCTCCGACAACGACGAGACGAATCGAACAATGCCCCAGTTATCAAATTCTACCAAATAACGGGGCCGATCATAGCCCACATCAATAGGCGTCCCGTTGTGCGTTGAATATATGACCAGGTCACTTGTACCTTAGTAATTTCTGAAACCGTCAAAACTTAGGTGATAGTGCCAATTAAATATTTTGGGCTCTTGCCCTGTCTTGTGGATGAGTGCATATCCGTGCATCCACGTTTGTCTCAACTTGACAAATTGTTTTTATTTACTTTTACACGATTAGTCCTTGTTTCCAGAATCGGTTAAATGTTAGGACATTTTGGGAATACTTTATGGATTCTCTAATTTTATAGACCTTGTACTCTAACGTAAAATTTACTATATTTCGATAATTTTGTGTAGTCCACCATTTCGGCAGTTTAGCCAAACATTTCTGAAATCCGATCTTCGATTGGCCTATTCTGAATGATATCGTCAATGGGAGCCTGGATTGTGGAAGGTGTTCGGCGGTGAAACCCCACAATCTCTCCCAGTTATTCTATTTGTTTGTGTTAATATATTATAAGTAGTATCGCGGCCGATTTAAATCACCATGGTTGTGGTCCAAAAACCTACAGATTAATCCACTACGAACTTCCAAGTTCAAACCATTTCGGGTGAAAACAACAACAAATCTAGATTGATTATTAGTTTTATGTTTGCCAGACTATTGTAACTGTTCTGTCAATGGGATGAGTAGACTTTAAATGTTTTTTCCTTCTAGAGTTAATTCACCACAAAATTGTCCAAAGCTACTCAATGTAATTTCAAAGGAAACATGTTGTCTATGTAGTATATACGTTTAGTCCTTGAAATCGTACCATAATTCCAGAACATATCATGGTTATTATTTATCTTAAATTGTTGTTCAGTGAGTGGAAATGCTCAACCCAAGTTTCCTATGGTAATGCGGTAGTATAGGCCGCAGTTCCATTCCCCAAACTTCTAGCCAAAAACTAGATTTAGACATTATAGCCAGTTGTTTTATGAATTGAAACAAGCATTCGAAAACCAGGTAGACTCAGTCACATGCTTTCCTTCTTAAAAATGTTCTATGAATGTACAAACTAAAATTTATCAGCTCCTTTAATCTTTAGTGTTGAAATCTGTGCAATCACTGGGCAGACAACAGTGCAAGCATATACGTATCTGCTGTTGTTTAACTCTTAACCCGCTGAGTATTTTCTATATATTTTTCATCAAATCTAGTCATGGCTGTTATATAGCAGCCATGACTAGATTTGTTCAAAAATTAATCTAAATGTAACACAAGAAATCATTGGTGAAAAATCCATTCCATTCACATGGAGACAATATGATTAAATATGCACAAATTATACTTATTTCAGAGAGAAGAGAAACCATGTGCTGGGCAGGAATATCCGCCAGCAGCATGCAAAGAGTTAATGGGTATAAAGGTCCGATGTTGAGTAGTCTCGTGGGAGATATTGGGTAACCTTGACTCGTCCCGTTACAACCTCAACAAGACCTTACTATTGGCAGTATGGTCCACCTTTAGATTCGCAAATATGTCTCTATGGAGGCAGGTAGACCTATCGCTGCGTGATGAGTTTGGGGATGTTTGGTCTTCCAGGCACACTATATCACAGTGATATTTGGATGCAAATTTCGGCGATAGCTAACATAATGCACGCTTAATGCAATCACAGAATGGGGGAGGGGGTCCATCGCGTTACGATTGTGTGTTACGCGATCGTCTATCAGAGATAAATTGGCCAACGTTCTCAACTGAGTGCAAAAGTGACGTGCTGGTCCAACAGACACGTATCGTCGCAACAGCTAATAAGCAGTGCCCACGCAGGTCAAGAATTGATTCTAATTTCTTATAGAACCTGAATATTCTATTGTCAGTCAAACTGTTTCGACGGCGAGGTCGATGACACGTGTGGGAGTTGCCGCGGCCTGCGCCATACAGAGTGGTGACCAGGGCTTATTATTCATAAGGCGGACTAGGCTGAAGCCTTGGGCCCGCAGGTACAGACAGGTGGCCCGTCATTTTTTTTTTTTTTTTTTGCTGAGGTACTGTTACCAGCCCCTCAGGGCGGTAATGGTTAAAGTAACTTTGCACTCCGCGCCGTAGCGATACATGTACATATGTATTTATCCATATATATACTCTCATAAGTATACTGTATATATATTTATATACAGTACATTATAAATAATAAAATATTTATTCTCTTCAAAATATTACAAGTATTGAACAATTATACCCCAAATATGTGCTATCCAGAAGAATTCTACTCACGCAATAAAACTATAAAAACAAATGTGAGTAGAATTCTTCAGGAGACCCGAGAAATGGATATAGGGCTAGGGACTGCGGCAAAGTGCCTACCATAACAGGGTCAGTCTGTCAGCTCTAGTGGGGTGTAAGATTGAAGTGCCGGAGGGGGCTCCACAGTACCTAAAAGCCTAGGGGGTCGTTAATGGGTTAATACGGCACTGACTTTAACTCGCCCCTGCCTTCCCTTCTCGGAATCTAGCGTACATTTTGGATTCGTTTCGGACCACTTGCTGATGGTTTATAAATTTTTCTCTGGCTTGAGGCCGATTAGAAATGTGTGTGTAGAAAGCCAAAGTACCTGGATAGACTTGATCATCAGACAAGCACAAACAACTGTCCAGTGTTTTAACTTACAGATCGGGCTAAATCGGAGCTGAAGTGCAAATGGCATCAGTTGAAGAGGCAGAACTGTGACAATATGGTTTTAGAAGGTATTTTAAAAGATGGATGTCCAAAAGGCGCAAGTTCCTAGATCCAAACATCTTACAATTATTTTAAGTATGTACAGAAGTTGAGGAAGAAATTGTGGTTTCCCACAAAATTCCAGGGGGGGGGGAGGGGCAAAGGCGTTGTGATGTTATCATCCGTCCGTTTTTTTCAATGCATGTGAATCAATGTCTCTAGCCAAATAAGGTGAACAGCGTTTAAAATCCGGGCTTATATGTTTATATGTAGTAAACTCCGGTGTTTGTCTACTGGCAACTGCGAATATTGAGGCGACGAAACCGTTTCGAAGGATGCCTAAAACACACAGTACTGGAGGATAAACGACACGTTCAGCCTCAGTATCAACAAGAACATAATATACTATTCAAAAAAGTAGGGTATATCTAAACTGATGTTGATATTTTCGGAAAATGGTATTCGATACGCGTGATTGGACACATCAATGTGTTATCAAGTTTATTGTGGATAATGAATGTCACCGAAACACGAAAACTGTGTGCAGGTTTTTCTCACGAGCGCCGCGTTAATGTCTGTAGGGTACGTTTAGAAATTTTGATTTGAACTGGACGGGCTTTTTCGGAGGTCTCGTCGTTCTTTTCTGAGTTTAAACTCGTTCATCAATAGTTTCTGGTCGAAACGTAACTTTTGAGGTATGCGCAGACTGACACGTGACGAAGGTTTAAGTGCCGTTGGCATGTTGGAAGCTGACAACCGACAAACTGCAGTGGCTCAAATTCTCAAAGTTACTCAATCGGTGGTTAGCAGGTTGTGGTCACGCTACCATACGACGGGTAATGTTGATGAAAGATATCGGTCAGGGCGTCCAAAGGCGAGAATTGCTAACCAGGACCGTTTCATCCGAACTGAAGGTCACATCGCAGTAAGGCACTGGGGCAATCGTCGGTAGAGCAACGTCATGTTTTCCGATGAGTCAAGGTTCACTCTCGACTTCCAGGACAGGCGAAACAGGGTGTGGCGGCGGCGGAACGAACGATACCATGACGTAACCGTTAGGCAGTCGGTCGTTTTGGTGGTGGATCGATTATGGTGTGGGGGCATAACCATGACAAGTAGAACAGCATTACATGTCTTCCAAGGGCGTTCCATGGGGAAGTACTACCGTGTCAACATGTCATCAGCTCACGTGGTGCCATTCGCACGACGTCACTACACTGCCTTGGCCAGCACTAAGTCCAGACCTTTCCCCAATCGAGCACGTCTGGGATATACTTGGTGGGCGCCTGCGACGACGCCAGTAGCCCCCACCAATGTCCAAACACTCGTCGCTACACTGCAGGGAGAAAGAAATAGCATCAGTCAAGCTGATATTGGACGTTTGGTGAGGAGTATGCCACGTCGGTTCCGCGCTTGTCTTGCGAACCGAGGAAGATTTGCAAGGTATTGAGGTCTTGGACTGAATGTAGTAAATTCTCTGACTGACCGTCCATGTCTTCTACAGCTCAGTGCGTGGAAAGTGTGCTTGTCGACACCCAACCATCGATAAATCATTCACCAGATGTCATAGTGCAATGCCTCAACCGTCTTTTTGATGAAAATATGAATATATTTCTTCATATATCTCACCTGTATCAAATATTCCCTTCTTTTTTTAATAGTATATTTTGTGATACCCAAATCTAAAGGTTTGTGTCAAACACTGTGACGAAAGTCGTCAAACTTTACGGTAAACATTAGAAATCAACGCGTATAGCAAATTCATCGCTACGCGCGATTTAGGTTTTGATTTCTTTTTATAGAACGTTTGGATTGAATCCAGTGCGTACTGATGTCAAATGTCCCTTCCATGGGGTTCATAAAACTTCTCGACAAAGAATACAAAGGATTTGTTGAAACAAAAACAAATATCATCGAGCTGTAGTTTTACACACGTGTACGTCTATCTGCGAGGGTTGTGCACACCTAATTGAATTTGCACGATGTAATTGTATGTTCCTGGGTGCTGGTGAATAATGGCCGATACTTGCTGAAACGGGAGCATCGTGGCTCAGTCGTTACGGTAATGGACTTCAGACCAAAAAGTCCGCGGTTCGATACCCCGGGAGGTAACTGCGTTGTGTAGTTGGGCAAGGCACTTAATCCCGAGTGCCCATGTGGTCGCGCGTTGGCGCTGTGTACTAAGGCATACTTCACGTCGATGGTGCACATGTCTTGAATCAATGCCGACAATGCTTTTGCGGGGCTCTTACGTTGGGGAGACTGGCCGCTGCTCCGTAGTTCTCTCCGCCTACTCACGCCTTCATCCACCCGTAATACTGTCCGACATGAGATGACTAAATAAATAAATAAACACTTGCTAAAGCTGGTTTATTTTATGTATTTTCATAAAGATGTTGGACCTTTCGTTGCTACCACCGCAACCGACATACAGTAAATTGTAGTCTTTACCACATATGGTAAATTTAAATCGAAACACGACCAAGTACGTCAAGATCTTTTGAAGAATTGCCATATGTTGGTTGACATTTTCCAACATTTTCCAATTTTCGACAAACATCACAAAGGTTTTTTTTTTGTTTCATGAAGCACACTGCATGGTGTACACTGCTTTAAGACACAATGAACTTTAAATACCGCTTCTGATTCGATTTTCGCATGATCTTATAGTCACGGAATGAACCCGATTATGAAAATGATGACACTTCTGTGATTTCCGTGAACCCCTCGTCAACCGCTTAAGCTTCGAATGACTCATCCACAGATGAAACAAACATGAAACATCAGTTCTTGACTTTTCGCACAATAAATGTTCAATTAATGAGTGAAAGAACAAAATATAGCTACAATGTTCAACCTCTTAGTTAATGTTTCGATAAACTCCCGGCGACAGACGTATTTTCATTTAACCGTAGCTTCATGACATCACAACAGATGCTGGTATATGCTGGCCTGGAAATAAAGGGCTTATATCCTAACCTGTTGGTGGGTTACGCTGTATAGCATGGCGGTAAGCCACAGGAAGTTCTGTCATGATGCTTCTCGGCCAGTCATTCTGTTTTATGTCTTAATCGGAATCTCCACCGCAATAAATATCAACAATTAACTCGCGATTTCACCGAAACGAGATCGCACCTTAGTTGTTGCTATTCCTTTTAGCGGAAACAAGTTATTTTAAGATAGAAACAGCATGCTATTCAGTTAATATGTGGATGCAATACTCAACCTTTGATTCGAAAATGTATTTCTGGTAAAACACGTGAGATTAGTAATTTAATAAAAGTTATGTTGTATTATTTTGCCATGAACTGGAGTTCGTTCGCTTATAGCCCAAGAACATTATGTTTCAGTAGGGAAAAAAATCGGAGAAAGCTGATTTTTTCAGGGAATGTCGAGTACATGTCACTGAACGATTAGACAAAAGTCCCCTAAAATCCCAGTTGAGCATTTTTTTCTACAGCCTTTTTTCGAAAACGCGTTTGAAAAAAATAAAAAAAAATCGCACGAACTTTGTAACCTCGAATTGATCCAACTGTATTTTTTGTTTACGCGTATTTCGAGCTACATAATGTCTAATATATATTTACCTAGAGGAAAATGTGCATTCTGTGACAATTTCTGCGAAAAAATTATTGAAAATTCACAAAAAAGTATCGGATTTACGCAAAAAATGACGATTTTCCTAACGGATTTGCCCAAAGGGTCGTAGTACAGAACGGGATGTTAGTTGGACAGACGATAAAAAATCCACCACCATTTGAAGACTTTTATCATTGCTTACAAAATAGACATTATGGAAGACCCCCTCTGCTTCTGGCCGAGTTCCCCTTTTGGCATAAATTTCGTCAGCATGAGAACTCAACTATTTTCGGGCTTGGGACCGAACAGACACGTCTGTGTCTGGCAGCATTAGATCAATAAATAATATTTACAGAATGTACAAAAATCAATAAATAATATTTACAGAATGTACAAATCAATCAACATGGATTAAGTTACATTGACTATTATCAACGCTATATACAGAAATGACATGACCTATATACATATTATTCATCGAACTCAGAACAGGACAGTGTTTCTGTGGTTGTTACAAGAATCCGAACTGCAATTACATAAACCTGAGCAAGAGAGTCCTGCCTTCTTACACCCACACCTTTTTGTACAAGCACTCTTGCAACCACAACTGATCATATTCAGTAGGTTATCGGGGGCACATGGCATTGTGGCTGCAGTCGGTACAAGAAGTCCATTGTCTAGCGACCACCCCCAATCCGTCGGAGGAAGCGAAGTGCCCAGCCATTGTTGGACCTGGAGATAACATCTGTAGACATGTTGTTGTGCAGCATCGCTGCTTGGTGGGAGTGAGGCTAGGTCGATGGGTTTATTCAGTTTAGATTTTGCTACATAACGCTTGTAAGTGACATATCTATATTGGTCGAGAGAGGAAACAGTTTTACTCCCGTATAAGATCAGGAGAAGTTGTTCCCCGGCAGCGGCTACTGCACTTGGTGTACTGTCATCCGTCAAAATTGTGTTGACATACTGTTGTGAGTCGCTAGTAACATCGGAGACAATTGTACTGAATACTTTCTTCTTACCAACTCGAAAGAGTGCAGAAGTAGTGTCACAACCACTTATAGAATGTGCTACAAGGAGGTTGCTTCTATGGTCACCCATTTTGGTTGCTATTTCACTAACTGAAACTAGTAAGTTTGGGGTAATGGAATACATCATGTGAATATTACATCCCGGTTGAACTCGAGAGGTAAGAATGACTAACAAGTCTGTGTCTGTTCCCACAACGACAACATTGTTGTCATCTTGAGCGATGTCAAGTGCAGTTTCGGCTATCAGTACATCAGCATCAGCCTCGGCCTGCTTGGACTAAATATTGATAGCAGATAGCTCCTGCATTAGAAGATCGATCAGTTGAGTTTTGTTCTTGGCATTTGCAAGGAAATCGGATTGGGGCGTGGTGGCTGGTAACTCGGGTGAGATATTGATATCAATGGAATACCTGTCTTTAGATCTACGGGCTTGTTCCATGCCCTTTGTCGACATTGTACAAGCATAACCACCAAAAACAACCACGACGTTCGCCCCAAAATGTCTCACTAGATAACTGGAATATGATGTACATGTCCTTATATGACGACTGTTTAGGCCATACAACTGCCCTCAATAAAAATCCACCATCTACAACAAACAGAGAATGTTCTGGGATTTTAGATTGCTCGGAACCGTATGTTTTGAGGATCTTACCGAGCGTGCTTTTCTGTGTCTTCTTCATTCCAGCAGAATCAAACAATGCTGGTGGTTTCGGGGCGAGTTCATATTTGAGATACTCTTCCATCTCTGCTTGTGACTGAATAACACATGTGATGCGGTTGAACAGAATTGTGGGGTCAATCACTACCTTACTTCCACGGACTTTGATGCTATTTGCCATCGATACGAAAGACTTCACAGTGTCAACACGTCGTAGTTTGATGCTGTTGAACGTTTTGCTTACAACATTCGATACGCAACATTCACCAATTTTGCGAACTTGGCCACAGTTCACAGTTTCGTCGGCCACAAGCCCGGTCGCTATAGAGACTAATTGTAGTGGGTCTCTATTCTGAAAGGGGGAATGCACTCTGAGTCAGTTCAATAATTTGGTGATATCATTGGCATCAGTCAATTGTGAACTTTGACGGAGATCCCGATGTTGTTCGCTATGACCAGTGTGAACATGAACAAAATTTTCGAGAGCATTACATATCGGAAGGCAAAGAGGTAGTCCATGTACCCATTTCGCAACAGTGCTATCGGTTATTCCCCTGCCATGTGTGAGACCACCAGGGAGCTTGAACATTCTCATTAAACACTGCTCTATGGTCTGATCAGAATATATCCCGTCCCAGAATTTATCTGAGCGCCTTATGGCAAAGTAACCTTTCTCAGTGAACAACTTCAAATCATCCTGTTGCATTATTTCTGTTAGCTCATTCATCTGCTGCAAATAGAGATGAGAACTTTTTGCGTATGCAAAATGACCACCTGCGTGAAATACTGGAATCATATTGCGAACACAATATGTGTGGAGTTCCCAGTCGCCTGTGCGCTCTGCTCTCAAGAACAACAGGAGAAGACCTATTTGCTCGTAGTATTGTACCCAAAGCTTTCCTGTGCGTCCTACGTACGCATTCTGGAGCAGTTCGTGTAATTTTGACAGTAGATGGCTGACACTTTCTTGATTGACAGCGTCAGCTGTTGTACAGTCACCTCTGGCAAGTCCACAGAATATTTCATTGACTTCTGTGTAGTCTATGTTATCTAGTGTTCGGCTTTCTTCAAACACAAGTTTTGTAATGGCAATTTGTGTTAGCAAATGGGCACGAACTGCTCTTGAATATGCATGACCACTGATCAAATGACGGATTGACCCACCAGCATAAACAGTCCCCCAAAGTTCATCCAAGCCGCTACCAGCCATGATCTGTCTGTACAATACAAATTTGTTTATGAGTACACATCAAGGGCGTGCACACATTACATGCCAATGCATCTTGAGTGTAGGCGAACACCACATTATGTGATTTAATCGAACATGGAAATTGAAACAATGATGCTATAATACGGTATTTGAATGAGAAAAGTCGATGCCGTTTGAATTTGAGTTTAGGGGGCATGGTTAATATTTCACACGTTTCACCAGTTCATTCTGGAATAAATGACTATTGTTATATATCATTATAAAGCCACTGCTTTTCTGCAATTTTTGATATATAATTTAACTCCCAAAGTAGTCGTAGATTTGATTTAATGGACGCTGTGTACCGTTGTGTGTATGAAAACAATAAATTTTTTTTCGTAATTTTGTACATTTTCGTGAATATTTCACCATTGAGTGTGAGGATTGGTACAAAGTTGGCATTTTCTGTTGGGGATATGTATTCTCAATATAATTCAGCACGATATTTATGATTCTCACCCTACTAAGGCGAATAAGAATGAGAAATATGGAGCTGGGTCGAATTTCTTTTTAAATTTTTTTTTTCATCAAAAAAAACGCTGTAACTAAAAAAGCTCAACTCGGATTCGCGGGGACTTTTCACACTTTATCCGCAATGTGTGTCCCGGAAACATATAAAAAAATCAGCTTTCTCCGATTTTTTTCCTTAATTTCTCATTTTTATGTCTAATGTGCCTGGACTATTATTGTACAATTGACGTAACCCACACGTGACCTAAATGATCGTTCGCGGGTTATTTCCAAGCCTATATATGGGGTAAACATGCTACCCGAAATCACAAAAAGATTGAAAGGGCACAAAGTTAAGAAAGCCTATTAGGAAGTTGTCCATGCATTTTCTGTTTTGCTACGATTGTCAGAAGACATATTATTTTTAAATTAAAAGGATCTTGAACGCCTTCGTTCTCATTGGTGGATGAGCGTGTGCGTATTCTGTACTCTCTGGTGTAGTTAGAACGATATATGAATAATGTTTCCAGTATTCCATAACATTCACCAAACAAACTCTTCATGTTTAAAACTTTTTTGTTTAATAGGGTTTGGCGACACTTTAAACAACCATAGTGACAATTATCGTCTTAGACAGTTGCACAGGTATGAGACGCTGAAGTACTCGGGGAATCATCACACAACGACGAGTAACTGATCGATGCTCCAACTTACTAACTCGACACAAGATGGATAATCATTGGTAGAAGGAAATAGTACCATCGCCGTACAATATGTTTTGGTGCACGGTGCAGCAGGTCATTCATGCCCTAACCCATTCATACCCACACCTTGAACGATTCGACATCGGGTTTGGACCATTGGCGACCTCACGCCGAAGGACTCGGACCTTCGGATTTGGACGATTTGGACATCAAGTTTGTGCGGTCCCACCTTGAGTTTGACACAACTTGACTACAAGGCTCTTTGCGACACCCCTCTGCCAATCCTTTTCTCATATCGACCCTTGCCCTCATAACTCATCGCGCCCCACCCCCACCCCCCATTCACAATATTTTACCATAAACAAAGCAGGATACTTCCTCTGTGCCCAGTTTTCTAACGATGACCCGAGTATATCGATTTATATAGAGTTTCAAACTGTGTAACGTGAACAGCTATTCTCCTCAAAAGCATAAAAATGATTGAGCAGTATGACGAATGTGTGAATAGCAAACAACGTGAGTCCGCTACGCTGGATCAGGGTAGGGAGTGCTTTGGAGACCGATGGAAGCACCATGGGGTCATCATGTGTTTGCCCGACTATGATGATTAGGGTGGGAGGTGAAGATAAAAATGTAAAGAAATCGGGCTAGTAATCCGACCGAAACTAATAAAACTCCAGTGACTGTTTGTGCGAAAACCGGTTCACGGAACTGTGGGAGATAAGGTATTAAAATTAAGTGGTTGCAAAAGTCCATCTTCAGGTGACGGATTGTGCATTCTTCTGTGTCGAATTATGTGAAGTTCACGGACTTGACAAATGTTACTTTTTCCCAGTTTCTTATTCGATATTCGTTATCAACCGATAAAATCGGTTGACAACGAATGTCGAACATGGAACTGGGAATAAGTAACAATTATCACATCCCAGCAAAGTTTGGGGATGAATACAACTGGAGCTTTCGTTTTGCACATAATGAGTTGGAATGGCGTAGTCATATTTCGCGAGAGCCGTAAGCGAAATATGATCACGCCATTCCAAAGAGTTATGTAAAACACCCACCGATTCAAACACACACCGCGTTCTGTGTTTATTACACAACCCATGCATTAAAATTCATTTAAATAAACAAATTTTAATTCCGATATTTAAACCCAAAGGTGAAGAGTTTGTTTTGACTGAAACTGTACTGATCAAATTGATCGATAAAAATGAAAACAACCTTTTTGGAACCAGTGTTTGTTGAAATTCGTATCGCTGTTTCTCTTCGGCTGGTGTCCATTCGCGCCTAACCATTTGATGGCTATTACTGTTAGTAAAAATATAAGTACAGATTTGTGCAGATTTGCAAAACAGCTGGGATAAACATTTTTAACATATGTTTGAAGCCTCACAAGATATACGAAGATTTACCGAAATAAAGTTGACCAATTTAAATATAGTGGGATCCACAAAACAAGACGGTCACGGGACTGGGTTAATGTTCTGGTTGGAAATGATTGGGTTTTTTTAAAAATATAATCTCATTTTTGGCTGACTAATTTTTTGTGAACCGACTTTATTTTGCTTTGGACGTTTTCATTTTCACACTATGCGATAGACGGTCGATGATTGTATAACGAAATTTGGAAACTGTTCGAAGCGTAACTAAACGGTGCGGTGAGAAAGTTCCGGCTTGTATTACCCGTTGAATAAGCCCATTGCCGATTAGCCATCTTTAACGTTAATGATATGCAAGGTCAGAGGTAGCTTCGGGTAAACAATTCGATCAGACTATCTGTCAAGACTGTCATACATGCGATAAAAACAACCAAAATGTTTCGATTTAATACTAATAAAGATACAAAAAATAACACTCTTTCAACACTTCATTTAATGGACAGGGCAAAATAATATTGATTTTTTAGTGAATTGAATACCGCAATGACCCCCTTCCCACAAGCGAAGGTAGACTCGGCATCATTGTTTTGTTTTGTTGACGAGTGACAAAACTGCAGATATATCACTGAAATGACACAAAAATGTCTGCGTGAGTGAAAATGCAAACCCTGGGTATCCAAACAACCAACCCATACAAATATTTCCAAGCATAACACACAGATATTCCAGCTGAAAGAGGTTGGGGTGGAGGGGCGTGGTCCCTAAAAAGTGAATGAAAATCGTCTGCTAGAAGCAGTGTCGCGTGTCTACTAATAATATTTTGTCCATATACAGTACAAGTCAAAATGAGTTAAGGAATAACCACTACCGGTATAAACTATAGATGTAATGTTTCCTATACTAATAACACAAGAATCGAACATAAAAATATATGTACGTACATGTACATGTATGCGGTAACCTTTTTAAACATGCTTTGGTTTTATACACAGCATTTACGAGGGTTAATTGCATTGGAATTCCAATTGCATTATATTTTCCAATGCATAGAAATTCAAAATGTAAGTTATAATGTCCACGAAATAATATTATTTCAGGAAAACTGCTTTTTTGGTTAACATAGCTTTGATATGCCAAAAACCATACCCATGAGTGGTGGGAATTTACCCTTTTGGTACTGTTAATTCTTTTTTCTGAAACATTGGAAAAGGGATTGATAAAAATCTCCACACACCTCGCCACCTAACCCTTAATTAACAAACTGACTGAAACTTCACACATAATTCATGAATTAGCAGGTAAAACTGTTTTTTTTTAAAGTTTTGTACAAGTTTGTTTTGTTTCTATCATCGGAACAAGATTATTCCTCCGAAGATCACATGATTTGATTTGCTTTAGGCTTTTTGTGTAAATTTGAAAAAAATAAATTTAAATTTCCAGTTTTAATGTTATCTGTGGGTAAAGGTTTAAAAAGTAAAGTACAAAATATATTATATTGCTTTTTTGTGATCAGAGTACTACAATTGTAAATTATTTCAGCAAGTCAAAACTTCTTATTTTAAATTTGTTTTATAATCACGACATATTGAAATGTTGCTATGGCTGCAGTCGAATGGTTTTTAATAGAATTAATCTGTAAATGAACAAATATTTATTTAATAGCCAAGTATGAAATGTCTGGAAAAAAGACTTCTTATGAGTATAAAGGCATGGTACAAGGTAGAAGCATATGTTCAAGTCTATAAATACTGTATGAATCAAAATAAGTCGTGGCATAACCGCAATGACCTAAGTAACCCACTGCCATTACACCAATAGCACAAGAACACGAAATCATTTTCCGGAAAGCTTTCTGTGAGAGCTTTCCCGAAAATGATGTCAGGTTCTTGTGTTTCTGGTGTAGTTGAAGATGCATACTAGTAGTTCATAGTGGTTATTCTATGACGTATTTCGACTCGTACTCTAAGTCAAGTGATTTCTGAATTCCACTCGGAGGTCCGCTGGCAGGAATTTTGCTTGTGCAAAACAATGCACATGGACATCAACTACTGACCCTACCTGACAGCCAGTAAAAAATTGTAACTCACAAAGCAAATCTGCAGTTTAAGGAGTACTGATAAGTTAGTTATCTAGTGGTCCATAAATTGCAGATTAGCTTGTTGAGCCCCGAACTTTCTACAAACTGGCAAGAATATGTTGGAAATATATGTATATCCACCTACTTAGAGGAGAAGTACAAAATCACCCTGGGTGTTCTGTAATACAATAAACATGTATGCACATTTTGGTCATGTATCCGGGGTAGCGGAGAGGGTGGGGCCCAGGGTAGTAACTCCCAGAGCTTGGAACTTGTGGGAGGGGGAGGCGGGGGGGGGGGCGGATGGCCCAGGAGTCAAGGATCTTGATTTCGCCTGCCCACCCTCTAGTCCAAACATTACCCGAAAGACAGTATTTTAATTTTTTTGGTTTGGTACGTCCTTTCCAAAGGGCGTTCCAAAACAAAACAAAAAACACAAAAATACGGGCTTTCAGGCCATGTTTTACCTAGTCCCCCTCCCCAAGGTTTTGACTCCTGTGCCAACAGTTAAGAAGGGGCCTTTATCATTAATGAAGCTATGCACTTGGCCAACGGCTGTAATTCTGGACTGCATGATTCTTGAAGTAATAACTTTATTAAATCAACATGACGTAACCAAGTTATCACTTCAAGAATTGTGCAGTCAATATAGCTATGGGTGGTAGGTCATTGGATAGTCATTGATCAACTTGGGAATCTGAAACATGCTGCTATAAAACGTCCTTTTGATGGCCAGTAATAACGCGATTTTTTATCCCAAAAGCAGCCAGAAGACTCCATTTAAAAACTGATTTAAAACTGTTGTTGGGGGAGAAACGTCGCTCCCCTCCAACCACTCTGTGATCGGTCGCGCCTCCGGCACTCGCTGCAGATACCTTTATCATCTGTGCAATATCCCGACATTTTTGAAAGGGGAGCAGTCACAAAATTAACCCCGGGTCCGAATTTCCTATCCCCGGCTCTGCGTGGACCTTCCACTTCGTGGGTGTTTTTTTGTAATAAGACAGCTTCCACTTTGTGACATGTAAGTTTGAGTTGAAGGAGAAAATAGTCAAAAGAAGAATTTATATATGTTTATGTCCGATTCTTGTGTTATTAGTATAGGAAACATTCATCTATAGTTTATACCGGTCGTGGTTATTCCTTAACTCATTTTGACTTGTACTGTATATGGACAAAATATTATTAGTAGACACGCGACACTGCTACTAGCAGACGATTTTCATTCACTTAGGGACCACGCCCCTCCACCCCAACCTCTTTCAGCTGGAATATCTGTGTGTTATGCTTGGAAATATTTGTATGGGTTGGTTGTTTGGATACCCAGGGTTTGCATTTTCACTCACGCAGACATTTTTGTGTCATTTCAGTGATATATCTGCAGTTTTGTCACTCGTCAACAAAACAGAACAATGATGCCGAGTCTACCTTCGCTTGTGGGAAGGGGTTCATTGCGGTATTCAATTCACTAAAAAATCAATATTATTTTGTCCTGTCCATTAAATGAAGTGTTGAAAGCGTGTTATTTTTTCTATCTTTATTAGTATTAAATCGAAAATGCACATTTTCTCGTTTCAATCGAAACATTTTGGTTGTTTCTATCGCATGTATGACAGTCTTGACAGATAGTCTGATCGAATTGTTTACCCGAAGCTACCTCTGACCTTGCATATCATTAACGTTAACAGTCTTGACAGATAGTCTGATCGAATTGTTTATGACAGTCTTGACAGACAGTCTGATCGAATTGTTTACCCGAAGCTACCTCTGACCTTGCATATCATTAACGTTAAAGATGGCTAATCGACAATGGGGTTATTCAACGGGTATTCAACGGGTAATACAAGCCGGAACTTTTCACCGCACCGTTTAGTTACGCTTCGAACAGTTTCCAAATTTCGTTATACAATCATCGACCGTCTATCGCATAGTGTGAAGATGAAAGTAGTGGTTTTTCCTTAACTCATTTTGACTTGTACTGTATATGGACAAAATATTTTAGTTGACACGCGACACTGCTACCAGGAGACAATTTTCATTCACTTGTTTAGGGACCACGCCCCCTACATCCCAACCTTTTCCATCTGGAACATCTGTGTGTTATGCTTGAAAATATTTCTATGGGTTGGTTGTTTGGATACCCAGGGTTTGCATTTTCACTCACGCAGACATTTTTGTGTCATTTCAGTGATACATCTGCAGTTTTGTCACTCGTCAACACAACAAAACCATGATGCCGAGTCTAGCTTCGCTTGTCGGAAGGGGTTCATTGTGGTATTCATTTCACTAAAAAATCAATATTATTTTGCCCTGTCTATAAAATGAAGTGTTGAAAGTGTGCTATTTTTTCTATCTTTATTAGTATTAAATCGGAAATGCACATTTTCTCGTTTCAAGCAAAACATTTTGGTTGTTTCTATCGCATGTATGACAGTCTTGACAGACAGTCTGATCGAATTGTTTACCCGAAGCTACCTTTGACCTTGCATATCATTAACGTCAAAGATGGCTAATCGGCAATGGGCTTATACAGAATCATTTATATCATAGCGGCGATTCCGTTGAATACATGGGTTTAAAGTTTAATGGATGTGTAATAAAATTGGAGCTTTCGTTTTTGTCCCCCAAATATGCATTTATTCACTAAAATGAAACAACTTTCAAAGACGTCAATGCCACTGGATACAATAATGAACCAGAATCATCATCTTGTTTAACCCTTTGAACTCTGGTGGTATCGTCCATGCCAATTATCTGGCATAAATTGGAAGAGTCCATATCCATTATTTGGGGGTAGAGCAATTAATATTTTCAACGTGCAGCTTTCAGGCTGCACGTTGAAAATATTAATTGTTCTACCACACACATTCACTTAGTAGCCATCCTACTTAATGAAATTATGACGTATCGTGTTGGTGGACAGGAAAAGCGGTCTCCAGTGTTGAAAGAGTAAATTCAATAAATACGGATGTTTAAAACTCAATCTGTCGTATTCTGTTGAGAAGGTGAGACCAGATGAGCCGATGAAACAGGACGCCATTGGCGTCATGTTTTATCATACTGTTCTGGACTCTTCAAGGCACGGAATATGATACACAAGACAATATTTTGTTTATAATATAACAGCGGCTATAAATACTTGAATACAACAGCAGAAAGATAAGCAATCAACAAAACAATCTGTGGAATGTTTCTTCCGATTTTTTAACGCAAGGCCATCAAGTCTTCGTTGGGTGTTTGAAAAACTATCAGCTAGAAAACTTTTGTACATTGCTAATGTCACCCGAGCCTCCTTGAGATAGGTATGATATTAATTTGGAAATGGTGAGACTTTAGCTTTCCGACAAGCCAGAATCGATTAGCAACCTAAAATGGTCTTGATAAGCTTTTTGTGAATGTCACACAATAATATAAATGAACCCTTTGGAATGATCAAATACATTTGTCTTTGCCACAGTTAGAAAAATGTTGGCTGAAATGTCTCACGAGTAGAGGATCTCTAAGGAATTGGACGATTTATTCCTTCATGTAAATACCTTCGACATTCGCCGAGTAATCTAGTCTCAGTGCACATAAATTCGACTTTAATCCCGCATGTGTATCTCTAAGTGACGAGTTCAATACAGTCGCAGGCCTGAAAATAATTTTGCTTGCGCTTCCAGACAAAATGTCAGACACCAAATGAATCATGTCTGTCATTTAAGAATGATATCTGACATGTCACAAAATGGAGTATGCAAATTCGAAATAGTGTGATTTTGGGTGTACATGGACCTTCATCTTAAAGCTGCTCAGAATTCATCCAACTGTACCTTTTTGGCAGGGCTCATTGCGCCCTGCCACACAAGATATGATTGGTTTCATTCTGAATTGGAACTGAATTACTCTTCACACATAATTTAGATGCATGTATGGCTATATCAGATCGTATTCCTTCACATATGCTGTTAATACTGATGAGCTGTACAGTCACTTTCTTCACACTTCTCAACTTGCCAGGACCAGAAATCACAATAATCATTAATTTTAGGCTTGCTAGTTATGTACATGATTTCCAGCATGATGTTCTGATCAGTGAACTTTATTGATAATTTTGGCATCAGACATTTTGACTGATGATTTTAAACCTCCGTCTGACAATGGCCTTTTTGTACCTGACATTGTCATTGTCTGACAACTTATTGTCTGGTATGTACAGTCTGAAAAGGGGACCAGCCTCTCTATCTTCCTGGCTTTATCATCAACTGTGTTTGGCAACCGTTGGGACAAAGGGGGGTTGCGTCGATTTGTAAAAAAGGGATTTTAGGAATTGAATAAGTTTCGAATAGAGAGGAATGATGTTTTCCAGTTGGAACCGGCAACGACAAACTATATGGTTAGAAACAAAACGACACCAAAAATATCTCGACTACAACTCATTAAAATGGGTAATCAAATTAAACTAGCAGATTGTATGCACCACGCATATGTGACATAAACAATATGTTTCGAATTTCAGGCCCAAGATCCTGCCCTGGTGAGGCAATGGCTACAATGATTCTATACCTCCTTATAACTGCAACCATACAGAACTTCAAATTATTACCCGCTGAAGATGGAGAGCTACCGAGGGCCGAGAGCAGTTCTGGAACAATTCCAGAGCCACATCCCTTCAAGGTGAGGTGCATCAAGCGCCTGAAATGAAATTCCACTTTGAGAGACGAACGAGCCAAGATGGTTGTCAGTAAATCTAAAGCTGACACACAAACTGTTAACAAAATACTAACTGTCTTTATATTTTGACGTACTGCATAGTGCAGGTAGAATACATCGTACTACGAGTGCAATACGACACCACCTGCACGAGCAGACAAAAAAGGAAAACAAATACTTTATACCATGATTGCATATTCTACAATATATGAAAAGCCTATGACATAATTTTTAGCTTTACACACCAACCGTGGTGAACACGCCTAGCAATGGAATTTCAATAGCTAAAATTTACATCTACAGTAGAACGACATCCAAGTTGACCTTTGGTGACGTTAACCTGAATGCGAACTTGTCTAAATTTATCGCACGTCGCCTCGCGAAGAGTGAAATGAAAGTGGCAATTATTTATTACGTTTTTAAATGAGTTTACCCCATAAGACACCAGAACTTAACAAACATGCATTGTCTAATGTTAATAAAGCATCCACAACTCGAAATGGTATGTTATTATGCTATTAAAATGAAAAAGGCCCCGTTTCATTTTCCATTTCGATTCGGCGATAAAATTGACAGCGGAGGAACCGCCCACTGATGCTCGTGTAAACAAAAAACAGATTCGCACGAATGTACGGCTGGTGCTCAGTAAAATCGAGAAAAAATAATATCGACTCTTAATAATCTGACGATCATGGTATAAATAAAATATACCCAAAGAAGCTTGGTGTACCAAATGTTCACCACTCGTGGTGAACATTTGGTACACCGAGCTACTCTGGGTATATTCTATATATCTTCTTTTATTTTGACATAACTTCTCATTTTAACCCATTTAGTATCATAACTAAAAACATGCTGTTCTGTGGGGTTCAATTGTGGAGGTTTTGTGGTGTTGGCACCTGTTTATTTCGACTCTTTCTGAGAAGCAAATTAATGCTAGGTATAGGTACATTTATTCTGCTATTGCTTTCAATTCAATTTTTGTTTCAGTACATGAGCCGATGGGTGTTATGGCGAGATTAGTTTTCTGAGGTCGAGGTCTCTCTTCTGATCCTATCAAACGGCGGGACATCTTCCAACGCTACAGAAATAAATTTGATATCACTTTCCTGGTTGACACTCATTCTTTTCTTGAGGTTGAACAGATATGGAAAAACGAGTGGGGATACGAAGCGGTCTTTTGCTCTCAATCAAGCTCAAGTAGAGGAACAGCAATTCTGTTCAAAAATTCGTTTGGATATTTAATAAACAAGTCAATTTTAGACCCCAGAGGTAATTATATTGTACTCGATATAACCATAGAGGAACAAAGATTAACAATATCGGATGTGTGTGGACCAAACGATGACAACCCAGGCTTCTATGAAAACGTCTTTTCTAAGATAGAAGAAATGGGTAACTCTTCAGTTCTTATAGCAGGAGACTGGAATGTACCCCAGAACTATGACATGGATACAACCAACTATAAGCACAGAAATAATTTCAAAGCAAATGCGAAAATGTTACAGTGTATGCAAAAATTAGATTTACATGATGTATGGAGGATAGAAAATCCAGAATATAGACGGTATACCTGGAGGGGCCCTGGGAGCAAAATGGCTAGATTGGATTACTTTCTTATGTCAAGTGATTTGCACATATTGTTCCAAACGATAGACATCCAAATCCGATATTAGTTAGACCATAACCCGATAAGTATCGACCTATCCTTTTTTAACCAGCCCAGGGGGAGAGGTTTTTGGAAGTTCAATAACAGCTTTCTTGATGATCAAGAATACATAAATGTAGTAAAACGGACTATGGCTCAAACAAATGACCAGTACAGTACAACAGCTGTCACTATCAGTAATGCTACTGTCACAGCCAATAATAATAATAATAATAATAATAATAATAATAATAATAATAATAATAATAATAATAATAATAACAGACGACTCACTACCAGTAATGCTACTGTCACAGCCAATAATAATAATAATAATAATAATAATAATAATAATAATAATAATAATAATAATAATAATAATAATAACAGACGACTCACAAGCATCCTGAACAAAAATCTAGACAAGGGCGACTTATCTGTTACAAAAGAGATCGAATTCCTGGAAACAGAACTAAAGTCAATCAGAGATAAGAAGGTATAGGGGATAATTCTTCGATCCAAAGCTAAATTGAAAGTGGAGGGGGGAGAAAGCTACGGAATACTTCTGTAAACTGGAAAAAGGCATTATACTGAAAAACATATCCCCAAAATAATAAAATCCGATGGTAGAGAAACAAGCGACTTGCAGGATATAATATCTGAACAGAAAACCTATTATCCAAATCTGTATGCCTCAAAACATCTGCTGAAAAACTTAACCAAGTCGAAAACACATTCTTTAATGCTGAAAACCCGTTTTTAAACTTCTTAAAAGAAGATGGAAAAGTTCCCCTGAAGGTCCACTTACTAAGGCAGAATGCTCAAGCTCCCTAAAACAAATGACAAATAACAAATCTCCAGGCTTTACAGACGAATTTTACAAATTCTTCTGGAATGACATCAGCATGTATTTAATCAACTCCTTGAACTTTTGTTATTCAGCATAAGAACTTTCAACCACCCAAAGAACTGGTATCAAAACATGTATACCGAAACAAAACAAATCGAAAATGTTTTTGAAAAATTGGAGACCAACATCCCTTAGAAATGTAAATGTTAAGATCGGTTTTGCAGCTATAGCCAATCGCATCAAATGGTCCTATAAAAATGAATATCCGAAATAGACCTTGGCTTTGTAAAGGAGAGGTACATTGGACAATCAACTTGATTAATCTTTGACCTAATTGAAAAATGTGAGGAACAAAATATTCCCGGCATTTTAAATAGACTTCGAGAAAGCTTTTGACACCTTGGAGTGGTACTTTATTTTGAAAACCTTACGTTTTTTAAAGATTGGACCTTCGATCATCAGATGGTTTCAAACATTCTATAACGATATTTACAATTATATTTTAAATAACGGGCGTTGTTCTGAAAAAACTAAGTTAGGGCGAGGTGTGAGGCACTCCCCCTACTTGTTTATACTTTGTGGAGATATCCTGAGCGCAGCACTAACATATAACCCATATATAAATGGTATTAAAATAAATAAATCCGAATATTTGATCAGCCAATACGCTGACGACTCCACACTCTTTCTGAGCGATGAGGAACACTCATTAGATATAGCCCTTGAAACAGTGAACTCGTTTTCAAAAATCTCTGGATTAAAGGCAAACTTTGATAAAACCGAGGTGATATGGATTGGGGCAAAACGGAGTTGTGGTGACGAAACTCCTACACAACAAAATGTTAAATGGAATCACAACAACGCCTTTAAAATTTTAGGAATCGAATATAATTAGTTTGGCGAGAATTACATTGTTAATAACTACCTTAATCAGTAGGGAAAAATTAAAAAACTTCTTAGTGACTGGTCATTCAGAAATCTGATACTTATTGGGAAAACGGTAGTTATTAAAACCCTTGCTCTACCAATTCTAATACACTGCTTGACAGGTCTCCTGGATCCACCTGAAAATGTCAAACGTAGACCACAGACTCTATTTTACAAGTTCCTTTGGTCGGGTAAAAACTAGAAAGTGAAACGCGGCACATTAATCAATTTAATAGAATATGAGGGACTTAAATTCCGGGATATAAAAACGTACAGCTACTCTCTAAAACTTTGCTGGAAAAAAGGCTTCTAGACCCAGGGGCACTGACACCTGGAAAACTTTGGTTTTGGGCGATTTTGAAGACCAGTGAGCCTGCACAATGTGGTATTCACACAAGGAAGGACTTCTAAAGGTTAGAGAAAAATTAAACACCTTCTGGAAGAATGTAGTACATATATGTTCCTGCTAGATACAAATGTTACCTCGACCCCTGAAGATATTCTGTGTGAACCCTTATTTTATAATAAAAAAAAAATAAAATCAATGCTCGACCCTATTTCCATAAAAAAATGGTGTAGAAAGGACATCTTTTATCTTTTCTGTCAACGATCTCTTAAGTGAGCAAGGATGCTTTTTAAGCTTCCCTCTTTTTTTCAAGGAAGTACAACCTCGAGACGCCCTCCACAGTTTACCAAGGAGTGATCAATGCAGTACCAAAGCCGTGGAAAGGAGCAATAAAAGGTACCTATAGAATCCCAACCATAAGAAAGGAACACATTGAAAAATTGAATTTTTCGAAGAAAACGTGTCAAACTTTCTACCCCATATTTTTAAAGTTAGCTGCTGCGAGATCTTACGAATCCCAGGAAAAGAGTCCTTAGGTATCGACCGCCAACAGACAGACTGAGAGTTGATACACAAAGGCAATTTTACTATTAGTGATGACCCCAACCTTCAAAGCCTCCAATACAAAATATTGCACAGATCGATTTATACCAATTCCAAACTACTTAAAAGTAAGCTGTCTGAAACGGAACTATGTAGCTTCTGCAGTTATACAAAAGAAACTTTGTCGCATCAATTTTTCGAATGCAGTCATTCTTAGACGATACTCGTGAATCTTCAAGATAAATTGCGAATTAATTGTGCTCTCTCCTCCCTCTTACTCCACAGTATGTGCTTCTAGGTTACCAAAATCAGGAAGTACCGTCAGCAGCTGCTAATCTGTGTGTAATTTTAAAAACAATATTTATTCTTGCAAGGTGAGGGAGTGTACACCTGTTTTCGAAAGCTTCCTAGAGCAGATAAAAGTATACCGTACATTAGAACTAATGTCCGTTCATAAATATTCATCAAAAAAGCAAAGTCCATTCAAGAGAGATGTGATCAACTGCAAGACCTGCTTGGTATACAGCTTCCTCTAAACGCGACGGGAGGGGAAGCTCTGGTCGAATCCACAGTTCCCATTAGATTTCTTCTTAGGCCCAATTCTAACCCTTTATTCTGAGACCTTATTGTAACGACAGTACAGACTGATCATCGCCATCCTTTCAGACACTAGTATAATATCCCCAAAACACTCAGAATTCACCAGGGAAACCAGAAAGTGTGTATTATTATATGTACATTTATTTATATATATATTATATTGTTAGTCAATAAGACAAACCTTGTAAAACAGTTTTTGTACATATCTGCTGAAATTTATAATTATTAAAAAAAAACTTCATAGTGCATGCAGAATACATCGTGCGTTGACTGCTACAAAGAACCTCCTACACGAGCTGACACACAACGGTTAGCAACTACTTACTATCTTTATATTTTGACATAACTTTACGCTGCAACTAGAATACATAGACAGAACGCGATGTGTGTTTGAATCGATGGGTGTTTTACATAACGAGTTGGAATTGCGTAGTCATTATTTCGCGAGAGCCGTAGGCTCGAGCGAAATATGATTACGCCATTCCAAAGAGTTATGTAAAACACCCACCGATTCAAACACACATAGCGTTCTGTGTTTATTACACAACCCATGCATTAAAATTCATTTAAATAAACAAATTTTAATTCGATGTTTGAACCCAAAGGTGAAGAGTTTCTTTGTATTGACTGAAGCTGTACTGATCGAATGGATCAATAAAAAATCAAAACAGCCTTTTCGGAACCAGTGTTTGTTGAAATTCGTATCGCTGTTTCTCTTCGGCTGGTGCCCATTCACGCCTAACCATTTGGTGGCTATTACTGTTAGTAACAATATAAGTATAAATTTGTGCAGATTTGCAAAACAGTCCATATCTTGGTCCTGTAGCCAAGCTTCCACAGCAGCAGTAAGTTCCTCATCATCTTGAAATCTTTGAACACGTAAGTGTTTCTTCAAATTTGGAAAGAGATGGTAGTCACTTTGACCACGTAAGTGTTTCTTCAAATTTGGAAAGAGATGGTAGTCACTTTGACCACGTAAGTTTTTCTTCAAATTTGGAGAGAGATGGTAGTCACATGGTGATTACCATCTCTTTCCAAACTTGAAGAAACACTTACGTGTTCAAAGATTTCAAGATAATGAGGAACTTACTGCTGCTGTGGAGGCAAATTTGAAGAAACACTTACGTGTTCAAAAATTTCAAGATGACGAGGAACTTACTGTTGCTGTTTAGGCTTGGCTACAGGACCAATATATGGACTTCTACAGACGCGCCATCAACGACAGGCAGACCAGTTGGAACAAGTGTATTGAATTACTGTGTTGACAAATATATATATATTACCGATATTCCAGTTTTATTTATATTAGGCTCAAAATGTTTTGACATCCCCTCGTACTTACTATCTTTATATTTTGACATAACTTCAGGGTCGGTGCAGGTAGAATACATCGTACGACGAGTGCGCAATAATACATCACCTGCACGAGCTGACAAAAACGGTTAAGAAATTCGAAATATCATTATAGTTTGACATAACGTCGCCTGAGTGCTAGAATGTCCTATGTCCCCTATGGGACATAGGACATTCTAGCACTCAGCCGATGATAACTTCATAGTGCATGAAGAATGCATAGTCCGATGAGTACACGGAGGCACATATTTCATTTTTGTGCTTTTAATACGGGGAGTTCCTGCCACATCCGAGACTAAATGGTAAGGTATAATTTCTCCGAGTCTGGAGCTTGAAAGCATTTAATTGAAACTCAGACTTTTGAATTATCTTTTCATTCGTAGATAATGCGGTCGTTTGCTTATGCCGTTGGCAACTCTGTCTCAAAAAATATAAAAAATACATTTCTTCCTGCAAAATTTGATATATTTCCATTCTTTTCTAATCATTAATCACATTTTTTTCTTTGATTTTCCTCGATCAGTATCTAGGGCACTTGTGAAAATAAAAACAAATGGCGAACGTTTGGTTGAACAAACCCCCTCCCTCGAGATCCCCCAAGAGTGAGTCCTGGAAAATGCCATTGTTATAAAAGTGACCGTGAATATTCACAAGCATGATAGGAAAACTCGATACGTGCACAGGGACATGGTTAGAGGCTCTTGGTAGGGAAGTTTATCCCTTCTGAAATATTACGTATACCCCACCTTTCATGTATGCCGAACATCCAAGTTTTGAGAAAATTAGTTATACCCACTCCTCTCCCCCTTGCGTTAACTTTTCCATCTGTTATTTTTTAATATTTCATTGATGAGGTAAGCCAGATGCACCCTCGCCCATTGTGGTCGAATTGTATGATCTTTGGGTTTTTGAGATGGAAATCACGTCTTTTGCTCAACGGGAGCCATCTGCAATGCAGATAGTGCCTGATTCCACTCAAGGGACGAATTATTGCTCCCGCTGGAAAATCCCATAAAAATCTCATGAAATCACTAAATGTTCCCTCAAAATGACCACGGCCACGAATTCATTTATTTATTGGATTTAACAATACTTTCGACAGCCAGGATCACCTCGTGTCGGTCAGTTTTGCGGGTGGAGGGAGCCGAACAGCGGCAAACAATTCTCAGACTCCACCACATTCTAATTCCACACAAGCAGGGTTAACATTGGTTGACGACAAGTGCACCATAGACGTGCAGTACGCCTTAGTACACAACGCCGCCATGCCCTCACGACAGCCACGAATAAAACTCCATAAAATATACTACCACAAACCGTGAAATGTCCAACTGATAGTAGTTTGGGGCTTAACATTTATAACATTTGAAATGTTTTCCCTGGATTTGGGGGAGAGGTGTATGATGCACCGTAGTACACCCCACATCTCGCCATAAAGCTACAACAGAGCAGTTCAAGCAAGCAGATCACCTTGCGTAAGCCATGTGAAATCTATTGATTTCCGATCGAATGATTATTCACTTCACCCACGAAGAGCGGCTTGCAGCTGGGATGAAGTAACAAATAATAAACACACATCTATTCATGGCTGAATACTCTAATTCTAAATGCAAATAAGAAAACAAACTATCCTAAATGCAAATAAGAACGAACTTGTATACAAGTATATGTCCTTGATATTATTTATGATTATTTTTCAGTTCAATGTGCATATACAGTCTTCTGCACTGCACACAGCTGCCTCTCTAAATTTAGCGAGCTGGAGTAAAGTTTTACACACCGTACAATTTCCATCTGATGGTGGTTTGAGGCTTAAAATTTATAATCAAAGGAGTTATAAACACCGAAACAGCCGAACGTAATGGGAAATTTAACAGTCTCAAAGCGAAATACGTCTCTTCGACATCCCTGTATGAAATATCATTAGGAGTTGGTGGTGTCTCCGTTTACGATAATAATGGCGGGTAATATAGGATTAGGCGAAGTGCAGACGAATCCCAAATTTGATCTAAAAAAGTCTTTAACGACCGATCATCTGAAATGACCAATGGAAAAGATACCCTATTTAGAGACTTTAGCGGATACTGTAAGTACTATTCCCCCAATAAATTCAAACACCAAACGATCCTAGCAATTTTCAGTGTTTCATCTGCATTGCCAAAGTCTAAGTACCCAATGGGACTCCCTAAATGAACTTCTGGCCAATCTTCAGGACTCAGAAATTGTCTTTAACATTTTAGGGTTAACCCACATTTCTGAATTCCGTCGAATATGTCATATTATTTAGAAGGCTATTATCCGCTCATCAATATGATATAACCGGAGTGATATGCTGGGCGCGATGGTATAGCGTTCTTTGTGAAGGAAATTACTTGTCTATCTTCATTCCCCATGTAATCGAGTCCTCATTTATCGCAATTAAATTAAATAATACTAAAAGTTTAATTGGGGACATATATAAACCACTACTTAGCCCAAAACAGATATAGATCGTTTCTTTGCAAAACTAAACGAAATAACAGATGAAATTAATCATGAAACTTAAGGGGCATATACTATTGGTTACTTTTACATTGACTTATTAAAAACAAGTTCTCATTCAGAAACTCAAAATTATTTTGACCTTATGGTGAGCTAAGGGTCATACCTCGGATCACCAGGCTAACACGGATAACCAGTCACTCAGAAACATTAATAGATCATACCTTCTCAAATAACATTTCCACTAACTTCTTATCGGAAATAGAAAATAATGCCCCCCCCCCCCCCCCAGGAGAGACCTAAATGACCCACAGACGCAATTTTAGTGGTGCGAATTTGGTATCCTTCAGATCACTTCTGTCGCAAAGCGATTTTTCGAGTATATTTGAAACAAGCTGCCCAAATATACACTCTAAAATCGGTTGGGTTAAAAATCAACCCAAATCGACTGGGTTGAGTGAATATGAACCCAAATTGGGTTCATATTCACTCAACCCAGTCGATTTGGGTTGATTTTTAACCCAACCGATTTAGAGTGTAGCATTCGAGAATTTTATGAATATTTATTCTACTACTGTTGAAAAGGCATTTCCTTTGGTAAACGTCCAATTGAAAAAAAATATATAAAAAAGCACCGTGGATATCTAAAGGCATTATGGAATCACCAAACACCAAGATAAAATTTTATGATAAAAAAATAAAGTCTCAACAGAATAAAATATAAAAATAACTAAAAACTACTGTAATTTTTTATTAGAATTGAAAAGCAAAGTGAAGTAATGTTCTTTAATAAAATATTCAATCAAAATAAAAATAACTTGACAGGAACTTGGGAAGATATTAAATGAAACACTAAATACAGCAAAGCGTACTGTCAGTATGCCTTCTACTTTTATCAAAGATAATAACCAAGTAATGAATGATCCGCATGAAATGGCATACGAATTTAAAACCTATTCACAAACATAGGGAGACGTACAAGTGAAGAATTAACATAAACATACAAATCCTTTAGAGACTTCATGGATTCCCATTACCCAAATATTTTTTTCATAACACCTGTTACCCCCCGTGAAGTAATAAATATAGTTAAACATATGAAGGTCAAATACTCTGAAGACTGTGATGGTATTACGACATATCTCTTGAAAAACAGTATAAATATATTAGCCCAAACAATTGCCCATATTGCTAATCAAACTGTTGCCAGCGGATTTGTTCCAAACAGAATGAGAATCGCCAAAGTGATTCCAATTTTTAAAACCGGGGATGAAAATAAATTTTATTAATTACAGACCGATAAGTATTTTACCAGCCTTCTCTGAACGTTTAGAAAAACTAATGGCAAATAGAATGGTTAACTATCTGAACACATTCGATGTTTTCTAGTAACACTAATATGTCTTCGGAAAAAACACAGTATCATACATCCCGCCATGTAATTTCTCAGACATAGTGTAACAGGAAATAACAAGCCAACTAAATATATAACATTAGCTGTATTCATGGATTTTTCAAAAACTTTTGATACGATAAATCACGGTATACTGTTAAGTAAATTGGAAAGATATAGTTTCAGGGAAATTAACATTGACCGGTTGAAAAGTTACCTATCCAACAGAATCTTGGAGACAAGATATGATGAATATGAAGTTGAAATAACTGAAATAACATGTGGAATGCCATAGGGTTCTGGACTCGGTCTGTTGCTATTCCTATTGCACATAATCGATATTAGTCGTTTAACATTGTTTAACGTGCTTTCTTTCGTAGATGACACAGCAGTTTACGCATCTGGTCCTACCGCAAGAAGTTTAGCTGTATTTATAAATGAGGAACTAAACAAACTCTTCGACCGGTGCTCAGCTCACCGGCATATTTTGAATGCAAATAAAACTAAGTATGCCCTTATAAACTCAAATCATAACACGAGAGGTATTGAAAAGCTAAATATGCATGTACAATACAAAACGATAAAATGAATAGTACATAATGAAACAAAAAAATCCCTGGCATTAACATTGACGATAACCGTTCGCACAGTGCTTAAATTTCACAACTGTTCTCTAAAATAGGACGGATAAATAACTCTAACAGAAAATTATTGAAAAGATTACTAACACAAAAATTCCTGTCCCATTATACAAATAACGTAGAATGTGGCAACTCTTATTGTCAAGATTGTAGGTTTGATAGTACCAGATCCTACTTTTTTAAAGTTTTAACATTAATATCTAAACAATCAAGATTCTACGTAGCCACCTTATAAACAAGAGCTACATTATTGCAACGCCGTCTCCCTTTTTCCGACTTCCATGCATGAAAGAACAGAAAAGTTAAATCATCTATCTGCGATCTCGTCCTAGTGAAAGATATCCCGTCTTACCCGCCAAGTCCAGATTTGGTATCAAATTAGTAAACATCAAACACAACAGGTATAATAATTCAAGAATAACTATTTACTCGCGGCTTATGCGCAGTGCTGACAATTATGCTAACATCTGTGGGAGATGGCAGGTGGACAGCCAATCTGGCTATGTCATCTTCCTATGATAAAGATATTGATTTTGTTTTGTTCTATAAATGCATCTCTAATGCACTTTATAATCATGTATCTCAACGGAACCCAATTATTTTGTATCACATTCTCTCTATGGGAGCGCGGTGGCGTTGCTGTAAACGGTTCTCGTCAGATCATCGAAGTTAAGCAACCTCGCGCCCGGTTAGTCCTTGGATGGGTGACCGTTTGAGCGATCGATTGGGACTCCTGCGTTGTGTCCTTGGGCATGGCACTTAACCCCGATTGTCCACATGGGGGCACGATGACGTCGTCTACTAAGACCTACTACACGTCGATGGTGCTCATGTATTCAACCAATCTAACCTTGCCCATGCTGCAGTGCGGAATTACAATGTTGGGGAGCTGGCAGCTGCTCGTCGTTGTTCGGTGTTCTCTCCGGGTACTCCGGCTTCCTCCACCCGTAAAACTGTCACCGACAAGATATGACCTTGGCTGTTAAAGTGTCGTTAATCCCTAATAAATAAATATATATAAATAATTCTATCAATATCGGTAAATAAAATAATCTAATCTAATCTTGCTGAAGACGGAATGTGTAAATTGGTGAGTTGGTCAACACTGAGGTATTCAGCCCTTCGGAGAAAATGGCCGAATACTATATATATTTTTGCACATCCCTTTTTAAGATTCTGTGATGTGCTAATGTCAAGTTACTTTATATTTGGTTACAGCAAACGGCACACAAATCTCCCTCCCGGACCATTTCCATTTCGATTTTTTAGGAACCTTTTACAATTCGTTGGAAAAGATTTACAGCAGGAGATCAAATAATACCGACAAAATACCCTCTGGCACATAGAACACATTGGAATTCAGGGGCAGATTTTAGCTATCGCCAGCGATTCCAATTGTAATTGCGTTGCACTATTTGTAGAAAATTCCAGTTAAATTCGCTTCTATTTTACAATAGTCTGTCAACGATTTAATATGTGCGGAATAGCTTTTTATTTTCCGCATGGTTTAGTGTTGTTGTAGATGGGGATTACATGTAACAGGAGTAGGTATAAATTGAGAGTTCCAAATCACTTGTACATGTTCGTGTACAAAACACGCACACGATGCGTTCACCAACGTGGAATTCAGTGTTAAAGCACACGCTTGTTCACAAAAACTGTACAGTGATTTAGAATCCCTCATGTAAAGTCAGGTCAGTGACTCCTAGATCGCGCTTTTAGCGTTCAAACACTCGTGGTGAACGCATCGTGTGCGTGTGTTGTACATCTTCAGTTGTATCGTGTACGTGATTTTTGGTCTACGTTCGCATCGCAGATCAGACCCATCGATCCATCGTCGGCGAACGCGAGCGAAGGCATAAGATTCTGGGTCATCATCAAAAAACAGCTTTGGGAGTTCTAAATCAGTGATTTAGAACTCTCAATTGCTTTGGTACAGATGATTTAGAACTCTCAATTGCTTTGGTACAGATGATTTAGAACTCTCCCGCGTTTTTGAGACGGTGGGTTTTTGATTGATATAAATATAGGGGAGAAAAAAAATATAAATAAATAGTTATTTAGAAAAATAAATATATCAAATCGAATAGATAATAAAAAAAAATACGTAAATCATGAGCGATTCTCAGATGATTAGAGCGAGGTTTCTTTTAAACATGCTGATGAGAGCATACGCAATCTGCGTGAACGAACAACTACGTCCCATCTTGTTAGAACGATGCGTCGGATGTCGGGATCGTCTAGGCTTCGATCACGAGGATCATTCGTGTCTGACGATGGAAAGGGAAGATATGGTCGTCATGTATTTCGAACCGGCGTTCGAACGCGTTAAATTCGACGATGTGATCACGTTTTGGAAGAGATTAGTCTACTGTAAGAATCGAGACAGGCCCACAGATTCGGAAGAACTGAAATTGGCGCGTAGAAGTTTGACTTTAGAAGACAAGGGATGCATCAAGAAATTATTGCTGAACGAAGCATACGTCTAAGTTTTGTTTTTCGTTGATATAAAAAATAAGGGAGAGTAGAAAATAAAAAAAAAAATAAATACACACATAAATTTTTTTATCTTATATAAGAAAGAAAAAACATAAAATGAGAACCAGAAATAAATTGTATCCGACGTTAGTGGACGACGAGGACGAGAAGCCGAACGGCGTTTTGCCGACGGCGCCGTCGCTAGAAGAAAGAGAAAGAGGGGAGAGGTATCGCATCGATCAAATCAGTAGAATCCAATCGTATCTGACTCGAGAGAGAGATTCTCGTCGTTCCCTCAAGAAGAAGTATTCGCGTTTCGTGAAATTCGTCAACGGGATCGACACGACACTCATCACGATTTCCATGGGTTTACACGCGGCCGGCATCGGATTATTGTCGACCGCGGTCGGCATTCCGATCGTGCTGACTGTGGAAGGAGTGGCTCTCGCCGCCGGATTGTTCAGCACGCTCGGAAACTTTTTGAGTAGGAAATTATATCTGAAGGCGAGGAAACATGATAAGATTCGCGTCTTGGCCGACTCCAAGATCGACACGATATCCGAAATGATCTCTATGGCGTTGAAAGACGGTAGGATATCGGACGGAGAATACTTCGCGATATTGAGCGAGAAAACGAAATACGATGCCATGAAAGAAGCCGTGAGAATCAAGACTCGTCAGATCATCAAGGAAGAGTTGAAGGATTCTCTCGTGGAAAAGGGTAGGAAAGAGGCTAGGGAGGAATTCAGTAAGATGATAGAACTCAAGGGTAGCGATTGAAAAAAATATATATATATATATATATAATAAGAACAGAATTTAAAAAAAAAAATATTAAATTCATATATAAAATAAAAAAAACGAAATTAATTTAAATTAACTCTTCAAAAAAAATGTATTGCGTAAAGTGTAAGAGAGTTACCGAGACGAGTAATTCTCGAGAAGTGCGAACTAAACACGACAGACGGATGCTTCGCGGAATTTGCGACGTGTGTGGTTCTATCAAGACTAGATTCGTCAAACAAAAGAACGCGAGCAAAGGCAAAGGCATCGTGAATAAAATGATCAACAATCTACCTTTCGAAATGCATCTGCCCGGTCACAGTTTCACGGGACCAGGAACGAAATTGAACAAGAGACTCAACGCCGATCTGACACCCAAATCTTGGAGCAAACCTGTGAATAGGGTGGACGCGGCTGCGTATGATCACGATCTGTGCTACGCCGGACATCCCGACACCAAAACTCGCAACGACGTCTGCGATAAAAACATGTTGGGGAGATTGAGAGGCATATCGAATCCGACCAGGAGAGAGAAGATGGAACGTTCGCTGGTCGGCAATCTGATCGGTGCGAAACGTCGATTCGGATGGGGCGCTCAAAAAAAAAAAAAGCGCATCTGAAAAAGAGAAGAAGAAGAAACGATTATTGACGAGCGAATTGGCCGAGGAGTTACACAAACCCATAGTGCGTAAATTTCGAAAGAGAAGGGTGTTCGTGAAGGGCCTGGACGACATCTGGTCCGCCGACTTGGTCGACATGAGATCGTTTTCGAGGTGGAACGAGGGCGTCAAATATCTGTTGACAGTCATCGATGTGTTTTCCAAATACGGTTGGATCAGAGCTTTGAAGAATAAATCGGGACCTTGCGTCGCCGAGGCTCTGAAGAGCGTGTTCGATTCGTCTTCTCGAAAACCGAGTAAATTGTGGGTGGACAAGGGAAAAGAATTCTACAACAAGGACGTTCGTCGATTGGTAGACCTCTACTCGATCGAAAACGAAGAGAAAGCCAGCGTGGTGGAACGTTGGAATCGAACGAATGAAGGAGAAGATGTACAGATACTTCACGGCGAATTCGACCAAGAAATACATATACGCTCTGAACGGTCTGGTCAAAGATTACAACAAAACGCGACACAGATCGATTAAGATGACTCCCGTGGAAGCTAGCGATCCTCGAAACGAAAAACGGGTCTACGCGAATCTATATCCCGAGAGATCTAAGATCGGGAAGAAGAAGTCTAGAACGCTGAAATTTACGGTCGGCGATTGAATGAGAATCTACGCTTATAAGAAGCACTTCGAAAAGGGTTATACTCCTCGATGGACCTCGGAAATCTTCGTGATCATCAAAATATTTCACACCGATCCGGTGACTTACAAAATCGAAGCTTTGGATGGAGAAGAGATCATCGGAAAGTTTTACGAACAACAATTACAGAAGACGAAGTTTTGATGAAGAACACAAACATTTTTTTTTATTTACTCTCTTTGACATTTTCTTGTTTACACACACATATATATAAGAGAGAAAAAAAATAAATAATAATAAAAAATAATTAAAAACTATTTTTTTAGATAAAGAAAAGCAAGTGAATTAATAAACAAAAAAAACCTAAAAATCCTTTAAAATGACAAATATACTAGATATAGCACAAAGCATAGTAAAAGATGTAAGTATTCAAGAATATGAGGTTCACGAATAAGAACCGGTAACCGGTACGAGTTTGAACAATGTGGGAGAGATAAGAATCAACGTCGAAACTCAAGATCTATTCGTACATCCTAGCGAGAGTTACATAGTGGTGCAGGGACGTCTCACCAAGGAAGATGGGAGCGACTACGACGACGACGACACGGTCACTCTAGCCAATAATGGCTTCATGCATCTATTCAGTAACATAAAATACATGCTATCCGGACAAGAGATAGAATCTGTTTTTCATCCCGGTCAAGCCACCACGATGTTCGGACTCTTGACGTATCCTGACGATTTTTCGAAATCCAGAGGACTTAATCAGTTGTGGGTGAAAGACACCATCGGCCCTGCTAGCGCCGGCGCCGCCACGATATTCGACTACGTTGTCAAGATGTCCAGACCTAAAGGAACGTTTTCATTCAGGATACCTTTGAAACACATCTTCGGATTCGCGGACGATTACAACAAGATCATGTACGGATTCAAACACAATCTGACGTTGATTCGAAAAGGAAACGACGATGCAATAGTGAAACTAGCCGCGACCGATGCGGGTAAGATAACTCTACACAAGATATCATGGTTCGTTCCGCACATGGAGCCTACAATGGATGAGAAAATGCATCTCTACGAGATCATACAATCCAAGAGTAAATTACCCGTGGGATTTAGAATGAGACAGTGCGACATGGCTAGCATTCCTCCCTCCATGAATCACTTCGATTGGAGATTGACGGTGAAATCCGCTTCCGAGAGACACGTTTCATCGTGATCGCGTTTCAGACCGATAGGGACGGGTCTCAGGAAAAGAATGCGTCGCTGTTCGATCACTGCCATTTGAGAAACATGCAAGTGTTTCTGAACGCCACGAGATATCCGGCAATCGATTACAATGCATCGTTCGACAAGAACGATTTCTGCAGGCTGTACGGCGACGCCGCCGATTTTAGAAAGAAGTATCACGGTCTAGACGAATTGATGAGCAATCCCAACATATCTCCCGGCGAATACAAGTTGATGTATCCCATGTTCGTGTTCGACGTCAGTAAACAGAGTGAATGACTCAAGAGTAGCTTGTTAGACATTCAGTTCAAGATGCAATTTGATAGGAACGTGCCGAGAAAAACCGAAGCCTTCGCCCTGGTCCTGTCGGACAGAGAATTACAATTCGAATAGGACGGAAATAAGATGTCGATCATTCGATGAGAGACGAGTGTGTGAAAAAAAAATTAATAAACGTTAAAATGTGGATGTAAGATTAATTAAAAACTAAAATCTTGAAAACAAAATGAATGTTTTTGACACGAAAACAACAAATCATCTGTTCACTTCAGATTACTACGACGTTAAAATAAAATACTTGGAGAAATGGATTCAAATTGAATATGAAGAACGTAACACAAAAAAGGATGGAATAGTTGTGATTTTAACGAATATCGTTTAAAAGAAAAAGAAGAGTTTGATTTCATAAGATCTAACGAAGAAATTATAAAAAATACAATTTTAAAATGTCGCAAATGTAAGAAACATCAAATAAAAATCGAATCTCAACAAACTAGATCTGGTGATGAACCAACAACCGTATTCGCAAAGTGTATAAATTGTAATCATAAATGGATAGAAAATTAAAAAAAAAAATTAAAAAAAAAAGTAATGAGATATAGAGAGATTGAACATCTCTCTATATCTCATTACTTTTTTTGTTGTTGTTAATAATCACACATTATTTTTTTTTTTAATTCGTTATTTTTCCACGCATTCACTGTTTGTTCAAAGGATCCAATTTGATCAGTAGACTCACCACGGAAGTGGTGGCTTCGGGATTATTGGTTTTCGTGACGAAATTAATCCTGTCTCCGGCGTTCACTTTGAGAGGCGTGCCGAACGTGCTGACATTCGCGTGTTGATTCTCGGTCTTTTCGATGCTGTATCTCTTATTGCTCTCCACACCATTCACCATGAGATGGACGACCGCTCTGTTATTCAAATCTGAGGAAGCCAGACTCATTCGAAGGATTTCACTCCCAACGGCATGGGATATCCAACCTGACCGTGTTTCGATCCGCTACCTCCGTTTCTGAAAGACCACTCGGCTTTTCCTTCATCTAAGGTGCCGGCCTCTTCGGCCCACATGGTGATCAATTGTCTGGCATATTTGACTCTCTCCACCACCGAAATCAGGGTGCAGGCGTCCGTCATGTTCACGGGTTCCGGTAGATTCATGAGTGCGTGTCCACCCATGTCTAGTTTACCTTCCATGATGTCGCCCTTTCTCCAGACCGAGTTGTCATCCACGTACTTCCTGCTTACCGCACTGGAATCGAATTTGGGATTGTGACCGAGACCGAATAAATTCTCACCATTCATGTTGATGCCACCCTCCATGGTTCCGCCAGAATGTTTGTTCAGGTAGAGATCGTCCACTTGTGATTCTATGTATTCTTGCGATCGTATCACAGCAGAATCCACGTAGCCCTTGGTGACCGCGGTTGAGTCTGCATCCGCGTCGCCGATCTTCGACAGATTCAATATCTTGTGGAATCCCGCATTCAGATCCGATTTCATTTCACGTCTGTCAGACTTTCTCTGTTCCAGATCTACGTAGTGTTTGGTCGCCATGTCCTTGGGATTTGTGAGAGTGGCCACGTTTGTTATCTTGTTATTATTAGCGTTCAGTTCCGAGTGCATCGTTTTCTGAACGTATCTATTTCTCAGGTGTTCGCTGAATCTCACGTGAGAGTCGTCCGAGTATCTCTTGGTGGCGGCATCGGTGGTATCTACGGGATTCGTGATGTTCACCAAACGTTTGGATTTCAGATCGAGTCGGTCATGGTTTTATCCACGTAATTATCAAGCAGGATTCGTTCAAAATCGGAGTTTCCCCCTCGACGTATTTTTTAGTCACGGCATCTGCGAGATCTATCAGCTCGGGAAGATTGTAGAGCTTCTTATCGTTCATGTTCAAAGGTTCTTCTCGAGGTTCGTATCTCCAAATGTAACGCTCGTCCAACAAGTTGGCAACGTCGTAACCATCATCGACTTCGAATGTCTTCCTCTTCTTTCTCGGGTTGACTTTTTCGTCATCACTTCTACCAAATTTATCGACTGTCATGTTGTTGTGGGATTTTTTTTTTTTGTTGTTGTTTAGAAAAAAAAATGTGTTCAAAACATAGTTTATTAAAAAATGAACTATGTTATTTTATTTTTCGTTTTTTTATTCGATTAAAATTTTTTTTAAAATAATTTTTTATCTTTATATATATACTATAAAAAAAATTTTTTCTCTCTAATGTAAGTCGTTGAGAATGTCTTGAAATTCATCTCCTTCAGACCATCTCTTGAGAACGTAGAGACACAGGTGAGCACAAAACACTTGATCTGGCGATTGTACTTGATCCGTGTTGTAAAGAACCATCGATTTGTTGAAATAGTTCTTTATTTCTTTCGGCGGCGAGATTCCGTAGCTGTCGAAATAATAATTCTTCTTCTTCCCGTTCTTGAACCATGCTACCCAGTGAGTGCCTTCATCCGATGAATCGTCTAGATTTAAAATTCCGCATTCCGATTGTCGAGGTCTTCTCTTCGGCAAGGCATCTCTGGAAAACACTCCTACAAAATCTTTGATTTTCAAATCTTTTGCTGCATTCAACAGATCGATGTTGGATAGGGGTTCGTTGGGTAAGACGACACCTTCTACGGATATCTTTATTTTCTTATTCATAAATAAGTATATATTTTTTTTTTATTATTTATTTTATTATAATTCACTAAAAAATGACGTTATTTTTTTTGTTTTTTTCTTTTTCTTTTTAAACTAACTCTATCGACTTCCACAATGTTGAATCCATCGAATTCCTTGACTTCTATAATCTGGGATTCATCTAATTCTTCTTTTAAACTAACTTTCTCGATGTCACTATCGATTTCCATAATTTTATGTTCATCTAATTCCTCTTGATTTTCTGGAATCCTATCATCCACAATCGTATCTGGAATCTTATCATCTACAATCATATCTGGAATCCAATCATCCACATTCATATCATCTCTAATTAGATCCACAGTCCAATGTCAGAGTGCCAAAGTGCTTATTTTATCGTCTAATACGAATCTCTTGTCGTCGTCGGCCGTCAGCGAAATCTTGTTGACTAATTTGGTATACAGATCGTGATTTTCACTTCGAATCGATTTCATAGTCTTATACACCGGACCACTTCCTAACAGACAATCTTTATACTCTTGGAAAGAGATGTTTTTCTTCACCACACACGCTTTAACTCCTTTGCACTTCTTGATCTCTTCATCATCTTCTAGACGATAAGCATACAGTTTGGGTCTCAAGCCCACGAATTCGACGATCTGTTTACCGCCGCTCTCGTCCTTAAATTTACCCAACACCTTCTTGTTGTCGTTCGATTGAATATTGGACGGGTGATCGACGGGATAATTGCTCATGTTGAACCACTCGGCCATGTCCGGAGATATCTCTTGGTAGACGTCTTTCGTCTCTATCTCATAAACTAAACTGTCCGTGTCGGTGAACAGTAGTTTGGCTTTGTCGCCAAATTTTCGTTTGACGTAATCGTAGTGAAACTCGTACATCAATCGCTTGCTGACATCTAAGATGATTGGTCCGAGATAATACGGTTTGTCGAACTTCAGGTGCGTCTTTTGCATGTGAACGGCCACTAGATTTTCGCCGAATATGGTTCGGTGTTTGTAATTGGGTTTCGCAACTAATTTTTTAGCTCTTTTCTCAGACGTGACGAGTCGAACGTCGGTTCTCTTCCTGATGTTTTCCATCGATTTGCCATACACGCTGTTGTTCATGAGTTTGAAGAAATCTTTTTCGAAATCGTTCTCGGCTCGGGTTCTGAGATTCGTGTTGAGATGTATTTTTTCATCCAAGGCTCTTCGTCGAATCGAATGATGCGATGTATGTCGACTAATTTCATCCCGTAATCGACGTACTGTTTCAAATTCTCACTGTAGATGACGTCGTTACGTTTGTTAAATAAATTGGGAATGAGTTTTTCCTCATCTCCCTTGTTCGGTTCCATTCGTTCGGGAGCCAGCGGATAATCATTGTGCGGATCATGTAATTCTTCCGGATAGTTCAAATCGACTTCTAAAATGCAAGGATAGTCTCTCCATTTTTGCATCTCTTCCGGTTCCTTCACCCATTCGAAATTTCCAATCGGTAAATGATGACTCATAGCCCAACCATACAGATTATTGGCGTCCCAATACTGTATGTATTTAGTCGACCATTTCGAATCGAAACCTTCTTTCATGTAGGGATTGTTAGCCTCGGGATGTCTGTGAGAGATCATCGAGACGCCTCCTCTCGCAGCTCTTTCGAACATGAGCAACATGTCCACGTCAGATAATAATTCCAATTGGACTTCGGTGGTCTTCAACAGAGTGTCCCACGCCAGACCGGGTGTGGTGAAATACCAAGCGGGATCCAGATCGTAATTTCGACGACAGACGTCTCGAAAATTTTCGAACACGTCTGACAAGAGCAGAACGTCGGTCTTCAGATAGAAATCGTGATAATCTCTCATGGTTTTCATATCGAATGATTTCCACACGTTTTTGGTGTGTTCGTAATTCTCGTCGGAAATGTCGGATTCGTATAATTTCGAATAAAAATCATCTTTCAAAGGTAGTGCGGTGTCTTCGAATCTCTTTAGATCATTCATGTAATCGTAAGGATAGACTCCTTTCCTCAACATGACATCTACTCATTCTCCGAAATGTTCACTCGTGATTTTAAATTTATCCTTGCTCATGTTATCGACTAATTTTTCCAGAGTGGTCGACATGAATTTAAAAGTGTCGATGAAACGTATGCATCTACGAATGGATTTCGTTTTTGCTTTCAACGTATTTCCGTTGATTACTCTTTCCCTCTCCATGAGCTTCCATTTCGTGAAGGAAATGTATCTTTCTTCGCTGTTCGCGATGCAATTTAATTCTTCGTACGAGGTGCCGAGATTTTTCATGAACAGATGACTGTCATAACCCGAGAGATTGTGAAACATCACCGGATAGAAAGTGGCGTCTCGATATTTTAAATTACACTTGCTGTGAGCCGGACCACGACACAGACCCATGTAATGATCGTGATCTCTGACCTTCTTATTTTCCTTCGAATTCTCGTCGAACGATTGTCTGCATATGTGACATTCGGTGGCTCTGTTATTTTCGTCTTGCTGCTCTCGCGTGATGATCATTTTCGCTGGAGTTTTGAATTTGTCGTATAACATTTGAATTTTCGATTCTAACTCTTCCACGAACCTTTGAGCCACGTCGTCGTCTTCACGCTGTTTTGTGTAAGTGAAGAGACCCATGTCGTGTTGCGAGTCGAAAGCGCATTTCACGTAAATGCAATAGCCCGAAGGTATGTGTTTTTGATATCTTTCAATGTAACTTTGAAGAGCGTTGGGTTGACAGGAACTCATTTTCGCGGTGAAACATTCGAAATCGGCGTACACGACAAATGGTACTTTTAACCTTCTGTTGTGATTTTCAAACTTCACGATGGTGTTGGGTTTGGGCATTTCGACGGCGACACCTTGATTTTCGTTGCAATATTCCTGATGTTTCGCCAACGAGTCTTCGCTGTGAAACACATTCATGCAGTTGCAACATAAAGATATCTTTCCATTATGATTATTATTTTGTCTAGACAGTAATCGGCTCGGATGTTTAACCCAACAATAATGACGATTGTCACCATTCGAAATTGTTAATAAAATAATCATCTTTTCTCTTCCGCGATACGAAGTCTGTCTGAGAGGATAGATCTTTTGATTTTCGTCGTCGTATCCCAGGACGTTCACCGCTACGGTGGGATTTTGAACCTCGAAACGTTCGATGTGTTTTAACTTTGTTGGAAAAGTCACTCCGGTCCAATGGAGAGTTTTAGAAGTTTCCTCGTAACGAGAAACTCTATCGGCGTTTATTTCGACAGGGTATAAAGCGGAGGTGACTGCCCATTTGAAACACTGATCATCTTTATTTCTCACGTTGACCACGGCGCGTTTCTTAGTCAAGAAATATGGTAATTCCAAGTAGGAAGATCCTTTCAATGGTTCGTTTTTAGTCATGTGAATTTCGAGTTTCAGCACCTCGTCGAACGTCCAATTACGACCTTCATTTTGATAATTCGTGAGAGACGTCAACATCTTGTCTTTCATCTTTTCGAAAACGTCTGATAGATCTGAACCTCGAAATACAGGTTCGACGTTAGATCTGAAATATGCATTTTTCACGATGCTCTCGCCGGACTTCACGTCGATTTTATTCATTATGCAATGGAGTATCATCTTAATTTTTAATCCCAAGTTCGTGTATTCGCGAAACAAATCCAATACTTTTTTCTTCACCCGTTCCATGAACAATTTCGGATCGACTTTCTTCGACGAGGGAAACACGTCGAAAGTTTTAAAAATGTGTTCAATCACACTCTCCCGTTCTACGGGTTTCGATTGGAATAGTTCCGCAATGAGTCATCTTACATATTCTTCTCCTTTCTCTTCATTGATTGCTCGTTGAATTTCGCTCGATATATCTCGTTTGTCTTGAATCTGAAGTGCATCACTCGTTTTCGTTTTAGTTTTTCTTTTCTTTTCTTTGGAAACTTGATGTTTTTCAACGGCTTTTCGTTTAGTCGTGTTCTTATTTTTCACAACCGATGCATCTTTTGACGTCGTTGCTATCGACATTTCATTTGCCTTTCTAGCGTTTCGCAAATATTCTTGTATGACTTCAATTTTTTTTGCTTTAGTTCTATGCTTTCTGAAATCTGAAATTTGTAATAGACTTCAAATCTCGTTTAACTGAGGTACGGTTTTCTCATTTAAATTTACCATTGTTTTATCTGTTTGCTTCATTTGTAAGAATATTTTTTTTTTTTTTTGGAATTTTGTATTAAATAATTTGTTAAAAAAGTTTTGCTTTTTTACTCTTTTTATATATATATAATAGAAAAAAAGTTAAATTTTAAAATTCAATTTTTTTTCTTTAATGTGTTTTTATTCAAAAACAATTTAAGACCACTTTTATTTCTCGCTCGCAAACCGAACACGTTTTCTCGTCTTCGGAATGACATTCTCTACAGTAACGCAGGTGTGCGCACGGTAGAAACAAGATGTTTGTGACACCTTTGCAGACCAGACACTTGGTGGTGGACGTTTTACTCGGTTTGTTTTCGATGAGTGACGATAACTCGTCTGCTTCCACCATGAATTTGATGAGATGTTCTAAAGTTATGAATTGAGACAGGGTCTTGTTCGCGATGTTTAACGCATCGTACAATTGTTCCTTGGTGTATCCGAGTTGTAACATATCCATCAATAATTTTTGGTTTTCATCTCTATCCCTCTCTTCGTCTTGGATTTTGATCAATCCCAACGTTAGGATCTTGTTCAAATAATCGCATTCGTCTTTTTCAATATTACTTATGTGTTCTAGTAAAGGTACGTCGTGAGGTTCCCAATTCATCAAATGTATGTCACAACAAAAACATTTGACTTTGTCGCCTCTACCCACGTAAACGAAACCCGCAGCGGCTAAATCTTCGGGTTTTTGAGTGAGATGCGAAGGCAAATTTTTAAACGTTTGAAGTCTTGCATGTTCTAGACTATAATTCGGATGTTTGGACTTGATCATTGTTTTTAGCTCAAAATTGAGTTTGTAAGAATTGTTTTTTTTAACTTTTATTTATATATAAAGAGAAATAAAGAGAAACTTTTTTTAACAAATTATTATTTAAATGCAAAATTTAAAATATACATTATTTGTAAGAATTCATTATGTAATTTCCAAACATCTCATTCGAACTCGTGAAGAAATTGGGTGGTGAGAGCGTGTTGACTGATGTAAAAAAAACTCAAAAGAGTAAAGATAAACATTCAACACGTTTTCGAAAAAGGAGTAGACACGAGCATCAACATGCTAATAACGGACTTGGAAATATAAACAATAGAGCGATTGATTTTTAGCGAAGAAAAAATGAAAAAAAAAAAAGTAAATGAGATCTCATTTACTTTTTTTTTTTTTTTGTTTTCCTTCTTCTTCACTATCATCATAATATATTATAATAACGTTTCCTTTTCTCTCAAATTTCTGCGTCGATTCTTCTTTTTCTTTTTTTTTTCTTTTTCTTTGTGATGTGATACGTTCATGATAACATTTTTGTTTATCCGAATCATAATTATGAACGAATGTTGTGCATCTCTTGGTAACACTAGCATCATTACCATTCACTTCAGAAGGTAGTGGTGACCGTGGAAAGCATCGTCTCATTCCCAACCGTACATCCCGTGCTTTATCTATCTCTTTCCTTAGATATCCATCATTAGCGTCTAACCATTTTTTATTTCTTCGCTCTCTGACTCGCGATGTTCGTCATTATCGTCATTATCGTCAAATTCGTCAAATTCATCCAGGTGATAAATTTGTTTCTCCACCTCTTCACCCATTTTAAATATATATTATTTTATACTTTCTATGATTTTATATATTTTATATAATTTTATATTTATAATAACATATTCAAAATCGGTATGTTCTTAAATGGCGAATTGTCACCGAGCAACAAACCCTTGCGGTATCGCTTGACGTTCCGTCCACTCTTCAGAAAGAGACCGTTTCCTCTCAGAGAGTTGCCACCTCTAATGGGTTCTAGATACAATCCTTTACCGCTGTCGTCTACATGAAAGCGACACACGGCTCCTCCCTTCTTCAAAAACAGTCCGTTGCCACCCATTAATTTCTCAACTCCCGAACTAGCGAGTCCCGTGAGAGCTCCCACGCCGAGAGTCTTTCCGAGAAAGGGTAGCACCTTTGCGGCGAAGGGTAATGCTTTTGCGGCGATTCCTGCCAATAGCGGTAGGAAACCGCCTTTCATTCTCAAATTGTATCTCAATTGAGCGGGACTCAATCTCACCGCCAACCCTCTTCCATCGCGAATCGCTTTCTCCATCCTTTTGATTTGACTTCTGGTCCAGGCGATCGAATCCTGTCCGCCTCTCGTCAGATCTTCGTGAGTGAATTTGAATCTCACCGCCTCGCCTCGAGTTGTTAAAGCTCTCTTAAGTTTCTTCTTCTGTCCTGCGGATATGTTCACGTTTTTAACCACGTATTGTGTCATAATTCTGTTTGTTTTTTTAAATATATTTTACTTCAATTGTTTCTTGTTTAATAATTATATTAAAATAATTTTGTAAAAATTAATATTACCATTTATTTTATTTTTGTTATCTATATATATAATATTTTTTTTTTTTTTTGCTTTTATATTTCTCTTATGTGAAATCGTATCGTCACTCTCTCTCTCCGCGAAGATCTAACAGTTCACCATTTTGATCCGTCAACGTGGTTTTGAGACTATACAACGTGTCTAAAATCACTGGTAGATAAACTAAATTTCGAGGTCACTCCACGATCTTATAACCCGGCGACACGTTTGGAAAGAAGGAATAGATCGTCGGCTGAGCGCTACCATTCACGTAGCTTCCAGCAATCACGTCCACGTTCACCAGAATGCTATTGACAGCGAGAATGTCGACCGTATTTTCAGATGCCACGTGGCCTCGATACATCTTTCGATCAAATCCCAACATCTTGCCTATAGAATCGTCCGTGTTGAAATCCACACGAAAATTATCTTCCAAATCCAACATCGTCTGTAATGTATTAGGATTGGGAGCGAGTCTGATCTTGTTGCTTCCCTTTCCATCCGTCTTCATTCGCGTCTGAATGTAATAGTTCAAATCGTCTATATCGTAACTCCCTTTGGGAATTCGAATCTCCAACCAATCCGTTCCGTCGGAATACTTGAACGAGTTATTCTTTTCGGTGACGTTGGGAAAGGAATAATAAGTCTCCAGATTCACCAACGCCATCTCGTAACTTTTCTCTCTGTTTAATTCGATGGAAGGTTCGAATTTCGTAGCGAATCGAGTCGAATTGCCACTCACCACGATTTGAATGGATTGTTTCGCAGCCGTATTCTCGGCTATCCGTTCTAACAATTCTCCATGTTGGAACATTATATCTTAATTTTATTTTTTTTTTATTCAAAACTAATTATTTGAAGATTTATTTATTTTTCTAATTTTTTTTTTATTTTTTCACGCTCTATCTTATTATTATCATCACCATCGGGAACATAAAACTTGTCGAATCCGCACCGATATTTTCCGCGATTAAATTCGCTCGTCAAATCGATCACGACGAAATTGTAAAGTCCACCATCCCAAACCCTCTTGCAGAATCTCCTGAATTCGACAGCGCTCATGTCGTTCGCGATGTGATCGCCGTAGATGTGATTGAGATTCTTGAGATCTTGGTGAAAGGGACACAAAAAATTAGCGTTCTCCCTTATCGTCTGTCTGGGCAATCGAAAATAATTCTGCGACAGGTAGAAACAGTCCACGTTGCTGTGTCGACCCCTAACGTAATACGATTCGCATCGGTTCTGTCTCTCCAAAAGCAGATCGTCGAAAATCATGAGATTCTTATCTTCCGATTTCAGTTCCCTAGGATCCGAAACGTCGCTAGCGTTCTCGTAAAATCGACACTCGACGTTCGAAGATGCATTTCTCTTCGTCAGCTTCGTCGCCGCGTCGTCCAAAATGGTCTCGAGCGGAGCTCCGCACTTGTCGAATTCCTCCCTACTGTCAACGATTCTGGCTATGACGTGCTTGGGCAATCTGCGATCCATGCACTCTCGAAGCAATCTGTATTCGGGTTGAAACAAGCTCTTGCCAAACACGAACAATCTGTCGTAATCCAACCAGTCGGTTCGGGACAACAGATTCATCAACAGATTGGTCTTTCCACAATTCGATTTTCCCACTATCAAACCTCTTATGCTCTTGGGAAAGTACTCGTTATTCGACCTCTTGGTCGCGGCGTCGTTCCAAGACATATCTTTAATGTTCATCTTTTTGTTTTATTTATTTTTTTTTTTGTCTGTTATTTTAGATTCTTTTCAAACACAAATTTTTTATGTTTTTTTTTCAAACTCTGTTTTTAATGTTGTTATTATTATTATTTTGTTTATATCGCACCTTCGCGAGTTCTCTTCAATCCGGATCCACTCGTCATTTTGGCTAAATCTTGTATGGGCACCACGGCATCCTTAAAATCTATCCAACTTTTCGACGTTCGCTCTAACGCAGCTCGCTTCGCCGGCGGACTGATCAACTTGTCGATCAACGCATCGGCTGCCCTCTTGCCAGCCACAGAAGCTATCCTACCACTAGCTTCGGAAGCGGCTTTCTTACCAGCATCCAAAGCCGTCTTCTTACCGACCTCAAACGCGGTCGATGCGAGTTTTCTACCCGCATTGCTCGTGAACGCTCGCATTATAGAATCGACAATGCCAGAACCGCCTTGAACGTAAGTCCTGAAGTATCCCCTGTTCTTTATCACCAACATATTTTATTTTTTATGATATATTTTGTGTTTTTTTTCACTGGTAAATCGTTTTGTCGTTTTTAAATACTTTTATTATTCTAGTGTAAGAATTTACTGTTTTATTTTTGTTTGTTTGTTTTGTTTGTTTGTTTGTTTCTCTCTCTCTACTTATTATTATATTCACATCAATCCTTCAATTCGTTCATCAGCCTTTTATACTGATTTTTATTCAAAACCTTCTGTCTCAACAATTCGTCAGATATGGCAACTATCTGATTATCTAATCCCGTGTTACCAGCCCGTCTGCTCCCCATCAACAAACTCAATCTCTGAGACAGAGCGTCGGGATCGCTCGGAAGAAAAGTAGTGGTTTTCACCCCTTTGCCAGTCATCGATTCGATGAACTTCTTGTTCGCATTCCATATGGGCTTCACTATTTTCGTCCACTTGTAACCTCTGTTGGCTTTGGGTCTCGTCTCTTTAGCATTGTTATTTCTATTCATGGCGTGAGTTTGAACTAGAATGTCTCCGTAATTGTGGAAATCCTGTTCCGTATAATCTCCGGGCTTATCGAAAAGGAGCAATCTCTGCAGACCATCGGTTACTTTATACTTATTCGAACCCACGATCAATTCATCATCGTCCATTTCCACTTCAGTGTCGCCCACGAATTTCCTACCGCTCGAATCCTCGCGAATTCCATACAACAGATCTCTCTTACCGCCACCATCATCATCGGACGATGCGATGCTATCAGTGGTGATAGTCGAAGCCGTATCATCGCTCTCACTCACATCGGTTTCGATTCTCGTGGGAACGTAATCCGGTGTAGATTGAACGGAATACCGATTTCCAAAACTAGAAGGCAACGAACCCATTCTCAAAGACCTCTCCTTTATGGGTCTCAATTCTTCAACTATCTCCTTCCTGCTTCGCTCTTGACCCTCCGTCACGGGTTTAAATATTTTTGTAGCTTCGCGTGTGAGTTCCATCTCACCGAGACGTCTGCTCCTATCAGCTGCCTGAATCGCCTTCTTAGCACGTAAATACCTGTCTAAAATTCGATCTCGGCGTCTTGGATCCATCTGGAAAAACGTCATCTTTCGTTTTAATTGTTTTTATTTATTTTTCAAAATTAAATGTTTAATTATATTTTTTTTATATTTTATGTTTTAAGTATTAAAATCTCTTTCCGTCTTAATATAATATCTGAAAAAATATTCACATCTCAAACTCGCTGTGTTAATTGAAGTTAAAAAAAAAATACGTTTTAAACAGTACATGACAAACCGATTTCTGATGTAACGCATTTTGACAGCGGTGTTTACATTTTGTCAAAAGATTTCATTCATTCACACATCAATTCATCGAGTGTCGAATTAAGAGAAAATCCTTTTTTGATGACTGTTAGACAGTTTTAACACACAATGGAAAACTGATTTTAACAAATCTTTTTCTCCGATTGCTATCGTGAATATATTAAAAATTTTACCACTCGAAACCTAACTGAGCGGAAAATGCGTTTTAAACATTCTGATAAGTGTTTTCTTGACTTTATTCAAGGAACGCTTAACAGTCAACCTCATTTCTCATAGTGGAGGAAATTCTCCAAAAAAGCCCAAAACTCAATTTTTATCCATCCCATCACCGGAAAACATCAATGTCTATAATACAGGCTATATATTCACAATCGACTCTGTTTGAACAAAACACCTCAATTACGATAACGTGTGTTAGTTGCTTACTTCAGGAAAGACGTGACTGGGTTTGCAAATTTCCAAACACACAGACACTCTTCGTTCAGATCGAGTTTTTATTACGAGATTCGATCGCTCGATCAGCTGAGTGTTTTTTTTTTTTTTGAGAATCTTCTCATAGTGGAGGAATTCACCAAAAAACCCCAAAACTCAATTTTTATCCATCCCATCACCGGAAGACATCAATGTCTATAATACAGGCTATATATTCACAATCGACTCTGTTTGAACAAAAAAAAAACCCCACCACCGCCTCAAAAGCAATTGAGAGTTCTAAATCATCTGTACCAAAGCAATTGAGAGTTCTAAATCACTGATTTAGAACTCCCAAAGCTGTTTTTTGATGATGACCCAGAATCTTATGCCTTCGCTCGCGTTCGCCGACGATGGATCGATGGGTCTGATCTGCGATGCGACCGTAGACCGAAAATCACGTACACGATACAACTGAAGATGTACAACACACGCACACGATGCGTTCACCACGAGTGTTTGAACGCTAAAAGCGCGATCTGGGAGTCACTGACTGTACATGAGGGATTCTAAATCACTGTATAGTTTTTGTGAACAAGCGTGTGATTTAACACCGAATTCCACGTTGGTGAACGCATCGTGTGCGTGTTTTGTACACGTACATGTACAAGTGATTTGGAACTCTCAATTTATACCTACTAACAGGTGTGCAATAAAAGACTTTTCTAACGAGTCGGAAGCATCCTCACACGTAATTTGCAAACTGAGAAGTTGAAAAAACTCAATATTTTTCAAAATGTTTCACCCAAAACCCTATCGAGCGACTCCCTAATTGGAACGAGCTGAAACAAATCCTTCCAAGGAGAGGTCACTTGATATGGTTTTGTTGAAATTTCCAGATTTTTGTTTTTACCGAATACTAAATTGGGATATCGTGTGCTTTGAGTAAAAGGTTAACTTGCATTTGAATTCCGGATTTTTCTCTCAGGCTGTGAAACTGTATACGGCTTCCTTGAACTTTTGCATTCCTCGGATAAACCTATTGAGCGTATACGCGTCCAACATTCCGAAAACAATTTGTACTCCTCAACAGTATAGCTGAGTCTCGTTCAAACTTGAAAGCTTCCAGTGATTTTGATACGGAAGCACAATGTCGTTCGATACTTAATATTGGATCAATTCAATAATTATACTTTTGAGAAGTCTTCTTCCCGTTTTCGTCTTTTGAAATGTACGTTTCGAGAGCTTGAAATCGTCTAAATAAAGTGACGTAAACAACCAAGCAAGCTGCGGCTAGATTCACATTTTGTATCAGGGGCCCATGATATACGCTGTATTCGGGTAATTGCATTTTCGTATCTGTAACCTTATCTGCCTTTTTCAGTCTATTTCTTTTATGTGTAAATGGATTAAGTTCAATGTTGTTTGTACCTTCTTTTCAATACGCTGCGCTCCAACGAAACGCATTGAAACAAAACTGCACACACCCATTGATATCTCTAACCTTTTAAAACGTCGTTGCATAGCCAAGTTCTCCCATTTATATTTCTCATTTTCAAATTGGTGCATACGAGACATACAAACGCATAGTTTACCACAGGGAGAACAAAATGGTTTTGAACCTTTTGTTTTCCGGACAGGAAAATGATACGTCATAACGTCATTATAAAGAGTGTCTGTTCAGTAAATGTGGGAAGTGGACCAATCAATATTTGCACGCTGAAAAATATTGATTGGTCTACCCCAAATAATGAATATGGACTCTTCTAACTGCTGCTATTGGAATGGCATGGTCGATACGACTAGAGTTCAAAGGGTTAAAGTTGGGATACGTTTGTTTTTTTTTTTTGGTTTTTTTTTTTGGGGGGGGGGGCGGGGGTTAAACGAGTCTTTTGGCAGCCAGGATTATATCTTTTCAGACAGTTTTACAGGTGAATAAATCCGAAATGCCATGAGAGAACCAACGAGTGTCGGCGACTAACTGTCGACTCGCTGATTTACTAATTGTGCACAAAAGGGTTAGTATAGGTAAAAGGCAAAACTATGAAAGTCCTCTATTATACGCTCTGACACACAACTACTAGGTGGTCTGCCTTGGGCATTTGACCTCAATGACGATAACACACGTCATATCGAGCCTGGTCCTCGTCGATCTGAAGTGTTGTGATGTATCAAAGGGCGTCACTTTGTTGATTTTATTATTTTGTTTCTTTTGTTTGACAGGGGGTGGGGACTGGGGGAGTGTGTGTTAATTAACCGATTCCATTTTATTTATAATAAAGATCCATGATTATATCTGCTGCCTATAGATTACTTGCTAAGCGTAAATTCAGCCCCGCATGTGTCGTCTTGTTTAGCGAAAACGACGCACTGAAATAATAAAACACAAAGCCTTTTAGACCTAACAAAAATATATTTTTGATGCCAAATACATAGAGGATATATAGTGTTTTCGAGTGGATACCGAAATTTATTTCATGGGTGACCGAGACAAATGTTTATTTTTCGCGAGCGCTTGCGCGAGCTAAAATGAACATTTCTCCCAGTCACAAGTCAGATAAATTCAGGTAACCACTCAAAAACATTAGATTTTCTTTTTATTAGACGCTTTTTATAAGAATCTGATAATTCCACTTGTCTCAACCTTCAATTGATGGAATGAAAGTAAACAGCGCATTGAATCATTGAAACGTTCAAGTGATTGGATTGATACTCGGAACAGATAGCGCCTTGCAACTGATTCAGGTGGCGAGTGTCTAGACGAAACATGGCTTGAGAGTCCGTAATATAAGTTTTTGGATTGGTACGTCCTTTCCAAGGAGGTACCAAACCAAAAACGTATATTACGCACTTTCAAGCCATGCTTGGACCAGCGGGTTCCGTGCATCAATTCAAGGTGAATAAATGTTGAAATATTGCTCGATGTGATCTGTATCCACTCCAAAAAACTGGATTTTATTTTCATTATACATTTCTAGAAAAAAATTGATCAATTCCAGTGATTATTTGACTAGTATTCCCCTTGGAAGTGATGTTTTGAAAGCCGCCATTTTGATTGGTACCGTGAAAGGGGAAATGTCTATGTCTTCACAGTGGGGGATTCGATTTCTATCTTTCTATTTCTATTTTTCCGCAGTTTCTTCGATATTTTATAGTGTATAATAAAATATTATTACACACGTTTAATGAAATCCCCGTGTGCAGCAACACTAAACAAAGCGGAAAATGAACATCCTCTGGTTCTCTCCGGGTACTCCGACTTCCGCCACCCGTAAAACTGTCGCGGTCATGATTAGCCATTGTGCAGAAATATGTGACCTTAAAAACACCAATAAATAAATACAATAAATAAATAGCGGGACCTGAGATTTCCTAGTTTGGTTTATCTCTACTAAAGCCTTTCAAGTCGAGAAAAAATACACAGTTTTGGCTCCATATTTAACAAATTACCCCCATGTTTTCTCGATGTAGGGGTGCGTTCAATTTCGAAGCACTTAAAGGGAGTAACAACTTATCGACTTCTTCAATAAAGAAAATATCAGTCGATTATGCCGTGAAAAGGTGGAAATCGAATAACTGAATATTCGTGGAAGTTCTACCAATTATCTTTGGATTTGTGTGTATGCAATAATAGTATAGTATAGTATAGTATAACCAGCATTATCGGGTATATTCAGCAGAAAGTGTAAAAGTGGCCGAAATAACAACAGAGTCGATAATTAACAGTTATACTATGCTCGCCTTTGTCAGTACACGCAATTCTCGAACTTCGATACATTCACACTTCGCGAGGATTCATTCAGACATACGATGTTTTGTGGTAAAACCTGCTACGTTCAATGACTTATTAAGTTTAAAGTACCTGCAATGAAATATTTAAAATAAAAGTTAATAACTGTTAATAATAATTTGATTGAAAAAGCCAGGTAAATACAATCAACTTTGACGATGTGTCTAACTGCCAACCAAGCATTCATGTGCTGTCAGAAGTACTGCCCATCGGCTCAGATGTGTACAAAACAAACCCATGTGTTTGAGAAAGAAAGTATCGTCTTTTCCCCATTTTAAGTTGCAAAGTCGATTATTTATTAAGAGCATGGTATAACTAAATCAAACAGGTTCTGCGGCCGGTAATCAGATTTAAAACGCTCCTAGAATAAGACTTTTAATCACTCGACAGTCCAAATGGGTAAAACCCTTATCCTACTCGTGGTTTACATGTGATTACCGGCCCTAGTACCTATTTATTCTATATATCTCAGTTTTGACCACAATACTGCCCCTGGATTACGTTTAGTACGCCTAAACGAAACTCCCCCAGACTTTGTGTAAGACTGGCGTTAATATTGTCGAAGGCCTCATTTCGCAACATCGTCTCCCCGCGAAGGAATTCTGATTTCCTTCTTTTTATCTTATATCTAAGTGAAAATAATAATCAAGTTCTTTGTCACGTCTATCTTTCAAATAATTTTTCAATTGGTATCCGATTTCTTTTGTCACTCAAATATTCCCAAAAAGTTTGAACTGCCCATTAATATTATTCTGTGTCTTAGCGGTCACTAAGTTTGCTCTGTAAGGTTTGCAAATCTTTACTTGTTCACTTGTTTCTTTACATTTCATTCGTTAAATAACTTGTTTTTTGATATAATCGTCTTCTGAGTTCCAGTGGCAAACGGTATTCATACCCCTCGAATACGGAGAACTTTGCGTGATCTCACGGACAAAAAACCCGAACGCAGCGGCAAGTAGTGTGGTAGGGTAACCAATAACAAAATGACAATTTTCTTTGCAAAATGACATTGTATGTTTGGGAAGAAATTTTAATTTTTAAGTGCGATTTATCTCCCTTGACCCCGGAGAACTTCGACAGATTTTACGTTCCACTTCAAAAATACGAACTTAGCTGCAGGCAATCTGGCAAGGTAAACGACCTCAAAAGACAATTTTCTTTGCAATATGACAGCGTTTATTTGGGGGGGGGGGGTGGACTCCTATTGGTTTTGGGTGTTTATATCAGGTAAGTTAAGATCTAATGGTTCTGTGATGGCGATATTCTAAATTTGTTCTTGTAATCACATCAAGTTTGGTAAATGACAAATGGTATACTCACAACCAGTGCATAACTAATTAATTTCATTTTTCATGTTGTGAAAAGGCTAATACTCAGTTAACTGCTGAGTGTATAGTTCTCAACACATCCATCAGAGGGCAAAAACAACTTCTTATCATCAAAATACCAGTCAATCCCAGCATCAGAATACACATACCTATTTATCATATGACTCGTCCGTTTTGTTCACTTTAAAACATTTGATATTTTGTTTTCATATTAATCAGTCATAAATAAAGCCTTCCGTCAATTTCATTGGTCAGTTTCAAAACTAGACAATTTGATTGGCTGAACAAAATACAACTGGACCACATTTTCATAATTTGCATAATTAGAGTTGGGAGCTTTCATTGGTCACTTTCAAAACTGGACAATTTGATAGGCTAAACAAAATACAACTGGGTCACATTTGCATCATGTCAATAGGGAGAATTTACGTTGTCTGTCCTATTTTGGGTGGGTTATATTGTATTAGTCTGTTACATACGGGAAAATCGCCATTCATTCTTCGAGCTCGTTCCAATGAGGGGTCATAACCTATGTATTGGAAGCAAAAAATTAAAAATTGTAGTTATACGAGGATGTTTTTTTCCAAGTGCCGTCAGCAACTCAAGCTCGATGATGGGTTACAAAGTCATACAAAGTGGCTAATTTGTGTGTGTGTGTGTCATATGATAAACAGACTATGAAATGAGTGTTTTTCTCATATAATATTTATGAAACTCGTCCGAATTTTCCGTTTGGGCTCGCCAGAGGCTCGCCAAAACGGAAAATTCTTAGACTCGTTTCATAAATATTATATGAGAAAAACACTCATTCCATATCCTCTATTTATTAGATATGATTTCTTTCCCAGAAAGTTTGGCAGACATAACTTTAAACTCGGACAATAGACACTTACACTGGCAATTTAGTGCAGACACACATGAGCTGGGATAAAAAATAATAAAAGCATTTGTCGAAACTCATTTGCCAAATATTTTCCACATCGTTTCTCAAAAACGTTTGGGACTGACCCTCCCCGCCACTTTTCAGCCTCTGAATGTGGAAGAAATGACTAACAGGAATGGAACATCGTCTCGGACGAAACGTTCAAGTGACGAGACTCAACAACTGAAAAGCCGAGCTTCCGGTACCGGTAGAGTTCTTTTCGAAGGAAAGTGACAATAAATCCTGTTTTGTTCATTGATTTTAATTTAATATGCTAAAAACATGTGTGCAGTCGGGAATATAAGTCTTTTCTCGGCAAAATGGTGCATATAAGTCAATGGATGAAGATAAGTGGAATATATTTTGAACAGTTTGAAAAATCGAGGTAAGAATTCTGTATCCTCCCTTGTGTTATTTATTATATTTACTATGGGGGTCTCCAGTTATGCTTATTTTATAATATTATTTTATTCCTGAATCATTGTTTGTAACGAGTCCCTATGCATTTCACCAGTAACATAATGGTCAACTCCATAACATCACCTGATAACAGCACACAGAACTATGGAAACAAACAAGACCCAATACTCTAAAACTTTTACAATTGTATTTTCTAGAATTGTGTTTTCTACCTAATAATATAACTGGCTAAAATGAATCATCGGCATTTTAAAAGATATGGCAATTTGCCAACTGACAAATTGCCCCATCTCTGAAAAAGCTAATTGTTCACTTCAACCCATATGAAGTCATAGCTGGTGGAAGATAGAACTCTAGAAAATACAATTGTGAATGTTTTATAGTATTTGACCAAGGGCGTATACAGCGCTATAAATATTACGCAAAAGGTTGAGTATATTAATGTTGTAACCCCAGTCAATATATTCCAAGTCAGTTTTATGACAACCATTGGAAAATTCTATATTCATTATTTGAGGGACGACCAATCAATATTTTCAACGTGCAACCTGAGGATGCACGCTGTAAACATTGATTGGTCTATCCCACACATTCACTAAGCAGCCATCCCACTTAACCCGTTACCCAACGTGATGGCCAAAACGGGCCAGCGCTATTCACAAAAATCGGCAATTAATTTTCATATTTTCATTATATTTTTCATTTTTTGTCTCAAAAACATAGGTTATAATCCTTCTTTGGAACGAGCTGCTCACCGTTGCTCGGTGGTTCTCTCCGGGTACTCCGGCTTCCTCCACCCGTAAAACTGTCACGGTCATGATTAGCCATTGTGCATAAGTATGTGACCTTAAAACACCAATAAATAAATAAATCGGAAGATGGCAACACTTAACGTGACATATTCCAGTTCACTGGAAATCAGCGAGATCAGCTCCTTTTTTTTAAATTTCGAGTATGTTGCACGGGGAGGGGTCTGGGAACAGGAAAAAAAAAGAACTTAGGACACTAACCCGGGGCGGGTGGGTGACTTGGTTCCTGACAAAAGTGTTGTTTTTAGTTTTTCCATCTTTTCCTAGAGGCTTGTTATCCCTTAATAATATGAAAAAATAATGTGCCTGTATTTAGTGGTCTGGGGGAGGAGGAGGGGTGGGGTGGGGGGGGGGGGGGGTTGGTGGCGTTGCGGTAACCGGTTCTCGTCAGGTCACCGAAGTTAAGCAACGTCGAGCCCGGTTAGTCCTCGGATGGGTGACCTTGGGGAAGGCACTTAACCCCCATTGTCCACATGGGGGCACGATGACGCTGTGCACTAAGGCGTACTGCACGTCAACGGTGCGCATGTCTTCGACCAATCTAACCCTGTCTGTGCTGCAGTGCGGAGTTACGATGTTGAGGAGCGGGCAGCTGCTCGTCGTTGTGACCTTAAACACCAATAAATGAATAAATAAATAAATTAGTGGTCTAAATGAGATCTATTTGATAAGCAGACACTATATATAGCTTCCTGAGATGTGAATAGAAGTTGATATCTCTGCTCTCCTGCAGCCACCAACATTAGGTTCAAGATAAATTTAAACGGAAACAATATGAGGAACATTGCCAAATAAAATACAGAGGAAAGAGAGTTATAAATTCCAGTGTGTGATCTATTTTTACAGTTGTTTCTCATTCATTACAATAAAAAACATATAAGTGAAGCTGCACGTTAACCCTTTACCCAACGTAACAGCAAAAAGGTCCAGCGTTATTCACAAAAATCGTCAATTAATGTTCATTATTTTTTTCATTTTTTGTCTCAAAAATATAGGTTATGACCCCTCTTTGGAACGAGCTCGTCGATGAGGGGTCATAATCTATGTTTTGGAGACAAAAAATGAAAAAAAATAGTTATTGAAGAATTTTGTTTGCAAGTGTCGTCTGCTTTTCATGTTAGGTAAAGGGTTCACAAACATATAATGTATCGTGGTACAGGGTCCGAAAAGCGGCCTCTTGTGTTCAAGCAGTTAATTCACTAACCATTTAAAAAAAAATCAAAACACCATACGTCACAGAAAGGGGAATGGTTGTTACATGGTTGACACTATTTTCCAAAGTGTTAGACATTTTCAGCTTCTTGACAAACCAATTTTGATATACTTAAGCAGCGACCCATGCACGCAAGGTATTCGTTATGACAAGAGCCTGGTGACTATGTGGTTAAAGCACTGAACTTTAAACCAAACGGCTGATGGTGCAATACTGACCAGCGTTAACAATGCTGTATCCTTGGGCAAAACACTTAATCCCAATTGCCTTTGTGTGGTCACAATGGCACCGTATATTAAGGCGTACTGCCCGTACTGCCCGTCGATGGTGCACTTGCCTTCAACGGCTGCTGACTATGTTTGCCCAGAATTAGTAAGTTGATCGCCTTTCAAAATTATGTCTAATCCCTAACATAAGTTTCCCCCCCCCCCCCACACTATACGTGAAACATACGCGTGCCCGGGTGAGACAGCAGGGTGGGGTATTTCTATCCCACCCATCCCACGTGACATACTCATTTGCATATTTTATTAGGTCGCCGGAACTATTTCATCATCGTCTGCACAATTGTAAATAGACAAAATGGCTTCACGATTTGTAAACACGTCTTAAATTGTGTTCGTTTATTACCTTTTCATCTGTTCCTTGTTGATATGGACTCAATATTTAATTATTATTCAAATATTAAACGTGATTTGTTTCAACCCCATGTTTCTCTGCAGATTTAATAATATCACTGCGCGAATTTATCGATCGATCAATAACCTCACAATGCCCTTTACATTTGAGTTTCTCACGCGCAAATCCATTAACCCCTTAACGGACAGTGTTACAAATCAATTTTTTAGTATATACCTATGGTATGTACCTAACTTTTGTACGATCTTTCCGATGAAATCGTTCGTTTTTCGAAAGGACTACGACTTGATAAATTGGGTATGTCAGCACGTGACCGCCAATTATCTATAATGACGTAATCCTTGTGTGTGGGGAGAAAAATCATCCTCATTGAGTCTGAAGGTGGGAATCGGGAAATCTCACCCTCGGGGCAAGATATTTGAACCAGACCCTCGGCACGCCTCGGGTCTGGTTCAAATATCTTGCCCCTCCGGTGAGATTTCCCCATCCCACATCCAGACTCATCGGGGATCATAATAATCGCATGGAACAAAAAATCATTTCCATGTGGTGTCTAAACGAAACAAGCAACACCATAATTCATTATGAGTATTTGTTACAGAAATGGAGATTGAACTTTTGAAGTGAAATAATTACTTTTCCCGCTCAACATATCCCCCTCTGGAAAAAAAAGTCTGACAGTTTTCGAATAAAATATATATTCACAAGATAATTAATTCTTATCTGCGTTTTTTTATGAAACATTCTTTAAAATGAAGCATAGTATATATAATACTGTCTAATGTAGGGCTGTCACGATTATTCGATTAATCGACTGTTGATCGGTCACGGCGAAATCGATTAGTATTTTTCGTTGTCGAATAATCGGTAAATTGTATCCCGTTTTAGACGTTTAATAATTAAAAGAAAATTTGATGAAAAAACTATTGTTTCTAAAGGTAAAGAGTTAAGAACATCGATGTTAAACCCCCAAGAAGCTGTTGGAAGCAATTGTCTTTCAGGTACATTCATCAAAGCTTTGATGTTCTGAACTTTTGAACCGTCAGTGTAATAATCAAGACCGGTCGGCAGTTGCGAAGTTCGCAACTGCCGACCGGTCTTGATTGTTACACTGGCGGTTGAAAAGTTCAGAACATCAAAGCTTTGAATGTACCTAAAAAAGGATCGTCTTCGTTGTTTCCTTGAGGTAGGTCAGCTGACTTGAACTCATTTTATCGACTTCAAAGAGAGGGAGGGGGGCATTTAGGTACGATTAATCGATTATCATCGATTATTTGCGACGATTAATCGATTCCTAAATTTAAAAATCGTGACAGCCCTAGTCTAATGAGTCCTAATAGCCAGGAGGGACTGATTTTTCAAAATGAAAAAAATTGAAAATATTTATATTTATCTTAACAAAAACAAAAAAGTCTGGTTTAACAAAAACAAAAACTGTATTTTTTGGCTACGCAGTTGCCACAACGAAGACACAAAGTGTGCTCCTCTTGAGCCAGAACAAAAACAAGTTCACATTTACTCAACCAATATTTACAACATATTGGGCACAGCATGAACAATGCTAGCTTACTCCTGCATATGCCACGATTTTCAGAAATTAGACTGTTCGAAGTGCATATCAATGCATATCAGAGATAAAATTAGGAACTAGTTCAGTTTAATTTAAAATCACAGGTTTCTGGACAAAAAAGATTAATTGAGTTTCATTTGCAAGGTACACACCAAAAAACTAGATTTATAAGAATATTAAGCTATACATTTAGTTTGTCTGATCTGGTTTGATTGGGGTTTTACGTCGCTTTCAAGAACTATGGCTGTATGATGCCAATACTGCGAGGTAGAATAGATCCACTGGATTGCCAAACGAATCCATCAACCACTGGAGAGAAACTAACAAGCCCATCCACACGGAGATCTCAATGTAAAGATGGAACAAATTCCTCAGAATTTGCTACATCAGTATAGTGAAATGTCTATGAGAACAGCCGGACCTTCTCTGCTGTGCATTAACAACCTTTCTATCAAATGTGGACCTATTATACTCGGCCCCACACGAGGTTCAAGCTATTCCGTAATGTGTCTTTATGAACTGATGTGAATCTGGTAAGTCTTGAAAACTACGCCTGATAGAGTAACTGGAAACATGTTTGAAGACATAAAAATATGCATTGAATAGTGCTTGATACCATCGCAGACCAATTCAATATTTGAATGAGCTGAAGCAGACTGAAATGGTGAAGACCAGTCATGACATAACATATGTGTAAATACCAAAATATTACAACTGACCATTATGGCACACATGATATGATAATTTAATATGATATACTTTAGACTATGAACCTCAGACTCAACAGAGACGTTGCTTCTTAACCCTTTGAACGCTATCCGCCGTTTTTCCGGTCAGGAACATGATACGTCATAATTTCGTTAAATAGGATGGATGCTGGGTGCATGTGTGTGGTAGACCAATCAATATTTTCAACGTGCAGCCCCAAGGCTGCACGTTGAAAATATTAATTGGTCTACCCCTAAATGATGAACATGGACTCTTCCAGTTTCTGTCATTGAACTTTTATGGAAGATACCACTAGGGTTTAAATGGTTAATGTCTCTTGTCTCAGGCAGATCATGATATTACTGTGCTATAAAGTATTACTCATTCTCATGTGTAACAGCATATATAATGAATTATACCATGTAATGCAGATGAAATCAGTGAGAATCAATCTCTTTTTCAAATTTCCTGCTTAAGGTACAGAATACAGAATTCGGGCACTTCTGTTATGAATTTTTTTAGGATGAAAGACTCTAGCGCCGATGGGGTTCGAACCACTGCCTTGATGAGAGTACACTTCTGCGGCACCAATCGCCTAGCGAAACTGGACCAGCGCCATAGACCACTACCGACAAGCCCCAATAAAGGTATGCTAGCAGATCGAGCGTCCATGGAACTGGCACAGTCCAAACGAAATTACTCGGTATCCCCCAGATATAGCAGTCTTGATAGGAGGTTATGTGTGATCCACTTATTATATATATAGCAGTCCTGATAGGAGGTTATGTGTGATCCACTTATTAATACAATGCTATCAGTTATATACTGAATAAATTAATTATTATGTATACTTTGGTAAATGCGCACCAGTTTTGCGTGTGTTCATTGAACGTTTCGAGTTGGCGTTCGAGTGCTGAAATTTTGTATATAAAACTGTACGACAAGGACGGCGAGGTCCCATAAAGTCATGACAAAATATTCAGGAAATGGTAACATTTCCACTTATGTTCTCGCATCCCCCCCCCCCCCCCCCCCACCCAGACTCCTATACCTCGGGTGAAAGGAAACATTTTCGGCGAAATCTGATATTGATCAAAATTTCAAGCATAGTACGACCTATGATCTTGAGGCTAACAATAAATGAGTCGAAGCTCTCTGGAACCTCCAAATATATATCAGTGTCACTGGGGTCACATGAAGTTATTGGATGCATTTTTCAGAGATACTGGTAATCATATTTAGACCCACAATACATTCCTAAAGTTCATATATAACTTTCAACGTTCTAAAATTGAGTAGGCCCAAATATTTTGAAAATGAGGTGGCAAGTTTAAATTTTGACTGAAGAAAGGCTGGGCAATATTTGGATAGCAGGACACTTTTATATATCAAGCATGGTATGCCATATTGACTTGGGATCAATACGAGGTGCGACGTACGGGAGTGTGTCATTCGGTGCACACACTCTGAGAAGTCTCCGCAAAATTTGGTTCAAAGTAAAACCAAATTCCATCGAAGAACCAACACCAATGAATCTTAAAGTAACCTAGAACCAGATAATTTTATAAAAAAATGCCTGCTTTGTTTATACAGTACGTGGAGAGTGGATTGTAAATAAATCACCCGTGGAGTGGAGTTATCACCCAAGCTATAACTTTCAAATTTTGTACATATCGACAAAAACACAAGCAATGTTTCAGCCAGTGGACCTTCGGGTTAAACCCGGAGGTCAATGGTCTGAAACTTTGCTTGTACTGGTTATGCTTTGCAACAAATTTGCAATTATTGCTTGAGTGGAATCTCCACTCTGTGGGTGCTTTAGTGATAATATACTCTCCACGTACTGTATGAAAAAATTTCGTTGTCTCGTAATTTAACCCTTTACCTGACGAATCGGACGTATCCGTCCGCGTAATTTACAAATTAAGCAGAAATTACAAATTAAGCAGTTAAAAAATATATTTGTCACAATATTTCAACCAAACCACGAGAATACCTTTAAAATATACCAAACTCCCTCCGGTATGCACACCATGCAGTCAGGTAAATTACGCACAGATAGACCGAGGACTCAGTTCTCTGCTAACCTTCCCATACATACTTTCCCTGGGACGTTGAATAATATTGAACGCTCCGTTCAAAATTATCCAAGATCTCTATTCAAAAAGACTATAACTGAACAATTTCTGAGCTCATATTTGCTACATGTCAACTGTAACAATCCAGTATGTCCCAACTGTAGATCGTAGCTGTGTCTGTCTCGTTGCTACCTTTCAGTTTAACTTAATCTTCATCACATGTAAGACAATATAGAATAGATTTCTCACATGACAGAAAGAACCAGCCTAACATATTATTTGCTGTAGAGGCTATAAAATGCCATCTTATTGGCAAACACGCTGTTGATTCTTATGTCTGTTTCTCGTTTTCATTTCTCTTCTTTCATTTTTTTTTCTTTTCTTTTCTCTGTTTTTTTTCTCTTTTTTTCATGTTCATTTTTTTTAAAACGACAATGACGCGAAGACAGCCACAAGTGGCTACGCCATCTCCCTGTGGTGCAATCACGTAGTAGTGAATAATGTTACCTCTATGTATATTTTTGGTTTTGATTGTGTACATGTTGCACTACTGAATAAAATCAATCAATCAATCAATCAATCAATCAATCAATCAATCAATCAATCAATCAATCAACCATGTCTTGTGACTTCTCATTGGAACGAGCTCGTTCAAATGAGGGGGTCACATGATATTGTTTTGTTGAATTTTAGGGGAAATTTTGAAAAAAGCAATAAGCAGTAATTAAAATAATAAATTTTGATAACGTGTGCGTCTGGTAAGGGTTAACGTATGTGTGATGGAACAATTGTAAACGTGTTTCTGGCGAAGCTGCGTCACCAGTTTAAGACTTCTACTTGGCTTGGTGTTATATGTTACAATTTATAAAATGTCCAGGGGCCTTGATACTCCAGTTAATGTGACAAATTGAAGACACAAAAGATGTGTATGTTTAGTTCCTAAAAACCAAATTTAGTTCCCTTACTAGTTCAAACTGAAGAACCAGTTTTGTTTCCGGGAGGAACCAAAACTTTTCAAGGTTTAGTTTAACTTGTCTGCAGGAAATTACCCAAATATTGTCCACAACTGAAGATTTCAACAACACGTCAACATAATATACACCTGTCGTTACATCCACTACAGTCATCGTGGACTGGTAGTAATCCACGCGTGGGCAGTAATGTGCATGTATGAGTTTACCAGGTAATAAAAACCATCATCAGCAAAATTTTAATTATCGAAGTGGTATACTGTACACATACGTTATTACTGATTTCCTGGAGAATTAAATCTGAGCCTAATATGAACATTTTTAACCCTTTACCCAACGTAACGGCCAAAACCGGCCAAGGCTATTCTTAAAAATCGCCAATTAATATTCACTGTTTTTTAATTTTTTGTCTCAAAAACATACGTTATGACCCCCCCGTTGGAACGAGCTCGTCGAGCTCGTTCCAATGGGGGATCATAACTCATGTTTTTGAGACAAAAAATGAAAAACAATAGTTATTCAAGAATTCTTTTTGCAAGTGTCGTCTGCTTTTCATGTTAGGTAAAGGGTTAAATTCTGTCTATAAAAACTCATTTTTGATTTCCTTTGGGATATTTTTACTCCCGAATGGAAGTGTCCGGCAGTTCTCTTTCTTTAGATTTTAGTTTTGATGTATTTACGATTTCACACAAACTCGAATCCACTTAATAACAGTAAATTCTTTTTCTCTAATTTTCGTTTTATTCTATATTTCAAGAGGTAGCTTATGTTCCTTATTAGAAATGAGCTAAGAGTCGATGGACGTGTTCAGTGAAGAGCTGAATGAATGCTGATAAGCGCAATTATACGGAATGATGTTTCATAAACCAACATTTCAGGAAATGTATATGCGTATGTGTGGACCAAGACATATATGAGGACGTTTATCCACCCAGCATAACAACACGTCAACGTAAGATTCTAACTGGGTGTGTTTGGTCAACGAATGGATCTCGAATATGTTTAAGTCCGAAAAAACACAAGTGTAATTCCAGACGCCGGTCGTGACGATAGCACATACATGCAATACAAGAAAGTGGACATTCTACTAAGGTACGTGTGCAGCGAATTTTCGCCGCATAATTATTACCTCTCCAAACTTAATTACAACCAGAGCCATGTACGTCAAAAAGTTACATACGACGATGTTTTATTCTAAATGGCTATATACATGTACATAAATTGAAATAACCTAAAAAATTTACAACGAATTTAGGTTTTTTCAATTTGTGTACATGTATATTGCCATTTAGAATAAAACAAGCATTGCATCACATTGCAAGTGTTGTGTGGAATAGTACAATGCCGAAGGTGTGAAAGTCCATGGACATGAGACGTGGCGGCAGTCGATATATACAGTTAGGAACACCATTTTACTGTAGGATTCCCCATACTAAAAGAGCGACACTATATGACCAAGAATGTATTTAGGAATTCCCAAAGTAAAACCGGGTAATTATAGACTCTCAACAGTTTGAGCATTCTAGGGCCTGGGGCATTAAGGGTCCGGAAAAGCCTATGTTTATCCTATGGAAATCCTATAGTAAATATCGCAGTCGACTGCAATATTTACTAGAGGATTTCCACAGGATAAACATAGGCGTCGACTTCAAAATTTACTATAGGAATTCTAATAGGGTTAACAAAGGAATGTGATTTTCGCTATGAAGCTCCAAGTTTTGTGTCTACAGTTACACAGCTTCATTACGGGGATGCCTATCGTAAGCTCTTGGACCTGTAGCACTTAAGTAAAAGAGATCATAAAAATGTCGCACAGTAAATTATTAGTCCTAAAAACGACGGCGACCACTACTGAAATGTCCATGTATGTTTTTTCGAAGTAACGCCTTAACCCATTGAACTCCAGAGGTCGTTTTTCCGGCCAAGTTACAAGCTACGTCATAAAGTCATTAAGGGGGATGACTGCAAGGTAAATGTGTGGTGTAGACCAATCAATACTTTCAACCTCCAGCCCTAAGGCTCTACGTTGAAAATATTAATTTGTCTACCACCAAATAATAAATACGGACTCTTCCTATATACCACCCGGGTTCAAAGGGTTAAGAAACACTTTGAAACACAACAGGAATATGACAGTGACTTCCAATTGACGACCGTTTAACCCTTTACCCAACATAACGGCCAAAACCGGCCAGCGCTATTCTCAAAAATCGCCAATTAATTTTCACTATTTTTTTCATTTTTTGTCTCAAAAACATAGGTTATGACCCCTCGTTGGAACGAGCTCGTCGAGCTCGTTCCAACGAGGGGTCATAACCTATGTTTTTGAGACAAAAAATGAAAAAAATTAGTTATTCAAGAATTTTTTTTGCAAGTGTCGTCTGCTTTTCACGTTAGGTAAAGGGTTAAACTCCACCCTGTGTCTGTCGTAGAACCATATTAATAAAGGATGTCGACACTTGAGAAGGAAATGATTCAGCATTGTCTTGTTTAATGATACCATCTTCTCATACATATATGTATCACATATAAATGTTTGTATGTTTGTATAAGCAGACCTTTGAGAACCCTCTTGCTCATCTTGGAAGAATTCAAATAGTGAACATATTTGCAGATAAATAAGTGCAAGATCAATGATGAAATCGACACTACTGTCTCTAATTGTTTGTGGTAAGTTGAATTTTCTAATGTAGTATAGGGGTGGAATCCACCCCCATCAAAACACTACGCAGTGTGGCTGTTACTCATGACAGATTTTATATATATTGTGAAGGTTACAGTTAACTGAGGCAGTAGGTTAGTTCACATTTATAACCCGCCCGGAGACCGATATTAGAGAGTGACCGATATAAATGCTTATTTTTCGCGAGCGCTTGCGGGAGCGAAAATAACCATTTGTCTCGATCATAAGTGGGATTGTTTTTAGTATCCATTCAAAAACACTAGATTTTCTTTTTATTATACGCTTTTTATAAGAATCTGAGAATTCCACTCATTTCAACCATGAACTGATGCATGAAAGTAAACAGCGCATTGAATCATTGATACGCGGAAGTGATTTGATCGTTACTCGGAACAGATAGCGTCTTGCGATCTGATTAAGTTGGCGGGTTTCTACATCAAACATGGCCTGAAAGTCCGTAATAAAAGTTTTGGGTTCGGTACGTCCTTTGAAAGGACGTACCAAACCAAAAACTAAAATTACGGACTTTCAGGCCACGTTTGGACTAGCGGGTTTCATGCATCAATTCAATGTGAATACGTGTTGATTTATTGCTGGAAATGATCGATATCCACTCAAAAACACTAGATTGTATTTTCATTATACGTTTCTAGATCATTTCCAGTGATAATTGGACACGTATTCACCTTGAAGTGATGCTTTGAAAGCCGCCATTTTGATTGATACCGTGAAAGTGAAAATTTCTATATCTTCAAAGTGGGGTATACGATTTCTATCTTTCTGCAATTTCTTCGATAATCTATCGTTTAGCGTATAATAAAATTTTATATCGCCAACGTCAAGCAGGAATTCCACCAGGCATAGTCCTGGAACCGCGCAACGGAACTGAAAACTCTGAAGTTTTTGGGAAGGTCTGAAGGGAGTCGATCGCGGGTCTACTGACACAATTGTCTAGCCATAAATGCTCTGCCACGCCACCATGGCAACGAAGGTGACGGCAACCCCCAAGAAGATTGCGATTAACTCACCCAGTATGCTGCATTGCAATTTTATTTGTTTCCCTTTTTCAGTCTAAATATTTCTTCCGCTTCCTTCAGAACGCTCTTCATCTACATATCTGTCCCTGCCTGTCCACCTGTTATTCTCTTTCTCTCTTACTTTGTGGAAGGCAGGAAGACATCCAGTCAGGATACGCTCCTCGCTGTTGGTATACAGGAGTAAACTAGTTGATTTAAAACTTAATTGGTTGACATCTATATTGTGATTTGTAAATTTCGTATAAATTGTTTTTATGTATACTGGTGAATAAAAATATATCAAATATCAAAAGTATGATTATTCCGCATTTTTCTGAAAGATATCGTCCTAATATTTAAAAAGAACACCAGATAAAATTTTGAAATAATGAGTCACGACTCTTTGACTTGTCTCGCATGTAGTATTACCCCTCAGAAAGTTTTGAGCAATAAACAAAAAGCCTCCTACTGTTTTTGAGTATTGGTCTCACTCTTCTGGGTGATAAGCGGATAAGAGAAACAAATTAAATCCGTGAGTGAAGAGTTCCTAGCTGTCGCGATTGAAATATTTCTGGAACCTATTCAAAAATAGTACGTATTTTTTATGATATGCCATGTAATATTTAAATTGTAATTACATGATATTTTAACTGCAATTGAATCACCCAAACATCGAAAACAGGTATTTATATCGATCTGAACATATTGCGATGATATATTCTCTTACAGTACTTGGAGAGTGTATTATCACAAAATCACCCACAGAGTGGAGATTCCACCAAAGCAATAATTGCAAATTTGTTGCAAAGCATAACAAGCACAAGCAAAGTTCCAGCCAATGGACCTCCGGGTATATGGACCTCCGGGTTATAAGCGGAGGTCCATTGACTGAAAGATTGCATATGTTTTTGTCCACATGCACAGAATTTGAAAGTGATACTTTGGGAGATAACTCCACCCCGGGTGATTTAGTTACAATCCACTCTCCATGTACTGTATATCTATCATCACAAAATACTCCAGGAGCATTTCGTCTTGGCTTATAAGGTAGCAAATGATAAACTTTAAAGTTTTCTAGACATCATTTACTCCACGAAGTGCGGCGACGTAGTGCTTCAAGCGAACGACTCTGTGCAAATTCAAAGATCGGAAACTGTCAGTATTTGATAAGAAATTTTGGTCGTTTCTGTAATGTAAAGAAATATAATTTATTGACATTTCAGCTTTTATGGCATCTTGTTTGAAGAAATGGCCACCCGTGTGGTAAATTAAAACATATTTAGTTTTAAACAATATGTTATTTCAATGTTAAGTGCAACATTTACAAAATTCGACAACAAACAAAATACAAGAAAGGACATTCAGCAACAAAAATGTTGCATATATGAGCTACCGTTTCTTGTAATTATTACGTTTAACCCTTTAACGGTGTGCATAAATGTGTCGGGAAGCTAAAATTGGTGGTGGACGAGCAGACGATATTAAAAGCAAAAAATCTGAAGCAAGACTCGGTAATAAATTACTCCAATAGGTCGACATGGCTGTTGGATTAGATTACTACCGAGCCTCCCAAGAAACCAGGATGGTTTCGCCCATTTCGCTGTTGCCAGTATTAGTTTAAATGATACCTCCCAGGGCGCCAGCGTTGCAAGGGTTAACACTGAAACAAAATATAAGATAAAAGGCTAAAGAAACTTAATCTTTGGGTTCTCTGCCACCGGCGCATTCGTTTTTTTGGCCCGCGTTCGTCATATTTATTTTAGAGGCAATATTCAAAATGTATAAAACTACCATAAAGTGCGATTTTAGCGGTATCACATCGCGATTTGCGTGCGATGCAGTATGTCGTATATATTGATACAGTATTGTTATTCTCTTCGCGAAATGCGACACGATTGTCAAATGTATGTTCAAAATAAATATTTATTTAACTGGTTGTAAGCTAGATTAGTTTTAGTGCTCTAAACTTGTTCATCAAAAATTGTTTTATTACAAATTATAGGTGAGTGCCAAAAGGCACTCTCCAATGATTTGTAATAGAACAACTTTGTATAAACCAATTATTATTTATGTTTGACTGAATACGAAACATTGGTAAAGAAAATGTTGGCTTTACAACAAAATATATAAGTGAAATCAACACGAAAGCTCTAGTATTTAATTTTAGGCTCTCACACCTGAATTTTAGGCATCGGCGACCATTCCATCAGGAATAAAAAAACGTCCTCCCTCATTCGTTTTTAAAAAAAAAAAATGCCTGAGATTCAATTAATTAATTTTGTTTGGCCTAATATTCGTTTTCAGACCCCTGTGTATCCGATTGTCCTTCAACATCATATACTTGGCACAACCCACACTTGCTGTAATACGTTACTCAGACGATATCAAAATTTATTAATTTAAATATCGTTTTTTAATTTTTTTCGAAAAATTTCAACAAAACCATATCATGTGACCCCTGATTGGAACAAGCTCGACGAGCTCGTTCCAAAGAAGGGGTCACATAATATGGTTTTGTTGAAATTTTTCGAAAAATAATATTTTTTCATCTTCTGAATGTGCATATTACACAGGCAGATGCGGGCGATTCGTTGGGTAAAGGCTTAATGCATTGTCTGATCATTAGAGCCATGGCACGATATGTACGTGGTTTGAAAAGCGTTCTTCTATTCTACACTAACTCTCATTCCAATATGCATGCAGTGTTCACGCTGACCCGAAACTGTCTATTGTCACATTTTTAACCATACATACGGTTAAAACTAGAACTCCTGTCATGAAATGCGCACAAATAGCACGTCGATCAACGCGTTAATCTACGCGTTATGACCATAGTAAGGCTATCAAATTCTGTACATATGGCCTGTGCACAAGCAATGTTTCAGCCAATGGACCTCCGGGTAACCCGGAGGTCCATTGGCAGAAACATTGCCTGTGTTTGCTCTGAGTAACCAGGAGAACCTGCCGTGCTTTGGATGCCATTCGATATAACAATTGCGCGCAATTCATACGCGCAATTAAGCCTAGATAAGCACACAGTTCATGACAAGACTTCTAGTTTTAACTGTAAGTGTTTGCGCAGAGTGTATCTGCGCAGTCCGATGCAGAAAGATTGATCAAGTTTTGAAAAATGAACTAGCAATTATTTCAAGGGTGAACCGACAATTGGTTACGGAAAAAATCAGACAGACTCGATTGTTTTGGCGGAATACTCAGTAGGTAAAAGGGTAATCACCCAAGTTATATCTAGGCCACTGGTCCAATTAATGGGCTTAGCGGTTCGCGAGTTTTTACAAAAAGCAGCATTTAATTTGATCAATACGTCATACCTTCCGAGTCACTCGCGACGGATATGGAGATTTATCTAATTAAATTTTGCAACTTGTAAAGTTGATAACCTACAATGTTTTAGAATTTTGATTACGAAAATTTTGTTCAGTGAAGATTGTTTGGTACCAAATCAAAAATTTTGATGCAATTCACTAAACTGACACCCGACAGAGTGAAGTCTGTATATAATTTGTTCTGCATCAACTCGTCCCCCACCCATCTCCCTGTCCACGTTTCAGAGATGGGAATGAAGCTGAAGAATCATACACTAGTACTGAATGCGTTGTGAGCTATACAATAGTCCCGCGCTGTGTCATAATATGATAATTAGCATGATTTAATTGATATGATTTTCTTACCTATAATTGATTGCCCGTTATCACGCTCTTTGGAACTTTATGACTTTAAACGCGGCTGATGTGGTGCCAATTTCGGCCTATACGAATTAGGCTAGAGGTGTCGCCCCTGCTGCGTTATTAGGCGAAACAAAGTTGTTTACTTCTAAATCGTTGATAGTTCCTCTCGAACACAATCACGAAACTGGCGTTCCCAGGATTAATGAGGTAATTTGAATCTGTGATTTTGCATGGTAAGGAATGAATAATGACAAGAAGTAAGGATTAGACGGATGAAGATAAGAAAATAAGAGAGTTGTGCAGAAACTTCAACGCAAACGAAGACGTCCATTCCTCGAAGTGTTAAAAGGGATTGTTCAGCTATCTGAAACACAGCTTTCCCAATAATGTACAGACAAAAGGCTACATACCATCAAAAGATGGTGAACGTGACGTCTTCTTTTCTGTAATGAGTTTAACCCTTTACCCAACACAGACAATATCAAAATTTATTATTTTAAATATAATTTTTTTTCAAATTTTTCAAAAAAAAATAAAAAAAAACATATCATGTGACCCTTTGTTGGAACGAGCTCGACGAGCTCGTTCCCAGAAGGGGTCACATGATATGGTTTTGTTGAAATAATTTGAAAAATATTATTTTTTTCAACTACTGAATTTGCATATTACGCGGGCGGATTTGTTGGGTAAAGGGTTAAACAGAGAATAACAGACAAAAGTTCAAACGGATTGGGAAAAATTGAAAAAAAGACAGCTTCCGTATTTTTATTCTACTCCGAAGAAAAATGCTTAAAATTTGTGAAACGATGCACATATCGATGATAAAACTCGGCTAATATTGCGAAATTTTAATTTTTATATGAAATCCCTGTACCATTATTGTTAAATTTATTAACAACTTCAGGAAATTTAGGGAAGCTAAACTTCCTGTAAATCTTTTCCAATGACGAAAACTGTCAAACAAAAACAAATCACACGATAAGTGATCATCAGACGTGTCCGCTGCGTACTGGAATTTCTTGGTTGTTGCCACTTATCGTGTATTAAAATTGATATGTTTATCAGTACCGATAATAATATCTGGCATAACCTAGAGTCTTTCAACTTTTACCTACTGGACAATTATTCTACCGAATGGGCACTTATTCTAACCACTGCTTGAAAACATCTTTGGTCAAGTGTGTGTACACACAACCCCCTCCAGTTATTACATTTCCAGGTTTATATTTTTTTATTTGGGAATAATACAATTTTCATGCTAACGTTTTCACGTGTAGAGTATGGCCACAATGCCACACATCCATACCGTCCCTGTTTCGTAGCTGGAGACAAATCATGATATCTGCTTTGAGGATGACAGAAAAATGTCGCACTTTGATATTTTTAGATTATTTATCACACTTGAATAGTGCATTTAACCCTTTAAAAGTAACGGCAAAAACCGCTATTCTCAAAAATCGCCAATTTATTTTCATTATTTTTTTCAATTTGTGTCTCAAAAACATAGGTTATGACCCTCGTTGGAACGAGCTCGTTCAAATGAGGGGTCATAACCTATGTTTTTTGAGACAAGAAATGAAAAAAATTCGTTATTCAAGAATTTGTTTTGCAAGTGTCGTCTGCTTTTCATGTTAGGTAAATGGTTAAAAAAATTACTTATTGACATCATAGTTTCTAACTTATGACACCCCGCTACTCGTTTGTCCAATTCGAAAACGCGAAGATTGGATTCTTCCCACATTTAATAATTTAAAATGTAATCTAAAGATCGGTGTTTGAATTAATTAATGGGTTTTTTTATTTTCAGGTGTTTTGTTCACAGGTGTCACAGCAATGTGTCATAACCGCCTTGTCACATGTGTGGAGCGCTTATTTGATGGCATCGAAGCGCAGGGTGTCTGCACGTGAGAAATCAATTTCAAATGATTTTTTTTATATAAAAATAATTTTGTTATAAGCGATTTGACCCTTTACCCAACGCAAACGATTTCAAAATTTATTATTTTAAATATCATTTTTTTAAATTTTTTCAAAAAATTTCAACAAAACCATATCATGTGACCCCTCTTTGGAATGAGCTCGACGAGCTCGTTCCAACGAGGGGTCACATGATAGTGTTTTGTTGAAATCTTTCTAAAAATAATAATATTTTTTCAGCTGCTGAATTTGCATATTACGCGGGCGAATGCGGGCGATTCGTTGGGTAAAGGGTTAAATGGTCATGTTACTCCAGACGCTTACACTATAAAAATTTTCTTTTTTTACTATAGTTTCCACAATTGTATGAAACTTTTGATTTTCAAATTTGCAGAGGAGTCGTAATGGTTTGCCTAAAATGACAACAGGAGAGCCATTTGGGTCAGTCTAAATTCATTTGATGGAAGCAGTTTTAAGATTGGCGTCTTTCTCACGATATCTATATATACTACTCAAAGTTTGCTAAGCACCAAGTATATCCGACTACCTGTTTTACGTTTCAGTTGAAATATTGTAATGAAAAGAGTACATATTTTTTATTTAATTATATCTTTAATGATTAAGTACAGAAATTAAGATTTTATTTGTGTTTGACATTATTCTTTAGCTTTTGAATACAATAGCCATGGAAAATGGATATTATTGGTAAAAGAGGAAATTTTTCAATATGCCAAAAAGTTGACGGAGCGAACTGGTATGGGTTCAATATCGTGTATGAGACCCATTACTGTTAATTACAGCTTGACAACGCCTTCTCATGCCCCCAATCAGGTTCCTGGTGGTCCTTTGTGGGATGTTGTTCCATTGTTCCATTCTTGGACCAGCATGGCACCAAGCTCATGGACACTTCTTGGCTGGATTGGACGGGCTGAAATTGCAAGCTGCAACTCATTCCAAACATGTTCGATTGGATTGAGGTCAGGGGGTCTTGCTGACCAGTCCATACGCTCAATCTCCTACCTCTGTCGGTATTCCCCGACAGCATGGACAACATGAGGACGCGCATTATCGTCCATCAGAATGGATCTACCACCAAATGAACCTGCATACAATCTGACGTGAACATCCATGATCTCATCAATATACCGTTGTGCAGTCAATGTACTACGTTCAAGGACACAGAGCTCAGTACGTCCATGTTTGACCCTCCATCATAGCGGTCATGCTTAGCGATGTTGGCTGCATGGAATCGCACTTCTGGTCTTCCCCATACACTAGAATGCCTATCTGTGCGGTCTAGGTAGCACCTTGACTCAACTGTAAAAAGGACAGGTCGCTAATCTTCTCTGGTCCATCCAACTTGGCCCATGGCCCATTCATGTCGTTCCTGGCGGTGCATGGCGGTGGTTCTGTGACAGCGGAATGCGAATACGCGATCTTCTCGATCGGAGATCACCTTCATGCAACCTTGCCCGGGTAGTCTGCGTCGAAACATTTACCCCGGATGCATTCTGAAGGTCACTGCGAAGTTGGGTTGTTGTGGCAAAGCGGTTCCTACGAGACTGAATGATCAAAAACCGGTCTTCAGCTGCAGATGTTGCTCTGTCTCTGTCATCACCACACCGTCTTACTGGTGTGCCACACTGCTGAAATCTTGACCAGGCTCTGGTGATCACCGTATGGTGCACACCAAGGGCTTCACCAACCTGTGTAGCCCCTTCCTTACTCCACCATCCCTACAGCCGACCACATTTCTGCTTCAGACAAATGTCTTCTTACATTTACATTTGCCATATTCAATCATTAAATCACAACTGTTTGTGTTGAAATGAAGATTGAATACCCTACACACGTCCTTTACATGTAGACAGTACACGAAAACATCATGGAAATCAAGGGGTATATGCTTTTTGTGACTGTCACAGAACGTGTGCCTGTCACAAAAGCTAATGTAAACACTGGGGACCATCTCAATACATTCCTCAATCATATCCACTAAAAAAATCGCAAATATGTCACAAGCAAATTTCACAATGATGTGTCAAATATTTGGTGCTCAGCAAACTTTGAGTAGTATATCTAAATGGTTCCAATTCGGACATTACAACCCCCAACCCCGTCCCCGCCCCACCCCACCCCTAACAGCCACGCTCTGTAAACAAATGCAAAAGACAACGAAACATTTGAGTACAAAACAGAAATAATCGAAACTATTGGCAAACATCTGGTCATAATTTCGCTCTCTTTGGAAAGTTTGGACTGCTGGAAAGAGTAACCAGACATATCATATGCTAGACAGCACGCTAATATAGTACTGCCAAAATTGAAAAGATAAGTTCAAAATTCTTATCTCTTTGGCATATTCTTAATTTTCCAACACGTATTACGACAAGTCAATGGAAATGCAAGCACGCTCGATAAGAGAAGCTTGCGTAATCAAAAACATTAGCAAATCCTCCAAGGAATTACTTAACGTTTATATCAAATAAGTGGGCGACCATTGCGTGTGCATATTAACGTTGAATCTAGCGATATTAATTCCTTTTTGCGAAGAACGCGCACTGAGGAGTGCGATATCGCAACTTTCAAGCGCCACACACGAAACTAAGTAGGGTGACTACTGCATGCAGAAAACTGAGTTTATTCTGGCGACGAGAGCGAGGCAGATCGCCTGCCGAAAAATGTCAAGTTCGAAATGTTAATGATTCGTTTCACTCATGTATATTGGCAGTTAGAAAATATAGTTCTGGAAAATGCAGTTCAAAGCGTTTTATAACATTTATTTCTGCCTTTTTTGTTTTGAACATCGACTTTCGATAAAGTTATCTTCCTTGAAATTATTAGTCTAATGGCGGAGGCCCAATTAAGAAGCCAATAATTGTTGATAATACATATATGACATCAATGGCGATTAAAACAAAATTTCCTTTTGTTACTTTTAATAAATGAAAACAACAGACAGCTCTCGGAGCTGTCTTTTGTTTTATTTATTAAAAGTTACAGAGGGAAACATGGCTTTATTACCAACTGAAACAGAATAATGCATTTTGCATTTTTGGCTGAGAGGTACGGTGTAACTTGCAATCCCCAGTGGCCTTTTTACACCGTGTTTAACCACGGTGTAAAAACAAGAATATACAAGAAAAAGCTATATGGCTAAAAAGTACCAATTTTTAATTATTAATTCATACCTTCTGCTCGGTTATGTTAGAACAAAAAAACAAATACAGGAAATTTAATATTTATGTGTAATAAAATATTACAGATATGGATGTCATTGGAACTGACTCATTGAGCCAGTTCCAATGACATCCACATTTGGTTGGTTTTATTTAAGAAACTTGCAGAATACAAATTTTCTGTCAGTTTTTGCCCACAATGGAGGTTAAAGTATTAAGTACACGAAAATTCTTGGAAATAAATCCGTTATCCTTGTGTTTTCCAGGGTGTATGGGAATTTACATCGGTTTGGGAACTCATACACCCTTCGGCTTCGCCTCAGGGTGAATGAGTTCCCAAACTGGTGTAAATTCCGCCGAAGGGTGTATGAGTTCCCAAACCAGTGTAAATTCCCATACACATGGAAAATACAAGGATAACTAATATTATTTTCTATTGATGTCATAGGTGTTTTCTTTTTAGGACAAGCTAATTATACGCAACTACGTCACCGATAATACGTCACTATGGGTCCCATTTACTTACTCTAAGCATGTGTCCACTGGGACTCTTTATTTAGAGAATGTGTTTTAAAATAGTAATTTACAAGTTTTTATTCTTCCCAGGAAAAAACAATATCAAAACCTCACTTTCTGAACGTTCATGTTAATGGAAAAACAGTGTCTGTATATTTTGTCACGATTCACACACCGTTGATATGATGCACAGAAAAAGGTTGCAGAGCATATCAAAACGTGATGAAAGCGCGCTGATCTTATTTTTAAATGGGTTTAAAGAAAACACAACGGTCATACTTTCAAACTGATGGGGAAAAATTGCAAAAAAGCCACATTCTGCATTTTTATACGACTCCACAGAAAAATATTTTAGAGTTTGGGAAATGATACGCGCATCACTGATTCAAATACTGATTCAAATTCGCTGGCGTCACGAAATTTCAATTTTTAAATGAAATTCCAATTACCCAGTGTAAAAGGTACCGGTAGGGGGTGCAGTGGCTCAATGATTAACGGGTTAGACTTCAAACGTTCAAACCACGCCAAGGGTAACTGCGTTGTGCCTTTGGGCAAGACACTTAATCCCAATTGTCCCTGTGCGTGTACTGTTAAAACTAGAAGTCTAGTCATCAAATCACAGGTACTCGGCACAAGCTGGGAAATCGAAAGAAAAATGATATTTTATACCATTTTTGAATCTATGCTGACGTGCCCCTGTAATGGTATATAAATATTAACAAGGTACACAACTCGTTTTTCGAAAACGATAGCACTCATCTTCGTTATACCCCCACCCCATCCCCCCACCCCTCAAATTTGATTCACACAACGTATCCAACAATACCCAGTATCAATGGAAAGGGGAATGAATAAGCTTTACAGTGGTGTATTACATGACCGTTGGGTGTTCGTGGGTTGTTCATGATAACTGTGAGAAGTCGCAGAAAAGGCCGAAAAACATTTAGTCAGACAAGATAGTGCACAGTGGAATGAGGTTTACGAGCGACAATTATCCGATTTATTATAAATAATTCGAGGTTCCATTATCTATGGAGGGCAGATTCAAACATTAACCGTATACCTTTATCAATTACTAATCTCGGATCCACATTTATTCATTTCTGGAGTTCACATTTAACGTTTATACACTTTTTAGCCGTAACTTTGACATCTTTTCCCAAGTTGACCTGAGTTGACGGCGTCCATAGATACGAGAAGTTGCAAAAACTTTCTCCATTCTCCCATTGGCTTATTTTCATCGATGATTTTGTCGGCATAAATAGTAGCCAATGGGATGTCATTGTGCTTCTATGGATGCCGTTAGCTTGTTTAGTTTCCAAGGAGGGAAGGTTAAAAAATGTATGAACGGCAAATGTGATCGCCAGAAATGAATAAATGTGGTTCCGAGATTAGTAATTGATAAAGGCATACGGTTATTATCTGAATCTGCCCTCGAATTATTTATAATAAATCAGATAATTGTCGCTCGTAAACCTCATTCCACCTGCACTATCTTGACCGACTGAATGTTTTTTGGCCTTTTCTGCGACTTCTCCCAGTTATCATGAACAACCCAAGAAAACCCAACGGTCGCATAATACATCACTGTAAAGCTTATTCATTCCCCTTTCCATTGATACTGGGTATTGTTGGATACGTTGAGTGAATCAAATTTGAGGGGGGGGGGGGACGAAGATGAGTGCTATCGTTTTCGAAAAGCGAGTTGGTTACCTTGTTAATATTTATATACCATTACAGGGGAACGTCGGCATAGATTCAAAAATGGTATCAAATATCATTTTTTTCGATTTCCCAGCCTGTGCCGAGTACCTGTGCATCAAATGCGCACAAATAGCACGTCGATCTGCACTTTAATCTACGCGTTATGACAATAGTAAGGATATCACATTCTGTACATATGGCCTGCGCACAAGCAATGTTTCAGCCAATGGACCTCCGGATTTTGCTATGAGTAGCCAGGAGAACCTGCCGTGCTTTGGATGCCATTCCAATTGGCAATTCCTTCTCGCAATTAAGCCTAGATAAGCACACAGTTCACGACAGGACTTCTAGTTTTAACTGTACGGCGGTGGCGCTGACGTTTCTGTGACCAAGTCTTGCAACACATGTTTAATTGTGCGACCTTGTCTTTTGCAGAGGTGGAGAAATGGAGTCGACTTCGGAATGCATTGGTAAACTGGTGGATAGCTGTATGCAGAATTTCTCCGAATCATTTCGAGATCGATTTCATAAAGAGGATCGTTCGAATAAACTGATAGAAGCAGCTTGTAAGAGATCTAATGGTAACTACAACTCCTTAATTTAGAAACTATCAACCTAACTGCACATTTATTTTGCGAATTACTGTAAGCGATCATTTCTTGCCTAAAATCTTAGCTCGTAACCCCTCTTTTGTGCTAGCTGAACGAGCATTTTCCGTTGAGACGTCATTAGCTATGTTTTGAAAGCAAAGGGTGACGGTTTTGTGCATTCCACAGGCTGGATTGGACAAATTCGCTGCAGTGGTCAATAATCGAAGGGGTGTCGTCCCAACCGGCATATCTTGGGCCGGAAAAATATTACAAAATATGCCAATAAAACCATCGAATCAAGAACTTTTATGTGAAACGATCCCAACCATCCCAACCATCCCGTACACGCACGCACGCACGCACGCACGCACGCACGCACGCACAGTGCGATTTTTAGTCGAGTTGTGACGAAGTAAACAATTGGTTTCCGGATGATAACTTGATAGTGTTTCAACTCACATTCATTAAACTTCATACGTAGGTTGGTCTTGGTGGGAGGAAGAACCCTATTGATTTTGGACATGCTACGTCGAAGGTCAAGGTCACAGTGACCTTGAACGTAGTAAATCTTAAACAATTGGTTTCCGGATGATAACTTAATAATGGTTCAACTCACATTCATGAAACTTCATAGGTAGATTGGCCTTGGTGAGGGGAAGAACCCTATTGATTTTGGACTCGCTACGTCAAAGGTCAAGGTCAACGTGACCTTGAACATAGTAAATCGCAACAATTCCTTTCCGGATGATAACTTGATAGTAGTTCAACCTACATTCATGAAACTTCATAGGTGGGTTGGCCTTGGTGCGAGGAAGAACTCTATTGATCTTGGACTCACCAGATCAAAGGTCAAGGTCACAGTGACCTTTAACATAGTATATCGCAACAATTGGTTTCCGGATGATAAATTGATAGTGGTTCAACCTAGAGTCATGAAACTTCACAGGTGTGTTGGCCTTGGTGCGAGGAAGAACCCTATTGATCTTGGACTCACCAGGTCAAAGGTCAAGGTCACAGTGACCTTGAACATAGTATATCGCAACAATTGGTTTCCGGATGATAACTTGATAGTGGTTCAACCTAGAGTCATGAAACTTCATAGGTGTGTTGGCCTTGGTGCGAGGAAGAACCCTATTGATCTTGGACTCACCAGGTCAAAGGTCAAGGTCACAGTGACCTTGAACATAGTATATCGCAACAATTGGTTTCCGGATGATAACTTGATAGTGGTTCAACCTAGAGTCATGAAACTTTACAGGCGTGTTGGCCTTGTTTCGAAATCACTAGGACAAAGGTCAAGGTCACAGTGACCCTTCACTTAGTAAATTGTAAATAATTGGTTTCGGGACGATGAGTTGATAATGATTAAACCCACTTTTGTGCTGTCACAACTCGACATTGGATCGGTGATCCTATCGGCATTTTTTAACCTCAAACACACACACAGGGGCGGCGGAACCGAAAGGCTGTGGGGAAGGGGGTGGGGGGGGGGGGCTTCAGCTTCACTCTTTTTGCCGGGCGATGTTTTTTTGTATGAAAATATTTTAACACAACCAATGATTGGTGAAACAAGGGGCGGATCCAGAGCCTTCCCCATATTTTCGCCAGCTATGTTTCTCTCGTGCTGGGTCAGTTTCGATGGATTTCGGATCATTTTTTGCAGTAAGTGGCAGCAAACGCTAAAATGTATACACTCTGTTAAAAATCGGTTAACTGAAATAGATCGTAATCTTACAGACATACAAGCACCAAATCCACCCCAGACAAGATAATCCACAAACAGTATAATTGCTGTTAACGTTTGGTAAAGCATACAGGTGAGGTCTAGCTATCAGCTTTGGTCGTTACGACCAAAGCTGATAAATAGACCTCACTTGTATGCTTTACCGACGTTTTTAACGGGTCTCAAAGTCTGAAATCTTTCAAATACATCACCTAAAAAATCTCAAATCATCCGCTCAGATGCATGGAAATGAGGGTTTTGGGACCCTGGAATTTAACATTTTCATACCACGGGTGGACATACTTCGGCGACCATCCATACCCCGATCCACCACCCCTCCCCTCCACCCCACACACACACTTTGAAAATTGTTCCGCCGCCCCTGACACACACACTTACATCCACACCCCCACCCCCACCCAACACACACACACACACACACACACACACACACACACACACACACACACACACACACACACACACACACACACACACACACATCCGCAATGATCAGTTGTTTAGGTGTTGAACTCCTGACTGCCAGGCGGGGTAGCTGATGGTTCGATTCCCGACCGGAATCAAAAATTCCGAATTCTTCGAAAAAAGAAAACAAACGAAAGTGGAGATTTTCCCCAATCAACTAGAATGCTTCATTTGATAGCAAAATACACTTTTTCTAGGAGAAGAACACACCTCCCCACAGTGCAGATAATCAAATAAACAGCCTATGTTTGTCCACAGTCTCCGGTATCGGAACGCAATGCTATGATGACATGATGGTAAAAACTCACTTGCGGTCCCCTGGTTTCCACCGCCCCTCTGTGCAAACTTTTCTTGCATCACCACTGCTAAAGGCTGTCTTGGTGTAACACATGTTTCATTGCTTATTTTATTTTAATTCCTGTTTGGGATCATAAATAGGTGTCATGTGTTTTGAAATGGGTATTGCGATAGAAATGATCCATCCCGATTTGATGTAAATAGGTACTGATGCCATTTGTAGGTGTGAAATGTGCACGAGCAATTCTGACTACATATTTAATATAGAGGCTTCATGGGTTAGTTGCTTAAACACTCTCGCGTGCTTAATTAATTAATTAATTAATTAATTAATTAATTAATTAATTAATTAATTAATTAATTAATTAATTAATTAATTAATTAATTAATTAATTAATTAATTAATTAATTAAACACTTTCTATGTTATTAGTATCAGAAGATGGCATCACTTAATTCGACATGCTACAGTTCACTGGAAATCAGCGAGATCAGCTCTCTTTTTTTAAATTTCGTGTGTGTTGCATGGGGGAGGGGGGGGGGGAGAACTCCGGACACTAATCCGGGGGGGGGGGGGGGGCGTCTTGCTTCCTGACAAAAGTATTGTTTTTAGTTTTTCCATCTTTTCCTGGGGGCTTGTTGTCCCTTAATAATATGAAAAAGGCTGTGCCTGTATTTAGTGGGCCAAATGAGATCTATTTGATGAGCAGACACTATGTATAGTTTCCTGAGATGTGAATACAAGTTGATATCTCTGCTCTCCTGCAGCCATCGACATTAGGTTTAAGATAAAAGTAAACAAAAACAATATGAGGAACATTACCAAATAAAATACAGAGGAAAGAGAGTTATAAATTCCAGTGTGTGATCTGTTTTTAGAGTTATTTCTCATTCAGTACAATAAAAAACAAATCCGTGAGGCTGCACATTAACCCTTTACCTAACATGAAAAGCAGACGACACTTGCAAAAAAATTTCTTGAACAACTAATTTTTTTCATTTTTTGTCTCAAAAACATAGGTTATGACCCCTCATTGGAACGAGCTCGACGAGCTCGTTCCAATGAGGGGTCATAACCTATGTTTTTGAGACAAAAAATGAAAAAAGAATGAAAATTAACTGGCGATTTTTAAGAATAGCGCTGGCCGGTTTTGGCCGTTACGTTGGGTAAAGGGTTAACCCTTTACCCAACGTAACAGCCAAAACCGGTCAGGTCCATTCACAAAAATCGCCAATTAATTTTCATTATTTTTTTTATTTTTTGTCTCAAAAACAACGAGCTCGTTCCAATGAGGGGTCCTAACCTATGTTTTTGAGACAAAAAATGAAAAATAAATTAGTAATTCAAGAATTTTGTTTGCAAGTGTCTTTTGTGTTTCATATTAGATAAAGGGTTAAACATGTTGGTTGGTCTACCCAACACATTCACTTAGCAGCCATTGAACTCAATGAAATTATGACGTATCATGTTTCTCGGGACGAAAAAGTGGCCTCACGTGTTCTCATCTTCACACAACAGGAACTTGAAAATATTTGTTGTGTTAAGATATGAATAACATGTGTGACCTTTATTGTGTATGATGACATCACCGACATATGATACAATTGACAAACCGCCTAATAGGGTTTATTTATAGCACCATGTTAGATTATCGTATGGTAACATCATCTACATTTCGAGCGAAGCTCCAATGGATACAAGTGCCTGTGATGATATGGAAATACTCATGCCATGTATTTTGTATTTTTGGTTTGTGCTTAATTACATATCAGCGTCTAAGGCTATATCATACGCACAATGAAAATCCCGCCCATCTTATCAGCTGCCCTAACTGTGAGAGAAAGTCGTAGCCTCTTATAATCATCAATAATCACCCAGGGGATCAACCCTTCTCCCATTGTTCTAATCATTTGGATTCATTCAGAGGGAAGCTACATGCCAATTGTCCAGATACAGAACTGCGTAAGATGTCGGAACAACAGCAGCAACTGGATTCATAAATGCGGAAAAATGACTGATTAGACATGGTCAAGGAGAGGAGACTTTTTATTTATTTTTTGCTGTTGATAATTTGCGCACGCTGCATACCAAATATCATGTCTCACTGGACTGTTTCCAGTGTTTTGTTTGTGTATTAATTCACCAACGACCTGAAAACCCAACCGGGAAATTATGTTTTTTTTCTTTTGGATGTCTAAAGTAGTCCCTTGTAAATAACTGTCAGTGTCTGGGAAGGATAATTGGCATGGATCTAGAACATAGGAAGGAGAAAGTGCTGTAAATGCTGTGCAAACTCTGCCCAAATCACATTGGGTGGGGCGTGTCCAAAATTATGGGTGGCGGTATCTAAAAGCCGGCACTTTTTACAGTCTGTGTTTGCAATTTTCTTCTCGACTTCCGTTCCGTGCTGAGTACCGTAGAATCAAGAAGGGGCGCTGTCGATTTTTTTCTCAAACAATCGTGCAAAGAGTGCTATTGTAGTCGATGAGTTACCTGAACAACGATAGCTCACTGATCAAAAACTGTTCCACATGTTCAATTTTTGTTCTCCACCAACTGAGGCAGTTATTTCATGTTTAGTTGAGCACTCAAACAAGGGTTTAACCCTTTACCCAACGTAACTGCAAAAATCGCCCAGTGCTATTATCAAAAATCGCCAATTAATTTTCATTATTTTTTCATTTTTGGCCTCAAAAACCTAGGTTATGACCCCTCGTTGAAACGCGCTCGTCGAGCTCGTTCCAATGAGGGGTCATAACCTATGTTTTGAGACAAAAAAAAGAAAAATATTACTTAATCGAGAATTTTTTTGCAAGTGTGTCTGCTTTTCATGTTGGCTAAAGGGTTAAAGTAAAATGGGCTTTAAGTAAAAAAAATCCACTTGACCCAGGATATCTGGCCTAATAACCCAAGTCTCGTGTATTACTCTTTACATAAGTAAATTTTTTGGACACAATTATCAGCACTCGAATGCATAAGAATGCCCTCTTCCTAGTCGCGGTGGCGTCAGTACCATCCCCATTGTCTTCATTATAGCCATACTAAAATGTTACGCAGAAGCAGTCTACCATACTCTTCTCACAGAAAAATACTTCTGTACTAAACACAGAACCGAAGTGTCCTCCAACCGACCTCCATTCGTTTTTCTGTTCAAAGTTATTTTAGTACATGTCTCATCCTCTTTTTATTTCAGAGTTAAACCCTTATATGAGCTGTATGGGGAAAAAATTTCCGTCTGTGCGTTTATGTATTAATGAAGCCGATAAAAAACATTCTGATATGCCAGAAAAAGAGGAGGAAGTGATGCCATGGGCATGCGGGTAAGTTTTTTATGCTAAAAAATGCACGAACGGAAGACTTCCAATTAAAGGTAAGGTGTAAACCTGATTTGTCCAAACCGCAAGCTTTAACAAATATTCTAACGTCACCAAGGCGTATCTTCGATAACTGTGTGCCTTAATGGTGCAGTTAAAAATTAAGTCCTGTCATAAATTGCCCGCAAATAGCACGTCGCTCGGCGCGTTAATCTGTGTGCGCGTTAATCTGTGTGCTATGGAATATTCTAACGTCACCAAGGCGTATCTTCGATAACTGTGTGCCTTAATGGTGCAGTTAAAAATAAAGTCCTGTCATAAATTGCCCGCAAATAGCACGTCGCTCGGCGCGTTAATCTGTGTGTGCGTTAATCTGTGTGCTATGGCGAAACTGAGGCTATCATATTATATGCATATGCCCTATGTAAAAGCAGTATGTCAACCAATGGACCTCCGTGTTGAACCCGGAGGTTCATTGGCTGAAACACTGCTTGTGCTTTCTATTGGCAACCAGAGGAATCTGTCGTACTTTTTTGTCTGCGCGAAATTATGTTAAAATAAGCGCAAACGTCGCGACATGACCTTAGTGTTAACTGTACAGTGTGGAATTCTACTCAGTCTTGATTCTGGTTCAACTCAGAGTAACATGGCTGATACTGTTCGTCATTGGAAGAAATTTTCAGCAAAGTTAGCTTCCCTTAATTTTCTAAACGTGTTAGTGAATTTAACACAAAGGGCACTGGAAAGTCATATAAAAATTGATATATCGAAATGTTAACGACATTGTATCTTCGATATGCGCATCATTTCGCAAGCTTCGGACATTTTTCTGTCGTGTAACATTATGGATAAATGAAAAGCTTTAGCGCGCCGAAGGCACGCTTGGACGATGTGGCATTTGAAACCCCTTGCGACACGAATAATATATTTGCTTATGAATCCACGACAGACGGAATTTGATTTGAGTGTGCTCACCGGTAGTAGGGTACTGAGATCAAACCTCGACAACATCGAACTGTACGGTGACTAGGATTTGTGTATAATTACAAGAATTCTGCTACGTGTTTTACTTAAAAACGTTGAGATATTTATCGTAATACTGGAACCGCATTTTGAAGGTTGTCTTAGAAATAAGAAAACGAAACTCAAAGAATCGCCGGTTGGGGAGCAACCCCAGCATATTATCCAAAGCGGTTATAAAAATGGAAAAAATCCGCCAATGTGTGTTTTTGAAAGCTGGGAGTCATCTATCGGCGTTTAAGGGAGAGTGGATGCTGAACCTTAGCCGCCTGGTCTGCTTTCAGTGGGAACAGTTGATGTGGTGGTGGGAGAAAAGAAGCATACACTCACAGAAACACATCCAAACGCCGTTAAAAGGGCTGTTATATCTTTATTCATGTATTTATTTATTTAAAGTGTCCACTGGTCCCAGCCAGGTAAGCTTGTTTCAATCCTTGCTTGGTGCTTGGCAGTCTCCTCTGTATGTTAACGGGAAGCATGTTCCAATCTCTCCAGCGTTTTGTCTACATTTTCTTTGTGTTATCTTGGTTAGAGTATTTTTAAAAAAAAAACTAAGTGTTCAGTTAGAAAGGTTACAGGTAGAGAGAGATAGGATTCCGCTATTGTATATTGTGACTGTTGTGTGATTGTTGATATTCATAGGGCGAGGGTGGGTTTTTTCGTAACCCACTCCCCAGTAATATAAAAACACAGAATTTAGTTTTTTATAATTTTGTCCCCAATCAGTTAGAAAGTTTGACTATTATTCTCGGTTTAAAGCCATTTGAAAATGAGAAACATGCCACTTTCGCCATCTTTTGATGCTTTTTTTTATGTTCACTATATCAACAGTGTACGTATCAAGACACACACACACTATCTTTCCAATAGTATAACACTCTTGGAAATAAGATTTGCCATTTCTTCCTGGGAAGGATAAAAACTTGCAAATTACTCCAAAGACAAATTCTCTAAACCAAGAACTGAAGAAGACAGTTACTTAATTGTTTCTAATTAGCTGCCATAAAAGTCTAGTTTCCTTTTGTACCTTTTGATAAACGAACACAACAGACAGCTCCGAGAGGTTCTGTTGTTTTCATTTATGACTTATAACGAAAGGCAACTTCGCTATATTTTCTACTGCTATCATGGGTGGTTTATCAACAATTATATGCGTTTTAATTGGACCTTCCTCGACCGTTCAATTATTTTAAAGAGAGATAATTTTATCGAAAGTCGGCCTTCATGACCAGATATGTCGTGGATGTTTATTCGTGCCAGTGGCATAGGAAGCGTGGGGGAGGAGGGTGGGCGGGGGTATTTACCCTCCCCCCAAAAAGTTCCAAAACTTTGTAAATCATATCTAGTATCTACACGAAAATAACCACATACATCTGCACATTCTACATCATACAGGCGCACACAAAAACTGTATGATCTACATCATTTGCAGTGCATAGAAAAGTTGGTAGCCGATGTTCCTGGCTGATTTGACGCTCAACAGGTTAACATCTTCCTCTCTGACATACATCCTCCTTTAACCCTTTACTCAACGTAACGGCCAAAACCGACCAGCGTTATTCTCAACTATTCTCAAAAATCGCCAATTAGTTTTCATAATTTTTTCATTTTTTGTTCAAAAACATAGGTTATGACCCCTCGACCAGCTCGTTCCAACGAGGGGTCATCACCTATGTTTTTGAGACAAAAAATGAAAAAAATAAGTTATTCAAGAATTTTTTTTGCACGAGAAGCTCGTTCCAATGAGGGTCATAACCTATGTTTCGGAGACAAAAAATTTTAAAAAATTGGTTCTTCAAGAATTTTTTTTAAAGTGTCGTCTGCTTTTCATGTTAGGTAAAGGGATAAAAGTAGTATAGCATGTACCCGAACGGGCCCCATTGGCAGGACCCCGGGCAGGACCCCGGAAGTGACGTCATAGCCACGTGACCTGGTGACGTCATGTTGTGTTGTCATGGTAACCCGCGTGAGCGGCCATCTTGTGACGTCATCTCCATAGTGATACATGGTGTGAGTGCGCATGCGCAGCGCGTGTTGTTAGGGTGACACGTGTTTCCGTCGTCCATTTTATATACTGGAGGCCGTCATCTTGGTTTCTATAGTAGCACGTGATTGCTATGTTACCTAAGGCCTACAATAGGACAGGGGTATGTTCGGAGGGTATGTTCGATTGAATCGGAGTATTTTCTGGAACGACTTTCCTGGATAATTACCACAAACAACCCGACAATCACCCAAATTACCAAAATCCACCCAAAATCACCGAAATTGACTTTATTTCCCCAATTTATCGGTTTAGCACGTAGTGCTATAGTACTAAGGGGTACAAGGGATGCATTCGATTGAACAGGAGTAATGTTCTGGATTAGAATTCTCCCAGAATCCCTTTTTTTGGATCCCATGACGTGTTATTTCCCTATTAAGAGTAGCACGTAGTGCTATAGGACAAATTTACCCAGAATTCTCTGCTTCTATCTATATATGCAATAGTTTACGTCTATCTGGCCATGTTCCTTTGTTCTAGAGTATACTCTAGTAACGTAGAAGAGCCTATTAGTTGGAACAGTTTTGCTTATTATTACTATAATTAGCTATTCTAGTCTATTCTTGTTAGTTCTGACCCTATTCCAAGTACTCTCGTTGTTTCCTTTATCTAGATCATTTATATAAATTATAACTAACCAATCAGATTGCTTGATTTCCCATAACCTGTATGCAGAGTTATCTCCCCTGTGTATAATAAAAGCCTATATCCGATGGCAATATCCCCGGGCACCCCAATTTAGGCACCCCTTTTTGAAAAACATATGACCTTCGGCACCCCTTTTTTGTCATATGTGCTTATGTGAAAAAGCACAATGTGACACAATGTGCCCTAGTACATAGGCACATGATTTATGTGCCGATATGTGCTTATGTGAAAAGGCACAATGTGACACAATGTGCCCTAGCACATAGACACATACGGGTATTTGAGGATACCTATTGCCTGGTATTGTATTATTTGAGGATACCTACTAGAGAATCCCTTTTTTGTCATATGTGCTTATGTGCAAAGGCACAATGTGACACAATATGCCCTATCACATAGGCACATGCTTTATGTGCCGATATATGCTTATGTGAAAAGGCACAATGTGACACAATATGCCCTATCACATAGGCACATACGGGTATTTGAGGATACCTATAGCCTAGTATTGTATTATTTGAGGATACCTATTTAGGATATCTTCTGGAGAATCCCTTTTTGTCATATGTGCTTATGTGAAAAAGCACAATGTGACACAATGTGACCTAGCACATAAGCACATGCTTTATGTGCCGATATGTGCTTATGTGAAAAGGCACAATGTGACACAATGTGCCCTATCACATAGGCACATACGACCAAAATGGGATTCCATAGCCACAGGCGTTTTCGAAAAAGGGATTCCACAAATGGGATTCCAAAAAGGGATTCCACAAATGGGATTCCGTTTCCATCTTGTCTCCAAAGCTCCTAGGCCACTACAGGTCTATGGTCGATCTGTCCTATCATTAGCTTCAACAACAGTCTTGTTCCATTGCGGCCTTGTGCCAGTACTATTGGCTAAACTACCATCAATTACTTCCTAGCTATACCTTCGCTGAAGCTTTCAAAATGTTCCATCTGATTTCCCCTGTATACATATAAGGCATTCCGTAAGTGGCCCAGTCCGTAAAATTTGGATTCCGTGTTTTTACAATAGGTATCCTCAAATACCCGTATGTGCCTATGTGCTAGGGCACATTGTGTCACATTGTGCCTTTTCACATAAGCACATATCGGCACATAAATCATGTGCCTATGTGCTAGGGCACATTGTGTCACATTGTGCTTTTTCACATAAGCACATATGACAAAAAAGGGGTGCCGAAGGTCATGTTTTTCAAAAAGGGGTGCCTAAATTGGGGTGCCCGGGGATATTGCCATCGGATATAGGCTTTTATTATACACAGGGGAGATAACTCTGCATACAGGTTATGGGAAATCAAGCAATCTGATTGGTTAGTTATAATTTATATAAATGATCTAGATAAAGGAAACAACGAGAGTACTTGGAATAGGGTCAGAACTAACAATAATAGACTAGAATAGCTAATTATAGTAATAATAAGCAAAACTGTTCCAAATAATAGGCTCTTCTACGTTACTAGAGTATACTCTAGAACAAAGGAACATGGCCAGATAGACGTAAACTATTGCATATATAGATAGAAGCAGAGAATTCTGGGTAAAATACTCTTAATAGGGAAATAACTCGTCATGGGATCCAAAAAAGGGATTCTGGGAGAATTCTAATCCAGAACATTACTCCTGTTCAATCGAATGCATCCCTTGTGCCCCTTAGTACTATAGCACTACGTGCTAAACCGATAAATTGGGGAAATAAAGTCAATTTCGGTGATTTCGGGTGGATTTTGGTGATTTGGGGGATTGTCGGGTTGTTTGTGGTAATTATCCAGGGAAGTCGTTCCAGAAAATACTCCGATTCAATCGAACATACCCTCTGAACATACCCCTGTCCTATTGTAGGCCTTAGGTAACATAGCAATCACGTGCTACTATAGAAACCAAGATGGCGGCCTCCAGTATACAAAATGGACGACGGAAACACGTGTCACCCTAACAACACGCGCTGCGCATGCGCACTCACACCACGTATCACTATGGAGATGACGTCACAAGATGGCCGCTCACGCGGGTTACCATGACAACACAACATGACGTCACCAGGTCACGTGACTATGACGTCACTTCCGGGGTCCTGCCCGGGGTCCTGCCAATGGGGCCTGTTCGGGTACATACACTACTACTGATAAACACCAAAAATTAACAGCAACAATACCTTGATTTTTTTTCACTTGAGAAGCGAGGAAATGAGCTCTCTGTAGTTCATATTTCACAAATTTTCCTGGTATTCCCCTTCCGCACTCTCCTCCGGGTTCGGCTACGCAGAGCGAGCCGCCAAAAGGAGGCCGTGCTGTCCCCTTCAATTTCCCGTTTACAATACCCCCCCCCCCCCCCCCATATTATAATCTTCCCACGCCCCTGATTCGTGCAACAGCATTTAGTAGTCGTGGCGAATGGGCTCCCCAATGTCTTATTTAATTATCACGTGACGAACTACAAATTTGTCTTGCTCGTCTCCAAACAGCCCGAAACGGGCACCACATACACCCATTTGCATTCAGTGGCGTAGCCAGCTCAGAGCAAGTGGGGAGGGGACAAACTCGCAGAGCCTGGTTATCTCCATTTTAATATGGGGTGGGGGGGGGGGGGGTGTGAGGATGGTGTGAGTGGGGAAAGATTTCCAAGCCTTCACATTCCAGAATTTTGCGTCCCTAAAGTTTGAGCTAGGTAACAGAGGTAACAATAATCTGGGTTTCCACCAGAGGGAATTAAATGTGACCGATATGGGGCAGCCAAGGGTTGTCGATACCACGGTCCGACCATGAAAAATTTTGAATTCCAGGCTTCAAAAATCCCTATCTCCTTGCATCTGAGAGGATATTTTGAGGTTTTTCATGCACTGATGACAGTCTACCTTTTCACCGATACAGATATTAGGACAATCAATCTACAACCTAACCTCCATGGATCTAACCCCCCATCCCCCCCCCCCACGATTTTTATGTGTTTTCGGCCTGGGAAAGCCTCGATTGTTATGGTCATTTTTGGCGGTTACGTTATTCACGTTACGTCACAAATATATAGGATGTCGAATTTTCATGAAATTTTACTTCGTTATGGAGATCAGAAAATTAGATAGCGGATTTTTTTTATTTTCTGTTCAATTTACAGGCACGCTTTAATGCCAATTGAATTAATACACCTTTTTGCACTTCTAATCGGAAAACCACAAAATTGATACACTCATAACTTTCTTCTTACTTAACCTACAGCTATGGAAACTTATCGTTCAGTGATTGGTCTGGTGGGAATTTTTAAATTTCATCCTTTATTCAAAAGCATAGTAAAGGTTACACCATTTTCTTCTACAGTTGGTACTGACTCATCTATTAACCTCCCATACTCTGGAATTTGAGATTCTAATCTCCAACAAGAACCATTTCTAAAAATGTGTTGCCAAACCCTCGTGGCATCTTCCATATCAGTTCAATGGCAGCAATGGGAAGAGTCCATATTATTTATCTGAGGGTAGACCAATTAATATTTTTAACGTGCAGCCATGGGGCTGCACGTTGAAGATATTGATTGGTCTACAGCACACCTTCACTCAAAAGCCAACCTACTTAATGAAACTATGAAGTATCGTGTTACTGGGCCGGAAAAGGCCTCTGGGGTTTCAAGGGTTAAAAACTCCCAACCGTTATGTCTGTAATCCTGTTGATGTTAAAGTGCACCTAGAAACTGAAAATAAATACGAAAAGAGAGCTATCTAATTGTTTACCTCTACAACGAAGTAACATATCTAAAAATGTCTTCCTGCCCTACGCAATTCCCAAGGCTAAGTGTCAAAGTGTGGGGGTGACATCATGAGGCCAATGCCTAAAAATCCTTGAATGCGTCGAATTTTTTTTTAAATGTTAGTCTCTTGTAGAAACTCCAAAATAGAAGATAGCTATTTCTTTTTCAATTTATCGCAATTTTGACAATTTTAAATCATTTCAGATTTGTCACCTAATATTACAACCTTCATTAAAACGGTCATGATTTCAAGGTTATCCTTGACTAAAATCTTCATGAAAATGCACTTTCGATAAAGTTAGCTCCCTTGAAATTCATAACTGATCGAGGAAGTTCAAACAGAAAAGCAAGTAATTGTTGAGCAAACAAATATGACATCAGTCAAAGATAAGGCCAAGTTTCCTTTTGTTACTTTTAATAAATAAAAACAGCGGACAGCTCTCTTCAGTACACAGTGTTATGGGCTGAATTTACGGAAACGTCCATTCTCTTCTACTTCGATCGCCTTATTCACCGACGCCTCATAAGTCCCCATTGAAATGGAATGTCAACTTCTGTGGACTGGAAATAACACAATAGTAACTACCAAGTTACCAGCCCATAGGATTATAAACTTAACCCTTTACCTAACGTAACGGCCAAAACCGGCCAGCGCTAATCTCAAAAATCGACAATTAATTTTCATTATTTTTTTCATTTTTTGTTTCAAAAACATAGGTTATGACCCCTCGTTGGAACGAGCTCGTCGAGCTCGTTCCAATGAGGGGTCATACCCTATGTTTCTGAGACAAAAAATGAAAAAAATTAGTTATTCAAGAATTATTTTTCCAAGTGTCGTCTGCTTTTCAGGTGAACTCATGGGAACGCAGTGGCTTGACGGTCACGGAGTGGACTTCAAAGCGAAAGATTCCCAGTTCGATCCCTGCCAGGAGTTACTGTGTTTTTTTCCTCAGTCAAGGCATTTCATTTCGATTGTAGTCGTGGGGACATGGAGTACCAAGGCGCACTAAATGTCGATGGTGCACTTGTCTTCACAAATTCTAAGCTTGCCTGTGCGGAGTTAGTACGCTGGGGAGTCTGGCAGTTGCTCACAGTTACTCGATGGTTCTTTTTGGGTACCCTGACTTCCTCCACTCGTAAAATTGTCCGAAATGATGAGAATCTGGCTGTCGAAAGTGTCGTTAAACTCCAATAATAAATAAATAAATAAATAAATAAATAAATAAATAAATAAATAAATAAGTGTGTCTTCAAGAACCCGTAAGGCCATGTGCGAATGTACTGGTATTGTTATTTCATCCTTTGCCTGCAAACCATAATTTAGTAACCCACATGGGGTCGCGGTGGCGTTACAGTAACCGTTTCTCGTCAGATCACCGAAGTTGAGCAACGTCGAGCCCGGTTAATCGTCGGATGGGTGACCGTATGAGCGATCAATTCGGACTCGCGCGTTGTGTCCTTGGGCAAGGCACTTAACCCCGGTTGTCCACATAGGGGCACGATGACGCCGTGTACTAAGTCATACTGCATGTCACGTATGTACGCATGTCTTCAAACAGTCTAACCCTGCCTGTGCTGCTGTGCGGAGTTACGATGTTGGGAACCTGGCAGCTGCTCGTCGTTGCTCAGGGTTCTCTCCGGGTACTCCGGCTTCCTCCATCCGTAAAACTGTCACGGTCATGATTAGCCATTGTGCATAAGTATATGGCCTTAAACACCAATAAATAAACAAATAAATAAATAAATAGTAACCCTCATCGGGGCGAGCTTTCCGATCGCCGTTCATCAAGAAGGGGACATAAAAGGATAACCCGATATTAATATTTTATTTATCGAGCAAAAAAATGAATAAGGTTAACACCCATACACAAACACACCCTTCTGTATATTTGCCTGGAAACAGACAACCAGCTTTTATGCTTTCAATTGTATATGCACCTGGAACTTAATTAAGCACCCCCTGAAATGTTTCATGACAGTGAAGTTTCTGTTGCTGATTATTATGTTTTAATGATTGCAATATCACACAGTAGAGTTCATTTAGTGAAACATGATGTTTCTGGTTGATAGCGTCCCCCAAAACCATCCCCTCATTCACGTGAAGCAAGATTCCCACAAATGTCACAAAAACACTGTCATTCACATGCAATATCTGGGTATAAAACAAGAAAATTTGTCACTTCTTTTATCAATAAATGTTGACATGGAAAGGAGAAGGCACTAAGATGGCAAATCGTTGGCATGCATGCAACAGACATGTTATACACAGCTATTGGAAGGCAACTTGTCTATAGTCATTCTGTCATCGGCAGACTTATCCGAAAACATCAACAAACCAATGACGTTAAGAACCGACCAAAAAGAGGAAGGACAGCCCCAAAAGACCTCCCCTCGGAAAGATCGTAGCCTGGCACGCTTCGTTAGGCGTGTACCCTTTGCTTCAAGTGGGGTTTTGAAATGCCTTTGGCTCCCCAACAGGCGTTTTTACAACAGAACTGTCCGTAACCGTCTCAAAGCACTGGGTATGAGGTCCAAAAGGGCCTTCAAACGTACAGCTCTGTCCGATCAGCATCAAAGATGACGTTTGGAATAGTATATGGCACGACAACATTGGACTTTCAGGAGAGTCCATTGGTCAGGCGAGAGTAGGTTCCTGCTTCACGGTACAGGTGGTCGCACGAGAGTGTGGAGGCATAGAAATTCTACTTACGTGCCCAGGAATATCAGACCTACTGTTCCTTATGGTGGAGGATCAGTATCATATCTCTCATGATTGTAAACTTGATATGGTGGCTGTACGTGGGACTCTCACTGTCATCAGTACATCCGGGACATTCTCAATCCGGTTATCGTGCCGTTGTCAACCACCCGGTGTCTACTTTCCATGTATTCCTTGTCGACACTGCAAGGCCACGTCGTTCCCATGATGTGAGAGCATTCCTTCAGAACAACGCTATTACAACACTACCTTGGACGGCTATGAGCCCCAATTTGAATCCCTTAGAACACATCTGGGACTTTCAGGGACATCATGTGCAAGCAAGGGATACGTGGGCGGAGTTTTGGCTCACTGGTATCATTAGGAATAGGGTTCAGGCTGTGATCCGGGCACGTGGTAGATATACTCGCATCTGACGTCAGACTCTGCTATTGTGTTCAGGAGATCACAATTTACATTTTCTGTCAGTAATTACCGACATTGTTTCATCAGGAAACGTCCCAGCACCACACTTGTCGAGAGAACATTTTCTATCAAATATGTGTTATTAGCGCCATTCAAATACTGCATATTTTCATCATTGTGTTGTCTTGCATTTGTCAACAGACCATTCTGTCCGCAAACAATCACTTTTGGCCATCTGAAAAATAGCATGAAAGTAATGTACAGTTTCTATTAACACCACTATTAACAGGGGGTGCTTAATTAAGTTCCAGGTGTATATATGTGGATAAAATCTCGTAAATTGCAAAAGATCACACATCCGGGTCATCTTCCGTTGTTTCTGTCATCGTGAGTGTCTGGGGGTGGGGGTAGTAAACACTTGCTCTTCACAAATGGGATGAACTCTTTGTGATGGCCACAGCACACGAAGTCTTGAAAAAACACACTATCCGGTATCGCTCTGAACCTTCGGTTTGTCTATGTTATTTCGACCGCAGAGACCGGTTCTGGTGGCTGTTCGGGGTCACCTCGTTTGTCACCTGTTCCAAATTTCAAATGTGAGCCCGGTCGTCGGTGTAACCCCACCCCACATATACTCAATTACACTCAAGCACACACACAAACAAATACAGTCTGTTTAACAGAGTGAGGATTTTTTTTGTTCCTGGTGACAAACAATGACAAATACGGCCCCACAAAATCAGGAAGACGAACCATAAGCCATAAGCTCATTTCGAGGACCCGGTGAAAACAAAGGAAATCCTTGTTGGGACGCAAGCAGTATTGGTTAGGTTCTAACAAAATCGGAACGACAGCCTATCCTCTCACCCGCACGCCCACCCAAGAGCCCACCCACACTCCCTCCCGCCCAAATGAGAGATCGAACGCTGGCCCGCCCAAGACCGACCGACCGACCGCCAGCCGTCCGCTTGCCCACCGGCCGCAAGCCCACCCGAGAAGCCCGCCCGCCCGCCCGCCCGAAACCCGCCAGCCTACCAGACGGACGAGACAGTGTCCCGCCCGCCCGCCCGCCCGCCCGCCCGCCCGCCCAAACCAGCCTGCCAGACGGGCGAGACAGTGTCCCAGTCAGCCTTTTTGAAGTTCCACTGGGGCATCCTTTCATCGTTGGCAGGAACCACACTCTCCAACACAATTGGAAAGTGGCCACTCCCACACAAGTCATTTTCTACTTTCCAAGAAAAATCGACGCACGCACGCACGCACGCACGCACGCACGCACGCACGCACGCACGCACGCACGCACGCACGCACGCACGCACGCACGCACGCACGCACGCACGCACGCACGCACGCACGCAAAGGTATTACCATTGTATGTATCAGAAGGTACACAGAGTAAACTTCAATTTTCAAAATTGCTTTCTTTTTCAGGTATTTCAGTGAAGTGTCTAGTTGCTTAACAAGATTTGGAAGTTGTGATGAAAAAGCCTCCGACATTACTGTGCAGATATTCGATTCTCTGAAACCAAAATGCTCCTCAGCAGTTATGAATTCGGTGTCATTTTTATACGCCCTTATGTCTGCTTTGATATACAGACTGATGATTTAAAAACATATGGTGTTCAATGGATATTTCTTGCAAACATGAAATGGTTTTCTGCCATTGATGGGGTCTGTAAGTTGCTATGCATTTGAGTGACAGTGTTGTATATGTTACAGTGCTATTATTATCTGACAGACATGGTGTCATACTTGACTTTTATCGTCATTAAAATCGACTTTCCATAAAGTATTCTCCCTCAAAATTATTAAGTTAGGGAGAAAGGTCCAATTGGGAAGCAAGTAATTGTTGAGGAAACACCTGTGAGATAAGTAGAAAATAAAGTTAAGTTTAGTTTTGTTACATTTAATAAACGAAAACAACACATAGCTCTAACAGGACAGTGTTGGTTTCGTTTATTAAAAGTAAAAAAAGAAACTTGGCATTTTATGGCAAAGCACTTAGAAACAACTAGTTCCCAGATAATCCGCCATTAACCCTTTGAATCCTAGCGGTCGTTTTTTCCGACCAGCAACATGATAAGTCACAACGTCATTAAATGGCTTGGCTGTTCAGTAAATGTGTGTGGTTGACCAATCAATATTTTCAGCGTGCAACCCTCAGGCTGCACGTTGAAAATATTGATTGGTCTTCCCCAAATAATGAATATGGACTCTTCTAATTGCTGACATCGAACTGGCATGGAAGATACCACTAGACTTCAAAGGGTTAAGAAAATATATCATTATCACTCCTGCCTACACTAAGTGACCACTTCGGCTAATGTCTTTTTGTTAGCAATTTGCCAGATTTTATACTTTCCAGGAAAAACAATTAGCAAATCTCACCTAGACTTTATTATTAATGGAAACTTTAGTGTCTGTTTGGTAAGTCACGATTTTTCACTTTATATAATGAACAGAGAAGAAAGATACAGAACATCATTGGTACGTTTTATTCCCACCCATTTTGCATATATATGCTATTGCCCGGAGAGGGATGGTTCCTAAAAGACTACGAGGGGAATATCATAGCGACAGTGGTTAGAGTCTAGGGTTTTCGATAACACAAGCAAATCTATCGCACTCCTCACTCATCCACATGGAGTTGAACATTATCACTCCTCAACATCCCCCCTCCCCCGCCCGCCAAAGGATTTCCACCTCTGTACACTGGCGTAATGATTGGTCACTTAGCAAATGAAATACGAGCGCACCAAATATCATTATTCATGGTTCCAGACTCAAAAACTCGTAAAGGTGCTTCGAGTTCAACTGCTCAACCCCAGTAACTGACCCATCCCCTACACACACATACAGCCGAAGACACTTTAAAGGGGTCTACCCATTGGATCAAACCTTCAGACATTCTCTCCGTGGGACAATTATCCACTTCCCAAATACAAGATAGTAAGAGCGGAATTTATGCAAGCATTCATTTTCTTCACACTTCTATCACATTATTCACATATCGACTCTATGACTCTCCACTGAAATTGAAGGTCTTCTTCTATGGTCTGTAAATCACGGAACAGTAACGACCAACCAACAGAGTGATGCACAAAAACTGAAAAAAATAACCCCTAATAAATGTGACTTTAAGAACTTAAAACAAAAGTGTCAAAACTGCCAGAGCGCCAGAACACAAACTCTTTCAACATAACGCTTATCATGTTCCAGAAATAGTAGTCCTCAGAGGGGTGCGAGGCGAAGTTCTCTTTCAGCTTTGGCGTAGGGGTGTGTTAATTTGTTTATGACATAACATTTTGTTTAGATTCAAACATGTTTCAGAAAAATCAAATCGGCTAGCGAATCGTTTTCTCTCGTTTACTGGTCAACGAATTCAAGAGATTAGCACCCCTTCATTAGAACACACCAGTCTCATTTAACACAGGGTTTATTTGGGAAAATTACTAACATTACTGGGCAGCTTATTCACTCTGTACCGTTTTAACTTGTGCTTTGCCTTCATCCACGAGTCCCTGTATTTCTTATTTCCATAAGCTTTACAGTGATAGTGACTCTACTAAGCTTTCCATAGTTCAAAATTTATTAGCAGGTACTCAAAGGCTGTGTGCCTCCTGTTATGGTTCGGCTTCCCATTACACTTCTGGTATGCACATCTTTGTTGTTTTAGTTTTTGTCAGTGTAAGGTGTACCAAGCTATTTCCTGCTTAATATTTGTTTACATTTGCTAGACTTGGTGATTTATGCCTGGCCGGTTCATAGGACATCACCCAGGTCATTTTGCACACTATTGCTAGCCTTCATATGAAAGGCTGCAGTTCAAGTATATCCCTCGTTTTCAGGCATTTCAAATATAACTTGGGAATGACCCCTCATCACATCACCATCAGTTCTCAGGCTACTCTAATCGCTTGTCCCGACATGCTCAAGAATGTTTATCTCAGATTCTCTAATTTTGCATCATGCAGTTGAGGACAGTTAAGACAGTGTTTATTCTTCTGTAATTTGGATGCGACTCCTTTTAAGGGTCACAGTCTCGGAGACCTGGTCTGCCCGATGCGATACACTGATGCACAAATACGATGTATGGGCAAATAGAACACGAATGAATTTCTGGAATTCATTTGTACCCCTCTATTACTGCAGTGAACGTCGCCTCACGAAGAGTGAAATGGAAGTGGCAATTATTTATTACGTTTTTAAATGGGTTTACCTCATAAGATGCCAAAAATTAACAAACATGCATTGTCTCATGTTAATAAAGCATGCATAACTCGAATTAGTATGTTATTTTGTTATTAAAACAAAAAAGGCTCAGTTTCTTTTTTTCATTCTGTTTCGGCGATAAAATTGACAGCGGAAGTACCGCCCACCGATGCTCGTGTAAACAAAAGCAGATTAGCTCGTATGTTCGTCTGATGCGCAGTAAAATCGGGAAAAAATGATAGCGACTCTTAATAATCTGACGGTCATGGTATAAATAAAATATACTCAAAGTAGCTTGGTGTACCAAATGTTCACCACTCGTGGTGAAGTGGTGTTAACCGTGGTGAAGTGGTGATTACCTGATATCATTGGAAACCCTGTCAATGTATAATATATTTTTCAGGTTCTCAATGTTACGTTTGATACTCATTATCTTATTGTTGATTACCATCGTTTGTTTCCATTTTTTCAAATATTGGACGAGTATTTCATACATTGAGCACCGAGTACAAATATGTCTGTAAGATTACGGTCTATTTCAGTTAATCGATTTTTTAACAGACTGTATACATTTTAGCGTTTGCTGCCACTTATTGCCAAAAATGGACCGAAATCCATCGAAACTAAACCAGGAAGAGAGAAACATAGCTGGCGAAAAAATGGGGGAGGATCTGGATCCACCCCTTGTTTCACCAGTCATTGGTTGTGTTAAAATGTATGCATACAAAAAAACATGGCCGGCAAAAAAAGTGGGGTGGGGGTGCGGAAGCCCCCCCCCCCCCTCCAGCCCCCAGACACTGGTTCCGCCGCCCCTGTTAATGCCATCATTAATTCTTCACCATACAAAAACGACCCACTTTTGCCTGATATCGCCAATTTGACTGATTGAGTGCTTTCGGGGAATAACGGTGAACGATTCCGCTGTAAACAAAGTGGCTGCGCCTAGTAACACTTCAAGATAAACAACAATGGATTGATTCCTATCGATCGAGGCCGGCGCCATATCAGCCTAGTTTGAAGCCATATCAGCCGAGCTGGATAATGGTCAATTCTGGGAAAGAAAATCATATCAAATACATACTGTATCGTTATTTCAGTAACAATGCAAGTCACATGGCGTCGCGAGAAACGAAAGCACGCATGTCTCGTGGACTATTCCGTTGGTTCACAAGCCATCCCATTGAAAAACTGTAGTGCTACAACCAACATTGCGTCTACAGTCGCCCTCACCCTACGCCCCGCGGCCCAAAAAATAAACAATTCACCGTGAAAACATCAAGGCAAAAAAATGAAGACGAATTGCTATCATTGAAAGTGGCAAAGAAAAGATTTTGAAACGTTATACCAATCTCATTATGGTTTGCACGCTTCTAAAAATTATGTATGGAGGGACGTTATGTTGTGATAGGCTATAAGTTTAAAAACAATATTTGTCTACTTTCTTTCTATGTGCCTTATTTCTCTCAACATACAGTTTTGAGCAATATCTAGTATTCGTTTACTAACGGTAATAGCATCTTTTTCTTGTAATGTGGAGACATAAGGGAGACGACCAAAATAAGCACAATGCTTTCTGTCGAATCCCTTCACTTTAGGGCTTATCATATCCACTGTATACTTCCTATCAAATTCTATGTATCTACAATTATGTTGTTTTATTTTTGTTTTGTATAAAATAATGTCTGCATGTATATAGATATTTTAAATAAATATTGTTTAAACTAAACAATATTTTAATATTTATTATATTTTATAAGTGATAAATCATCACAGTCAAGTTTGATAAAAATATTCTTGACTGCAGTCTGTGGGTAGAACTGGATTTGTATTTCACAACTAAAGTAATCGATGGCTACTGTGGTCAGGCTTGACATGGAATTATAGAAAACCCTTGTCCAACTAGTTTACTTCATGACTGGGAACAATGCCCTGATTAAGCACAAATCACTTGTATAGGTTGACATAGAAGAGTGTTTTCTATAATTCCATGTCAAGCCCGTCCACAGTAGCCATTGATTACTTTAGATGTGAAATGCAAATCCAGTTCTACCCACAGGCTGCAGTCAAAGCCAGTGGAGAATGTTACAGGCTATAAATTAAGAAACGATATTTTAATATTTATTATATTTTATAAGTGAAAAATCATCATAGTCAAGTTTGATAAAAATATTCTTGACTCAGTATGTGGGTAGAACTGGATTTGTATTTCACACCTACAGTACGTGGAGAGTGTATTATCACTAAATCACCCGCAGAGTGGAGATTCCACCCAAGCAACAATTGCAAATTAGTTGCAAAGCATAACAAGCACAGGCAAAGTTTCAACCAATGGACCTCCGGGTTAAACCCGGAGGTCTATTGGCTGAAACATTGCTTGTGTTTTTTTTGTCCATATGTATAAAATTTGAAAGTTATAGTTTGGGTGATAACTCTACTCTGCGGGTGATTTAGTTACAATCCACTCTCCATGTACTGTAAAGTAATCAATGGCTACTGTGGACAGGCTGGAAAGGAGGAAGCAGATTGGGAGAAGCGTGGATGAGAGCTAGAGGAAAAGTCCGTGCAGCAAAGTGAAAGGGGAGAGAGAGTGGGGAGGGACAAGAGATCAAGCTCATCAATGGTACGGAAATAGGAGTTTGGGGGAGGGTGAAAAAGTTCCACAAGTTGGGACAGGCGGAACATAATGCATTTATTCATACCCACAAAAAAATTGGGGGGGGGGGGGGGGGACCTATGTCAATACACGAAGATTCATCCCTGGACATCATTATAAGATAGGCAAGTAGGGAACGCTAGAACAAAAATGCATAATGAACTGAGGATTTATTCAGTAGCTGTTTGAATGTCTGTTCATTCAATGTTCACCGGAGAGTGTCCACAGGTGCTCGCCAATAGACCGCAAAAAATAGTTCTGTTACAAAAAGCTATCATTCTATGACATCATGTAATAGTTACGTATCTAATTTAAGATGATAGTTATTGTATGGATGTTCATGCAGATTTATTCCATCCTGGTATATCGACAGGTGTATATGCATCAGTAAATACATCACAATATGCGTCTTGGACATTAGCTTTCCTGGGGAAGTATATCGCGGATTGTCTGGAACCCGCCCCTGGACTGTTTCACCGCACCAATAGTATCCTCTTGAAACTAATTGTTAACTACTCTGAGATGGAAGAGCGGCGAGAACAGTCCAGGCGCGCGGGTTTTTGCCTTTTAGCGACGATAGTACTGTTCATTAATGGAGTCATAGACTGCACTCATGTGATCGCAACTGGTATGTAATATTGCTTTCAAGTTGGTGTCATATGCAGCTTATTCTGCGTCTCTTTGTCTCTTTTCCATAGTTTGTTTGTTTTTGTTTTCTGGGTGGGGGGGGGGGGGGGTCTCCTTTTTTCTATCTCTTTTCCTCTTGTGTCCCTAGTTCTCTTACTTTTCTCTTCCAACCGAACAATGACCATGAGTTCAAACAATATTTTACTCAGTTTTAGCAACCACCTATATACTTTGCTATTTTTCAAATGTTGCAGGAGACGGCTTATATAAGCATAGTGCTTTCTGCCGAATACTCTCCTTTGATATTCTCAGCTATTTCTATATCGTCTCTTGTTCTATGTGGTGAAGGTGGAGAGAGGGGGGGAGTTCTGCATTCCGGAAGGTAGCAGCAAACTTCTTAGTGTAGGAGAGACAGGTGACTACGAGTATTTGGGGCTAAGTATAAACATTACAGGAAGAGGCATCTACCGAAACCACACAAATAAATTGATTCTGAAGGGGAAGCGAATCCTTAACCAAATGGAACTTATAGGGAGAAACAGTTTCAATAAGGTCTTCGTGGGTAAAACCATAAAAACCATTTGGGAAATGCTGGGTCTGCCAAGTATAACATACGATACGGAAGTGGTACCCCTAAATCAGACGGCCGTAAAGAGCTCGGAAATCCAGCAGAACGATGCAGGCCGATGGATAACGGAGTCGAGTAATGCCGCAGCGCTAGAAACAATCCGGGGTGAGCTTGGGTGGATGAGGATCAAGCACAGGATAGACCTATTGAAACTCGGTTATCTTAATTATTTGGTAAATCTCCCCGACAGCCGATGGAGTAAAGTAATGTTCCTGAGAATTTTCAACTCAAATATCAAGACGGGGTGGATGGTCGAAGTGAGGGAGCTAGTAGAGAACTACTCATTGGAGATCTCGGACCTAGACGTTGGGACGAGCCAGGGTACAAAAATCGTCAGAGAAAGGGTCACGGAGGATTGTAACTGTCATTGGCGAGAGGGGGCAAATCAAAGAGGCATTTGGGTAGCTTGCTTGATAAAGAGAAGCCTGGTTTTGAAGAGTACCTTGATGGTACCTTTGGGGGTCACTGTTGATAAAGCTGAGGTCGCGGTCCCTGGAGCTGAGGGGGGAAATTGGGAAAAGGAGTGCCATGTGTGTAATTTAGGCGTGCTGGAGACCCTGGAACATCTTCTAGACTGCCCAAAATACCAGTCCAACAGAATAAGATTCACTGGGAGTTTAATGGGGAAGTGGGGTGGGAGAATGAAGTACATGTGGTTAGTGGGAGACTCAAAGAGGAGGGTTAATATGCTAATCGGAGAGATTGGGAAGAATGGGACAAGAGATGTCAGCAGTTCGTGTTGGGAGGAGAAAAGAAGGGTGGGAATAGGGAGGCAATTGGGAGCACAGGGGTAACCAAGGCCTTCTCATCTGAGAACCGCGACAAATCAGCGGCCGGCCAAAGTGTTATTATTATTATGTGCCTACTGGCACATAAAACACATTGGAACTCAGGGGACGATATGTCTTGCTATAAAGCATACCTTCTATTATAAATTCTGTACAGTTAATGTAATATTATTATCAATCTCTTGTAAGTATTATGATGAATGTGGCCGTAACTTGCATTTTGTGTTCGTGTGTGTGCGTGTCTGTGTGTGTGTGGGGGGGGTGGGGGTGGGGGGGGGGGGGTGGTGACATGTCGGTGCTCGCCGACGGCTCGATCACATCGTGCAACTATTTGGAACATACCCAATTGCTTAAATCAAAGACTTATGCGATACAAATATACTTTCCATTTATTAAATATTGTAGTTTAAACATACAATTACACACCAGCTAGATAGAGGTGCCCAACCATCTGGGTGCTTTCAACAGGTCGTCGTCATAAAAATCATCTATTATTAGTTACCCTCTCGTTGGCTGTGTTATTCTATCGATATATTTAGTCGGGCATTTCTTTACACTTTCTTATGGGTGTATTTTTTTTTTGTCTGGTAAGCAGGAGATCTTGCCCAACTGAGTACTCTAAAGCGTATGTATATTTTTACTGGTCAAGCAAGAGCGACTGCCCGAACTTGTTTTTTCATAATTTATTGCTCAACCCCTGCCAGACGAGACCTATGAAACACCACCCCCACATCCCCCAGAATTTACGACCCTGATGACGATCTTTGTGAAATACATTATATACAAGAGTAGGTTTAAGCCGTACTGAAGCGAAAAAACAATTTACCCAAACCACCTTCTGTGTTATATTCATGGCTGAATTTTTTTTTTTCAGTGGAAGAGAATTACAGGAGAGGTAAATAGTGGGATATGTACCTGAATGTGGGTGCGAATGGATGACCCAGCCGTATCATTATAGGCACGTGACCCAGTTACGTCATGTTTAATTGTCATGGTAGCACGCTTGAGAGAGCATAGTGATAGGTGGTCTTAGTGCGCATGCGCAGCGCGTGTTGTTAGGGTGAAGTGTGTCCGTCGTCCATTTTATATAGTTGAGGCCGCCATCATGGTTTCTGTTGTAACACGTGGTCACTATGTCACCCGAAGGACTACAATAAGATGGCTGTGTAATTGGAGGGTGGGTTCTATTAAATTCGAGTAGTTTGCTGGTTCGTATTTTCCCCAAATCCTCGTTTAGTTTAATTCGTAGAATTACCCAAATAGACCCGACAATTCACCAAAATCATTATAAAAACACATAAAACTACCGAAATAGGTTTGGATTTACCCAGAATCCTCCTTTTGTCCCATACAAAGTTCCTTTGTATCAGAGTAACTTTACTAACACGTATTCCTTCAGAATTCTCGGTTACTTCATAGAATCACCACAAACAACCCGACAACGGTTTATTTGGCTCGGATTTCCTACTTAATCATCTGTTTCTACGTCTTTAGTTAAGGTAGGATTCCCTCAGCACGCATCCCCCATTTTCCAAAAAAGGGCCTCAAGAGTAAACCTAATTACTACAAACTACCCGCCAACGACCACCGATCACATAATTCCACCCAAAACCACTTTACTGATTTGGATTTCTGCAAAATACGTTGCTTTTATCGATCTATACCCTGTGCAGCAATTATTGACCCAATTCTGATTATTCCAGGATTCTGTTTAAACTTAACTATCTGCGATTTCGACCAATTAGATCAATTTCTTCGTCTAAATCCCATCACTGTCGCATAATTATCTGACACAAGGGTTCTTAACAATAAGTCAAAGCGTCAGTGGAGTAGTGACTAGAACAGGCATTGCTCTGCCGCCTCGAATCTTATCGAGCCAATGAGCCATCGCGTAGTGACAGGAATAGGAATCGCTCAAAAGACTGGAATCTCATCAAGCAAATTGGCTATCGCGCAATTGCTCGAACGAGTGACTCCACATACGACTCTTCGGCTCATCTCGGAAAAAATTATAATATAACTGCACATGTTTCTCCAAAATACATTTTGTGGACGGGCGTCCGTAAAGGGGATTGATTTCCAGCTCCGATACAGCTCTTTTTCAGGTAGTCTTATCATCGGTTTCTAACACGATTTCAGCTGTCTGCCAATTGTCTTTATTATGTTCACATTTCTAAAGCTTTGCCCTTGCACAATTTCTGTTGACTTGTGGCACTATGACCAGGGACGTGGCTAGAGGTTTCCGATTGGGGGTGGGGGTGGGGGGGGGTGTAGGGTAGTGCATTTTCAACTAGGGGGAGGGACCGGGAGGGGAACCCCCACCCGTCCCTTAGTCTGCTTGTTCTAACGACTCGAGGAAAAATTTGAAAATGAAGTCATGAAAGGGGGCATAAAATTAACTCTAGTAACTGAAATGCCAACACACTTATGATGGAATTATCAGGTTATTATTTTTTGGTATTATTCTCGGAATTGAATATGTGCTAAACAAATGCTCAAGCTGAGAACTTTGAGCAATTCCCATTGTCCTAACATTAAAGCAGATCTTATGCAGAAATGATCAATTTTCGATGTTTCATCATTTTGTAAATGTGAATAATGGAATTAAGTCAGGATAACGATTTTACATGACACGATTTTCTTGAAGTGCATTTCGGGGATTTTTTTTATTACGATAAGTAAACGTACCATAGAAATCTAGTACCGATTGGCATCATGTATACTTATGAAGCTCGACATTGCGTACACTGTAGTTGTAAATAGTAACAGTTGGATGTTTACCGATTTGACACCGAGTTAGAATTTTGGGAAGTAAAGGAGACATCAGCAGCTCCAAAGAAGCTCTAAAATCCAGATAGATGGAATTTCCAACTACTCATGACTTCCCCTCCGAATTTCCAACTATAGGAAATTTTGGCCCCTCCTGTCGCCACGTCCCTGACTCTGACTCTCAGAACCCATCATTACACCACTACCGTTATGGGCCCCAGTTCATACAACTATCATGCTTGGCTTCCACTACTACCAACTGCCGTATACAGTCTGCTTGCTCTAACGACTCGAATCGTAACGTCATAACGAGCAAATAAGATATCGCGTTTTATCCCATAAATCGCCGTTTATTTGAACAATAGCAGCCTTGGATAAAGTTTTGCTTTATTCACCTCGTAGGATGATACATTTTCGCCGTATGTTTAACACTGAAAGAATTTATTCCTGTAGTAGAGACGGCCTTGTTGACGTGTAGCATAATTAATAGTGCAATTGTTGTTTTCCTCAAACCTTTTTGAAACTATTATACTATTATACAGTAGAAACAACACACACACTGTTCGTTTAATAAAGTATTTTTTGCAAGTTAAGCTGAAGTTTGTAGAGGGATTGTTTTTGGACAGAAATGTATTACTGCGCCTTGTTTATTTTTGCCAGTTTTGCCTGTCCATCGAACTGGACCAATGTGCTCCTGATTTCTCGCTGTGTTTTGTCGCAAGTAAAAACACATTTCACCGCGACTGCCCTGTAAAAGTTTTATGGAATAAACATGTTTTCAAGTAAAACATTTATTCCACTCGTAGAATTAAGAATGAAACCGACTCACCAGATGCTCGTCGGTTTCATTCTTAATCCTACTCGTATAATATTTTTTTGCTTGAAAACACTATGCGTTTATTCTATATGTAACTTGAACGGGAATGCTCGAACGAAACGACTCGAATCTTATCGCGCAAATAAGCTGTCGAGTAAATTGTAGAACGAGACACTCATCGAACGACTCTTATTCTCGTCGGAAAAGGGGAATCTCTGACCACAGACGTTTTCCAAAAAAGGATACGATAAAGCGGAATCCATAAATGTGATGCCTAGCCGTCAATATCTTTTACATTTTAGCTTTAAAACATGGTTTGTGACTTCTTCTTGGCACGAAGCCTTCGTGTTCGATCCAATGGAGGATCCATTAAGGCGGTGTTTTTTCATTTGTTTGAATATCTTTAATTTACTGTAAACCCTTATCCAATACGAATGCAGACTGCACTTGCGAAGCATCTCCGTCAGAAACTAAAACAATTAAGGTTTTATTCTAGAAACCAAGCTTGCGAGCATTGATTGGAACGAGCCATGTTTTAGGACAAAAATTGGAAAGACATAAAATTGGAAAGACGATTTTTTGCGATGGTCAGACTTAAAGGTTTAAGATCTATTTGGGTTCCTTCGTGCACACATCCAACCTTTCATTTAAGGAGTTTCGCGCGAAATTAAACGACTGTGAGGTTACGTATTAAACCCTCTAACGTACATGTGTAATTATATAAGGAATTCAAAGATGCAATAGCTTATCTGTTTACTCACTTCTCGTAGAGATTGCGCAGCCCACCGTCCCTTTACTCACAAAGATATATGTATGTGCTTCCGTGCTCCATTTATATATATCCCAGTCAATAAGTATTTAATTCGCCTCACAAACATCAAGATATTACACAATTAGTGGAACTACGTGACGTAATCATAAACCGATTATTGTGACGAGTCTCCGTTCATAAATATTTAATAACATCTTTGATAACGTTGGCAAAGTCTTTAATGATTGAATAAAGTAAAGTCTCGGTTAAGAAAAAGTTACTGAGATGATTCAAAGAAAATGAATGTTTATGATATATTTCATATTCAATCATCTGGAATATTTCAGTTGATAGGAAAAAAGCGAAGCTGCGCGCAGGTTCACTTTCCGACCAACTGAAATATTTCAGACAAGTGAATCTAAGCAAAGGCGATAAACTATTTAAACGCTAGACTGGTTCAATGTCACAACAGCATTGAATTCATTACAAAATTTCACTGGCGCTTGAGAGACTGGTAAATGTTATCTATGGCACCCTCTTGTCAGTCGAAACTTTCGGATATGACTCACCGCTTTCTGCTTGACTACCTGGTTACTAGGTAGCTTGACGCATGTGCTTATACATTCAGCGGAGTAATTTGACTAAACAATCTGGTGTGCACTGTGAACAATTCATGTCTGCTTTTCTTTTGGCCTTTCACCCAAAGTAACAGAGGGACCAGGCCAACGCTATTCACAAAATTCAAATTTTATTTTCCTTTCATGTTTGTTTTAAGAAAAACAGCTTATGACCCTCGATTGGAAGAAAATTGTTGAGGCTATACCAATTCGAGGTCATAACATATGTTTTTGATGTAAAAAAGATAAACAATTGGCTATCCAACATTTTGTCCAGTGCTGTCTGCTATTCGGGTTGGGTGTGTGAGGTTGGAGGGGTGGCTCAGTGGTTACTGCATTCGACTTTAAACCGAAAGGACCACGGTTCGATCCCCGACCGAGGTAACTGCGTTATGTCCTTGGTTAAGACACTTAATCCCGATTGCCTACATGGGTGCACAGTGGTGCTGATTACTTGGGCGTATTGCGCGCCGATGGTGCATTTGTCTTCAACCAATGCTAACCCTGCTTGTGTGGAGTCTGACAGTTGCTCGCTGCAGATTGGTGGTTCTCTTCGGGTACTTCGACTTCTTCCTCCCGTAAAACTGTTCGACATGAGGTGACCCTGGCTGTCGACAGTATCGTTAAACCCCAATAAATAAATAAATAAATAAATAAATAAATAAATAAATAAATAAATAAATAAATAAATAAATAAATAAATTCGTGTTGGGTAAATGATTAATTCTTCGCCTAACGCGACCAGAAGACAAAACATTCCTTAACCCTTTACCTAATATGAAAAGCAGACGACACTTGCAAATAAAATTCTTGAATAACTATTTTTTTCATTTTTTGTCTCAAAAACATAGGTTATGGCCCCTCGTTAGAACGAGCTCGTTCCAACAAGGGATCATAACCTATGTTTTTGAGACAAATAATGAAAAAAATAATGAAAATTAATTGACGATTTTTGAGAATAAAGTTGGCCCGTTTCGGCCGTTACGTTGGGTAAAGGGTTAAATATTCATGAACAATTTTCTTTTCTGTTTCAAAAACATAGCTTATGACCGATCACTGAAACGAGCTCGACGAGTTATCTCCTTTAAAGAGTAGTAACACATGTTTTCGAGGCAAACAATGAAAACCTTATAAAAATCTAAGAGGGCTTGTTGGATATTGTCCTGATATGTTAGGAAGTGTTAATTTATATTGCAACCTAGACGTTTGTTTGTATCAGTCATTGCTCTCAAAACAGCTGGATTTCTGGAACGTCATCGAGAAACGTCGGCACTCATACTGCCTCCCCCATGATGGACAGGGCCGGAGAGAGGCTGAGGCCCGGGGTAGTAACCCTAGGCAAAGGGCCTTTGAGGAGTCAGGGCTTGGCCCAGGATACTTGAATCAGGCCTAGGTCTCTCAAAGTTCTCACTCCTGTACCAACACGCCCCCTCCCACCCCCGATCTCCAAGCGAAAATCAGCAAGAGAAGTTGCCCGTCGTATTGGAATACTACTAACCACTCCTGTAAAGAAGGAATGGGTGTGCCCGGTGGAGATTATCAATATGATAACCCTTTACCTAACATGAAAAGCAGACGACACTTGCAGACAAAATTACTAAATATCTATTTTTTGCGTAAACAAAACCCCAGCTTATGACCCCTCATTGAAGCGAGCTCAATGAGCGCGTTCCGATGAGGAGTTATATGTCATGTTTTTGAGGAAACAAAATGAAAATCGAATGGTATATTACTTGAATAAAGCTGGTCGGTTTGGACGATCGGGCAATGCCTTAATAGACTGTAATCTTTTTCATATGCACCAGACCCGGTATTATCACTTCAAGAATTCTGCACTTCAAGAACTTTGGCATCTTCATCAGTATCCTGAAACATTCGAAATTAACCCTGAGGTCGAATTTACTCTCCCGGTCCTGATGATGTGTCAAGTTAGTCCACGCTGCAACTCCTCCCCGACCATGATGTTTGATGACGCGAAAGCTGTTACGATATAGTAAACTTCGTGGCATTCACTTTGCATGAAAACTCATAAAACTTTATTAACTTTTCAAAATGGAAAAGCTATATGCACCAGGGGTGCGGATTTGAAAGTAATTTATACGTATTCGTTGTTTAACCCTTTACGCAGGGTAACGGACAAAACCGGCCAGCGCTATTCTCAAAAATCGACAATTAATTTTCATTATTTTTTTATTTTTCGTCTCTAAAATATAGGTTATGACCATCGTTGGAACGAACTCGTCGAATTCGTTCCAATGAGGGGGCCATAACCTTTGTTTTTGTGACGAAAAATTTAAAAAAAATAGTTATTCCAGAATTTTCTTTGCAAGTTTTGTCTGCTTTTCGTGTTAGGTAAGGGGTTAAAGAATTGCCTTGAAGCTATGCAAAGTCAGAAGTAAAAGTAGAGTGCGAAATGACTTTCAAACTCACCAGACTACGTATTATAAGCCAACAATACTGAAAACTGTTTGTGTTTTAAATACGTTGGGGGATGGGTGGGTTGAATATATCATTGCATTAAAGAATGTCGACTCCAAATTTAAAATCACTCTTATCAAATAAAGTACATGGTACCTAAAAGTTAACTCGCATTGTGCATGACTGGAAATTTTCGTCACTGGATTAGATTTTCAGGAAAGTTTGCAGCCCCTCCCCCTTTCTTTTTCTAAAACAGTCCGTGAATTTAGCACTGAGGATAAAGGGGATGAGGACGAAAAAAACCTGCAAGACGCAAGATGGATTTTTTTTTGTTGTTTTTCGAAATTTGCAGCCATTTCAAAGATTGTTAATGGGTTTTCCGGATTTCAGATGAAAATCTTCTGCTTCCCACAGGCTTTGATACGCTATATGTATATATAAATATATAGTCACTTCAAGGACCATTATTGTTCAAATGACATCAATTTCTTGTCGAGTACTTGGGTGAATCAGCCAGGAAATGAGCACGGCTATATTTTAGTTATGCATTCATTAACCTTCACTATGCCAGATTATGTAAACACATTTTCAAGATTGTCAGCTGAGATTATGAGACCTGGAAATGACAGCATTCATTATATTAATGAGAGAAACAGACAAATGCAAGGTAGTTTTTGAATCAGTCTAGCGGACACCCACCCACATTCAGAAATCCGTTTTCTTGAAATTTCTGTGACAATTCTACCGCCATAGAATCTTCTAACCGGTGCAGTTCAATGTTTCCAGGTTTCGAAATGCTGCTTCGTGGTAAAAATCAATAAAAAGGCAAATTTGGAAAAAAAATGCATGCCTTCGGCCTATGAGCAGGGTTTAACCGATTATCGGAACCGGTCACCACAACCAGCCGATTGTGGGCAATCTGATGACAACGGCAATGGCAATAATCGGTTCAACCGATTATTACCAAGCATTTTGTGATGATTCATTAACCGCATTTTATTATCTTCTGCAATTGTTCAATTGTTAATGTAAAATGATGACAATGATACCATTCAATAAAGTTGAGAAACAGCCACAATGTGTATTATTAATCTCTCTAGACGGCCCTTTACGGAATATACAACTTAAACGATATGAAAAGCTTACAATTGAGTGTACTAGCGGCAATCGCCAGTTCATACCGGAAAAATGAAGGTTGTACTCCATTGACTCAGGTCGCAGTAACATTACCAATCTCACGCACTTGGGCGGTACACGTCGCTCTTAGTGTCACGTTTATCGCGCAGATGTGCGCGACTAGTAATTTTACTGCGACCCCCGTCAACGAAGGTTAACACTGTGAAAAATGTTCAGTTTAATATCATTCTTTCGAGCATCGACTTGTATAGTAGTGTACGGTATTACAATTGCGAGCTCAAATAAACGGAAATCGGTCAGCGACTACTTTTGGCCACCACTTCACTACGAGTGGTGAACATTTGGTACACCAACCTACTTTGGGTATATTTTATTTATACCATGATCTTCAGATTATTAAGACGTTTTTTATTTTTCTTGATTTTACTGAGCAGCAGACGTACACACGTGCAAATCTGTTTTTGTTTACACGAGCACCGATGGGCGGTACTTCCGCTGTCAATTATATCTCCGAAACGAAATGGAAAAAGAAACGCGCAAATCACAGGGCCCTTTTCATTTTAATAGCATAATAAGATACAATTTCGAGTTATGGATGCTTTATTAACGGGAGACAATGCATGTTTGTTAATTTCTGTGATCTTATGAGGTAAACTCATTTAAAAACGTAATACACAATTGCCGCTTTCATTTCACTCTTCGCGAGGGGACGAGCGATAAAGTTTGACAAGTTTGCATTCAATTCGAGGTCACCAAAGGTCAGCCATGATGTAGTTCCACTGTTGGTGTAAACTTTAACTATTGAAATCCCATGGCTGGCATGGTCACCACAGACACACGAGTTCAGCACAGTTGGTGTGTAAAGCTAAAGTTTATGTCATAGGTTTTTTATATATTGTAGAAGAGGTAATCATGGTATGAAAAATGTTTTCGGCCAATGAGACCCACAAACCCGGAGGACCTTGTGTCTTGCAGATCGCCCCCCCCCCCCCCTTCCGATGAGTATGGGAATTTCAGATGAAAATTGAAACACCGAAATGTAAGCGAATCTGTATCGTCGATGAGCGTATCATTTCACAAACTTCGGTCACTTTCTTGTGGAGTAGTTTAAACATACAGACTGGCGACTGGCTTTTTTTACAATTTTTCCGCAATCAGTTTGAAAGTTTGACTATTATTCTCTGTTTATTGCTTTGCAAAGTGTGAATTACTGGGATTTCCGGGTTTGATTATAAACGATAACTTCACAAGTGAATTATGCAATCAACAATTGTGTCATGTATCCGTGCGCGCAAACGAAGACGCTTTGCCGTGGATGTAATGGGGACTTCATTGTCTTTTAGTTTTTTAACCCTTTACCTAACATGAAAAGCAGACAACACTTGCAAAAAAAAAATTCTTGAATAACTATTATTTTCATTTTTTGTCTTAAAAACATAGGTTATGACCCCTCATTGAAACGAGCTCGACGAGGGGTCATAACCTACGTTTTAGAGACAAAAAAGAAAAAAATAATGAAAATTAATTGGAGAGTTTTGAGAATAGCGCTGGCCGTTTTGAGCGTTACATTACGTAAAGGGTTAAATAATATAATTATCGTTAATAATGAAAAGTAATAAACAGAGTAATCGCTTGACTGGACTGGTTACGTAAAATAATTCATTCGAGGCGAGGGACTATATTGTAAAACACTCGTGCGCATTCGCGCACGTACAACTTCCCTCACCGCTCATGAATTATTTCACGTACCCAGTCCAGTCAAGCGATTACTCTCTGTTGAAACTCACATTCATAAATAAGAAAATGGCGATTCCACCATCTTTTGATGTTCTGTGATTTATTTCCTGGTCATTGTATCATCAGTGCATGTATCGTGACATATAATGCATAAGTAGTATGTCTCGTATGTTTGGGGCCTAGGTTGGATGACCTCGGTGGATGACCTCGGAAGTGACGTCATGCCACGTGACCTAGTGGCGCCATGTTGTGTTGTCATGGTAACCCGCGTGAGCGGCCATGTTGTGACGTCATCCCCATAGTGATACGTGTTGTTAGTGCGCATGCGCAGCGCGTGTTGTTAGGGTGATACGTGTTTCCGTCGTCCATTTTGTATACTAGAGGCCGCCATCTTGGTTTCTATGGTAGCACGTGATTGCTATGTTACCCAATTGTTCTGCAATAAGACGGGGTATGTTTTGAGGGTATGTTCCTTTGTAGAAGAGTAAATCTAATTACCACAAACAACCCGACAATCCCTCCAAATCACCAAAATCCACCCGAAATCACCGAAATTGACTTTATATCCCCATTTTATCGGTTCAGCACGTAGTGCTATAGTACTAAGGGGGTACAAGGGGTGCATTCGACTGAAGTGGAGTAATTTTCTGGTTCGGATTTTTCCAGAATCCTCATTTAATTACCCAAATAAACCCGTCAAGTTGTATTATTTCGAATTCTTTAAGATCCTTTTTTTGGATCCCATGACGTGTTATTTCCCTATTAAGAGTAACACGTAATACCGAGGGGGTGTGTTCGTTTGAAGTGGAGTAATGTTCCCATTTTTGGGATCCCATGACGTGTTATTTCCCATTAAGAGTAGCATGTAGTGCTATAGGAGAAATTTACCCAGAATCCATTATTTAAATTACAAGTAGGACCCATATGTGTACATGAAGGCCATGATGAAGCTAAGTTCCACCATATACTCATATGAGGATCTACCCAACAGATGTGTCGTACGAGGTCTAATTTACTATCCCTCGTTTTGATTTTTCTTTGTACTTCGATGGAAAGTTAAAAAAATAACAACACTAAATACAAATTTAAATTTCTTTTATTCAACAACAAAAATACAACTTTTTATGGTATGTAGATTGTCAGATATTCATAAACAGTCTTTCTGCAGATTGGACATCTTCTGGGTGGTTTACAACAGTCTTTGCACAGGCACAAATGGTTACATGGTCGCGGAGCGACATTGGCTTCAGCTAATAAACACACACTACATTTTGTCCTCCGTGAATCTTCTTCCTGAAATGATGTGTCCATTTCTTCTTCTTCGATGGCCATTTCTTCTTCTTCTTTTTCAACGTCCATGAATTCAGGTGGTAAATTATGAATGTAATAACAGTCTGGAGAATATTTTCTGTGTTCTTCTATAACATCATCTTCTGTTTCCCAGAAACGAACAAAAATAGCACAATGAAAACATTGAGTTCTGTCTCCTGTCCCCAAATAAAAGAATCCAGCTTTTGTCAGTTCATTCGGGGTTTTCACACTTTCACTTTGTAACATGAATTGAAATGTCTTGAGACGATTTTCCTCCCATGCATACTTGATGTGTTTTGGTGGTCTTTGTTCTGTTGTCTTTCTTATTTTTTCTTCTCCACGTAATAACTGCTCCAGTACTGGTGGCGGAACATCACGAAAATACGTTTCGAATGAAACGCTCATTCTCTCTACAAAGTCTCTTGGATTTCTTGTTTCTTGGTTTCTTGATTGATAATCATTCAGTGCCATCCTGATCAAACATGGAATAGTGAACATTCTTCAATACTTTTTATCTTCATTCTTCTTTGGTTTTCTTTCTCGTTTTGGTTTTGGTTCTCCTATTTCAAGACTTCTCTTCTTTGCAATATCCACTGCTTTGGTCACTTGTTCCCAATCTCTGGTGGTAAACTGGAACCCAACGTCGTTCTTGAACAGTTGAATCTGTAAATCGTTGTTAAGTTTGAAGACGGTCACATTAGTGGACATCCTTCTTCTTTGGCTGTCGAAACACAAATGAGCTGAACACCAAGTGCACCAGTTTTTATAGTTTTCCTTCAATGCAGCGACATCTAGTGGTAAACATGTTGGATATGGTTTCCATCGGTACACCGCGACAGCGATGTTTCAAGTAAAACAGACAGTATTGTCCACACACTGGTAATGGTCCTTGAAGGCGTTTTGTATTATACTTCCAATATCCGGAATTCTTCTTCAGAAAATTCTCGAATGGTCTGTGTTGTGGTGGTAATCCATAGGAATCAAAGTATTCTGCGTTGTGGTGACTCACAAAGAGAACCACCCAGTGTTCTCCTTTTCTGTGGTCTGGATCCGTGTTGGCTATCAAAGCCAGTGGTCTGTGATCTGGTAATCTTCTTGGTAATTTGTTTCTTGAAAATACACCCAAACATATTCTCTTCAAACAACTATCTGATCGAAGTGCATTCTCTAACTGCAACGTGTTCATGTTGAGTAATCGAAGATTACTTGTCTATTCTTATCCACTTCTATGATGTTCTGGAATTCTGCATGCACCAGTACGTTGATTGTGGTTGGTAATGGATTTTCGAAGTGGACTTCTAGTCTCAAGTTCCCTCTCTTCACCAGATCGAAGTGTTGTCCATGTGATAGATCTGGAGTCAGGTCGAATACGAATGGGGTGTATCCATTTATGTACTCTTCTCGGCTGATGTGGTTTTCTTCATTCTCATACATTTGCCCAGTTCCTTGGAACAGAGTTGCATAACATCTCGCCACATCTTGTTGTTCGAATCTAGGTTGTAATGGTTTGGCTGGAATCTGCTGCCCATCCACGTACAATGCCAAATAATTGACTTTGCAGTTCTTGAAATTATATGGATTCTTTGAAAAGTTTCCATTGAAAGCATCGTTGTCTACACATCCCACTACGATGCGTTTAGGTAGTTGGCCTAAAAATAAGTTTTCTTGTGTAATGCTCAGATTTCCTTTCGGCACTGAAAACACCTTGGTTTCCACACGGTCGATAGGATATTTTGCAGTTGCTTTTGTTAGTGCTTTCTCGTGAGCCATTCTCACGAATGATTGGAGTCTCTCTTTGCGTACAAACATGGATACATCTAGAATTTTGATCTTGTATGTAGCGGTATCGGCCATCAATGCGAAAGCATCTTTGGCTCTATTCATTTTAACATGAACATTAACTCCATTCAGCAAGTAACGAGTTTGGAAAAACATGTCCAAATGTAATCTTCCAGTTATGTCCATGATTTTACTTTTCTCTATAAATTTCTTTCGAAGAAGAAATCCCTTGTTATCATCTGTCAAATCTTCCATGTGTAGTGATAAGTGTTGTTGGAAGGAGATACCAGTTTTTCATTCAAGCTGATATCGATTTGATTAAATAAGGAATGCATCCATAAATTGACTGGGCCCACTTTGGCATCGGGTGCAATTGATGCCCCATTGGAATCTACAACCGCTGCTTTAACATACAAGTATGTCTGTGCCAAATTCCAATAATCATCTCCTAATCCCGCAATGTGGAATTCTATTGGACCACTGTTTCCTATAGTCGATAAAGGCCTGTGTTCTACCCATTGCCCATGTTCCACACTAGTCTGTGTTGGTGGTATAGAAAACAAGTCGAGTTCGCTGTTGACACACTCACAAGATTTTTCATTAATGAGAGACATCATGCACCGAGATGGTCTTGGATCTGAACAGTTCTCCTTCTTTTTGTCGATTTGCTAGTTTTGCGTGGTGCGGACCTTTTTATACTTTTCCTGCCGGGTGGTTTCGAACCACCTATCACTTTATTCCAAGCTCCTGCTCCAGCCTATTTGACTCTTTTGCTTGCTGTTTATTTTACATTTTTCCCTTCAATGACATCTTCGGCAAAGGCTGCTCCTTTTCTCAATAACTGTTTTCCCACGGTCCTGGCTGTAGTTTTCAATATAAGTAATACCATATTCTTCAGTCCTCCCAATATACTTCCCAAACCATATCCTCTCTGTATTTGAGCTCCAGAAAAAGCTGGTAGACCGTTCCCGGCTTGTTTCGTGTAATATTCTTCGTATAATTTGGACTTGCAACAGTAAGACATGTTTATGTGAAATGAAGAGATCTACGATTTCTGAAATGAAGTGTCACTGTCACTTTCCCGAACTCGAATGGTACTATGGCTCCTGTGTCACCCCTTATATACACCTGGACGGTACTGAAATGTTTTCGTTCCACTGGTACATAATATACATTCTCAAATGTTTTAGAGATGATATTCCCATATTTTTCACGCACGGGTACGATACGAAGAAGTGGTATTCTTGTATCTCCTACGACTTGGTCACGAACCAAGTCACAATATACATAGAGTGAATAAAATCCTTGGTTGACATCGGCAACTCTGGAAGAATTGTAAGTTCCTGATTTAAAAACACACTCATTAAATCCCAAAATATTTTGAAGAGTGGGGCTCAATGTGACCACAACTCCATCACGTACCGCGATACCAACTTTACCAGTCACTTCATCCAGTTCAAAAGCTACCTTATCGTGACGAGGCAAGAGTAATTCTTTAACACCATTGATAGCTCGTATCACATCAATGGGATCCGAATAATGTCCTTCCTTGAGAGTAAGTCGGTAATTCTTTTTCGAAGACCAGAACACTGTAAGGAAAGCTTCTTCTCCACGAATATTGAACCATGTATTTGGATACTGAATCTCTGCCAGACCTACTTCCCATTCTCCCGTGAGATTCACTGGTTGTGATAACTGAGTGGTGTACGTAGTCAACGTGTTTTCTGGAAACACGTTCATAGAAATATTACTTGGTAGAGTCAAATAAAACATTACTTTTTCTTAATGGTTGGATTAGGTAACAAATATCCTATGCTACTACTCAAGAGAGCAGTCCACAACTTGCTGTCTGTGCTCTCGAGAGTGAGATTAACGACACTGGTAATGATGATGATATACAAAATGATTATTTGTGAAATGTTTACTAAAACTTTCCAAACAGAGGCCAAGAACCGTTCGATCCTTCTTCCATTTTGAAGAAACTTCAGAGGTTCACTTCCTGTTATAGGTGAGCTGACTCTGCTTGATCCACGGATTGAACGAAGTTGGGTATCCCAACCACTTTACGAACAATTCCCTGTTCTTACCTCGACTACGTTTCTTGAGTACGTGTTCGATTTTGTAAATAGTTTTATGTGAAACTCGCTGAAGCTCTTCAGTGTAGAACGACCCTTTCAATACTTCCCCATTATCATCTTGTAAGATGTATGCGGCTGGATGTCCATTCTTGATGGCTACTACTGTGAATAACTCTTCGGTCCAATTGGGCAAATAACCTTTCTCAAAAGTTTTCTTAACTTTATTGATTCTCACTCTGTCTCCTACTTTGTACTTTGGTGTCTTGTGTTTTATGGGTTGTCCATGCAACCTTTGCCAAACCTCTTCTTGATTTTCAAAGTTCACGGCAATGGGGCCATACCTATACTGCGATGATGAGAATGATTATATGATTTCACCAAGTTTTGAAGTGGAAAAGTTAGTGTATCGTTCTTTGTAAAATATTTCCACATTTTCGTTTTCAAAGTCCTATTGAATCTTTCTACTATGGAATATTTTGTTTCCACATTTTGTGTAGTAAAAAATTCGACTTTTTGATCTTTGAGAAAATTCTGAAATTTTCTGTTTAGAAATTCTTTGCCTTGATCAGTTTGTAATTTTTCTGGTTTACGACCTTGTTTGAAAATTTTACTAAAAGTTTTCACGATGGAATCACCAAGTTTGTTTTGTAATGGCATCACCCAAGCATATTTACTAAACACATCTATACATGTCAACAAAATTTTTATGTTTTTGTTGAATTTACTTATATTTGAAACATCTACCAAGTCAGCTTGCCATTGTGCATCTATACCACTAACTATCACTTTCCTTCTAGAAATGTACGACGAACAGGTTTGTGAAGAGTGTATGTGTCTTGAGTCTCTAACCATTTTACAACTTGTTTAGTTTTTTTCTTGGACGCTCTACGAAGAGCGTCTACACCACCAGAACTACATGTACCAGGCACTTCAGAATCATAGTACAATGCTTCCATGATTGCCTTGTTCAAGTGTCAACTCTATTTATACCATTTTTTCGGTCCACTTTGGCGTTTCTGTTTTCTTTGGTTGTTTAGGTTCCGACTTTATCGGTGCCTGTTTCATAAAATCCCAACGTTCTTTATGACCAATTAATTCTTGGGGTATGTTACTATCTCTCAAAGCTTCGGCCAACACTTCCCATCCCTTTGGTTGGAAAGATTTTCGTCTTCTGAGTAAATCGTTTAGAAGATCTGTTACATTCGACCCTACCACTGTTTAATCTTTGTAGACTAATTCGCCCTTCTCATTCCAAGATATATTTGGGTCACTTCTAATACGATTCAACAACAACTTTCCCTTTCTCTTCATTGTCATAGGTACAGAATCGAGAATGTCTTCCTCTTTATTATCTTTCTCGAATTCGACTTTAATTGGTCGAGGAGCCATTACCTTTTGTTGAAATGTCAAGTATCTTTGTAAAATTTGATTATATTGAGTCATCTTTTCATCAGCTGAAAGAAAAGGGGCATCGAGAATATCTCTCATTTCTCTATCCAGTGATGAAACAGCCAGTTCATTCGGTTGTCTTGGAGTCTCTTGTAGACGTTCCAATAACCTTGGTTCTACCAAAGCCATCTTCTTTGCATATTCCATCATCCAAATATACCTTTAACAGCACCCAATAGTACAGGAGGTACCAATGCCCCCAAGAATCCCCCTTTCTGCAAGATTTGTCTCCTCTTTTTGTCAGAGGTACCTTTATTTGCCACTGCCCTCACTAGTTGTTCCTGACGAACGAGTTTGGTTCTCCGAGCTTTGGTCAGAGGTACTGCTCCCTTCAGTATATTTGAGGCACAGTCACACAAACAAGTTATCAATTCTTTGCATGTGTTAGTATGGATTTGACGAGTGCGGGTTTCGATTTAATAAGAACCTTGAGAAGATCGATGTTGCGCTTGAGACGGTCAGACATGTTTCTGACTCGAGTCAGACTTGTTGCTCCCCTTTTATACTTTTCGGAGGTACACATATTGGGTTTCCCCAGGAAAAAATTGACTTCTTAATCTCATGTGTTCAGGGGTATCTTGTTTGAGATCTATTAAAAGGTAACCATATGGTGTCGAAGTGGCATCTTCAAAAACTTCTCTCAGAAACTTGGAATGACCAGGATTCATCTGTGCTGCCAAGTGTGAGATCTGAGAACGATCCCTAGGATTTTTAAACAAGATCATGTAATGACTATTGAGAGCTACAGTCCTATGGACTTTATTTTTATCGAATAAATTTTGAACAATGTAGATCACACTAATGTTACGGTGATGACTACCTTTATTAAATAATCTAGACACTCGAACATCTGCATCGAGCATCAGATCATCCAATATGACTAAACTATCAAATTTTAATTCTTGAGGGAGACCCTCTACGAATTCTACTTGGGGTAAAGTATTGTATAATGGTTGCCATTCACTATAACACCAAAATGAAGTGACTTGGGACAGGTGATATAATATTTTGAATGTTTTGAATAACCCGATTTACAAAGGATGATTTACCACTACCCGTGGGACCACACAATAAACAAGTGAATGGATGCTTCCAACGAGGATCCATCTTTGTTGTTCTATGTGGGTACTACTTCCCTTTTATACCTTTTGGGGAGGTGGCCCCCACTGAACGTGGGGACTACTCCCCCTTTTTATACCTTTTGGAGAGGTGGTCAATATGACCCGTCATCCAAAAAATATTTAAAATTGGCGGCTCTCTGACTTACTGTCTGGGGACAGTTTAAGTTTGTTTGATATTTGTCAAGAAGATAAACATCAAATAACTTAGGCGTCATTACCACCTTTTTTTCTTGTTTCTTCATTTTATACTTTTTTTCTTCTGTTTTCTTTTTTTATAAAAAACAAACATCTATTTACAACATTTATTTACATCTTCAGACTGAGTGGTTTCTTGACGGTCATGAATTCAATCACCAAATCCATAATACAACGTCTCTGTTCATTTGTGAGAGGTTTCTCGAACATATCTTCATACTCTTTCTGTACTGGTGGTGGATTCATTCCAGAAGTATTATGGTGCCACAGTAGATGGACATCGTTCTTGTTAACTCTTTCAAGTGCTTCACTAAAACATGTTATAATCTTCTCTTCTTCAGACATCATTAGGCATACATTATGCTGAATCTGACTTGGGTGATCGACTGTACATCCATAGCATTTTTTCTTTCACTACAGTGTCAATGTTCTCTTCGACATAATGTGCATATGCCAAGCAAAGTTCATGTTGGAAGCGAACTTGCCTGAGTTCACTATCAATTTCATCAACGATCAATGGTTGTGGTTGGGTTATTCTCACTGTGATCTTCTTCTTCAAAGATGGTTCTTGAATTGTTTTTTTAAAGTCTTTATGGTTAGTAGGTTTATTGTCTTCAGGAACTTCAGTTAAAGTTGTTTGTTGGGTTTTGATGGCTGCATCTACTTCTTCTATCTGGGACTTTAAGGCATTCCATTCTTCTAAAGATAGAGCAATACCAGTCTTCGTAGGATAAGGTTTCTGGTCTTTTCCCTCAAAGTATCTTCTGAGATGAATCTTCAGTTCACCCTGGTACTGGGTGACGTTAGCATAAGTCTGCTTGTGCCAATTCGGAACATCTTCTCTGGTCAATGGTTCGATCGTGAATAATGCCAAGTCCATGCTTTGCCTAATCTTATATATCTTTGACGGACGTGATTGAAAACATTACCCCAGTTCAACAAATTTTGATTGAGTTTTTGATTCTTGGTTGGGGTTTGTTTCCTATAGGATTATAGGTTAAAGTTGGAAAATTTAGAAAATTAGTATAGAAAGTAAAAGGAAAGAAACACAATGAGAATACAGAAATTTGATTGGCTGATTAACTTCGATCTGATTGGTCAGTTTGGCGATCAAACTGCAATCTTGATCCTTAAACTGTAGGATATGGCCCTCTGCATTTTATACTGGCTTGGGACAGGTCAAGCTACAAACCTCTGTCCAATGGAGATAAGTCAAATAGCTCGAGTGCATTCCCACCCCCTACAGTTCGTATCCTCTTTGAGGGAATTTTTTTTTGTTCATCAAAAAAGAAAACGAAAACAACATGTCCAACTTAGCAATTCAGTTTTTCTATCATAAATTTTTTTCATTTCTTTTAAATATTCACAACAGAGAATTTCTTAGTAATGATGATGATGATGATTTATTCCTTTGATTATACAATAGGGGTAGCCTAAAAGACACCAGGAATCAACTTTAAAAAAAATTGAAATGAAACTAAAAAGTAAAGAAGTATCATCTGGTTCCAATAGGTGTAACTTAAAAGATACCATGAATCAACATGTTTTTAAAAATAAATGAAACTAAAAAGTTTTGAATGAAACTAAAAAGTTCGAAATAAAGAAGTATCATCTGGTTCCAATAGGTGTAACCTAAAAGATACCATGAGTCAACATTTTTTTAAAAATAAATGGAACTGAAATGTTTTGAATGAAACTAAAAAGTAAAGAAGTATCCTCCACTTCCAATAGGGTTAGCCTAAGGTATACCAGGAACATGATGATGATGATGATAATGATGAAAAAACTCTCTGTATTAGAATAAATAAAAAAAAATTGAAAAATCTTTACGTTAGAAAAATGTATTACCTTGTAAGACTTGCCATTTAGGGTTTTTTTTTTTAAGACTGCCATAAAGGACTTTATGAGGACTGCCATGAAGGACTTTAGAGAATGCCATATAGGACTTTATGAGGACTGCCATAAAGGACTTTAGAGAAAAACTGCCATAACGGACTTTGGAGAATGCCATGTAGGACTATAGAGAATGCCATAAAGGACTTTAGAGAATGCCATAAAGGAAAAATTTGATAAGCCTAATATGATTGAGTAGACCACCTAAAAACCATTTAGGTTTTTAGGAATTTTTTGGCAAACTAAATAGGACTTTTTGTAGGCAAAAGCTAGACTTGGTTCAGGTTGTAGAAAAATATGACACTCACTCAATTGTTTCTTCTTTAAATCTCTAGTGGTATGGTGCTAACTCCATCTTCTAAAACTCTTCGTTTTGGGTAGAAGTATGATAGTCCTTCTCTGCTCTGCTGGTAGGTATACATAGTGTTGTCATTCATCACAAATCCTCGGTTGATGCCAGAGCCACTTTGTTGAGTCTTCAAAACTTGCAAATATCTGTCTTTCGCCAAATCATTGTGGCGTTTGCTGATTCCCTTACAACTGAATTTATTGGTGGCACCGAAACAATAATATGTTTACTACACAGTCCAACAATGCCGGTTCCTTGCCTGGAGTTCTCCTGTCAAAACGCCTTCTTTCTTGGCAGCATGAGGGTGACAGCCATTCTTTGCCTTCTAATTTGGTTTTCACATAATCATCTCTGTGGAAATCACAACACTCTGATGGAAACCACTTGTGATTCTCTTTGTAAAATTCTACTCTCTTCTCTGGTTTCACTAATTCATCTATGGATGGTGACGAAGTACATAGATATGCAGAATCTGTGTCCATTTCAGCATATTCGAAATCTTGGCGGTTGATAAAAGTATCAATGACATCATAATAAAACTGAAGCATCCGGAGTTTCGCATACTGGTAAACAAAGAATCCGATGAGAAGTGGCAGATCCAACTTGATGGTCTTCTTGTTCAGTTCGACTTCATATAAAGTTTCATCTAATGGATTCAAGGCTCTGAAGGACATGTCATTTACAGCTTTGGTGACTTCTTCGTCGTCGCAATAGCACACATGTCGATGCATCTCTTTGTTGGTGACGGTTTTGCCATATCCAGAATTTCCCAACAGCTTCATGGTGTCGGCAACGATCGACTTGTCAGGGTCAACATCTCCTTGTCTTCTTGCTTCAGATACTTCATCTCCAAATTTTTCAAAACATCTTCTTGGTTTATATTGGATAACTTGATAGATGTGGTCAACTCCAATACCATGCTGGAGGTACCACTGCAGTAAAGGGGTTGCAAACAACATTTTTTCTGCTCCATATCTTCCGATCAAACTTCTACGGGGTTTCTTCATCATTCCATTCTTCTCGGCAAAGGACTTCATGTGTTCACCAATATCATCTATGGAAATATCTGTATTCTTGAAGATAGGTGTCATCTCTTCAAAGTACTCTTTCAGGTGATCTGGTACATGTATATCACATTCGACGAAACCAAACAGTTCACCGGACTTCGCTTTGTTCAGTATTTCTTCATCTGTCATCGCACCATCTATTTTGTCTGAAAAGTTCTCTTTCAGGAAGCTTTGAGTGTGGTATCGGTCTTCTTCATCTCTCCCCACTCACACTCCCAGATTTTAACAAGTTTATAGCCCAAATCGGTGATGTACTTTGCATTGGTACGGGTGTCTTGTAGCAGTTCTTTCATGGGTTTATCTCTGACTTCATTATGGATGATAGGAAGGCCATTCTTATCTTTCATGCAGTTATGTCCGTGACAGAAGCAGCCATGGAATTGGTATACAGTCTGTGTCTCTTTGCACCAACCATCAACAGGCAACTGCCTTCGACCAATCATTTTTTCAGCTCCGTTAAACTGATGTCTGATGTGGATGTCATCGCTCATTGATAAAAACTCTAACCATTGTTCAGCGATTTTACCATACTTCATTGGATGTTCTGGTTTAAACTGGTTTTCTTCACGACGTCTAATATTCCAACCCGTTGGCATCTCTTGCATTAGGCACCAAAGATATAATGCATTCGCATCAAAGCCTATAATACTACCACATGGTTTTGCTTTTTTGCCATCTTTTGTTTCTCTGATTCGGGTAACATCTTTCTCGTGGTATCGGTTGAAGATAATTGAAGGTCCACCAACGATATTATCTTTCACGAAGTGATGCAAGTCTTTGTTTTTCTGGTTAAATAATGTGAAGTAAGTGTCATCATTCATGGTCTGGAACAGGTATTTCAACGTGAGGCCCGGAACACTGATACCATCTTTAAACATGTCGATGTGGCGTTCTTGGTAGAAAGCAGACTGCTTGTCAACTGCTTCAAGGAATGGTTTTACATCTCGGTTATTATACCAGATCAGAAAATCGCGGAAAGTTGTCATCTCCGGGTCGTTCCATACATGCTGGCAGTACTGGTATTCTTCATTGGATATATTTTCTTTCTTTAGAGAACTGTAGAAGGCTTCATGGTCTGGTAGGTGGTCTTGATCCAATTTGTCCAAGCTGTCGATCCATTCATTTGGTAAAAATCCCTTCGTCACGGAGCAGCCAAATGCTTTCAAAAACTTGTCATAGCTGAATCCTGGAGCGAGGTAGTTGCAAATATCAACAAACTTGCAAGATTCTGTCGAGACGCACATGTAGTTATTTGATTTCTTCACTGCAAACTTGAGTGGATTCTGTCTCTTCAGGTATGTCATCAGTTCACGCTTGACTACATTCATATCATATTTTCCAGAGTTGAATCCGATGACGGGCATCTCTTGCAGGTAGTCTTGAAATTTCTTCTCCAATTTTTGTAAAGGGTGCATATTGGATGTATCTTCTCCAGTAGCTCTGGCTTCCGCTTCCAGCGTTTCATCAATTTTCTGTCTGAGTTTAAACAAGGTCCAATCATGATAGGTCTGCATCAGTTGGTGGCAATGAGATGAAATAGCTGTGAGGTATGTCATCATTTCTTCAACAAGTTCTTGAGAATTTCCATTTGTAATAAAACATTTCGGTTCTTGGTATTCTGGAACATTACTACATATGCTAACACTCAATGGTCGGTGTTCTGCTTCCCATATCAGTTTATCACTGTCAGCAGGTAGACTGGATTTGACAAAGTAACTTTCAAAATCAAACGTTGCACGGTATGGATAAAACTTCTTCTCTTCAGATACTTCTATACCTTCATCTTCTAACAGATCAAATATGGACTGGGGTGGATGGTATACACCGCCAACATACTGGTAATTTACTTCATCTGTACAGGTTTTCTCGTGACGATTGAGTAGAAATCCATTTTTCCATAATTTGCCGCATTTGCGGCATTCAAAGGATTTGCAGTATTGGTCTATATCGATGATGTAGCTAAAATGATTCTTGTAAACGTTCACATACATGGTATCTTCATACTTTCTGTGAGATCTCTGTACTAATTTGGCAACAATTTGGTCATCACCATTCTTGACAAGTTCATATACTTGGATATTTACTTCAAAACATTTCTCCAAGTCAGGTAATTCGGCTAAAGTTACTCCACGGAATTCATTCTTTGGCTTCTCTGTATACTTGTTGTACATGGCATCTGTTGTATAGTTGAGGTTGTGTGCTGTGGAACCACTCCATAAAGCTAAACAGCGGAACATGCACAGGTTGTCTTCGTAGGTAAAATGGCGATTTCTATCTTTCACCAAAGCATTTACTGCTTTGTTCTGGAGAATTTAGTCAGGAAGATCTTCTGCCATTCCAATTGGGTGGTCTTTCAGCTTATTCACATAAAATGTGACGTTGGTAACTCTTTCCACAAGCCATTTGGTGTTGGGTCGTTTTAATTTGGCCCGTTCCAGGATATCTTCTTCCATGACATCATCAAGGAATTCTTCAAAGTCTTCTTGGCAGCATACTAGTTGTGGAACATCAAGTACCCGGGCGTTGTTTTGTGATGGATGGTAATACTTCAGTTCATTCGTTTCATTGTGTCGCAGGATAAAACCAAAACTCAGATTAATTTTAAATCTTAGCTGTTGTGGAAGAAATGTGGTAGTCATCAATTCATCAATCATCATCTTCAGGTTCACATGGTTGATCCGGTAGTTATATTGGTCCTGGACTCTTCTGTTCATCATGTGGCGAGTTCTAATAGAACTTCAGTTATCTTCGTACACGGTCAACATCTCATATGGCTCTTCTTCAGACATCATATTCTTTTCAAACTCAATTGGGTCAACATCATAATGGGTGGTCGTCGTGGTCCGTGGTTGTTTAGGTGGTCCTCTCTTCGGGTCATCAGTCTTCCTTTTAGATGGTACAGGAACTGATCGGTGGGCAACGCTCTTGTGTCGATTAAAATGGAGTAGTTGGTTAAACTCCTGGCCGCATTCCATACATGTATATGTCTCCAAACATTTCATCAGGTGTTGATCCAGCTTTTGCTTGGAAGCATAACTCTTGTTGCAGTTGGTACAATCGAAAGACTTCTTCTCTTCGGCGGCGTGCTTGGTACGCACGTGGCGGTTTCGGTTGCATCGGCCCGCAAAGGTCTTCCCACACTCTTCACAGGCGTAGACATCAGTTCTGGTAACGGCAGTAGCAGCTTCAGACTCCATCTTCATAAGTTTTTTGCGAAGGCAAAATTGCTATAGAAAACTCTCTAGCGATGTGTTCAGTTCGAAGGATCGAAACAGAATGACGCGACGTTATTCTTCTCCGGAATTTATTTCGACGTGACGGACGTTTTTGAAAAACGTCACGACGTCACAACGTTTTTTCATCGATATTTTCATTCTCGATGGGCGTTTGTGTTTGTTTCCTATAGGATTATAGATTAAAGTTGGGAAATTTAGAAAATTAGTATAGAAAGTAATGGGAAAGAAACACAATGGGAATCCAGAAAGCTGATTGGTGGATTAACTTCGCTCTGATTCTTTAGTGTAAAAACATCTTGATCCTCATTAATTTTATTATTTAAAATCATGTAGTTAGGGGGGGGGGGGTCATTTAAAGAAATTGGTAAATGCAGACCCTAACAATTAGTTAGGGGGTCAGTTAAGGATGTTACTAAAAATAGAGCGTAGGAATTTATAAAAATATAGTTTCAAGTAGAAGCAGAGGATTCTGAAAGAATTCAAAATAATACAACTTGACGGGTTTATTTGGGTAATTAAATGAGGATTCTGGGAAAATCCGAACCAGAAAATTACTCCACTTCAGTCGAATGCAACCCTTGTACCCCCTTAGTACTATAGCACTACGTGCTAAACCGATAAAATGGGGAAATAAAGTCAATTTCGGTGATTTCCGGTGGATTTTGGTGATTTGGAGGGATTGTCGGGTTGTTTGTGGTAATTAGATTTACTCTTCTAAGGAACATACCCTCAAAACATACCCCGTCTTATGGCAGAACAATTGGGTAACATAGCAATCACGTGCTACCATAGAAACCAAGATGCCGGCCTCTAGTATACAAACTGGACGACGGAAACACGTATCACCCTAACAACACGCGCTGCGCATGCGCACTAACAACACGTATCACTATGGGGATGACGTCACTACATGGCCGCTCACGCGGGTTACCATGACAACACAACATGGCGCCACTAGGTCACGTGGCATGACGTCACTTCCGAGGTCATCCACCGAGGTCATCCAACGTAGCCCCCAAACATACGAGACATACTACTTGCATACACTGTCCTTCTCAGTACTATAAAGGTCTTGAAGGTGGGATTTGCTTATCTTTTCCCTTGGAAGAATAAAATCTTTCAAATCACTTTAAAAACGCTTTCTCTGAACAAAGCGCCAAAGTGAATACTGATAGATATTCTTATTTATGGATTATCTGAGAACTTGCTGCTTCCAGTTAACTTGCCACAAAAAGCTCAGATTCCCTTTTTATTACTTTTTTAAATGAAAACAAAAGACATTAAACTATGTTCCAATAAGAATAAAATCCTCGCCCTCTGATTGGATGAGAACTGGCGTAAATTATTTTATGTTTACGGCGCCAGTAGCAAATGTTACCGTCTGACGTCACCACACGAAATATTTTAAATGATGTCGCACGTTTTGTAATTGCTTTATCAACGGAGTGGCTAGCAAGCCGCTACATTTTTCTGGATTTTTCACACGTGCAGCAGACGGTGTTCCGGATGTAGAGGTGTTTAAATTACAAACCGATTTACGATTTGAACTGAGACGGAATGAGTTTATCTGATTTATTGATTATTTATCCAGTGGTGGTGTGCTCGAGAGGTTTATTCACTAAACCTGTAATCGTTAAAAGTTGCCTTGAACAAGGCAACTTTTAACGATCACAAGTTTAGTAAATAGGCATCTCGTGTTTCGCGATGTAGGTTTTGGACTGTGGGTAGTGTCTTATTGGAACATATACGTTATTGTGATGAGTTGACGGTAACATGGTCTGAGGTTTGCTGCTCGCGTCTCGGTTGAGCATAAGCTCCGAACTGCAAACCTCAGACCATGTTACCGTCAACTCATCACAATAATTTATAATTTAATTAAAAGCAACAAAACTAAATTTGGCTTTATTTTGATGTATTAAGTGTTTGCTCTACAATTACTTGCTTCTTTATTTGAACTAATAACAATAACATTTTGGCCGCCCGCTGATTTGTCGCCGTTCTCGGGTGAGAAGGATTTGGTTATCCATGTACTCCCAACTGCCTCCATGTTCCCACGTTTCTCCCCCCCCCCCCCAACACTCGGAGACGAACTGCTTGATGACATCCATTGCCCCGTTCATCCCAAACCCTCCAATTAGAATATTAACCCTCTCCTTTGAGTCTCCCACTAACCACATGTCCTTCATTCTCCCATCCCACTTCCCCATTATGCTCCAGTGAATCTTATTCTTTTAGGCTGGTATTTTGGGCATCCGATTATTTTGGGTGTTCCATGGTCTACACCACGCCCAAATTACACATCTGGCACTTCTTTTCACTGTTTTTTCCAATGTTTATCCCCTCTTCTCCAGGGACCGCGTCCTCAGATTGAACAACAGTGACCACCCCCCCCCCCCCCTTCCCCAAAGGTGCCACCAAGGAACTCTTCATAACCAGACTTCTCTTTATCACACAGGCCACCCAAATACCTCTTTGATTTGACCCCCTCTCGCCAATTAATGTTACCAACCCTCATTACCCTTTCTCTGACGATTTTTTTACCCAGACATGCCCCAACGTCTGGGTCCGAGATCTCCAACGAGTAGTTCTCTATTAGCTCCCTCACTTGGACCATCCACCCTGTCTCGATATTTGAGTTGAAAATTCTCTGGAACATTACTTTACATCATCGGCTGTCGGGGAGATTTACCAAATAATTAAGATAACCGAGTTTCAATAAGTCTCCCCTGTCCTTGATCCCACTCTTGATTGTTTCAAGTGCTGCGGCATTACTCCACCCCGTTATCCATCGGCCAGCATCGTTCTGCAGGGTTCCCAAGCTCTTTACAGCCGTCTGGTTTAGGGGTACCACTTCCGTACCATATGTTATACTTGGCAGACCCACCATTTCCCAAAAGGTTTTCCCCACGAAAACCTTATGGAAACTGTTCCTCCCTATAAGTTTCATTTGGTTAAGGATTCGCCTCCCCTTCAGAATCAATTTATTTGTGTGCTTTTGGTAGATGCCTTTATGTTTATATTTACCCTCAGATACTCGTTGACACCCGTCTCTCCTACACTAAGAAGTTTGCTGCTATCTTCCGGAATGCAGAACTCCCTCACTCTCCACCTTCGACTGGGGTCCACTTTGCGGCCCACAGGCATAACTTTGCTCTTGCTTTCATTAAGTTCGAGTCTCCATTTGCTCCCATATTTCCCAACAATTCCCTGCATTTTCGCTAGTCCCTCTTCGCTTTCGGACACTAGCACCGTATCGTCTGCAAAAAATAACCCTGGGATCTTCAAGTCCCCAACTGCTACCCCCTTGTCGCTATACAGGAGTTCATCTCCTAAACCTTTGATGTACAATGCAAAAAGAATTGGCGAAAGGATAACCTCTGTTTTAGGCCCAAAGGCGCACGTTTTGTTGTTATGTTACCCAGGCTAAGTTCACTCTGCACAGCTTTATACAATGCTTTCAGAATTCCAACAAACTCGCCTCCCAAGCCCAGAGCATCAGGCTTTTGCTACATACTCTCCCTCCATACTCTATGGTATGCCTTTTTAACATCCAAAAGGGCAATAAACATATTTTTCTTTTTTGCTTTCGCGGTTTCTATAATTTGGGATAGCGTGAAAAGATGGTCAGTGACTCTCCTTCCCTTCCTGAAGCCATTCTGGATCTCTCTAAAAAAAAAACCCTTCTCATGAATCACCTTCTCTAATCTCCCATACACGACTTTACAGAAAACGTTTCCAATATTGTTACTGACAGAGATCCCTCGATAATTATCCAAAACGTCTTTTTCCCCCTTTTTGTGAATAAATGTCACTTTGCTTTCTCTCCACTCATTTGGGACCTCTTGTTTTTCTATGGCTAACTTGAATAGGGCAGGTAGGCTTTCAACAGTTCTTTTCCCTCTTTTTTGATAAACTCGTTGGGAATTTAGTCCACCCTCCCGCTTTTCCATTCCTTTATTTGAGATCACCTTTCGCACCTCCTACGTTTTACTTTCGCTGCACACGAAGTTCGATAGGTTTTCCTCTACCTGGTTCGGACACTCCGGTGGGTTCCCCATGCCCCAGCGCTTATCGTTTTTCTTTTCCGAGGGCTAGACTAGTTCTAATGCGATTTGATCTTGATCGTCTGTAACTCTGTCATCTACTTTAATACTCTGTGGGTTACTGCTTCCTTTGTTACGTTTATTCACCCATTTTCAAAATGCGTTCGAACTCGACCACCCCCCTCCCCCTGCCATTCGTATCGTCCTAATAAGACTGCTATTTCGCACTCTCCGATTATCGTCTTTAATCTTATTTACTTTATTTTGTGCTTGTTGGTATTCTTCTTTTGCTACCGTGGCCGCGTTGCTTTCCGCCTCCTCAATTTTTCTAAAACTTTCTGAGTCTTTAAGGATTTCAAGGGAGCTAACTTTATCGAAATTGCATATTCATGAACATTTTAATCAAGGATAACCTTACAATTTTCGATGCACGTTTTCTGGCTCTCCTTGTGTTCGCGTATATGCTGTATTTTGTAATCCTTTGACCGTGAAAATATTCTAAGTCTTACCTACCACTGTCATTTCATTTTCAAGTCAATCGACGTCGTGTCGCTTTTCCTGAGGCAGACTGGCCATCAGGTCTACCAGGAAAATTTCCGGTGGGCCCCATTTTGGGGGCCCCCAAAGGTCCCCAAAATTGATGCACTCAACACGTGTTGGTGCAAGATATTTTGTGAAAATGACTAACAGGCGACATGGATTTGATTGCACAGACTTTCGGTATAACGAAATGCTCTCATTTCGATATAACAGCAGTCTACACTGCAAAAAATATAGGTTCTCTTTATAACTAAAACTGGTTCTAATCTTGTCCCTGAGATGGAACCAGTTCTGTTTAAACAGTATTTATTTCAAAGCAAATAAATTTACCAATATTAGCTTTCAATTTTAACATAATATTACATGAATTGAAGTAGATTCAGCAGTAAACCTGGAGCTTATTCAACGCAGTCGCCATACATTTTGAAACAAAGGAGATATGAACAGTTGGCATATCGAACCAGTTTTGGTTCTGGAAAGAACCAAAACTGGTTCGACATGCCAACTGTTCATATCTCCTTTGCTTAATAATGATTTGAGGCAACCTCGTATAAGCTCTAATCTTACGGCTGAAACCCCCTCAATTTATGTTTAACTCTGTTAATATTTAAAGTTAAGCTTTATAAATTTATTTGATTTGAAATAAATACTGTTTAAACAGAACTGGTTCTATCTCAGGGACAAGATTAGAACCAGTTTTGGTTCTAAAGGGAACCTATATTTTTTGCAGTGTAGTCTGCATTTGATCGCTCAGATGCAACGAAACAGCGTCCTGTCAGTTTGAAAAATCTAAATTTTCTCACATTGGGTCGATCTTTGGTCGGCTCGATGAGCCCTCCCTCTCAATGCAACCATTTTTGTCCCAAATGAGTGACGAAGATGATATAAATGTGCCATTGAAGTGTCCAGAGTGCAAATGATCCTTCAGATGCAAGGAAGCAGCGTTCTTTCAGTTCAAAAAATCAAAATTTCCTCCAGGTCTGGGGGGATTTGGTGCATTTCCAGGTAACTTTTCTTGACTCAGTCCGCCCCAGCGCTCTTCTGTCTGTAGTTTTTTTTTATCACACTGTTCTCCCAACCTAACTCTTACGTACTTTTTGATCATTCTTCACCCATGTGGCTGCAGGGCAATACTCAATGGGTCGTCCTGTTCCACACGAATCAAATATCGTCTCTTAATTTATTCAGTTATTTATCTTTCGTCCCATAAAAGTTATGGAATTATGATAAAGCAGGGCTGATGTCTGACCAGCATAGCTGGACACTGGCTCCAAAAGGAGTTGTTTGAAATAAACTCGCTCTCCATCATCAACAACATCATTGCCACCACTACCACATTCAGAAAAACCAACAACAACGAGACTCAAAAGCAGCAGCAGCGCACTACTTTCAAGACAACCAACCACCACTTCACCAAAAAGCGTCTCCACGCCGAAGAACAAATCGTAAGAGAGGACTGAAAGGCAGTCACACCAAGTGGCTACAAACCATTCACAAAACGCCTATAGCGCCTACGTCAACCTTTTATAATCGGTCTTTTCTTGTTCATAACACAGTTCTCTTAACCCTTTACCTAACATGAAAAGCAGACGACACTTGCAAAAATAATTCTTGAATAACTAATTTTTTTCATTTTTTGTCTCAAAAACATAGGTTATGACCCCCTCATTGGAACGAGCTCGTCGAGCTCGTTCCAATGAGGGGTCATAACCTATGTTTTGAGACAAAAAATGAAAAAGTAATGAACATTAATTGGCGATTTTTGAGAATAACGCTGGCCGGTTTTGGCCGTTACGTTGGGTAAAGGGTTAAGACAAAAGCGTTTCTTTGGTTTACGACCCTCACCAGGATGTAGAGAATTTCTAAATCAAACACTACGAAATCAAGACCTTTACAACAACAAAAAATGACAATAGCATCCCTTATTCAATATTCTCGCATTTGTTTTTTCATTAAGCGGCGTTCTATAGTATCCTGTGTGATTCGACCGCAGGACCACAAGTGCTACTGCCAAATAGCTCAACATTGACAATATTTTGCCAACACAAATCATATCTGCAGTAACTGTGTGACTTCAGTTTGAAAGACGCATTTCAGACCTTTGCGATCGCAGGCGATGTGCTCTTCAAGTGCCACTATTAGGAGGTTCGGCTGACAAAAGACAAATCAATCACCTGGGCAGTGATTTCTAGTTAAGACTTGACTACTTTAACCCTTTACCCAACGTAACGGCCAAAACTGGTCAGCGCTATTCTCCAAAGTCGCCAATTAATTTTCATTATTTTTTCATTTTTTGTCTCAAAAACATAGGTCGAGCTGGTTGCAACAGGGGGTCATAACCTATGTTTTTGAGACAAAAAATGAAAAAAAATTAGTTATTCAAGAATGGGTTAATAGGCAGTCAAGACTTGAATATAAACTACTCCTAAGCAACTGACATGTACAGGTAGCAGTCTAGAGGGAATTCAGGCCCTATGCCCAGATGGGTTAAGACTATTGAGAAGCAAATCGGTCACTTCTTTCATGAAAATGAACACTTCATCTACTATCAAGCCTCAGAATGTCTTATAAATAGCAAATGTAGGAAACATTGAAAGTGCTAAAGATTTCAGATTCAACTATTGGTTCGGTTCGGTTCGGTTTTTCGGTATCCCCATGATATCGGTATCGGTTATGTTTTTCACTATATTGCTCTTCTTTAGTGCGGAATATACTGATTTGTTAACCACCTGCACAGTGATGTCAAAATACCAAAATTTCAAATAGCTCTTATTCCCGTAATGCAACTAGAAATTTAATCAATTCAGTCTTGTTTGACAGAGCTCAATGAGCTCTGTCAAACAAGACTGAATTGATTAATTTTATAGTTGCATCATGGGAAAAATTAGCCGCCTGAAATTTTGAGATTTTTACGTCAGTGTGCAGGGGGTTAACTAACAGTTGACATGCGAGTTGCAATAGCTCGATCTAATTAACAATTCACCTGAGCAATCGACTAGTCTTCCCAGCGATTTGGGTGCAATAAGCCCATTGGCGATTCGCCATGTTTGATGTTAATGATATACAAGGTCAGAGGTCGCTTCGGGTAAACCTTTCGATCAGCCTGTCTGTCAAAACTGTCGAACATGCGATAGAAACACACAAAATGTTTCGTTTGAAACTAGAAAATGTGCGTTTTCAGTTTAATACTAATAAAGATAGAAAAAATAACATACTTTCAACACATCATTTAACCGACAGACCGAAATAATATTGATTTTTTCGTCAAATGAATACCGCAATGAACACCTTCCCATAAACGAAGGCAGACTCGGCATCGTGGCTTTTTTTTGTTGGCGAGTGTCAAAATAGCAGATAGTTCACTCAAAAGACACGATGACCACTGTGTGAGTGAAAATTCAAACCTGGGTATTCAAACAACAAATCAATACAAATATTGTCAAGCATAACACACAGATGTTCTAGATGGAAGAGATTGGGGAGGTGCATGGTCCCTAAAAGGTGAAAATCGTCTGCTAGTAGCAGTGTTGCGTGTCTAAATAAAAATAATACTGTCCATATACAGTGCATGTCAAAATGAATTGAAGAATAGCCACTACCGGTATAAACTATAGATGTAATGTTTCCTATACTAATAACACAACAATCGGACATAAAAATAAATAAATTCTTCTTTTGACCATGTTCTCATTCAACTCAAACTTACATGTCACACAGTGGAAGCTGTCTTATTACAAACAAACAACCACAAAGTGGAAGATCCATGCAGGGCCGGGGAAAGGGAATTCTGGCCTCGTTGTTAATTCTGTGACTCCCCGACCATAAGGTGGTTAAGGGGGGGGGGGTCTCACCCCAAGAAAATGTTGAAATCAGTTATTAAATGGAGTCTTCTGGCGGCTTTAGGAATTCTAAAATCACATTATTTTTCGGCCGCATGATTCAAATTTCCAATTTCATCAGTGAGTATCTAATGACGTAGAGTTATAGCTATTGAGTGCGCAATTCTTGAAGTGATAATTATTACGTCAAGTTGATTTTAAAGTTATTACTTCAAGAATAATGCATTCCAGAATTACACCCGTTGGTCAAGTGCATAGTTTCGTTCACGATACAGCCCCATTCTTAACTGTTGGCACAGGAGTCAGGACCTTGGTGGAGGGGACTAGGCCAAACATGGCTTGAAAACCCGTATTTTAATTTTTTTTGTACGCTCTTCGGCCCTTTGAAAGGACGGCACAACCCCCCCCCCCCCCCCCCCAATTAAAATACAGTCTTTCGGGCCATGTTTGGACTAGGGGTTGGGGTGGGTAGCCAGGAATTCTTGACACCTGGGCCAAACATGTCCCTGCCCCCTCCTCCCCCTCCCCAATGTTCTATACCTTCGGGATTACTACCGGGCCCCACCCTCTCCACGGCTCAGGATCCATGACCAAAATGTGTGCACATGGATATTGTATAACGGTACAATAGAGTGATTTTGTACTTGTCCTCTAAGTAGGTGGATATACATATATTTTCAGCATATTCTTGCAAGTCTTGTAGAAAGTTGGGGACTCAACAAGCTCATCTGCAATTTATGGACCACCAGATAGCTAACTAACCAGTGGTCCTTAAACGGCAGGTTTGTTTGGTGAGTCATAAGTTTTTACTAGCTGCCAGGTATGGTCAGTGGTTGATGCCCATGTGCGCTGTTTTGCATAAGCAAAATTCCAGCCAGCGGACCTCCGAGTGGGTTTCAGAAATCACATGACTTGCAGTTCGAGTCGAAATAAGTTGTAGAATAACCACTATAAACTATGCATCTTCAACTACACCAATAATACAAGAACCTGACATCATTTTCTGGAAAGGTCTCATAGAGAAAACTTTGTTTATTGCGGTTATGCAACAGCTTATTTTGATTCATAGAATATTTAACCCTTTACCCAACGCAGACGATATCAAAATTTATTATTTTAAATACCATTTTTTAAAATTTTTCAAAAAATTTCAACAAAACCATATCATGTGACCCCTCGTTGGAACGAGCTCGACGAGCTCGTTCCAACGAGGGGTCACATGATATGGTTTTGTTGAATATTCAGAAAAAAATAATATTTTTTCAACCGCTGAATTTGCATATTACGCGGGCGGATGTGGCCGATTCGTTGGGTAAAGGGTTAAAAACTTGAGCATATGCTTTTACCATGTACCATTCATTTATACTCAAATGAAGTCTCTTTCAGTGCAGACATTTCATACTCAGCTATTAAATAAATAATCGTTCTTTTACAGATTAGTTCTATTAAAAATCATTGGACTGTAGAAATAGACACATTTCAATATTTCGTGATTATAAAACAAATTTAAAATTACAAATTTTGACTTGCTGAAATAATCTATAATTGCAGTACTGTGATCACAAAAAGGCAGTACAGTTCATCTTTTGCTTTACTTTTTAAACCTTTACTCACAGATAACACAAGAAAAGGTTTGTGCAAGCGCAAGCGCGCGATAAAATGCCCGTGAAAACACTTATTTTGTGCATATACAGTACGTGGAGAGTGTATTATCACTAAATCACCCGCAGAGTGGAGATTCCACCCAAGCAACAATTGAAAATTAGTTGCAAAGCATAACAAGCACAGGCAAAGTTTCAACCAATGGACCTCCGGGTTAAACATTGCTTGTGTTTTTTGTTCATATTATAAAATTTGAAAATTATAGTTTGGGTGATAGCTCCACTCTGCGGGTGATTTAGTTACAATCCACTCCCCATGTACTGTATCATGCAATCATTTCGTATTGCAACATAAACAAGAAACATTTTGTGAACAAAGTATAGTCCCTCTCACTAAAAGAAGGTGACTACTGTATCTCAAAGCAGTTTGACTAGTTATTCACAAGAAATTAGATTAAAATAATGAATGAATGTTTATTCATACACATATATATATATATATATATATTTAAGAAACTCGTCTACGAATTTCCCGTTTTGCCTAAATAGAGTATGACTAAAACACGAATTTCATTTTCTGTTTATCATATGACACCACAGTTACTAAAACACGCCTTTTAGAGAGAAAAGAAGGGTTAAAAAATGGAATTTCACCTTGAAGTCACGCATTTGACTGTGAATTTTACTCATATTTCTTTCACGACAGAATATAAAAAATCCAGGTCTCGGCTCATGTGCACTGGAGAATGTCAACACTGTCAGTATAGATTTTGCAAAGACTGGAAATCCCAAGAATGAGAATAACTGCCTCGACAAAATGCTCCCCTTTACCCTACGCAGACGATATCAAAATTTATTATTTTAAATATCATTTTTTTTTAAATTTTTCAAAAAATTTCAACAAAACCATATCATGTGACCCCTCGTTGGAACGAGCTCGACGAGCTCGTTCCAACGAGGGGTCACATGATATGGTTTTGTCGAAATTTTTGGAAAAATAATATTTTTTCAACTGCTGTATTTGCATATTACGCGGGCGGATGCGGGCGATTCGTTGGATAAAGGGTTAAAAGTGAGATTATCAAATATTTAAATTAAAAAAAAAAATTTTTGAAGGTCTCAGAATACTTTATGTATGGTATAGAATCCAAGTGCACTAAAAGTGCAGACTAAACTTGGAATAGAAACAAATTGCTCACGTTGATTTTTCCATAATTTAATTTCTTTCTGTTCATTCGGCATGCATCTTAAGAGTAAATCTACAACAGATTGAAATGACGGATTGGTAAAAATAATGTTGACCTGAACGTTCTCTCTCTCTCCCCTCCTCTCTCTCTCTCTCTCTCTCTCGATGTTTATATACCTCATCTGTCTGTCTGTCTGTCTGTCTGTCTGTCTGTCTGTCTGTCAGACATGTCTGTCTGTCTGTCTGCCTGCCTGCCTGCCTGTCTGTCTGTCTGTCTGTCTGTCTGTCTGTCTGTCTGTCTGTCTGTCTGTCTGTCTGTCTGTCTGTCTGTCTGTCTGTCTGTCTGTCTGTCTGTCTGTCTGTCTCTCTCTCTCTGTCTCTCTCTCTCTGTCTCTCTCTCTCTCTCTCTCTCTATGTCTATACCTCTCCTTTCTCTCTCTCTCTCTCTCTCTCCGTCTCCTTCTCTCTCTCTCTCTCTCCCCCTCTCTCTCTCTCTCTCTCTCTCTCTCTCTACACATCATCGCAACTATTTTTGGAAAAAGTTGGGAGGGACGTTCCTCTATGCACCACATCGGATTTCTACATCTCCAGCTGTTGGATTGAATTATAACTGAACTTCCTCACAAATACAAAATTGATTCGCCCAGTCGCAGTGGCTGGTATTTTATACGGCTGTCCCATTCAGGAACTACGCGTCCAAATGGTTGATCGGGACAAAGGACGTGAATGCACCCTTTGTGTTCGACTTTCAGAGAATCCTATATTTTCCCATAATAAAGTGTGCACACAATTTAACCTAGATATGGCATTTTGAAGTCCACGGACGTTTGTGGATGACAAATAGGTTCCAAGAAACTATTCAAATTACAGGAAATATGTTTATTATGGGCACTTGTCAACACTCAATGCAGAGCAACCTCATGTCAAGTGTCTCCCAACTACTGACACATCCGACACTTGGCTAGAAATAGCTGTTCAAGTTATTCGAATTATTTCTCGTCAAAATTTATTTATTTATTTATTGGTGTTTAAGGTCACATACGTATGCTCAATGGCTAATCGTGACCGTGACAGTTTTACGGGTGGAGGAAGCCGGAGTACCCGGAGAGAAGCACCGAGCAACGACGAGCAGCTGTCAGCTCTCCAACATCGTAACTCTGAACTCTGCACCGCAGCACAGACAGGGTTAGATTGGTTGAAGACATGCGCACCATCGACGTGCAGTACGCCTAAGTACACAGCGTCATCGTGCCCCCATGTAGGCAATCGGGGTGAAGTGTCTTGCCCAAGGACACAACGCGGTTGCCGCAGGCGGGATTCGAACCGAGGACCTCTCGGCTTGCAGCCTGCACCTCTACCAACTGAGCCACCGCGCCCCCTTTCTCGTCAAAATGCGAACCACAGATGCAAATGAGCGTGGACTTAAGTCATGGTTTTGATTCTTAATCCTAATTCTGCAACCCAGAAAAGTCTCTAATCTGGTAAAAGCACATAGCTCAACGGGTGTCTCGATTATATTAATAATAATAATAAAACTTCGGCCAGCCAATAATTTGTAGCGGTTCTCAGATGCGAAGGCCTTGGTAACCCTGTACTCTCAGATTTCAATCCCTCCCCACGTATTTTCTCTTCTACCATCATCCGTAGACGAACTATTTAACCCTTTACCCAACGCAGACGATATCAAAATTTATTATTTTAAATATCATTTTTTGAGAATTTTCAAAAAATTTCAACAAAACCATATCATGTGACCCCTCGTTGGAACGAGCTCGACGAGCTCGTTCCAACGAGGGGTCACATGATATGGTTTTGTTGAATTTTTTTGAAAAATAATATTTTTTCAACTGCTGAATTTGCATATTACGCGTGCGGATGCGGTCGATTCGTGGGTAAAGGGTTAATAATACCCCATGCCATTATAATTATTTCGCAACTGATCATTTTAACTCTTGCTCAACTCAAGTTGGGTTCGAGCTTCGCTCTCACCTAATTTGGAATTAACTGACACTGTAGCATCATGGGAAAAAGCAACATTATATAGAGAGTTTTTCCCGCCCACACCTAGAAGAACATAATGCAGTTTTGTGGGGATGCCAATCCAACGCATCAATGTCACCTCTTGAGTGACCCAAGAATCTGTTTAAGACCATATCTTTTCCTGCGATACACATATGATATCCCAGGAAATCCCAATTCTATAGTCCGCCTACTTGCCTTTGGCATAATTGTATACCTGGCAGCAAAATTAAAAAAAAAAACACATACAGCTGTCCTGCAGGAAGTGACTAAACTAGGTAAATGGGAAAATAAATGGAAAATGGAATTTTATCCCAAGAAGTGCCAAGTCCCGACAATAGAATGAAAACGGCAGACAATAAAACGCATCTATACTTTGCATGGACACTCGCTATTTCTCGAACCAACAGCTTAATATCTTGAAGTTACCATCTGATGAATCTTCGTTCAAATCACTGATCTCAATGCAAGTTGATTGCTAATACTCTCTCTGGATACATACTGAAAAGGGTCTCCACGTCGCTATCGTAGGGAGGATGGGCGAAAGTTGCTATAAATGATTAATGCTCAATACAAAAATCTATATTAAGGGTTTTTGGTCTACCGACGCCCTGCAATACCCCATCTCATTCTAAAGAGTATCCATTGATATTTGCGGAAACTAATATTGATGTGCACATTTCTCGTGTCGATGCAAATTAAATATTTATAACGTATTTTATTTAGTTATCATTGACGAAAAAACAAGTGCCTAGATTGGAAAGTTAATGTGTTATTAGCTTTCATGTAATGTACACGCCATGGCGTTTGATGAAGTGGAAGCTGTTACGCTAGAGCGTAACAGCTTTCACGACATCACACGTCATGACTTGGGAATAGTTATTACATTGATTTGACGTCATCTTAGGTTAAGAAGGGGCAGTTTGAGAGGCGACGTTCTTCGCTGACGTTCCAGCAATCCAGTTGTCTACAAATCAGTGGTTGGAACGTACACGTTAACAACTTCTGATTGAAAGGTAACAAAACCACCAATTTTCTGAAAGACATACCTGAAGATCGGATTCAAGAGAGTAAAGTGTAACGGATATCAAAGACACGTACCACCAATAATTGAATATGCCTCTGTTTATGACCAACATCTGCAAGAGAACATCAGACAACTGGGCATGGTCCAGAGAAGAGGTTTCAGAAATGGTTCCAAAAATATAGTGACAAATCAAATATCACCCAGGTGAATGGAGGGTTTAAAATTAGCGTCACCAGCAGAGCGAAGGAGCGGTAGGCGATTCATCATATTCTTTAAAATCAGCATCCAGACGGTCCAAATCTTCGTCGTCGAGGGGCTTAAACCACGAAACAGAACTAGCAAACCCGTCCGCGGCCTATGCTATCAGGTACCTAATTGCCCAACCGCTTAAAGGAAGGCATCGTTCTTCCCACGGAGAATCATAGGTTAGAATGACCTACCCATAATAGGCTTAAAAGCCGATACACTAAAGTCGTTTTAACCATTTATTGCAACAATTAACACAAAGGATGCGACTTATGTTTTCAGAGGAGACAACTCAACACGTGGGACTAACGATGGGGGTTGAGTGGGGTTTCTTTTTAAATGTTTTGTCTCTATGTAATCGAAACAGTTCTTCGCGGCATACGCTCTCGTTTCTCCTTGTTCAAAAACGCTCGATATCTTATCAAGTTTTGTAATTGGGACGAATAGAACTAGTTTCTGTGCATACGAGATTCACATTCAGGTGGGTTTAGGCATTGGTCTTGTTGTAAAGGTGGTGGGTTTATTTATTTATTTGGATTTAACAACACTTCTAACATCCAGAGTAAGATTGATTCGATGGAGGAAGACGGAGTATCCATATAGAACCACCGAGTAGCTCTTTAACCCTTTACCAAACACGAAAGGCAGACGACACTTGCAAACAAAATTATTGAATAAATAAATATTTTCATATTTTGTCTCAGAAACATAACTTATGACCCCTCACTGGACTGAGCTCATCGAGCGTTCAATTTTATTATTTTTTTTCATTTTTAGTCTCAAAAACATAGCATAAGACCCCTCATGGGAACGAGCTCATCGAGCTTGTTCCAATGAGGGGTCATAAGCTATGTTTTTGAGACAAAAATAAAAAAATAATAAAAATTGAACGGCGATTTTTGTAAATAGCCCTGGTCGGTTTTGACCGTCACGTTGGGTAAAATGATAACTTACTAATTCTGCACAAACAGAATTAGCAGCGGCTGAAGGCAAGTTCACGATGAGGCGAAGTAAGCCTTAGTACACAGCTTAACCGTGCCCCCACACGAGAAATCGAGATTAGGTGTCTTATCCAAGGATAGAATGCAGTTGTTGATGATCAGGAGCCGTCTCCAATTCAAATCGAATACGCTATTCTACTGAGCCACTGCACATCCTAAAGGCGGTACGTGACGTGGAGCACATTCGGGCAAGTCCACAAAAATACTCAAGGTTGCTGACTCGACAAAATGAGAGAATATCGCTTATCAATTATCTCAGCCATAAAGACGCATATCGATTAGAAAATATTAATCTACTTCCAAACTGCCAGTGTCTATGTATGTGCGCACTTCTGAGTGTAAGGGTGTGTTCGTGCAGCTATCCTTACGAGTAGGTCGTAGAACACTCCAGCATTCCGTGGCCCCACAAAATACCGAGGTAATTTTTTCGCAACCTCGGTATGTATAACCCGGTTAGAGATCACAGAACTTTTGCAGAATGTCGCATTAAAATATTGGGGATACCTGGGAGTAGTGCCGTGGTGCCATGATGGCCACATCCACCAGAATATGTCGGTATAAACTATACACCGCGGTCGTTACAAAACAAATGTGTTGCGTAATATACTTAGTTTTATGTATTTTGTTATGTATTTTGATATGTTAAATCAGTATTTATATTTCATAGCTATTTTATGTCATAAACAAGTACAAAAAAAAAAACAAATTGAAAAGAAACACGCAGTCTATCTTTACACCAACATGCCTAGGTATATACTCGAGTACCTCGTTCTGTCGACATCAGCTGCACCAGTACGGTAAGAGTGTGTGTGTATGTGTGTGATGTCAGGAGTGCAGTGGTCGAGGTATGCGGGATTTGTTAACGAAAGACTTCAGTCAGTATTCGGATCCAATCAAATCGAAATCAAGAAAGCTGCCAAATTGAAACAATATGATGGCTTGGGTCAAGGAGGCGTCATTTCCTCCCCTGTCTGATATATGGGGGCAAAGATGGCTTTGTTATTATGGTGGTGGAGAATGCGGGAGAATAATGTATGTTCATGCATTTTAGATATGATGTCGGAAACTCTGAAGTATATAAACATTCTGCTCAATAACAATATCCAGTTTTAACCCTTTACCTAACACGAAAGGCAGACGTCACTTGCAAATAAAATTGTTGAAGAAATAAAGTTTTTCATTTTTTCACGTCGAAAACGCAGCTTATGACACCTCATTGGAGCGAGCTCAACGAGCTCGTTCCAATGAGGGGTCAAAAGCTATGCTTTTCAGACAAAAAAAACGAAAAAAGAAATAATGAAAATTGAATGGTGATTTTTGTGAATTGCGCTGACCGGTTTTGACCGTTACCGTTGGTATAGGGTTAAAACTTTTCATGCATTCGAGACTAATATAACCCATCATGACCTGATGTGTGAGATGGAAAATATCTCACCCAAGGGGGCAAACTTGTCCAGCTCACACATCAGGTCATGATTGATAGGTTTTCTCCCACTTCCGAAGCCTCGTTTTTCACCCTCCAATTAAGCAAGGCTGAAGACGACGATTTTATAACTTCTAAAACGGGGGTCTGATCTGGAAAATAATGCTCTATGCGGTATGTTTTAAAACACCAAAACCATGGCCCGTCCTGGTGTAGGGTTAATGTATTTATCACTGCTGAAAACGGTGACGTCTTTCAACGCAGTGCAAGTGTCCTGCAATGTGCGAGGAGATCGTATAGATAACATGTACGGTTATTGCGTTATTGGATCAATTCTTTCTTTTTTAACATTACCTGCTGTTCAGAGTGTTTTTAGTTTCATCCGCTTCGATGAATTTGGCCGTATCAATAGCCGTGAAAAAAGTTGTTTTCAATTGCTGCAGATTTTAAATTGGTCGGTGATCAAGTATGTAATTTTGTTTTTACGTGGCAAATATAAGATAATGTCACGTGGGCTAAATAAGATGGTAAAATCCTCCATGACTTTCTTACACAGGCTACGTGTACAAATGGAGTTGGGGTGGGGAAAGGTGGTGTGGTTGTTCGGCCCAAGTGTAGAGAGGGGGTTGAGTATTCGTGGGTATGTTAATTTTAGAAGATGAAAACTCTTGACATATGAACCATACACGCCATATTATTACGTACATAGTTACAGTTTTCCCTAAAACACTATGGTTTGAGGGCTGTTTTCTGCTTCTTCCTGTTTACAGCTGCTGACATCAAACTTTCTGCTGTTCTATCATTTCCGCCAATGTCTGTTAAGCATCAAATGTGCTGCGCCCATTTGGCTGTGCTGGAAAAATGGTTGCCTTAAACATAATGTTCCAGGTGGATAGATCTTTGCGTGTAGACAGACGTATCGTTAATAAGTATTACATGTCATAGATGTATCCTTTACAGCTCCACGACAAAAATAATTGCACATTATTTTTTACCAAAAAGGAATGACATATTTCGTTTTGATAAAATATGGAAAACAAGATCCTAAAAATATGTTGTTTCCCCATTTCGTTTTCAAAATAGACGTGTAAAAACAGATATTTAAGACACAAGGTACTGAAGTATTTATTTTCACTGCGTTTGAGAAGCTTACAGACACATTGAAAAGTTCTATGTCATCTCGTGCCAAAGAATGTTGGATTCCATTTTTCCTTCTGTTATCGCCAAATTTTCAGATCGTTCGTGCATCTATTAATTATTCATAACCGTGATCTGGAATATTTATTTTGTTCTCCACTTCCTGTGCTATCCTTTTCCTCATATTGTTTCGGAATAAATTAAGGCAGATTTTGAAACTGACCATGACAAGTTCTTGTTTATCTTCCTATGTCTCTATTGTATATCAGACTAGGATCTATGTCATGGGCTATATTTGCGTATAGAAATATGGGCGCCATCTAATATAATCAATTTAAATAAAAACCTACCTTATATCTGATCTGAAAAAGTCGCACAATGGAAATAACACAGACCCAAAATTTGCTTCCCGGAATACCCAGTAAAGATACTGAAACACGGTAATGTCAAGTATGTCTACATGGAATAATAGTCGACTAAAATGTCGTCTGATGTCGTCAGTTTGTGCAGAAACATAATTTTAGAGTGCAAGCTTTATTTTGATCTATAACCTACTAGTAATGTGTGTATTCGGAAATGGAAGCCAGGGTTGTTACTCTGATGAGGAGGTGGAGATCCGCAGAGAGTGTGAGAAAGGCGCCATGGGAATTTGGTAGTACATACCAAACAGCGTAACATACAGATATGCTCGCTGAGGATCATAAGGTCAGTTGTGGTATTTAACCGAAATGAGAGGAAAAGATCGAAGTAGAAGCATTGAGAGCTAAGGTCTAAGAAAAATTAATCATTTTAGGCTGTAGAGAAAATGCGAATTGCCATGTTGATGGTCGTGTTGATTTGATCCATAAGTTTTCAATAGTGTTTCTTGCGAGGTAGAAACAACGTTTACTCTGCCATTTGAGCTTGCGCTTGGAGTGTATCTTTAACTTGACAACATTATATATTATTGTGCTGAATTGACGGTAACATGGCCTGGGGCTTGTGGCTCAGAGCGTATGTTTAACCGCGACGTGAAGCGTCGGAGTTGAGCATACGCTCCGAGTCGCAAACCTCAGACCATGTTACCGTCAATTCATCACAATAATTCATAATGTGGTCAAGTTAAAGATACACCCCGAGCGTAAGCTCAAATATTTCACCTGGTGACGTCGGACGGTAAGACATGCCACTGTAGTCGTAAACATAGAAAAAAACTAGGCGAGCTCTACTCCAATGAGAGGATGGGGATTTTAATGTTATTGGAACATATGCTACTGGAGTCGTAAATATAGAGAAAAACGCAACAAGCCCTCGTCCAATCAAAGGGCGAGAATTCTAGTCTTGTTAGACCATTGAATACCTCTGGAGTTAAAGGTCAATACAAGACGTCTTTGATCTGAGATACCTGGAAAATCGAATTGAAATTAAACATGCGAGTCACATGTCAGTGAAGGCGCATATAAACCCTCACGTATCCTGGAGAATCCAGTTAGCAGTTGATGCAAGGCCCTTCATCTCGAAAACAAATTCAGAATATGACGAGACGACACGACGTCGGCCAGAAGATTTACCAACTGTATGTTCCATAGACTTTCGAGATGGTGTAAATGTCTGTACAATTCGTAGACGATGGATTTAGGGGAGTCACTAAGGAGGAGAGATTAAGGGGTGTGAAATCTCACTCAACAATGTTTCCAGTCGGGACATTTTTGTCTGGACTAGAGTCTACGATATATCAATTGTCACTTGCTTGCGCTTGTGTATTTTCTTGAAAAAACATACATTTGATACTGGAGCTTGTGACACCCACAGTCGGCCATACAAATGGAGGTACTGAGTGCCAGATTCGCGATGTTGGAGGCCCAGTATGATCAATTGGGAGTACCGGGGCGACTACTATAGGTGTATTTGATGAATCCGCAAGTAAATTTCCAAGACGTAACGAGTTACTTATTATAGTCCCGACTGATTAATAACTCAACTACGAAATCAACGCATGCCTTCAACGAAGGGATTCCTTGATGATGTAGTTGAAATATGTTATCAGTCGAGCCTCTCGCCATCACAGTCGGGACATATCAGCCCCACCCCCCCCCCCCCTTCCCCATCAGTCTTCTTCCGTCTTCTACGCGACGTTTGTAACTATGATCCCCACTGGTTAATATACCAACTACAAAATCAAGGCATGCCCCGACGAAGGCATGCCTTGATGATGTAATTGAAATATTTTTTCAGTTGAGACTTGTGCCATCATTGTCGGGACAAGTCAGGTTCAACCCGCTCCCCAATAGGTCTTCTTCGCGACGTCACTGGGTTGATATGCGACGAATTCAGTTTATACTTTCGCATATACTAATAAACTATTTTTAGTAAACGATCTCTCCTATTCTCCTTAGATGGACCACCCCAAGCAAATCAACTGCGGATATCCCGCTAAAGCTGTGAAATTTTAGATTCATTCTTTATTCACAGCGTTGCCTCCGAAAAATACTGGTCTGCACGATTATTAGATCAAAAATCTACTCATTTTTCCCCTCACAAACACATTATACAAAAATGTATCACCACATTTGTCACACCCCTCAGTTGTCAGACAGTTTATAATCCTCTTGTCTAGTGTTGCGTCATCACTTAATCTGCTAGCAGTTAACTTCTGGTTCAAATGGGGAAAAATTGATGACATCCGCTTATTTATCCAGTTTTATATTCGAATATAAGTTGACAACAAAAGCAAAATGAAGACAACATTCAAAAAGTGTCATTATTTAACCCACACTCAACAGTCTCCCTGATGCATCAACATTGCTCACATCTGTTTATTTATCCAGTTTAATATGCGAACATAAGTTGACAACAAAAACAAGAAGACAACATTGAAAGATGTTTGTTATTTATCCTACTCTCAGCAGTCTACCTGCTGCATCAAAAAAGTCCAAAGGTGCTTTAAGCCCATTCACAACGTTGTTCTCGAGGCGTCGATTATCAACTTCACGGTTTACTCTTTTTCGGCTTGGATGAGCTGCACCAAAGTCTAGTTTAGCGAGTTTGGTCTTTTATGCCTTCTCAACATTCTTGCTAACATTAACGAACCATTCAAGTTTGCTGTTTGTTCACGGTCCGGGTGTTTGGTGATGGTTCCACAATGGGATTGGAAATCTCGCGTCATCATCTAACCAAGTTGTCACAAAGTACTTGTTGAAGGCCTGTGTTTGTGGCGCATCTGGTGTTGGACTCCACACACGCATCCTGAACTGCATCACCGAGTAACAAGCCAAGTCCAGTAGCTCTTCTCAACCACTGCCCTGCCTCTGGATCCTCTCTATAATACCGTGTACTGCCCAACTCTTGGGTTTTGCGCCATATTGCCAGCGTGTAATTGAAGTAAGATTCTCTAACTTCTGTGGTCGGAAACTCATCATACATAACGTCGACGGCAGAAATTTCGAAGCCTGTTTGGATTCGGGAAGGTGAAAGGGGGTCTTTTGACTATTCGTTGATCGTAAGTCATTATATATTGGAAAATTGTTCTGTAGGTGGTTCGTTGTCTGTCATGCGAGAGCGCGTACACCAGTGGGGATGTTGTTGAGCAATGTATACCGTATTTTATGTAGAGTTGGCTCCACAAGTCAGGGCATTCGGTAAAAGTGCTATCCATGTAGATACTATCAACTGACTGTTGTGCCGAGGTTCATTCCAGTAAATAAAACGATCACTCTGTTTGTATAACATTCATTGAATAGTAGGAACCGCTCGTCGTCGTGAGTTTGAGTCCATGGGACCATACACAGCAACTTCGACTCCGCTAAATGGTAGTTTGGGAATGGTGTGGCTCCTGTGTTTTCAAAAAGTACACGTGTGATGGTAAGGTCTTGACTAATCAAACAAATGCAAGAATTTAAAAAATGAGAGACCTAAGTTTTTACAAATCCCTTTGTAGGGTGAAAAGCAAGAGACGTGAAAACATTCAATAGTGAGACCTGAATATTATGCAAACAGCTCTTTTCCAAAGCAGGAAGTTTGCGAGTTTACTTAACCCTTTACCTAACCTGAAAAGCAGACGACAATTGCAAAAATAATTCTTGAATAACTTATTTTTTTCATTTTTTGTCTCAAAAACATAGGTTATGACCCCTCGTTGGAACAAGCTCGACGAACTCGTTCCAATGAGGGGTCATAACCTATGTTTTTGAGACAAAAAATGAAAAAAATAATGAAAATTAATTGGCGATTTTTGAGAATAGCGCTGGCCGGTTTTGACCGTTACGTTGGGTAAAGGGTTAATTTCTTATCAGCTGTATAACTTATTTCTTATCAGCTGTATGTCTGACAGACAACCGAGCTGTCTGATCAATGTCGTGTAACCCCTCACCTATTCGGTACGCACATCCTATCAAATTAATCTTAAAACTTCACAAGTGATGTCATTTCAGACATGACAAATGTGTACGCCAGTGTTCCTCACTCCACTCCATTTCTGTGGAGCAAAGTGCTCCCCGACGACTGGAAAACATAAACCGTCGTTCAAAGATTTGTTATTGTTTCTCGTCAGCTTTTCGATAACTATCGCAAGTGGGTGTGTGGATCTATTTTTTATGAGCTGGGAGGATTGATGATTACGCTGTCCATAGTCCAAAGTGTCTGTAGAAATAAAAATATTGTTGTTCAGTCCGTGTATCGTCTGCACATAGCATTCGTCAGAACAAGGTACAGTACATTCATCACAGACTGGTCGTAATTCACGCGGACAGTCATGGCCACGTATAAGTTTACCAGATAATAAAAATCATCATCAGCAAAAGTTTAATTAATGAAGCACCGTGTTGTACTTGGTGTTTCATTAATTAAACATTTATGATTATTCCTATAATTGGTGTTTGGAATCTAATATTATTGCGTCCGTGGAATATTGCCCACCCGTGGAAAGTAACCAATCCACGGCGGCTGTATTGCAGACACGTGGGGGCGCGCGGTGGCGTTGCGGTGACCGGTTCTCGTCAGATCACCGAAGCTAAGCAACGAAGAGACCGGTTAGTCCTCGGACGGGTGACCGTCTGAGCGATCGATTCGGACTCCCTCGTTGTGTCCTTGGGCAAGGCACTTAATCCCGATTGTCCACGATGACGCCGTGTACTAAGGCGTACTGCACGCCGATAGTGCGCATGTCTTCAACCAATCTAGCCCTGCCTGTGCTACAGTGCGGAGTTACGGTGTTGGGGAGCTGGCAGGTGCTCGTCGTTGCTCGGTGGTTCTCTCCGGGTACTCCGGCTTCCTCCACCCCACAAACTGTCACGGCCATGTTTAGCCATTGTGCACAAGTATGTGGCCTTAAACACCAATATATAAAAAATATAAATATATTGCTGACAAGCTTATTCGAGAGGGAGTAGAAGACGTTAAAAACCACGATGTACTAAAAAAAGTCAACGTCAAGGGATGGCCAGTCACCCGCCAAATATGTCAAACAAGGGCAATAACTCACAGAGAAATGCTTGGACACAATCGTGATATCCTTCGTGATATTATCACTTAAAGCTATGTTAAATAAGGAAACAAACATCATGAACAGTTTTCTTTGAAATGTGGTAATGTGATTAAGACAGTCTAAATCCATCATGGGCAATGCCTCTCAAAGTGATACTTGGACACAGCTGGTTCGCAATCACCTCCGCGATATTTTCACCAAAAAGCTAGCATGTTTAATAAATTTGGAAACAAATCTTGGAAAGACTTTTTCTTCGAAATTTGGTCAAGAGACTTATTATTCAGACGTACCATACTTTCTTTCAGACTGATAATTCTCAACTGACACTCTTGATTTGGGGTATGGCCCTAAACTGGACATAAACTAAAGATAGAACCGTGGATTGGTACTCAAAATTAATGAAAGCCATTGGTAGTAAACTGATAATATATTTGTTATTCAAACTGGTTCCTGTCACGTCACTCGTTTTCACCATCAAGTTTGAAACTGAAATAACAAACAATTCCCTAAAGATTGAAAAGGTGTACTCGATCAAATACACTAAAAAAATCCATCTTTTTTCAACATTTGATCAATTGTCCCTATTTGATTGCCATTGCCTGATGATCTACACTGTAAATCCCCAATGCTGTGAGTATATAGGCCACACACTTGCAGAAAACTCACGATAGTTTGCAAGTGTTTTTTTAATACAACATGCTCATCAACTTCCTGTGAAGACTGTGGACATTTAATACTGAAAAAAAATGGTATATCGTTAGAGACCACCACATCAAGGTTTTGAAACTGCACGGAATGCTGAGTAGGCCTGTGAATATCCATTAATGAGATTTGGTGTTAGAAATTAGTCGATAAAATGTCGAAAGTAAAAAAAATGTGGGGAAAGTGGTAGGTGGGTGATCTATCATGTCGAAAGTCAAAAATCATTAAATGTTCCTGGAGATTTTTTCCGACCCACCCCACTCCACCCTTGGACTCACTGGAAAACCAGCCAGCGCTTTTCACAAAAATCGCCAGACAAATGTTAGTACTTTTTCAATTTTTTTCAAGTTGAGCCCTCATTTGAAAAATCTCGTTGAACTCGTTTCGGTAGTTGGTTAAGGTTTTAGGCAAAACATGAACATGTTCAGTTGCTCAAGAAGTTAGTGTTTTTGGCAAGAATCATTTCTATCAGTGTTTCTATCAGTGTTGGGTAAAGGATCAAAAATAATTGCATTGGAAACAGTAGAGACATATACTGCCATGATTTTATGGGAAAGACATTTATAATAAACACAATACCATGCAGAGAATACAAAGCGAGTTGAATTCGGATAGGCGAGAGAAAGCTTCCCGTCGAGGGCTGTTAGGCCCAAGACGGGGTGTTTTCTCTCGCCTGTCCAAAATCAAAGAGTTATTGATATGATATGATATGATATTTTATTCAACAGTACACATTATACAATTCAATGGTGAAGGTGTTACACAAAATTTTACTACAGTTTTAATGTATACTGTTAGGAAATGGCATAGCCAGATTGGCTGTCTACCTGCCATTTCCTCAGGGTAAAAAAGAAAATCGTACGGCTCTATATGGTATCAAACAGACTGTGGCAGATGTTTCAGTAAGTGGTTATATTAGTGACTGTTATGGGTTAGAATGGTAATTTTTGTACCTCACTCACCCAGCGTGCTAGGATGAATTACTAACGCTATTAAAACTCTTACTTTTAAAATGGTGTTATTTTTTAATTTCACACCTTCAAAGCACTGCCAGTGACGCCCCGTCGAAGCGAGCTTATGGCTCTCGCTTCGATGAGGGGTCACAAGCTATGCCGCAAAAGCAAATAATTAACTTGTATAGTTATAATTGTTCACAGCCTACGCTGGGCAATGTGTAAATTTGAAAAAAGTTTGTTGGTGAAATGTTTCGTAACAACTTCGGTGCTGACAATTGTTTTATTGAAATGAGTCAGTTGCTCCGTCCGTGCATTACAGACTCTAGACACGCGAACAAAGCAATGGGCCCCTCCAAAATGGATGAGAAAATCAGACAAAATTACTGTATATCGGATATTTTATGCATATATATACTTACTCTGATTTGTGTTATTCGGGCGCAAAAACAAAAACTGGGACTTAGATAGATCCGCAGACGGGACAATATAGATTGTTGCACTCGATATTTCGTTCAGTCATATATGTACTTATAAGTTTGAGTGTCAGGGTTTTCTTAAAAACTTTTCTATTTTCTATATTACGAATCTCCCGGTCCAGTCGATTCCAAATTTGGGGAACGAATATGTAGGCAAATAGTCTAAGGACTTAGTACGCGATTTGTTTAGGGTCAAGAGACCTGTTTGTCTTGTTGTGGTACCGGTCGGGTTATTGACACAGCTAAAGAAATTATTAAAAGAATTTGGTAGAAGATTATTGTACCAGTCAAATATGAATAATGAGACGTTCAGTGTGTAAAGATCGGTTACCTTGAGTATTTCATCGTGGAAAAAGAGAGGGTCTGTGTGGGCGAAGCGTATTTTATCCTACTTAATTTTTTTTGCGTTGGGTAGTTCAATAGATGTAAACTATTCAAAAGTTAGCTGTTGGATATACAACTATCCATCTATAAAGTTCGGGATGGTCACAGTATATACCAATGAATAACAACTGATGTCGTCAGTAAAACTGTTTAAGTATTATATACTTCGAGTTTATGGCTACATGTTCCAGTGCTACACATAACGCTTCACACCACCTACTGTGTGTATTGGTTCAGCGAATGACAAACCTTGCGCAAAGGCACAAGGCTTACCATTGGCTACCACCAAGACATAAATGTGTTGGCCTTGTGTAAGGTATATGAATACAATCAGACGTGTCACTGTTCCAGTGTGTTTAACGTGGTGCGCAAAGCACCGTGGACTTGGGTTGTTGAGAAAAAAATATGAAATGGTTCAGATTTGCCGACCGTTCCTAATTTCAGCCCATATCAGCTCTGGGCAACAACAAGTTATACCTATTTAAAAAGATAACTGAAAATATTTACAAACCAGGGACCAAAACTATAAAACTTTTATAAATGCATTTTCCCGAATTGTATTGTTTACAAGTGAATATAAATGATGGAAATGAACCACTATCGTTTTCAAAGATGTGGCTATTTGCTAACTGGCAACAGTCATAATGTTAAATTTATTAACAGCTTGAGGAATTTAAGGGGCGCTAACATTCCCATAAATCTCTTCCAATCACGGAAATTGCCATCCATGTCTGTGGTACCCGTTTTGGTGCGTGGTGTTCTCAGTGTGACCACTTTGGAATACGCTATGTGTTTGGAAATTTGAAATGCGTTGATCATTACACGTAAATGATGTGGTGGGACATTTTACCTTTCTGGGACTATAAAACTTTCAGTCGGTACAGATCAGGTTGACCACGCTGGTCATACCCGCTGTGGACAGTACACCTGCGCTCCGGGTGTCAGTAACGCCCGCATCGGGTTTTAGGTTTCTAGTTTAATTGATAATAAATTGACAGTTATGGACCAATGTGTCTTTAATAATAATCGATATGTGAGTTTCGAAAGGGCGCAGCCAGAATCCCAAACTAGTTACCCGAAAAGACGTCTTTCTGACCATATATCGCAAAAAATGATAAAGTAATCCCCGAAGCGAGTGTGCAGTCAACCAAGCACCGGGCTGCGTGGTGCCCGTCACTGGTTTTACAAAAACAGCGGGGAGTATCACAACAAATCGAAGGTATGTTCTTACTTAAATACCACATTGTTATAAAGTAATATTTAGTTTCCTAAAATGTCTTCATCAACAGAGCGCTGTCTGAAATTCACGACACACTGCGTTTCGTAACGAAAACACACAGCATTGGGATGCAGAATGCTTATTAACACAATCCATTTAGTTTTGTAACCAAAATGGTATCTTTTTCAACAAACTACTGAAACCCCGTAGTTGGCGTATTCATCAGTCAGTAATGTTAATTCTCATTTTTCAGAGAAACAAGTATTAATCACAAAATTAATAATAATAAAAATATACCCATTTATATAGCGTCAAAAGTATACCTCAACGGATGAAGAACCATATTCCAAGGCGCTGCATATGTTACGGCGCTCCTGCAAATATACAAACATAATATATACAGTATTTTACAGTCCAGAACATCACTTAGAGGCTTTTTGAAATAGATATGTTTTGAGATCTTTCCTGAAAATGTTGACATTTGATAGTCTTGGTAGATGATCTGGTAAATTATTCCACAAGTGAAGACCAGCAAATGAGAATGGCCTATCACAAAATATCTTACACCTTTTTTGGAACATGTAGTAGCATTTTACCATTAGACCTCAGGTTGTATTGACACACATTCTTGGTATTGATGGGTTCTTCTAAGTAGGCTGGTGACATGTTATTTTGTGCCTTGAAAACTAGTAATAAAGTTTTGAAATCTGTACTTTATTGGCAGCCAGTGAAGATCCATCAAAATAGGGGTGATGTGTTGGGATCGTGATACTCTACATACCACTCGGGCTGATGCATTTAATGCATTTTCATGGAGAGAGTACTGGCATTGTGGAAGGTTGAACAGTAAGGCATTACAATAATCCAAATGTGAAGTTACAAAGACATGAACTAGAGTTTTTGTGGAGCCTTTTGTAAGGAACTATCTTATCTGTTTAATTTTGTATAGACCTCTGAAAGCATTGTTGCAAATATTTGTAACATGTTTGTCCATAAACATGTTTGAGTCAAAGAAGGCACCAAGATTACGTACACCGCCATTTGCCCTGATGGTGGAATATCATACCTTCACTGAGTTGATGTCAATTTTAGTCAGTTGCTGACGTGAACCAAGTTTTAGGAATTCAGTCTTATCATCATGTATCATTAATATGTTTGAAATCATCCAAGTGCGAATGTGCGAAATACATGATTCAGTAATTTCTAGAGCTTTAGTCTGATCCTTGGTTGATGGTCAAAAAGAAAGGTAGGCCTGTATTTCATCAGCATAACCATGAACGTCAGGCAGGTGCGATTTAGTGATGACGAACACTTTTGAAATATAGAATAAACACAGAACAGGACCAAGGCAACTGCCCTGTGGGACTCCACATTTCAGATGGAAGCATTGTGAAAGTTACCGTTTATTGATACACGCTGCTGTGCCACGACAAACAGTGTCAAACGCAGGACTAAGGTCTAAAAGAACAAACACGCTTATCCTTCCAGACTCCATATTAAAGAGGATGTCATTCTGAACCTTGAGTAATGTCGTTTCAGTTGAGTGAAATTTTCTGAATCCAGATGTAGTGGCCGGTAATGTAGCATGCATATCACTGTGTAACATTAGATGGTCAATGGCAGCTTTTTCTCACAGCTTAGAAACGAATGGTAAGTTACTCACTGACCAGAAGTTTTTAAACACAAGTCCTGCAACTTGTTTCTTCAGAAGAGGGTTCACAATCGCGATCTTCCACACGTCAGACACATATCCTTCTAGCAGAGACCCGTTGACCATTTTTGTATTTACAGGAGCCAAAGCGTCTACACATGATTTAATAACAGATTTTGGCATTGGGTCGAGTTGCCATGGAGCATTTGAGGATTCTGTTATTAATTTGGTTACCTCGTGAAATTCTAAAGGTCGAAAAGCTGAAAGTTCTTTTTCTGATGGTCTCTTTTTATGTCACTGTCCTTTATGTTGCGATTTTTTTCTGGAATTAAGTTTAGTGTTTTAATGAATAACTCGCCAAATTGATCAGCTAGCTTCGATGGATCATCGTGTGGTGGTAAGGACACACTTTGTTTTTCTGTACACAGACCTTTAACAACTCTAAACAGTTTTTAGCTGTCACCATTACAAGCTTCAACACGTTTTGTGTAGTAAGATTTTCTGGCATCTTTTAGTTTGTAGGAGAACTGTTTACGAATAGTCTGAAATTCTGCTTCCTCCTTGTAAGAATTAGATCTTTTCTGATCTTGCTTTCGACGATTAGCTTTCAGAGTTCTCAGCTCGTTGGTAAACCAGGGTATACTTGGCCGAAAGATAAATGTTTTTGCTTTCAGAGGCGCATGCTCATCAAGAAAACGGGACAATGTTTCGTAGTATGATTTCGCCAGATCATCCAGGTCAGCACATTGAGAATTACATAAATCTGATTTTTTGATGTCACATTTAAACTTATTAATGTCAATTTGATTAAGTTTTCGAAATGTTCCTTCTTTACGTGTCAGTGGTGTTTTTTGAACACCTAGTATGCCCTCGACAAATCGTCGACTGAGTACTAGAATGTTCTATGTCCCATAGGGGACATAGAAAATTCTAGCACTCGGGCGACGAAATGAATGGTCAGATAGTCTGAATGGGGTTAGTAACTCAGTAAGCTGAAAATCATTAGTGTATCTTGTGATGATAAGGTCTAGTATGTGTCTAGAGGTATGGGTAGACTTGTGACATGTTGTTGCAAACCAAATGTTTCAAAAGGGTTTATAAACTTGTTAGCATCACTGTCATTGTTGTCATCAACATGTATATTAAAACCACCAATAATAAGAAGTTTTTTTCAGAGCACATAACAATGGATTCACGTACAACAGACTCGCCTATCGCCAAAAGGCAGCCCCGCATCTTGTTTCACATGCTATTTGACCGATGCGGGTTTTACAGGATGACCAATCTGTTTACACCTCTCCCCCACCCGCCAATCGGTAATCGCCGCGATTTCACGCAACAAAGTTCGACCGCGTTCGGTTCGATACCAGATATAGATATATGTGGGACGTTTCTGACGGATGTAGCCATAATCGCTTACATATATGTAAAACACACAAGACGAAGTGTAAAAGCGTTAAAATTCCCACTTCTCCAAAAATAAAATTTAAGGAGTCTTATCAAAAATCTTCTTTGAGATTTGCTAAAATAGCATCATCTTGAATAAAAAAAATAATCGTTCTGATAAAATACAACCAACCACTGAAACATGCTATAAGCCATGGCTGACAATTTTCGCCATTAGAGGAGATTTAAAGGAAAGCTAGCTCCCCCTAATTTCTTGAAGCATTCATCACTGAAGGCATGGGAATTTAATTGGTAAATTGAAATTTCGGAGTGTTAGCGAATTCGTATCATCGGTGTACGCATTATTTCACAAACGTGATGTATTTTCCTGCATAATCGTTCTAAAATGTCGAAAGTTGACAGTTTATATTCTTTTATACCATGATTACCTATTCTACAATATATGAAAAGCCTATGACATAAATTTTAGCTTTTCACACCAACCGCGATGAACACGCCAGCAATGGGATTTCAATAATAAAAATTTACACCTGCAATAGAACTACATCCCCGTTGACCTTTGGTGACGTCGACCTGAATGCAAACTTGTCTAAATTTATCGCACGTCGCCTCGCGAAGAGTGAAATGGAAGTGGAAATTATTTATTACGTTTTTAAATGGGTTTACCTCATAAGATGCCAAAAATTAACAAACATGCATTGTCACATGTTAATAAAACATGCATAACTCGAAATAGTATGTTGTTATGTTATTAAAACGAAAAAGGCTCAGTTTCTTTTTTTCATTTCGTTTCGGCGATAAAATTGACAACCGAAGTACTGCCCACCGATGCTCGTGTAAACAAAAACAGATTCGCTCGGATGTACGTCTGGTGCTCAGTAAAATCGAGAAAAAATAACAGCGACTCTTAATAATCTGACGATGATGGTATAAATAAAATATTCCCAAAGTAGCTTGGTGTACCAAATGTTCACCGCTCAGGGTGAAGTGGTGTTAACCGCGCGCCGAAGGCTCGCGGTTAACACCACTTCACCACTCGTGGTGAACATTTGGTACACCAAGCTACTATGGGTAAATTCTATATTTACCTAATCGGTTTGAATGTACCCGCTGAAACCCATTTAAAAATACATCTTTGTTTTGTAATTTTTATTTTGTTCATTGTATCAATAGTGTCGCACCCTGGCATATAAAATATACACTGTCCTTTCTATTAACATAAAAGTCCGGGGGTGAGATTTGTTAACTGTTTTTCCCGTGGGAACTCTCCAATAATTTGTAATAAAACTAACTCTGAGGAGCAAATTAGGACCACCCAAAATAATCTTGCCCTCACCCAGTTAATCATTACAGAGGTTAAAGAGAGACTATATATACTACTCAAAGTTTGCTAAGCACCAAGTATATCCAACTACCTGTTTTACGTTTTAGTTGAAATATTGTTATGAAAAGTGTATATATTTTATATTTGATTATATCTTTAATGATGTAGGCCCAGAAATTGAGATTTTGTTTGTGTTTAACTTTATGTTTTAGCTTTTGAATATGATAATCAAAGAAAATGGATATCATTGGCAAAAGAGGTCATTTTTCAAATTTGGCAAAACTTTGACGGAGCGAACTGATATGGGTTCAGTATCGAGTATCAGACCCATTTTTCTTAATTACAGCCCGACAACGCCTTCTCATGCTCCCAATCAGGTTCCAGATAGTCCTTTGTGGGATGCTTTTCCATTCTTGGACCAGCATGGCACCAAACTCCTTGACACTTCTTGGTTGGACTGGCCGAACTGAAATTGCAAGCTGCAACTCTATCCAGACATGTTCGATTGGATTGAGGTCAGGGGATTTTACTGGCCAGTCCATACGCTCAATCCTCTCCCTCTGTCGGTACTGCCGGACAGCATGGGCAATATGAGGACGGGCATTATCGTCCATCAGAATGCACCTGCATGCAATCTGACGTGGACATCTAGGATCTAATCAACATACCGCTGTGCAGTCAATTTACCACGGTCAAGGACACAAAGCTATGTACGTCCATCACAGCTGATGCCGCCACAGACCATAGCGGCCATGCTCAGCAATGTTGGCTGCATGGACTCGCTCTCCTGGTCTTCTCCATACCCAAGAACGACTATCTGTGTTGTCTGGGCAGTACCTTGACTCATCTCTAAAAAGGACAGGTCGCCAAACTTCTCTGGTCCATCCAGCGTGATCCATGGCCCATTCGTGTCGTGCCTGGCGGTGCTTCTGGGACAGCTGAAAGCGAATGCATTGTCTTCTCGATCGGAGACCACCTTCGTGCAGCCTTGCCCGGATAGTCTGCGTCGAAACATTTACCCCGGATGCATTCTGAAGGTCACGGCTAAGCTGGGTTGCTGTGACAAAGCGGTTCCTACGGGCCTGAATGATCAAAACCGGTCTTCAGCTGCAGACGTTGCCCTCTCTCTGCTACCACCACGTCGTCTGACTGGTGTGACATACTGCTTAAACCTTGCCCAGGCTCTGGTGATCACCATATGGTGCACACCAAGGGCTTCACCAACCTGACGATGTTGAGTCCCATGTTCCACCAACCCTACAGCCCACCACATTTCTGCTTCAGACAAATGTCTTCTTACATTTGCATTCGCCATATTCTACCATTAAATCACAAGGGTTTGTGTTGAAATGAAGAATGAATACCCAACACATCCCATGTACATGTAGACAGTAAACGAAAACACCATGGAAATCAAGGGGTACATGCTTCCCATCACTGTCACGAAAAGTCTGCCTGTGAAAAAAGCCAATGCAAACACTGGGGACCATCTCAATACATTCCTTAATCATATCCACCAAAAACATCGCAAGTGTGTCACAAGAAAATTTCACAATGTTGTGTCAAATATGTGGTGCTTAGCAAACTTTGAGTGGTATATAAGTGTATTCCATGAGTAAAAAAACGGGTACCCTCCAGTTTTTTACCTGCGAAATATTATCATAGGATGACACTGTAACGGCAAATCAATGAATAGTCCGTGGAAGTAAATTTTGCTGATATTTCATTGTTTAACCCTTCAGCGTTTTACTTTCGATGTTCACACAACATTTCATTTTATTCTCTTTCTCCAAATACAGGTTGGATAGCGTTAATTTATAATTGCCTAAACACAGTTACTAGCTATCAAAGTCGGACAGTCATTTAACCCTTTGAACTCTAGTGGTATGTTTTATGCCAGTTCAATGGCAGCAATTATAAGAGTCCATATTCATTATTTGAGGAAACTGGGTTAGACCAATCAGTATTTCCAAAGTGCAGCCTCGGGCTGCACGTTGAAAATACTGATTGGTCTACCCCACAATATTTACGGAACAGCCATCCTATATAATGACGTTATGACGTATGTTACAACCCACTTTGTAATAAAAGTTGCAAAATGTAATAATTATTACAAAATGCAACTACTTGGACGGGAAAAACGTTGCAATATGTAATAATTATTACAAAATGCAACTACTTGGACGGGAAAAACGTTGCAAAATGTAATGAACTTTTTTTTCAAAGAGGCACTTTTTTCAAAGGAGAAATTTGCAACAAATCCATGTTACTATACAATTATAAAAATAAATTTGTGTCTCTATGATTCTTCGACTGTCTTCAGGTATGTTTTTCGCATTTCTATGTGTATTTGAGCGAGTTTCGTGTATGTACAAAATTGTATTACAAAATGCGACTACTTGGACTGGAAAAACGTTGCAACATGTAATAATTATTACAAAATGCAACTACATGGACTGGAAAAACGTTGCAAAATGTAATAAATGTTACAAACTGCAACTACATCGACCGGAAAAATGTTGCAAAATGTAATAAAATAGTTTCAAGCAGAGCAATCAAACTAATTCATTGTATTATACAATTATTAATAGCAAATTGTATCTGAATGTCTAAACCAAATGCTGTCAATGTGTGTTGTTTATGGAGATGCCCACTGGTGATCAGTATAGTAACGATGACAAGAAATGGCTAGTGATCGTCTATGGCGATCTCAAGTGATCGTTGGGAGCAAGATAAGGATTAGAGGGCTATGAGTAATAGCCGCACTGAGGCCTCTCCTCCCCACCCCCCCCCCACCCCCCATATCCTCATACGAGGAGATAATCATTGGTGGTCGTCATTGACAATCACCAGGGATGCCTAGTGACCGTTACTAGCGACTATCAGTGATCATATCCCTGTATGAGGATGAGAGGGCTTTGAGGAGAGGCCTCATTGAGTCCACACCTCATTGCCCTCACACCCATATCTCGCTCCCAACAATCACTAAAGATCACAGACATCCATACTGATTGGCGATAGCGATATCAAGTGATTGTTGGAGCGAGATGGGGATATGAGGGCTACGTGGTGAGGCCTCATTGGGGCATCTCACAGCCCTCACATTCCCATTGGGAGCATGGCCATTGGTGATCGCCAATGGCGTTCACTGTGGATGCCTAGTGATGGCTGATAGTGCTCTCTAGTGATTGTTGGGGGGGGGGGAGGGGGCTAGATGACGATGTGAGGGCTATGAGAAGAGACCTCATTTAGGCATCACCTCACAGACCTCATTGGTCTCCGAGTATTCCGATGGAGATCGCCATTGTCGCTGCCCCGTCCAAAACCCCTGGCCTACTTTACAAGGACATAGTGATCCGGCGACGCAGATACTTCCAACCAGTGGCCCAACCGACAGCGACAAAGTCCCCCTCTCTCTTTTCCCATCGGTGAACCTTCTCAGAAACCCTCCAACCAGTGGCTCGACTTAGCGACCACAGTAGCCTCACCCCTGCCCCCAACGTTGACACTATCCCAGAAGCCCTCCAAGCAGTCGCCCGACCGAGAGTGACACAGTCGTACTTCCCTCTGCTCCCAACAGCGACCCTATACGAGAAACTCTCCAACCAGTGACCCGACCGAAAGCAACACAATCACTCGGCGAACCTACCATGGTGTGGGATAGTGGCAGGCAAATTTTACTGGGGGAAATGGCACCACTGACACAAGTTCTGTGAGAAATGGCATAGGGTAAGGCAGACTGTGCAGGCCAGCTATCACTGTGCGGATAGTGTTACGAGGGTATTGACATAGGCCAGGGGCGGTGTTGATGGACCAATCAACGTCCGCTCACTCACCTCTGTGGACAAACGACAGCGGTGAACGTCGTCATGACCTTGCGTGCTCTCCACGACATCACCGACGTCATAGCTACTCTAACCATTTTTCTCTATCGATTCCCGACTTTCCTGCATCTTCACAAACTTTGCAGTGGGCATCCACATCCAGCCTGCGATGCAAACGATGCGAACCGTACATAGACAGTAGACCAGAGTTGGCAAATGAGCTTATATAGGTTGTGTCGGCGATAGGAATTTGGAGGGGGGTGGGTGGGCTGGGGTCCGGGTACGGATGGGGGTCAGGTACAGGGCGACATAAAGGGCCCTTTCGGGAACATAACATACTACTCATGCAGGATGATATGAAAACAAAAATACTTCACTTTGCTTTCCTTGGGATTGATGGATTTCATTATATTACCTTAGGCATGCACCCACAAGAAATCATTCCAGGCAAGTGTTTACATGATGAAAATGTTGTTCAGCTTTAGTGGTTTTAGGGAGGGCGCAGGGTCAGGATAGTGGGAGGCATTGGTACTCCTTTTCATAGGAACTATTCGGCTGCTTATTCGAAAGAATTACAAAGGATAACATCGAATAAAAATACAACACTTATTATTTATTGGAAATTAGAAAAAAAAACGAATATAATTAGTTTCACAAATATAAAAAGTACAGGTAAAAACTGGTTATAATTGAAACAGATGTAGTATTCATGCAAAATTGTGAAATGTTTGGTATCACTATTCCAAGTGAGAGTGCTAAACATTTTTTTTTTAATTTGCTTTCTTGTACGGAGAGGAAATCTGTCAGTGGTGTAATGTCACACCATCTCAGGTCTGATACACATGAGGAAAAGAAACTCTCGTGATTTGTGAGTGCATACCAGAAATAGCCCACGCTTCTCCACTGCAAATAGTGTATTTTTTCTGTAATAATACAAATTCTGAATATCAAATTCGGACCACCCAAAATAATCTAGCCCTCAACCAGTTAAGCACCAAGTATATCCAACTACCTGTTTTATTACAATTTAGTTGAAATATTGTGACGAAAAGTGTATATATTTTTTATTTAATTATATCTTTAATGATTTAAGTACAAAAATTAAGATTTTATTTGTGTTTGACATTATTTTTTAGCTTTTGAAGACGATAAGCATGGAAAAAGGAAATTATTGGTAAAAGAGGAAATTTTTCAATTTGCCAAAAGGTTGACGGAGCGAACTGGTATGGGTTCAGTATCAAGTATGAGACCCATTACTGTTAATTACAGCTTGGCAACGCCTTCTCATGCTCCCAATCAGGGTTCTGGTGGTCCTTTGTGGTATGTTGTTCCATTCATGGACCAGCATGACACCAAGCTCCTGGACACTTCTTGGGTGGACTGACGGTCTGAAATTGCAAGCTGCAACTCATTCCAGACATGTTCGATTGGACTGAAGTCAGGGGATCTTGCTGGCCAGTCCATACGCTCAATCCGCTCTCTGTGTCGCTACTCCCCGACAGCATGGGCAACATGGGGGCGGCCATTATCGTCCATCAAAATGAATCTATCACCCACTGTACCTGCATACAATCCGACGTGGACATCCAGGATCTCATCAATATACCGCTGTGTAGTCAATTTACCACGTTCAAGGACACAGAGCTCTGTACGTCCATCCCTGCTGAAGCCTTCCCAGACCATCGCTGTCACAACTATACTTTACTGAAATAACATAATTAAAAATTGTCTGGAACAGTTTAAAATTTTTAATAGTTTTGCCTACTCATCAGATGCCTTACTCTGAATAAACAATAACAACCTTGTAGACCTAACATGAAATAAACAGTTTTAAAAATCAGAACCGTTTTAATCCATTCAATGAAACTGTTCTTCTTTCATTCAGTTTGAAAGACTTGGGACCTCGTGATAACAGACGCGCACAAGCCAGTTCAGTTGGGAAACGTCAATCCAGTCTGTTGCTATCAATTTCTTTGCGAGGCGCACGTTGCCGCTACATGAAGTAAATTGCAGTCATTCCATAGCCCCCAGTTTAAACGATCGAAACCCCCACAGTAGAAGCTCAACCAATTACCACAGCGGTTGAAACCGTTGGGAAGAGGATAAATCACTGTTAGGAAGTCTGTTTTCTGGGCATCATCATTAACGAGAACCTGACCCTCAAGACGTCTTGTGATAAAATAACCAGCAGATCAATAGCCCGCACGTGCCTGCTCAAAGCTCTCGATAGTTCTAATAGGATAGATGGGGGGGGGGGGGGGGGTGTGATAGAGTGTCTATTCTGAGGCTCTTCATGAGCTTTGTTAGGCCCTTTTTCGACTATGCTGCTGTAGTCACACACATACTGTGTTTGTCGGACTAAAGCGCACCAAGTCAACGGGGTACGAGCCCCCAACCTGGCATTATCAGTACTCGGCTCACCCGCATCCCTCAACTCAGAAGAATCGGGTCTTGAAACACTTCACGGGTGCCCCACCAGCCTTGGGGAAAATACCCTCTCACCTCTAATCGCGAACGATCTCATAATAGGGTATCAAAAGCTTGTCTGAATCCACCAGAGGTGGAGTGGCGTCTGTGAATGGCCGTGCCATGTGCACCCGGCTATAAACTAAAAACCACCCTTCTGGTTGTCGCCAGAAGCGCTAAGGTGTCTGACTTACTGCCCAAAATTATTCATTCTTCTGCCCCTTGCATGCCGGACACGCTAGTGGTATATTATGTAACCAACTTATCCTCACCCCCATCCGGATCCCCGCTCCTCCCGGACCACGGCACCCCAATGGCCCGTCGCTAACACAACAACTATAGTTTCAATGGCCAACTCTAGTTATATGGCTATGTAGAGGGCGCACCGCTTATATCGCTGGCTTGTGTGGATGCTTAATACATGGTGTATGTTAATAAAAAAGCAGGTGTTAAGAGTGGGAAACTGTAAGAGGAGCTATGACGTCGGCGACGTCATGGTGGGCGCACTGTCGTTGTCCGCGGAGCTGAGTTTCGGGACGTTGTTCGGGCCCAGCGATAAGGCTGTGCCGTTGAGTAGCCCCGATCCTAGATTAGTACGACTGTTTTGGGGATGGGATAGGTGCGTTTGCTGGCTCAGTCGACCAGGGTCAGTGATTCAAGATGCTCAATATCAACAGAATTAGTGGACAAAAGTCCAGAGACCGACTTTCCTGATGACAATGTCAATTCCCTTCAGCACACGGCGTATGCCGCATGAACGGTCTAGGTCTGGACGCTGCAGCCCGAGTCGCGAGTAGAAGGCACCTGTGGTTCGCTTCAGTGACTCCAAATGGTGGATGGGTATTGTGGTCTCCTCCCTCCTCATCCTCCCTCCTCCTCCTCATAGCCGGGTGGTTATGTCTTGGCGGCCTTCCCAGTTATCTTGTTCCCGCCTGTCTTGGCTTACGATGTTGCATGAAAAATTTTATATAAATAATTTAGGATGTAAGTGGAGATCGCGCCCATATAGACGGCCACGTCAACCTTCATTGCGTGTAACCACCCCCCCCCCCCTCCCCACACACACACAAAAACAAAATTAATAACACGTTGTTCGCCCAAATTTATTATTTCAACGAGGTAAAGCGGAGCGCGGTGGCACATTGACTATATGGTCGAACTTTAGACCGAGGATTCAAAAGTTAGATCAGGGTCCGTGTCACTCACCCTGTGTCCTTGACCAAGACACTTAATCCGGATTGCTTATGTGGGAACACGACGGCAAAGTGTGCTAAGACGTATGACACACCGATGGTGCACACGCCATCAACCAATGCTAACTCGGGTTAGTGCGTTGGAGAGTTTGACAGTTACTCGCCGCCGTTCGACAGTTCTATCCCAGTAGCCCGGCTTCCTCCACCGACAGGATATGACCCTAGCAGTTGAAAGTGTCGTAACAACTCAACAAATAACAGTGCGTAAAAAACTAGTAAAATCAATACACAAATATCAAACCACTAGGTCCACCAGACGTTTACATGTTGGTTCCCGATCTATAACCCAAAATCTTAACCCTTTACCCAACGTAACGGCCAAAACCGGCCAGCGATATTCTCAAAAATCGCCAATTAATTTTCAAAATATTTTCATTTTTTGTCTCAAAAACATAGGCTATGACCCCTCGTTGGAACGAGCTCGTCGAGCTCGTTCCAACGAGGGGTCATAACCTATGTTTTTGAGACAAAAAATGAAAAAATTTAGTTATTCAAGAATTTTTTTTGCAAGTGTCGTCTGCTTTTCATGTTAGGTAAAGGGTTAAAGAGAGACATTTCTATAAATCGCAGCGCTGCGAACTCTGGTGGTGATTTGTTTTTGCGGTTAATCTGGATCTGATCCGGTCAATTCTGGGATATATGTGATCTTCAGTGGTCGTTGGGAGCGAGATATGGATATGGGGGCTATGAGGTGAAGACAACTCAGGGCATCTCCTCACAATCCTCTCATCCTCATACTGGGAGGTGATTACTGATGATCGCTAGTAACGATCACTTGAGATCGCCATAAGCCATTGAGCATCTCCTAGTATGAGGATGTGAGGGGTGTGCGGAGAGGCCTCAGTGCGGCTAGACAGTGCTCATAGCCCTCTATCGCATCTCGTTCCCAACAATTACTAGAGATCGCCATAGATAATCACTAGCCATTTCTGACCATCGCCACTATACTCATCACCAGTGGTCATCTAGACAAACAACACACATTGACTGCATTTGGTTCAGACATTCAGATACAATTTGCTATTAATAATTGTATAATACAATGAATTAGTTTGATTGCTCTGCTTGAAAATATTTTATTACATTTTGCAACGTTTTTCCAGTCGATGTGGTTGCAGTTTGTAACATTTATTACATTTTGCAACGTTTTTCCAGTCCATGTAGTTGCATTCTGTAATAATTATTACATTTTGCAACGTTTTTCCAGTCCAAGTAGTTGCATTTTGTAATAAAACTTCGAACATATACGAAACTCGCTCAAATACACGTACGTAGAAATGCGTATAACATACTCGAAGACAGTCGTAGAATCATAGAGACACAAATTTATTTTAATAACAACATGAATTAGTTTCTGATTTCCCTTTTGAAAAAAAGTGTCTCTTTGAAAAAAAAGTTTATTACATATTGCAATTTTTTTCGTCCATGTAGTTGCATTTTGTAATAATTATTACATATTGCAACGTTTTTCCCGTCCAAGTAGTTGCATTTTGCAATAAGTATTACATTTTGCAACTTTTTTTACAAAGTGGGTTGTAAAAGACGTATCATGTCCCTGATCGGAAAGGCGGCCGCTGTGATTCAAAGGGTTATATTTGTTCTCTCTAATTCACTTTTCCTCATTAACTCTTTGAAAACTAGTGGTATCTCCCATGTCAGTTTCATTGGCAATGAATATTTTCAACGTACCGAGTTAAGGTTACACGTTGCAAGTAATGATTTTTCGACCGCTATCATTCACTTAACAGCCACTCCACTTAATGAAATAATGGCGTATCATGTTCCCCACCATAAAAGCAGGTACTCGGTTTAGGCCATAGACGATCACCAGCCATTTCTGACCATCGCCACTATACTCATCACCAGTGGTCATCTAGACAAACAACACACATTGACTGCATTTGGTTCAGACATTCAGATACAATTTGCTATTAATAATTGTATAATACAATGAATTAGTTTGATTGCTTTGCTTGAAAATATTTTCTTACATTTTGCAACATTTTTCCAGTCGATGTAGTTGCAGTTTGTAACATTTATTACATTTTGCAACGTTTTTCCAGTCCATGTAGTTGCATTTTGTAATAGTTATTACATTTTGCAACGTTTTTCCAGTCCAAGTAGTTGCATTTTGTAATAAAACTTCGAGCATATACGAAACTCGTTCAAATACACGTAGAAATGCGTATAACATACCCGAAGACAGTCGTAGAATCATAGAGACACAAATTTATTTTAATAACAACATGAATTAGTTTCTGATTTCCCCTTTGAAAAAAAGTGTCTCTTTGAAAAAAAAGTTTATTAGATATTGCAACGTTTTTCTCGTCCATGTAGTTTCATTTTGTAATAATTATTACATATTGCAACGTTTTTCCCGTCCAAGTAGTTGCATTTTGCAATAATTATTACATTTTGCAACCTTTTTTACAAAGTGGGTTGTAACAGACGTATCATGTCCCTGGTCGGAAAGAGGGCCGCTGTGATTCAAAGGGTTAAATTTGTTCTCTCTAATTCACTTTTCCTCATTAACTCTTTGAAAACTAGTGGTATCTCCCATGTCAGTTTCATTGGCAATGAATATTTTCAACGTACCGAGTTAAGGTTACACGTTGCAAGTAATGATTTTTCGACCGCTATCATTCACTTAACAGCCACCCCACTTAATGAAATAATGGCGTATCATGTTCCCCACCATAAAAGCAGGTACTCGGTTTAGGCCATAGACGATCACTAGCCATTTCTGACCATCGCCACTATACTCATCACCAGTGGTTATCTAGACAAACAACACACATTGAGTGCATTTGATTCAGACATTCAGATACAATTTGCTATTAATAATTGTATAATACAATGAATTAGTTTGATTGCTCTGCTTGAAAATATTTTATTACATTTTGCAACGTTTTTCCAGTCGATGTAGTTGCAGTTTGTAACATTTATTACATTTTGCAACGTTTTTCCAGTCCATGTAGTTGCATTTTATAATAATTATTACATTTTACAACGTTTTTCCAGTCCAAGTAGTTGCATTTTGTAATAAAACTTCGAACATATACGAAACTCGCTCCAATACACGTAGAAATGCGTATAACATACCCGAAGACAGTCGTAGAATCATAGAGACACAAATTTATTTTAATAACAACATGAATTAGTTTCTGATTTCCCCTTTGAAAAAAAAGTGTCTCTTTGAAAAAAAAGTTTATTACATATTGCAACGTTTCTCCCGTCCATGTAGTTGCATTTTGTAATAATTATTACATATTGCAACGTTTTTCCCGTCCAAGTAGTTGCATTTTGCAATAATTATTACATTTTGCAATAATTATTACATTTTGCAACTTTTTTTACAAAGTGGGTTGTAACAGACGTATCATGTCCCTGGTCGGAAAGGGGGCCGCTTTGTTTCAAAGGGTTAAATTTGTTCTCTCTAATTCACTTTTCCTCATTAACTCTTTGAAAACTAGTGGTATCTCCCATGTCAGTTTCATTGGCAATGAATATTTTCAACGTGCCGAGTTAAGGTTACACGTTGCAAGTAATGATTTTTCGACCGCTATCATTCACTTAACAGCCACCCCACTTAATGAAATAATGGCGCATCATGTTCCCCACCATAAAAGCAGGTACTCAGTTTAGGCCATAGACGATCACTAGCCATTTCTGACCATCGCCACTATACTCATCACCAATGGTCATCTAGACAAACAACACACATTGACTGCATTTGGTTCAGACATTCAGATACAATTTGCTATTAATTATTGTATAATACAATGAATTAGTTTGATTGCTCTGCTTGAAAATATTTTATTACATTTTGCAACGTTTTTCCAGTCGATGTAGTTGCAGTTTGTAACATTTATTACATTTTGCAACGTTTTTCCAGTCCAAGTAGTTGCATTTTGCAATAATTATTTCATTTTGCAACTTGTTTTACAAAGTGGGTTGTAACAGACGTATTATGTCCCTGATCGGAAAGGCGGCCGCTGTGATTCAAAGGGTTAAATTTGTTCTCTCTAATTCACTTTTCCTCATTAACTCTTTGAAAACTAGTGGTATCTCCCATGTCAGTTTCATTGGCAATGAATATTTTCAACGTACTGAGTTATGGTTACACGTTGGAAGTAATGATTTTTCGACCGCTATCATTCACTTAACAGCCACCTCACTTAATGAAATAATGGCGTATCATGTTCCCCACCATAAAAGCAGGTACTCGGTTTCAAAAGCTTAAAATTTGAGGTTATTACTTGGTATGTTTCATGTCGCCCGAGATATCGGCCTGAGGTAACTTGTTGTGAAGTTACAGGGGGTGATATCTCGGCGGATATGAAATTAACCAAACATTAACATCTTTATTTATTTCGCCAGAACGAATAATTACAAAAGGCTCTCAGATTGGTCACAGTTTTCTAAGAGTGTTATTGTTTCTCCTTTCAGCAAGTACGAAGTTTCGGGTCTCCAAGTTCAGCTATCCGGACGTCTCGGCTATGATTCGATTCCGTGGAAGCCACAACGTTTGGACAGCTGAACTATTTTTTCGCCCACTTCGACAAACCTTTGCTCACGACTCTGAATTTTAGCCTGCCTTGAACGTTCCATGCAATTTTCTTCTTCCCTCTCTTTCTCCACCAATTACTCACTCATCGCCGCCATTAACCCGTTGAACATTAGATGGCGATTTTCCGGCACAGGAACGTGATACGTCATAATTTCATTACGTTGGGTGGTTGCAAGTGATTGTGTGGGGTAGACCAATCATTATTTTCAACGTGCAGCCTCGAGGCTGCATGTTGAAAATATAAATAGGCCTACCCCCAAATAATGAATATGGACTCTTCTAATTACTACTATTGAACTGATATGAAAGATATTATCAGGGTTTAAAGGGTCGATTCCTCGTTATTTTAAACACTCGTCGCTTCAAACCACTTTATTATGTCATATAACACCAGTACTCCTGATTGCGTTCGTCAAGAACAGTTAACTTTCTCGATACAAACAATTTTGTTGCACCTAGTAACAACACATCATGGGGGATAACACTGGTTTCATTCACATCGATCGAGATTGACGTCATATCAGCCGAGGTTGATGTCATATCGGGCGAGCTTGATAATGGGCAATTTTGGGAAAGGAAATCATATCTAATAAATAACATAGGGTTAATCCTTCACCACTCGAACTCAAGCTACACATAAGATCAGTTGACAAAATACATTGTATACATATTTTTTCATACCCAACTGTAGTAGAGCCGCCCTGGACTGGTCACTTTCCCCGGGTGGCCAATATTTCCACGGATACAATAATATTAGATTCCAAACACTAATTATAGGAATAATCATCAACAATTAATTAATGAAGCAACCGGGTACAACTCGGTGCTTCATTAATCAAAATTCTGCTGCTGATGATTATTTGCTTTACCTGGTAAACGCATGCGTGGACATCACTGATTACGACCAGTCCACGGTGACTGTAGTGTAGTTGGGAGAGAATATGTTTGAAATAAAACGTTTCACTGCCGAATATTGCATTCTCCTGACGACCATTTATCGTTATTTAATTAATTCATTATGAGTTCGGTAGCTCCTGGGTATGTAAACTGAACTTCGACGTTATCCGCTTTGTGCTCTTTGATAACACACTTAAACCAGACAGCCAAAGTTGGAGTACGTGTACAGAAGCATGAAGTACGTCTATAGTACTCCTGCACTCGACCAATGCAAACACTGCCCGTGTCTGGTTTGTACGAAGGAGAGTCAGGTAGTTACCTGCCGGTGCTCCGTAATATTCTCCAAGTGGCCCAGTTTCGTCCACACGTAAACTTCCGACGTGATATGACTTTGGCTGTTAACACTGCCCGTGTCGAGTTTGTACGAAGGAGAGTCCGATAGTTACCTGTCAGTACTCGGTGGTTTTCTCCAAGTGAAGTGGCCCGGTTTCTTCCACGCGTAAACGTCCTATGTAATATGACTTTGGCTGTTGAAAGTGTCGTTCCACCTCAATAAACAAACAAATCTATTTATTTGTTATTTATTTATCACTACACTGTTGTGCATTTTACGAGATGATACTGCGATTAAAAAAACGCAATAGAATTTGTCGAAAAAAAACTCTGTAGATGAGGAATTATCAGTCAAATTTGTTTCTTCATGTTGCATTTTTTTCCTATTGCTTCTTCGGGACAACAGACTGAAATCTGTAAAACACACAACACATGCGAGCACAAGTTTTATCACACACCTATTAATGTAAAACACGGGATTTCCACTGTTCTGCCCAACGATAAAAATAAAGTTGTATCGCACATATGGTGATACAAAACAGGTTCGATTTTGTTTCCAACGTAAACGGAGAAGGAACCCGTCTAATAAATCACGTCAATCGCTGGTCAAATGCACCGGAGTCAAGATCGTTTGGAAATTCCAAATTCCTCATTTAGATTTGTTTATCTGGGATATTTTAACAAACCGATTCGAGTCAAAAATTTACAAAATTAAAAAAAACATTCTGACTGCTTGTTCTTTGACAAATACTTTCCACAACTGGTCATAAAATGATGGCGTGTGCTAAAGTTATTAGCTATTTCAAAACTTTTTGTTCTGTTATTCCCCGCAGTTCAATCAGTATTTGAAGTTCGATCATCGTGAATGTGACACTGATCGATTTCAATTGGTTTCGACCAACTGAATGCCGCAAATATTAAAAAGCCAATTGGGGTTGGTACCCCCGCCAACTGACAGTGATGTTTTGTTGGCAACGAAGGAAACGTAACAATTGTCCAGTTAAAGGGTGCTTTTAGTTCAATTTTCGTGTAGACTGGTTGTTACATGGGAGACGTGTGATAAATACAGAACCGCACATATGTTTGAATGGGTTAAGAATAATCACTCTCGATTGCTTTGTCCCAGGATATTACTCGAGCCTTCGGCTCTCGTGATATTCTGGGCCAAAGCAATCTCGTGCGATAATTCTTAACACATTCAAATGTATGTGCGGTTCTATATATTTCTCATTGAGCTTGTGCTTTTCGGGAAATGTGAGTTATTGTTTGGTTGGAATATCAACTCGGTCGGTCGAAACTTACATACTTGACTTATCTCGTCGTTAAATCGACTTCCGATGAAGTCATCTTCCCAGAAATTATTAAACGGGCGGAGAAGGTCAAATAAGAAGCATGCACTTATTGAGAAAACACTAATGACACCATTACAAAATAAAGCCAAATGTCGTTTTGTTACTTTTAATAAATGAAAAGAGCTGTCTGTTGTTTTCGTTATTAAACGTTACAATAGGAAACTTGGTTGTCTTTTCATGGCGAGCTAATTAGAACTAACCGTCCATTTTGGCTCTTTGTTTCGCGGATGTGTTTTTACAGTGAGTTGCAAGTGTTTACTCTTCCTCGATAAAACATTAACAAGTCTTACCTTCAAGACTTGTGTGTTAATAAAAGGATCGTGTTTGTATAAAATGTCACGATGCGTACACTGTTGATAAAATGAACCGGAGAAAAGTTACAGAACGCCAAAATATGGAGAAAGTACCGATTTCTTATTTTAACCCTTTACCTAACGTAACGGCCAAAACCGGCCAGCGCTATTCTCAAAAATCGCCAATTAATTTTCATTATTATTTTCATTTTTTGTCTCAAAAACATAGGTTATGACCCCTCGTTGGAACGAGCTCGTCGAGCTCGTTCCAACGAGGGGCCATAACCTATGTTTTTGAGACAAAAAATGAAAAAAAATAGTTATTCAAGAATTATTTTTGCAAGTGCCGTCTGCTTTTCATGTTAGGTAACGGGTTAAATGGGTTCTAAACAGACAATGATAGCCAAACGTTCAAACTGAGTTGGAAAAAAGTAAAGATACCAGCTTCTGTACTTTAATACTACTCTTCGAGAAAATGCCTGTAGTTTGTGAAATAATGCGCACGTCGATGATAATTTTTATATCCAATTTATTTATTTATTTATTGGTGTTTAAGGTCACATACTTATGCACAATGGCTAATCGTGACCGTGACAGTTTTTACGGGTGGAGGAAGCCGGAGTACCCGGAGAGAACCACCGAGCAACGACGAGCAGCTGTCAGCTCTCCAACATCGTAACTCTGCACCACAGCACACAGCACAGGCAGGGTTAGATTGGTTGAAGACATGCGCACCATCGACGTGCAGTACGCGTCAGTACACAGCCTCATCGTGCCCTCATGTAGGCAAATCGGAGTGAAGTGCCTTGCCCAAGGACACAACGCGGTTGCCGCAGGTGGGATTCGAACCGAGGACCTCTCGGCTTGCAGCCTGCACCTCTACCAACTGAGCCACCTCGCCCCCTTATATCCAATTCTCATATCATTAGTGTTAACTTTACTGACAGTTTTAGAAAATTAAGGGGAGCTAACTTTACTGTAAATTTATTCGAATAAAGAATATTATCAGACGTGAGTAATGTGTGCGTGTAGTTGGGGCTATAATGTCTAAGGTGAACTGGACCAACCAGGTGACGGTCAGGTGGAAAAAATGAGACATGGATCGACGGAATGCAATCCCTTGATTCCCAGGCCCCGATGCCCGTTTCGGGCCACCAGTCTAATTATGTAAGAAATTTAACGCTGTTATAGCATGGAATCGTCCAGCTCTCAGATGTGAGCCTGTATTTAGATTTACGCGTATTGAATATTTCGGTTGGTGGAAAAGCTTACCTACATGTACGGTTCGCTTATCCAAGCTACTGATATATTCCGAATGACTGAATTTGAAACATTTTATAAAGACACATATTCCGTAATTCAAAGATAGAAATGTTATTCAATCAAGACTTGGTTTGATCGACACTGATGATATTTGATATTACAATCAGAAATGAAGACTTCCCAAAATCATAGCTTTATGGTTACGCCAGATAGTCCCCCAAATTATTTTAATATCTTGATGTATTCAGGCCTGAAAATAAGCAGACTGACATTTGAAGAATGAGGTCCGCAGATGATGCTATCCCATACAGTGGGCCAATTTATCCTGTGGGTACCTCTTTCTGTTTAGTTTTGAGACCTTCATTCAGATTGAGATTCACAGAGGGTAAATTTAGTGATGCTACCCTGCTATGCAGGGTAGCATCACTAAATTCACCCTCTGGGGACCTCATTTTTCAGATGTCAGTCTGCTTCTTTTCTGGCTTGGATGTATTCAATAGGAATTAAATACTGATTGGTTGGAAGTTTTATAACTAGGACAGGATATAATACCTGTAAGGCACATCAGATTACATCGGAAATCCTCTATGTGCAAATTTCCACAGAAACTGGGTAGACAAACATCTCATTTCAGCGCAGAAATCCTAAGAGAATTAGACTGTTGGCCTCAGAGCTTGGCCTTAATGATTATGAAGTGCGAAGGAATGTGTCCAGAAGGTGTATGTAATTGTGCGAGAGGTGCGTGTACCGTGATGGGTGGGGAATGGGGTGGGTGGCAGACTTGTCATTTTAAAAATTGAAGGAGAGCCGTAATTGTTCGCCCTAAATGACCATCAGGATACCATGTCTGTTCCGCCTTAATTCATCTAAAGAGAGCTGTTTTCAAGATTTTTGTCTTTTTCACGATATTCATTTATCTGACTGCATATATGTAGTGACTGTGAATCCGGATTCAAATTCGGACATAAGAGACATTACGGTCTTTGATTACCCTGTTGTTCTGGAATTTCGCACATATTGACACATAAATGCAAACAGGAGGTCTGAAATTGAACCTCGCGTGGTCTACATATGTTTATTACGACATTGTTACCAGTTGGCCATCCGGAAGTCCAAATTTGAGTCTGAATTTAATTTTTTTTTTAAATTTCTTTTGAACCCAAAATTAAAAAAAAAACGTGTGTTTAATAGAATTTGAGTGCAAGATTGTCTTCTTGGAAGATTCAACAATGATCTACAGGAGATAAATTTACACCAATAAGGCATATTTTAAAATATTTCTTGACGAATCAAAATTTCGAGATAAGGAAATCTTTAAATCTTAAAATTTTGATACATGTGTAATTATGGACTGCTCAACGCTCTTGCTTGTCAATCTGTAGTATCAAACGCAGTTAACCCTTTACCCAACGCAGACGATATCAAAATTTATTATTTTAAATAACATTTTTTCAAATGTTTCAAAAAAGTTCAACAAAACCTTATCATGTGACCCCTCGTTGGAACGAGCTCATCGAGCTCGTTCCAACGAGGAGTCACATGATATGGTTTTGTTGAAATTTTTTGAAAAATAATATCTTTTCAACTGTTGAATTTGCATATTACGTGGGCGGATGCGGCCGATTCGTTGGGTAAAGGGTTAAACATTGTTTTCATTTTTGAATTCAGATCGTCATTTTGATGATTTGGGTTTAGTTTTTTTTTTTAAATTTAAATTCAAATTTAGAATTCCGCCCCAAAATACTGTTATCAATGTCAGAGTAAAATTCTGTGGACCACGTGCGATTTAATTTCAGACTTTCTCCTCGCTTTTGTGTGTTGATTTTTGAATCTGTAAAATTTCTGAAAAATTAGGTAACCGAAGCTCTTTAGGGCCACTATTATCAAATGCAAAGAACACCAGAGTATAAAATAGAAAGCATGTAGAATGGGTTGACAACGTTAAACGTTTAGTTCAAAATTTTTACCTCCGGTAAAAATTGTGAACTTCACTTTTCAGCTTTGACAGTACCACCTGTGTCAGCATAGATTGTTTTCTGAAATTATGACCTCTGTTATCCTGTTTTTATATCCTTAATGTCACAAAATGTTTTACTACGAAGACAATTCGCGTGAGATGCCAACATTTGCGACGACGTAATCGAAAAGCATTGATAATTCCTCCAGACAATTACCAACAGTCGATATCAAATAAGTTGGCGACCGTTGAATAAGTTAGCGTTTTTTAACCCTTTACCCAACGTAACTACCAAAACCAGCCAGCGTGGTTTACAAAAATCACTATTCAATTTTCATTATTTTTTGTCTCAAACAAATAGCTTATGACCCCCTCATAAGCTATGTTTTGACGCAAAAACAAAAATAGAATTATAATTTAAACAATATTTATTTGAATAGAAACTGAATATGTTACATGCAAACAATAAATAACACACATATTCAAAGAACAAAGGTAATGTACAGCGCAGAACACAACAATAAATAACTTAAGAGGTTGTTTGATAGTGGATTCGATAGAAAGCTTCCAGCTTATATTAGTCGTCTTCCAAGATTCACACACTTATGCCGTATTCTATGTGGCAGTGGTTGGCTGTGTGTATCGTCACCCAAAGACCCAGTATTCAGTGCCCGAAATATTTAGATCCACTAATATTCCGTCACCTGCTGCAGTCATCCACAAACAGGTTTCAGCACTGCCTCGTCCGTACTAAGTCAAAACCAACATAATGGCCAAACAACAGCCAGCGAGGAATGTTGGGATTGGCTAGTTGGTCCTCGGTCACGAGGTGACGATAACTGTTCTTTGTTTAACAGTTCTGGTGAGAATTTAGGAAGAAGAAGAGAAGAGAAAAAGCACGAAATAGTAGAAGGCAAAGTATATATACAAAAAGAAGACAGAAAATAGTGAGTGGGTAAGCCGACCTGAACACGTATATATATACCTTGAAAATATTGTTGAAACGGTGTCAGATACGGCCAGCCATACCTAAATTGGGAAATAGACATATTACCTACGGGATAACATAGAAAATGCTCACTTTGATGCCCATCAATTAAAACGCTTTCTCATTATAATAAAATCCTGAACTGAGTAGAACATAAGGCGGTTCTCGTTGTTGCTTAGGGGTTCTGAGCCAAACAATAAGAATTGGAATTGAGACTACTGCAACCTAACCTCTGTCTACAGTGATGTATATGTGCGACACGAGATTTGGCTCCACAGTATACAGGTGGTGGAGGGAGGTTCCCACCCTTTAAGAAGGATTTAAAATTACTCAATGATGCGTTTTCTCGGACAGAAAACGGCAACTTATTCCACTTATCCGTCGTGCTTGGGATAAATGAGGATGTATAGTGTTCTGTTCGACAAAATGGTACTCGTTGGTTTTGGGCTGAACGGAGAGACGGGTTCGTACTCGAGATAGGCGGATGAACATTATTGCTGATATAAGGAGGCACCATACGATGATACATTTTGAAAAACTGTATTAACTTCAGTTTTCGACGTCTCTCCTGCAGTGGGTCCTATTTAGTTTCTGCGTATAAAAGTGTCTTGCTAGCGCTGACCGTTGCCCCAGTGACAATTCGAGCAGCGGCGATCTGAATTTTTTCCAATTCGTCCAGTTTGATTGTTGAGCCGTTTCCCGAAACAGTATTAGCATATAGAATTTTATGTGCAAGTGTCGTCTGTCTTTCGTGTTAGGTAAAGGGTTAAGCTTATTTGTTTTACAAGGATTGGCGTACAAGTTATGTAACTTATATTAATCTCCCTCCTTGCCCCAATGGCGCAGGTTTGTGAGATCATCTTCGTAGTGGCAGCTTCGTGGTCTCGCTCTTCTCGAATACTAGGAAGGGATCTTTAGAGGACTGCCACTAGCGTCCCCTTCCGATGGGACGGTACGCTGTGACTGATAAGAGTGTGTTCAGAAACTTTGAGAAATTTCTTCTAGCATGAGAGACCAGCGCACTTATTCACTCAGCCATCACTCTCTCTAGCGCTTTAGAACGGCGAACTCGAGCAAGGTCGTGTCCTGTCTGAAGAATATCGACTGACTTTGACGTACGAATAGTTTCAGTCGTAACGCACGAAAACAAGCCTTGGCTGGGGATAGGGGTAGGTCCAGCGATTACTAGACTTTCGGTCGTCTTTTTGAACGGCGAACTCGAATGACGTCGTGTCCTGTCTGAAGAATGTCGACTACCGATGGAGTAGCAATGCTTTCAGTCGTAACGCACGAAAACAAGCCTTGGATGGGGACAGGGGTAGGGTCATCGATTACACGACTATACCGTCGATACCCCCGTTCCTGCCATACCAGTGTTACTGATAATCGTATATCTCAAATTGTACAAATACTCGCGTCTGTCTCATCTGGTTTACAAACAGAGGCCTTACCATGATTCGATATATTTATTCCATTCGACCATCTTCCAATTCGCAGGCCTCACCCCTGACTTGTATCACCATGTAAACCGACTTTCGATAAAGTTATCTCCCCTGAAGATGATGACGGCCGAGGAAAGTCCAAGTTAGAAGCAAATTATTGCTGAGAAAACCCCAATGGTACCAGTAAAAGATAAAATCAAGTTTTGTTTTGTTACGTTTTTAGAAAGAGTAACAAAAGAAAAATATGGCTTCTTATGGCAAGCCAATTAGAAGAAACTAGTTCACAGATAATCCGTCATTAAGTAAGTATAACTATCAGTATTTCATTAACAATACTAAAGTCAACAATGTTTCTCTTTGTTTGGCGAGTGTGTGTTTACAGTAATTTGGAAGTTTTATTTTTTCGATGATAAAAATTATCAAATCCCACCTTCTAGACTTTTATATCAATGAAAAGGTGAGGAGTTATATTATATGTCACGATACACACACAGTTACAGTAAGGAACATAACAAAGTGCAGAACATAATAATAGCACTTGGGCCGGCCGCTGATTTGTCCCGGTTCTCGGATGAGAAGGCCTTGGTTACCCATGTCCTCCCAACTGTCTCCCTATCCCCACGCTTCTGCTCTCCTTCCAGCACTCGGAGACGAACTGCTTGATGACGTCCCTTGCCCCATTCTTCCCAATCTCTCCGATTAGCATATTAACCCTCTCCTATGTGTCGCCCACTAACCAGATGTTCTTCATTCTCCCATCCCACTTCCCCATTAAACTCACAGTGAATCTTATTCTGTTAGACTGATATTTTGGCCATTCTAGAAGAAAGGGTTCCAGGGTCTCCACCACGCTCAAATTACACATCTGGCACTCCCTTTCACTGTTTTTCCCATTGTTCCCCTTCAGCTCACGGTCCGCGACCTCAGCTTTAAGAACAGTGACCCCAAAGGTACCATCAAGGTACTCTTCAAAACCAGGTTTTTCTTTATCACGCAGGCCACCCAAAGGCCTCTTTGATTTGCCCCCTCTCTCGCCAATTACGGTTACGATCCTCCACGACCCTTTCCCTGACGATGTTTTTACCCTGGTTTGCACTATCAAAAAGTGGTGAAAATGCTTTGTTTTCGTATTTTTAAATGGTTTTCAACTCCAAATCATAGTGAAGCGTTCAACTTGATTGCTAAATATAAATGCATTAAGTTTCTGAAATGATATATATTCCCTCTCATCTCGAAATTTCTAAACTTGTTAAAGTTTGCGTATAATATATTGGGGTAATGGCTGTGTATTTATATATTTGTAAGTCTCTGACTGTTTTAAACGGCTGGTCCGCTAATGTAGCTCGCCTTTAAAAAACATAGAAGAGGGGGTACTGGCGCCGATGCCATCCTCCCATGTTTTGCCTCCCAGATTAATTCACTCTCCATGCTTGTAGATCAGACGAGAGAAATGCATAAAATTGTTTTCTCTTTCTTTTTTTGGAGAAAATATTCTGCTTCTAAGGTTTATAGTTTGGTTGGGGTAACATGGTATGTATTTAATAGACTATATAAACAAACTCGCCAGGCTTTGATTCCTTGGGAGAATTTTCTAGTGGAATAATAACAAATTACGAAATACAATTAATTGATCAACTCATTTGTGATTATTGTTATTTTTCATTCCATTTTCAAACATCAAGCTGACAAACAAATGGCCTGCCAACACTACAGGTTTTATCTTCAAGTCGCGTATACCTTCGACAAAACGATACACAATCACTTGGGGGGCTAGTCTTCCATATCGCCCAATCCAAGGGTTGACCGTTGTGTTTTTTTCCATCGATACCATCTACCCAGAAATGCTCTTGAAACTCTGTAAAAAAAAACAAAATAATGATTATACATAGTCTTCGACATTGCCACATAATGCGTCGTAGATCTTAGTTGTCGAATATGGTAGTAAAGCCTGGATACACTGCAAAAAATATAGGTTCTCTTTAGAACCAAAACTGGTTCTAATCTTGTCCCTGAGATGGAACCAGTTCTGTTTAAACAGTATTTATTTCAAATCAAATACATTTACCAAGATCAGCATTCAATTTTAACAGAATATTACATGAACTGAAGTAGATTCAGCAGTAAACTTGGAGTTTATTCAACGCAGTAGCCAAACATTTTGAAACAAAGGAGATATGAACAGTTGGCATATCGAACCAGTTTTGGTTCTGTACAGAACCAAAACTGGTTCGATATGCCAACTGTTCATATCTCCTTTGCTTAATAATGATTTGAGACAACCTCGTATAAGCTCTAAACTTACGGCTGAAACCCCTTCAATTTATGTTTAAAATTGTTAATATTTAATGTGAACCTTTATAAATTTATTTGATTTGAAATAAATACTGTTTAAACAGAACTGGTTCCATCTCAGGGACAAGATTAGAACCAGTTTCGGTTCTGAAGAGAACCTATATTTTTTGCAGTGTATATCTGGAGATCATTATCAACTCATAGTTTTACTAACTCATGTGGGTAGAAGAAAACTTAACAGTCTAAATTTAACTATGAAATATAAAAACTAACACATTTCTCAATGCTGTCTAGCGCCTCCCGCCATAGAATGGATGGCGATATATTTATTCTGACCTCTTACTACAGAATTTATTTTCAAACAGCAGATACGTATACACCGCATTGATTAACTGAACAATGCGCACAATAATGGTACATGAAAACTCTGTCATCGACGACTGAACCAGTCAGGAAAACCAGAGTTAAAACCATATTTTCTTCAATTTTTTTTTTATTTTTGGAAAAAAATTCTCTGGAAACCTGCACCCGAAGCTTATGCTACTAGCCGTCTCGAGAGGGAATGTCGGGCCTGCATTCAAACCAGAGTTAAACATTTGTTTTTGTCTTTTTTTACAAGTTTTGCGTTCACACAATAAAACAAAGCAGTTGTGTACATGTGAGGGCTAAGCTAGAAACTGAACTCTTCAGCCAAAGAAGACCACAATGATCATGTGATCATCAATCAAAAAATTGATTGGTTGAACAATCTTCAACCTATGATTTACCGTTACCTTCAGACAATATTTTCCCGCTATACTGGCGAAATGCGGGAATGATTATTCTTCTCTGCATGATTCAAAATGAATGTAGTAATCTCGATGCACAGAAGTTCAAGAATCATATATCGGAAACATCCTCGTGCTCATGCGGGGAAACCGTTGAAGACGCTCATCACTTTTTTATGACATGCCCTTAGTATAACGCGATTAGAAATGAATTATTTGAGTGCATTCGACTGTGCCACATTACAGGTACGTTCCAACTGTTGTATGGCGTTGCCAGCCAGAGTAATAATGAAAAACGATGTTTGTTCAAAAATGTCCAAAGATTTATCCGCGATTCAAACCGTTTTTAAATTATCGTATAAATATATAATTTTCGGTACATCTCTTTGTGGTTAAGGAACACTAAGCTTAGTCCAGCTCACGAAGCTCGACAGGCCTAGGTGGGTGTGGTCCTGTTTCTGCAGCCATGAACGTTATCCAAACTTCGTCAGGGATAACTTGTGTTCTACTAATTGCTCCCCTTCCTGTCTTAAAAGTTGTCGAATATGGTAGTTTATACCATGATTACCTATTCACAATATTATAATTTATAGTGATGAATTTACGATAACATGGTCTGAGGTTTGTGGCTATGAGCTTATGTTCAACCGAGACGCGAAGCGTCGAGGTTGAACATATGACCCGAGCCGCAAACCTCAGACCATGTTACCGTCAGTTCATCACAATAACGTATATGTCCCAATAGACACTACTCATAGCCCAAAACCTACATCGTGAAACACGAGAGGCTTATTTACTAAACGTGTGATCGTTAGAAAGTTTCCTTGTTCAAGGCAACTTTTAACGATCACAGGTTTAGTAAATAAACCTTTCGTGTATCCATGACGGCACTGGATAAATAATCAATAAACCAGATAAACTCATTTTATCTTAGTTCAAATCGTAAATCAGTCTGTAATTGAAACAACACTTCATCCGGAACACCGTCCGCCGCACATGTGAAACATCCAGAAAAATGAAGCGGCTTGCTGGTCACTCCGTTGATGAAGCAGTTACGAAACGGACGACGTCATTGCAAATATTTCGCGTTGTGACATCAGACGATAACATTTGCCACTTGAGCCGTAAACATAGATTATACTACGCGAGCTCTCGTCCAATCAGAGGAGGAGGATTTTGTTCTCATTGGAACATATGAAAAGCCTTCGACATAAATTTTAGCATTACACACCAACCATGGTGAACACGCCAGCAATGGGTTTTCAATAGTTAAAATTTACACCTACAGTGGAACAACATCCAAGCTGACCTTTGGTGACGTCGACCTGAATGCAACTTGTCTAAATTTATCACACGTCTCCTCACGAAGAGGGAAATGAAAGTGACAATTATTTATTATGTTTTTTAAATGAGTTTACCCCATAAGACACAAAACCTTAACAAACATGCATTGCCTCATGGTATGTTATTATGCTATTAAAATGAAAAAGGCCACGTTTCATTTTCGATTTCGTTTCGGCGATAAAATTGACAGCGGAAGTACCGCCCACCAATGCCCGTGGAAACAAAAACAGATTCGCACGTATGTACGTCTGGTGCTCAGTAAAATCGAGGAAAAAATAATGGCGACTCTTAATAATCTGACGATCATGCTATAACATAAAAATGTTCACCACTCGTGGTGAAGTGGTGTTAACCGCGCGCCAAAGGCTCGCGGTTAGCACCATTTCACCACACGTGGTGAACATTTGATACACAAAGCTACTATGGGTATATTCTATATATAGCCTGGATAGCCTGTATCTCTGGTAGAGTATTATCAGCCCATAGTTTTACTAACTCATCGGATGCGTGCTGCTATTTTTTTAAATGGTTATGCGAATTGTTAGGAAATGTGGCGTCGTGCTGGTGTGTTGGATTTTCTAGTATGATAGATAGATAGCCTCCGTTAGTACAGTTGATAATAGAAATCCTGTCACTATATTATGCATTATTTTAAAGTAATTGCACGCTGAGTTGAGGGCACATTTATCCCTATGAAACATCACCATTAGCGTAATTAAATTCCTGTACAAAATCGGCGTGCCAAGCACTGTTCAATTCTATACTAATAAATAGAGGATATCTGGTGTTTTTGAGTGGATACCGAAGATTATCTCACTAGTGATCGAGACAAATGTTTATTACTATTTGTCCCGGTCACAAGTGAGAGCATTTTCGGTATCCACTCAAAAACGCTAGATTTTCTTTTTATTATACACTTTTTATAAGAATCTGATAATTCCGCTCGTTTCAACCTTGAACTGATGCACGAAAGAAAAATGCGCATTGAATCATTGAAACGCGGAAGTTGGATTTGGTTGATACTCGGAACAAATAGCGTCTTGCAATCTGATTCATCTGGTGGGTTTCTAGTCCAAACATGGCCTGAAAGTTCGTAATATAAGTTTTTGGTGTAGTACGTCCTTCGAAAGGACGTACCAAACCAAAAACTTATATTACGGACTTTCAGGCCAAAAACTTATATTACGGACTTTCAGGCCATGTTTGGACTAACGGGTTTCATACAGCAATTCAAGGTGAATACGTGTTGAATTATTGCTGGAAACGATCAGTATCCACTCAAAACCACTAGATTTACTTTTCTTTATACGTTTTTAGAACAAATTCATCATTTCCAGTGATAATTTGACTCGTATTCACCTTAAAGTGATGCTTTAAAAGCCGCCATTTTGATTGATACCGTGAAAGTGAAAATTTCTGTATCTTCACAGTGGGGGATGCAATTTCTATCCTTCCGAAATTTCTTCGATAATCTATCGTTTAGCGTATAATAAAGTAAATTACTAGAGAATCGCAGCACCAAGTATTCTCCACTTTCAACGTACTTTCTTATTTTCCATAGCAGTACAAGAAACACTTGCAAAAATTCATTACATTGACCTTCTGCAACCCAGTGGTCCATGTGATGAACGCTTGCAAGTGCTTCTTTGTGTTTTGCCCCCAGAAACTGTAAATAATTGCTAAATGATCTATCCCACAGCGATACTACTTTTTATAGGGTCGAACAATGAAAAGCAAATACATAACAAATGCGGCAGCAAACTTTTACTTTTTTTCTCTCGTGCTAGGCCAAAACGTTGGCATAGTACAGAGTCTGGGTGGTTCGTAGTACAAAACTTATTTGCTGAAACCGATCACCCAAAACACACTTCCAGTGAGTAGGACAAGAAATGCAGCGAGTGCCTAAAACATTCAAAACATTCAAGGACCTGCTTATCGTGAAAATTGGAGCAGCGTTTGTATATATGATATACTGCTTCAAAGGCACATTAATTTGTAAAAACAGTCATTTAATAATCTTGAAATACAGATCAGTAATCAGAAAAAAATACATGAAAATCTCCAACAAAGGTTGTGATCCCTACACTGCAAAAAATATAGGTTCTCTTTAGAACCAAAACTGGTTCTAATCTTGTCCCTGAGATGGAACCAGCTCTGTTTAAACAGTATTTATTTCAAATCAAATAAATTTACCAAGATTAGCATTCAATTTTAACAGAATATTACATGAATTGAAGTAGATTCAGCACTAAACTTGGAGCTTATTCAACGCAGTCGCCAAACATTTTGAAACAAAGGAGATATGAACAGTTGGCATACAGAACCAGTTTTGGTTCTATATAGAACCAAAACTGGTTCGATATGCCAACTGTTCATATCTCCTTTGCTAAATAATGATTTGAGACAACCTCGTATAAGCTCTAAACTTACGACTGAAACCCCCTCAATTTATGTTTAATTCTGTTAATATTTAATGTTAATCTTTATAAATTTATTTGATTTGAAATAAATACTGTTTAAACAGAACTGGTTCCATCTCAGGGACAAGATTAGAACCAGTTTTGGTTCTAAAGAGAACCTATATTTTTTGCAGCGTACGCCTCGTAATCTACCCGAGATGTGATCTGTATTTATACCACGATTTAATTTCAAATCGAATAGTGTTTCGAAGCTACCCATGGTACTATTCTTTTGTTACGTGTACCTTCGTTTACTGGTATAAACATTCGTGCCAAAGTTGTTGAAAACTTAGCAGACTCTCCATTTTAGAAATGTGAGGCGTGCTGTGTATTGTTCCTTACCATGTGCAGTGAGGCGCGCTCTCGTTAAGTTCTGACACATGAAAAATGTTTTCAAGACAAACTTCAACGAGCATTCGCTCTACTTGTGCGCAGTAAATAAGGATTCCAAACATATAACCCCATTTTGCGAATAAGCTTTTCGCAGCAATAATCACATTTAAATGAGTGTGTTACAATGCGTTGCATGAACTGCCCTTCAGTGTAGCACGCGCACGTCAATCAGATCATTCTGCACGCAATGTATGGACGAAGCGACAGTGAGTTGCATTACTGGAAAGTGAAGTTTCATGAGTTTGAAGTCTTGGAATGCACCAGTTTATAATTCATGGTATGTTGTTCAAATCTCTGAGCACGCATTCTATTATGTCACCCACCCATTCTAGTATGTCACCCATATCCCATTAACAGACTAACTGGAGCCGAGGAACGCTGTTGTTTTCTTGCAAAAACTAAAAACAATGCAGGCGCGATAACACGCAAGCGAAACAGCTCTCCCCATAATTGAAAGATTGACGTTGTGATACTGACCGACCAACGATGAAAAATACTCCGCGGCAGATGAACTTGGGACAGTCAACAAGTGTCCTCCACCCTCCATGCAGATGCCAATTGCGTCTTCATAATTCATCTCTGTGTTGTAATATTTGAAACACAAACAGCCGTACTCCGTGTAATCCTTTGGACAAGCAACTGCAAAACAGTAAAATATTATCTGCTTTTCAATTTGATACGTGAAAGTAGGAAATGTTTGCTTTTCTTCTAACTACAACTAAATATTAGAAAGGTGTTCTTATAGCATTTGAGGATTTATCTCCCATTCTAAATAACACTGCAAAGACTATACACATTTTATTAATAAAGTAAACCGTTTGGGTAACAGGTGATGATAAACAACGTAAACTTTTACACTAAAAATGACCATTCATTCAACCAGTCAACATTTCGATACATTTACTGAGGATCTCTAATGACTCACGTTTTCATATAAGATTTCAGAATCGAGGTCACTAAAATGAATCTGAGGCGAGGTTAACCATGACAAAGATCGATTTTAGTGAACGAGGTTCATACAATTCATATTGAAGCGAAATGAAGTTTAGATGATTTCGATCACACGATGGCCAGTTTAAACCTCTACCTGAAGTCACGAATAAAACGGACATGCGCTGTTCACAAAAATCGGCAAATCGTTCTCATTATTTTTTTTCAATTATGGGAACGAGAGCGTAGGGCTGCACGATATTCAAAACAGAATACCGGTATCGGAATTCAAAAAAATACCGCGGTATATCGGTATATCGAAAAGCTGTTCAGATATATGAACATAAGTACCACAATCAAGACTTGAGGCATCACAGTCGGAACGCATCAGCATGCCTTGATGATGCGGTTCGAAAAACCTCTACACAATGGAGACTATATCAAAATTTATTATTTTAAATCACATTTTTCCAAAAATTTCTACAAAACAATATCACGCGACTCCTCATTGGAACCAGCTCATTGTGCTCGTTCCAATGAGGGGTCACATGATATAGTTTTGTTGAAATTTTTGAAAATTATTTTTTCAACTTCTAAATTTATATTACGTGGGCAACTGAGGACAATTTCTTGGGTAAATCGATAATATTATTCATTCTGATCTACAGTTAAGAAACTCATGACATATTGAAAATTAAATTGTGGGTAGATAAATAATGACGATAAACCGATATTTTGTAATTATACCGGTATTCAATCGATATTGGTTTGAATACCGGTATATATCGGTTTATCGAAATACCGTCCAGCCCTACGAGAGCGTCCTGCTCGTTCCAATGAGGAGTCAAAAGCTAAACTTACTAGAGAAGGTGTCGTCCCACCTAGCCAACCGTTTTAATTTCATTAGTAGCGCCTGGCCAACCTTTTAATGATCAGGAGTAGCGTCTAGCCAACCTTTTTTCACACTTGCTTAATCCTTGTTATAGTCTGTAGCATATAAATTGTCATTTTTTTTTTGCAAAATAAAAATCATTTTTGCAAATTAAAATATTGTTGTTTTTTGTCAGTTATGTTGTTTTTTCTAATTTGTTATATGTTATCATTGTTTTTGATGTCTTGTTTTGCAAAAATAAAATATTCTGCCGCTGTCTTGTTTACACGGTGTTTGATATTTCTTAGATTCACTAATTGTGCCTTTGAAGTGAACAACAATCACGGTGTTTGTCTCATCTATTATTTTATGTTTTCAAAACACAGTCCCATATTATATATATATATGGATCTTCTCAGCATGAATTGTCAGTAATCATGGCTTCCGCACAAGTTGACATTGATTTTCTTGATAATGGTAGAGGTGGTTTTTTCTTGATTCATGGTGGATTTAAATTCTCTATCAGAACACGAAATCATGGACGTTGCTATTGGAGGTGCGTTGATCGGAATTGTCCGGCTACAGTGGTGACAAAAGAAAGTATTCTTGTTAAGTTCGGTAATGGACATAATCATACTTCTGATATTGAGAGTATTGCTTCAAGTGCATTCTTGTCGAAAGTTAAGAAGCGATGTCGCGAAGAAGTCGGACCAATCCCGAGCATTTATGATGAAGAACTCGGAAGCTTGCGAAATACAGATTCACATGAAGTTCATGAAGTTATCAAAAAAATTTCCACATTTGAGAACTGTAAGTCGTCTTTATACAGGAATCGATTAAAAGTTCTTCCAAAGTTGCCACGAGAGCAAAACCAAATTGAACCTGGTGATGAATGGACAAAAACTTTTGCTGGAGAACGGTTTCTATTGCGTGACATAGTAGATGAACAGAACCGACGAATCTTAGTTTTTAGCACTGACGACAATTTGCGACGATTGTGCAATTCTGACATTATTTTTGCAGATGGAACATTCTATTCTTGTCCCGAGTTGTTTTATCAGCTGTATTGTATTCATGGAATGGTTGACCGTAAAGTTTTCCCCTTGGTGTTCGCGCTTCTGCCAAATAAAACTCAATCAACTTACTCAATATTTTTCAACATTCTGAAGGATGAGATTCTTCAACGAAACTTAACGTTTGCACCAGATACATTCATGATAGACTTCGAGACGGCGGTGATGAACGTTTTGGAGTGCGTGTTTACTTCCGTGGTGGTTAAAGGTTGTTTTTTCCACATTACACAGTGTATCTGGAGGAAGACTCAATCCGTTGGTTTAGTGAGACATTACAATCAAGATGATGACGTCAAACTTCTTGTCCGGAGGGCTGCTGTTCTTCCACTCATTCCCGTCCAACATGTTGAAGATTTCTGGCTAAATGCTTTAGAATCAGCCGAGGGCATTTCCGTGGATGTCACCGCATTTACTGACTATGTTACCGAACAATGGGTAGAGGGTGTTCCCATCAGCAAATGGAACCATCACAACAACGACGGCGCAAGAACAACCAACAATGCGGAAGGTTGGCACAGCAAAATAAAAAAAATGTGCAGAGCTGCTCACCCAAACATATACTCTTTCCTTGTGTTGCTAAAGAAATTGCAGGCAACCAACGAAGCAAAAATGATTCAACTTGAATCCGGAGGTCTCGCACCAAAAAGACGAAAGCGTTACAGAACGATAGACAATCATTTGAAAACACTGAAGAACAGACTCAATAGTGGCAATCTGGACGTTTTTGAATTTGGTGACGAAGCAAGTAAATTACTAAAATTGAAATAATGTGAAGGTACTTATAGATTTTATTATAAAGTTGAGATGTATTTTGATATGATGTTGTTTGATTATGTAGGTAAGACGATACAGACTATAGCCTAATCCTCTACTGCAAAAGTTGCGTTCAGCCAACCTAACACCTTTCTGTAATTCACACCTATTAACTGGTATTTTAGGAAGGTTGGCTGAGTGGGAATAAACCCTAGAGAAACAATAGTAAATTTTAGATGTTCACGAAACGTTTTTGTAAATGTCCTCAGGTATTGGTATTAGACAAATAGTGAAAGAAGACTAATTCAATTTTACCTCCGAAACCAACTCACTTATAATATTAACCCTTTACCCAACCTGAAAAGCGGACGACACTTGCAAAAATAATTCTTGAATAACTATTTTTTTGTCTCAAAAACATAGGTTATGACCCCTCGTTGGAACGAGCTCGACGAGCTCGTTCCAACGAGGGGTCATAACCTATGTTTTTGAGACAAAAATGAAAAAAATAATGAAAATTAATTGGCGATTTTTGAGAATAGCGCTGGCCGGTTTTGGCCGTTACGTTAGGTAAAGGGTTAAGACAACTATATAGATTTCTATCGTCAAGTATTTCTTATGTATGTTGTGAACGATAGGTCAGTTATTAACTATTCGATGGTGATAATAAACTATTAATAAAAAGTAGGAGATTTAATAAAAGTGAGATATATGAAGAAATATATTTATATTTTAAATAAAACGACTATTGAGGCATTGCACTGTGACATCTGGTGAATGATTTGATCGGTAGTTGAGTGTCTGACAAGCACACATTCCACGCACTGATCTGTAGAAAACATGGACGGTTAGTCAGAGAATTTACCACATTCAGTCCAAGACCTCAATATCTTGTAACTCCCCCGCGGTTCGCGAGACAAGCGCGGATCCGACTTGGCATACTCCACACCAAAACGTCCAATATCAGCTGGACTGTTGTTATTCCATTCTTCCTGCAGTACAGCGGCGAATTCCTGGACATTGGTAGGGGGCTATTGGCGTTGTCGTGGGTGCCTTCCAGGCATATCTCAGACGTGCTCGATTGGTGAAAGGTCTGGACTTAGTGCTAGTGCTTGCCAAGGCAGTGTAGCGATGTTCTGCTCCTGCAGGAACGGGCCCTGTGAGCTACTGCATTGACATCTTGGAAAATGAATCGACGGCCGTGACGTCGCGCAAATGGCACCACATGAGCTGCTAACATGTCGTCACGGTAATACTGCCCTGTGACATGCCCTTGGATGACATGTAATGTTGTTCTACTTGTCAAGGTTATGCCTCCCCACACCATAACCGATCCACCACCAAAACGATCGTGCTGCCTAACGGTTACGACATGTGATCTTTCGTTCCGCCGCCGCCACACTCTGTTTCGCCTGTCGTGGAAGTCGAGAGTGAACCTCGATTCATCGGAAAACATGTCGTTGCTCCAGCGACGATTGTCCAAGCACTGTCGTGCTCCACGCTAATTACGCCTTGTTGCGGTGTGACGTTCAGTCAAACGTGGAATTATTCGAGGTCGTCGAGTGTACAAATTCCAGCTGTGTAGGCGATTTTGGATAGTCTGATCATTGACTCGCACATCTGTCGTTCGATGCAGCTGCTGTCCAACTTCTGAGGCACTTTGATGGCAGTTACGTAATTCTGTTGTTCGGATGAAATGATCCTGGTTAGCACTTGACCGACGTTTGCCATCAACATTGCCTGTCTGACGGTAGCGTGACCACAACCTGCTAATCACCGATTGAATGACGTTGATAATTTCAGGCACTGCAGTCTGTCTGTTGCCAGCTTCCAACATGAAAACGTTCCTCACGTGTCAGTCTTCGCATACCTCAACAGTTACATTTCGACCAGAAACTATTGATGAACGAGTTTGTACCAAGAAAAGAGCGATGAGACCTCTGAAGAAGCCCGTCCAGTCCAAATGAAAATTTCAAAACGTACCCCACGGACCTTAATGCAGCGTTCGTGCGAAACACCTGCACAAAGTTTTCGTGGGCCGGTGACATTCATGATCCACACTAAACTTGGTAACATATTGATGTGTCCAATCACGCGTATCCGATACCATTTTCCGAAAATATCAACATCAGTTTGGATATCCCTTACATTTTGGAATAGTATGTGATAATAAGAACTATATTTGTCATTGGAATTTTAAAATAATTTTGAAATAAAATTCAACAGTTGAGGTGTTTGTTTAATAATTTTGGGATCTTATGTCGACTAAAAATGATGTATTTGCAATGTAAATGCACGTCACTATATGATTGTGAGTGCTTTAAAGTCCATATTTAAAAAATGTGGGTGCCTATTGTTCGGTATCCGTTTCAACCCATTTAAGATATATTTTATAATGTAAATGTAAAAGCCTTGTTTTACGAACAAAATCCGCATGCCGAATTATATTCAGTTTATACCATTAATCAAACTACAGCTCGACACAATTAGAAATATAATGTACATTTAGGATTTTGAAATATATTTTCACTGAAATGAAAATTATCTTTTCGATTAAGTAATTATGACATCCAAAATGCATATGCTTAAGGTCAGACGTATAAACAATAGAGAGTAATCGCTTGACTGGACTGGTTACGTGAAATAATTCATGAGAGGTGAGGGACGTTGTACAAACACAAGTGCGCGAATGCACACAAGTGTTTCACAATATAGTCTCTCGCCTCGAATGAATTATTTCACGTAACCAGTCCAGTGAAGCGATTACTCTGTTTACTACTATTCATTATTAACGATAATTATATTATTTAATAAAAACAAAAAAAAAACCGGAGTCCCCAATACACCCACGGTAAAGCGTCCTCGTTTGCGCGCACGGGCACATGACACCATTGTTGATTGCGATCCGCCGATCTGGGGTATTTTTAGACTGGCAATCGTTCACCGCGAAGCGAAGAAAACTTGAATTGGGATTTTTTTAGTGTTTTCTACTTTCGAGCCAGTAAACTGTTTCAGGGAATGGAATATGTTATGACGTGAGTTGGTTAATATCAATTCGGACATAATTTCATCATTTTTCCTTCGTGTTTTTATTAATGAATCGATTTAAACCGAACACAGAGACATTGACAGCACTGCTCCGGCCCTCTAAACACCAGAATTACCCGGAATCACCTGATATACTCGTACATGGTATTTATTTTCTCTCTCGACAATTCTTAGGTACTACGTAGTATTCAGTCACTGAGAGTTGCTGAAAAGTTGTTTGTATAAAGTATCTGATAAACAAGGAATAAATATCCCACTTCTTTTGTGCCTGAATTCTAAACTCGGGTATAGAAAAATTATGTTGACTTTTACAAGGTAGCCACTAGTGTCTTTTTTTAAAAAAAAGAAACAAGCAAAACATAACCTTACAGTGCCATAATAGTTAGTTAACGCAAGGGAGTAAGTACAATATGACATCATCATCACCCCCCCCCCCCCCCCCCACACACACACACACACACTCACACACTTGATAGCTCTTCTTATATAAAGAACAACATAAATACTGAGGTTATTGGGAAATGATATTGAGCCATTGACCAGTGTCACACTTGATACCAAGGGGCTACGGATTCAAAGATGTTCTTCTGTATTGTGTTCCTGAGCAACACACTTCTCGATTACTTGTATGGAAACACCATGGCAATGTGTGCTATGGCATTATTTCCGCTTATAATTTATATGTAGTCATCTCAGCTCAGTCTGAGTGATTTCAGGTAACTCTTAGTAATTCTAGTGTTTAGGCGGCCCCCACTGCTCTTATGTCAAATGCAAAATGTTTCCATATCAATGCAAGCCTTAAAACTTCACGAAATTGAGGAGAAAACCCTTGTATTTCAATTATTGTTCGTTTGCACTAAGGTCCTCATCTCATCTGATGAATCAATCAGTGGTAAAATTCTTCTCCGATTTCCTGGTGCAACATGGGATAAGCTTACTTGTGATGGATTGAAGTCATGTCCGTGATAAAAATTGAAAGTGCATCTGGATATGTTAGTGTTCCCACTGAAAAGGCTTCCATTTTATTCTGCGAACTTACCACATTAGTATTGCTGGCACTGGCCTGAGACTGCTGACTCGCCGAAATATTTTGCTGACTGCCGGGAAAATTATCATTGCTACGTGCTGGAATACTGGGTAAGCTGTGTCGAAGTTGAAACAACCGTATTATCCGGCAACACTTTATTTCATCAATGAACCCGAAATACCTTTCTGCTGTTTATCGTTAAGTCTAATATGACAATACGCAAGGCGTAAGGAGGAACTCTAAGCCATATAACCACAGGAACTTGGAATCTTATTAGTACTGAGCAATAGTCAGTAAAGGAATAACATAATATAGACACACACTCTCCTAATATAATAAGAACGGTATTCCTGTGATACAACATATTAACATATTTCATTCTACAACCATTCCCTGGAAAAAAAAACTTATGCAATCGAATTTCTGCAATTGTATAATTTCATCCATATATTTAGGTATCACAGTATTAAATATGTTCCCATAGGCGACCACCAGAGGTAAAGCTAGGAGGGTTTATTTTTTTCAAAATTTAGACTCTAGGTGACTCTAGCGGTAGGTTTGAGCGCATTCTGATGAAATCTCCAATCTGTTTCAAAGTCTGCAGCTAAATATCTATATACTTTGAGGTTTTAAGACAGCACAAAATAATAATATCTTGTGGTACTGTAGTCAGTCTGTACGTGAAAGTAGTCCCTATCTTCCTATCTGTAATGAAAGTGTCAATGGCACTGTAGTGTAACTTGACTGTGTGAAATGTTGGATGAAAAGGAAAAAGGATTATGTTCGATGGTTATGAAAGGAGTATGAAATAAGACAAGAATTGTGAGAATATGTTAATTTCTGTTCCCCAAATGCTATGTTTTCAATAAGAATAATTTGGGGTGTAGACTAGATAAACGAACTGAGGCCTGGGTCGATGTGGCCTTCACAGATAAGGTATGTCAAACAAAGTTACGAAGTTACTGTAAAATTATTCCCAAACAAGTGATCCTACCAAGTTGCAATGAAATCGTTTCATAAATATGACTTGTTGACATTGTTAAAGAAACCTAAATCACGTGCCTATCCAGTGTTCCTGGTTGACTGATCGTGACAAAATACGAGAGTCCATCTTGACATCATACTGAGTTATCCTTCCAACCTACAATGAAATAGCTTTATAAATATGAACAGTAGACTGTGCTAAACAAATCTACGTCACGCGACTGCGTCTGTCACGGTTGACCGATCATGGCCAAAATAGGACGTTCTCATCTAGACATTATACCAAGTCATCCTAGCCATTTTCAATGAAATCCCTTCATAAATGCAACCTGCACACTGTTCTAAAGGAATCTAGTAACGTGTCCATGCGGCCGTCATGGTTGATCCAACCCAACCAGTATAGGTCGTTCTCATCTAGACGTTATACGGAGTCATTCTACCACGTTACAGTGAAATCTCTTCATAAATACAATTTGTAGGCTGTGCTAATGGTTTTTATGTTTCGATCCCACTCAGCCGTCACGGCTGACCGATCGCGACGAAAAGTGGGCGTTCTCATTTAGACATGACAACGAACCTGCACAAGCAATATTGTGATGATTGGACAAGACCTTCTGGGTGTAGCCGGTGCTAACGCAAATGTGAACAGACTTCCACAGGTGTGATGGCAATAGCGTATCATGAGTTTGTCAAGCTCAGCAAAATGAAGGTGTCAGTGACACTGCAGCTTAACTTGACAGTGTGTAATGTTTGATGAAAAGGATGATGGTCAATGTTTATGAAAGGATTATGAAATAAGACAAGAACTGTGATAATTGCGAATAAGAAATAAGACAAAAAATGAGATGTGGTCTGTACCAAAGAGTTGAGGCCTGGCTTAATGTGGTCTTCGCAGTTAACATCTGTCAGCCAAAGTTACCACGCTACAGTAAAATTATTCCAAACCGAGTAATCCTACCAAGACACAATGAAACTCGGCGACTTTGCTGAAGGAATCTAGGTCACATGATGGCCCGGCGGTAACGGTTGACCAACCATGACCAAAATAAGATAGTTTCATCTATATATCATACCAAGTTATCCTACCAAGTTACAATGAAATCCCTTCATAAAAACAACCTGTATACAGTGCTAAAGGAATCTAGGTCACGTGACCAGGCGGCTGTCATGGATAACTACATCACAAGAGTTATCCTTGGAAGTTTCAATGGAATCGCTTCATAAATACGAACTGTAGGCTGTGCTAAAACAAAATCTAGGTCACGTGTGGCCATCTCACTTGACCGATCAAGTCCAAAAAGGATGTTTTCATGTAGACATTATACCGAGTCATCCTACTAATTTACAATGAAATCCCTTCACAAATGCAAGCTGTAGACTGTGCTAAAGGAATCTAGGTAACATGCCCTTGTGGCCGTCGCAGTTCACTGAACCCGACCACAATAGGACATTCTCACCTAGACATTACACAGAGTCATCCTGCAAAGTTACAATGCAATCCCTTCATAAATACGACCTGTAGACAGCGCTAAAGGTCTTCATGTTTCAGGCCCGAGCAATCGTCATGATTGATCGATCGCGACTAAAAGGGGACGTTCTCATCTAGACATTATGCGGTGCCATCCTTCCAAGTTATAATGAACTCCCTTCATAAATACGACCTGTAGACTTTGCTAAAGGTTTTCGGGTTTCGGGCCCGCACAGCCAGCACGATTGACCGGTCGCGTCCAAAAGGGGATGTTCTCATCTAGATATGACCTTGAACCGGTGTATGGAATTTGCCGATGATCAGACAAGAACTACGGGGTGTAGAATGTGCTGAAGAAAATGTGAACAGACTCACAGACTTCCGCACGCGTGATGGCAATATCTTGTCTTGACTTTGTCAATTTAAGCTAAACATCAATACGCAAACAATAATTTAATAATTAATTAGGTCAAATATGTGTTCAAGCTGAGCAGTGAGCACACTAACTATTCATATGCTTGTAAAGTATGAGTAATGATTTAGCTAACTAACTCAGCCTATATATCACAATATGTACAGAAGGGGGACGGGAGGGGGGGGGGGGGTCACCCAAAAATGTCTAGACACAAGGAGGGGTGAGTGGGTGGTGGGTGGTGCATGGCTGAAAAAAAACGCGTAAAGGACCAAAAATGCTATTTTTTAATCCACATAAAATCACTAAGTTCTGTGCTTGTTTAAACTTTTAGAATCAATTATATGGCCAACAGGGCTATTTAAACATATAAACTGCCATATTTGTGGTGTAGGTAAGTCCAAATACATATACATTTCATGCTGATACCTGCAGCCAATGCTGTCTGCATCGTTGCAGAGGGGTTATTGGCAATGTTGCATCAGGCAAATTGTATTATATGACAAGTATTTTCAGATATAAACTTGAACCTACTTGAAATTATGATTTAATCATTCTGATTTAGTGCGCTATGATGATGTTTGATTGATGTATAGGCCTGGACTTGCATCTATGGTTCCTAATCTTATCTGAGCATTGCATGTTAACGGAAGGAGAAAACAGTCCAGACTAATTTCATAAAGTTTATATAAACAAAAATCATAATACCCCCTGATACCACTGGTGTAAAACAATCAAACAAAACAGCGGCCAGTTACAAGGGCCAAGTTGAACAAAGATGACTGCTATGCAGTATAAAACAATAACAATCACCCACCTCTACCCCAGCAAGATATACATATATTTAGACTATGGGTGTGATTTCCCTGATGCCACATGTGCATACCACAGAAATAAGGAAGGTGAATTTTTGCTATCCCATCTGCGCCAAACTGAGGAATGAAGGGTGTTTTCAATTTAGTAAAATCAGGGAGAATTGCCAAATAATCTAGTACCGACTAGGGCATCAGGGAATGCATTACCTCCGACTTAATCAGACTTATTTAGTGACTAATTAATATTTATTTGATAATATGTTGTTCCTATTCCCATTCTAACTCATTAGAATTATCTCCCTTGCAGCCTCATCAGTTTATTGCAATGCTGAAATAGTCAGGATAATAGTCTTAAATATTTAGAATTGGAACAATTCTCAGTTAGACAGAGTTAGGTCCGCCTTTTAGGCTTTTTTCTAAGATTTAGGAGGACGGGCCCGGAAACAAATAATAAAAACTGCAGGGGGGAAGGGTATAAAGAAATATTTTGATCCTGTATCTGCGACTACATGTATGTATGTCTTTCATGAGAAGACAGAGCCAAATAAAACAAACAGTGAACCGTTTTGGTAGTAACCTTTAAAATTCCAGGACACAGCCAGCGCCGGATTATACTAGTAGCAAATGTAACATATGCTATGGGCCTCGGCGCACTGAAGGGCCCTGTGTTAGATACTTTCAAGCCATCAACAGATTCTATGTTGCTAAAATGACTGCCCACTTCGTTATGCACTTTATGCGCAAAACCAAAGTCTGTAAATTGTTTCTGACAAAACAAAACACAGATGGAATGCTCTGTAGATGTATTGTGAAGGCTTTAACATTTACGGACACACACTAATGTTTTATGTACTTAAAATTTCCCAACTAGAATGAGTTCCAGTTATCAACTAAACGGATGGTTGTCAGAACACTGTTCCTTGTGGGCTGTTGAGGACGCGTCCGTAGCCATAACAATCACAAAAGAATTGTCATTGTTCGCGTGTCTTTGTTGATACCGCTACAATTTATGAGTCCATTGAGGCTTTTTATAACATATGCTGCAGGTCCCCACACTGGATTAATCCGACCCTGGGCACAGCCTCACTGGGGCACATTTTGAGTCCTAATGAAAACTGCAGCCCATGAGTGTATTGCATATAGAAGAGAACAAAATACGTAATACGAACACGGTTGTGGAATTTAACCTTGGAGTCCCTGAGTGAGGAGTCGGAAAATCTTGTTCGATCAAAATTCTCTCTGAAGGTGTCGGCAGTTGGAATGTTCACGGAAATGTAATACCACATTCGGAAAAAAACCGATACCTTAATGCTTCGAATTTTCAACTGTTGGAATTTTTGCATGAAATATGTCCAACTATCTTGATTTTTGTAAATTTGTTGACAAATATTGGGGGGCTCACTCCTCACCCACCTCCCAGTTCAGCGATCTGAACGCAGCGGCTTCCCTTCTTTCACTCCCATTCAAATCCATTATAAAATTTCCCGACCAGTTTGGTCGGAACTCAAAACACGAAAATGGGAATATATATCAACCTTTCACCCTTATTGCTGCCTGTATTCGACTGAACACGTACTTCTTTACATTTGTGCAGGAGCATTTGATCCAAACTGTGTTTTATTCTTCACTTATCGATATTTGAACACGGGTGAAGCGACGACGACCGCTTCGATATGGCCCATGTTTTCCGTGGTCTTATAAACCCATAACCCAGAATTGCACCGAAGCAAATAGACCTTTCGTCGATGCGGAAACGGAAACTGCATACGCACAGAGGAGGGCGATTGTGATAATTTCCCGGGAGCGTTTTTATTACGAGTTCCCTTTTCCGCATATGATGAAGAAACTGTTTTCTAACATTTTTAAACAGGATAATATGGAGGAAAAAATACTAGTAAATAAAAGTGTAATATAGGTTTTCTGGCTGCGTGTTTGGTGATTTCGGATGGTTGGAAGAGTTGAATCCCCCATTTCCCTAGTACTCTGAGGGGAAATCATGGGTTGGATCATTATGCTAAAATTGGCTATTATTTGATATTTGCCAGAGGTTATAGTGTGCTCTTGGAGGCTACACTTGCTCAAGATGTGAATTCGCGTGCATCAACAGCCTTATTTTTGGAAAAATATAGCCTTTATTGTTGACTGTGACAACAGTTTTACTTTTCAAAACAAGAAAATAGTTTTGTAACATGTGCGTTCTCCCCTCCCCCACCCAATGAACATTAAATGTGAAATAATCACCAAAAATAATAGTAAATCAGGTTTGGAGGCCAAAAATGTATTTCCTATATGCCCGGGTATCACACGACTGAATATTTTCCCATAATAAAAATATCGCATCACTTTAATTTTGGCATTCAAATACCTTTGTCAAGTAGAGCCCTTCCCGACATTGTTCTTGACAGGGGGTTATGCAACAAACACGAAGCTCCATGGGGCTCGAGGCGCTCAGCTGACCATGTTTAAAGGAGCATTTAATTTGCATCTAAGGCTAGTTAGCAATGCGGAGCAATGAAGTTATTTAATTATTTATAATTCTGTTGTTCATGCCAGATGATTTGTATTGGGATGCCACCACAGAAATAATGCCAAGATTGTCAGTTATGCAATAACTTGGGAGTCCAAATATCAGCATAAGGACTTAACTTGAACAAACTTGAAGGATGTTGTATACCAAATATCAAACGATTCTGACTAGTGGTTCTGGAGAGCAAGATTTTGAGAACATTGCCAATTTTGCCCTATGTTAAAATTTGCCCCACCCTCTTTGATAGGGAACACAAAATCAGTCCATGGAATTTATTCGAACAAATTGAATCTTAAACCCTTTAAAGAAACTGTATACCAAATATCTCAAGCAGCAGCTTTTTAAATAGTATTTTCATATTGAACTATGTTAAGATTCGGGCTCTATTAGGAAGCCGAAATATCAACCCAAATACCTGATTTGAACAAACTTAGATGTGACATCCCTAAGGATGCTGTATACCAAATGTCAAAAGATTCAGACTAGTGGATCTGAAGATTTTCAAAGATTTTTCCTCATATTGCACTAGGTTAAAATTTGGGCACCTTTAGAAAACCCAATTATTAATCAGTGGACTTGAGCTGAACAAACTGAATCCGGCCCCTGTGATTATAATAATATTAATAATAATAACCAGAGACTCAAGTGAGCTTAAAACGCTCACCTGGCTCAAAATGTCAAAAGAGCTGAGTGTATCAGTAAGTGATCAGCAGCAAGAGCAATTTTTTGATTTGCTATGACACAACCAAAAGCAACTTTTTTGGCCATTCATTTCTGCTGGTTCTCGGAAAGCTTCCTAGCAAGCAGTGTTCCGTGAAGTATTAAAAAACAACAACGAACGAAATGTTTGTTTTGTTTTCAACTACTGTGGTTCTCTCTGCTCCAATAAAGAGCACAAATATTTCCCATTTGAACAAACTTGAATCTAACCCCCCTAGAGATGTTGCATACCAAATATTAAAAGAATCCAACTGGTGGATCTGAAGAAGAAGAGTTTTAAAGATTATTGCTCATATTGCACCAAGTTAATATTCAGGATCCCACAGGAAGCCCAAATATTAACCCAGGGACTAGATTTGAACAAATTCGAATTTTACACGTCCAGAGATGTCACATTGCAAATATGAAAGAATTCTAACTAAAAAGAAGTTTTCTTAGGAAATGTTCTCACATTGCACTAAGTTCAAATTTAGGCTCCGACAAAGAGCCCAAATATTCATCCAGGGATCCTATTTGAACAAACTTGAATCTAACCCCCCCCCCCAAAGATGTTGCATGCCAAATATCAAAAATATCTAACTGGTGGATCTAGATGGAGAAAACGATTTTTAAAGAATATCCCCCATAATGCACCCAAGTTAATAATCGGTCTCCCATTGCAAGCCCAAATATTAGCCCAGGGACTCGATTTGAACAAATTCAAAATCTTACACCTCTAGAGATGTCGCATACCAAATATGAAAGGATTCTCACTGGTGAGTCTGAAAAGATTTTTAAAGAAATTTTCTCATATTGCACTAAGTTAAAATTTGGGCTCCATTAAAGAGCCCAAATATTCACCCAGGGATCCCATTTGAACAAACTTGAATCTACCCCCCCCCCCCCCCCCTGGTGAGTCTGAAGAAGACTTTTAAAGATTATTCCCCATATTGCACCAAGTTAATATTCGGGCTGGCATAGGAAGCCCAAATATACTACACAAAGTTTGCTAAGCACCAAGTATATACAACTACCTAAATATTGTTATGAAAAGTGTATATACTTTTTATTTAATTATATCTTGTGTCTGACATTCTTTTTTAGCTTTGGAATACGATAACCATGGAAAATGGATATAATTGGTGGAAGAGGAAATTTTTCAAATTTGCCAAAAAGCGAACTGATAGGGTTCAATATCGAGTATGAAGCCCATTATGGTTAATTACAGCTTGACAACGCCTTGTCATGTTCCCAATCAGGTTCCAGGTGGTCCTTTGTGGGATGTTGTTCCATTCTTGGACCAGCATGGCACCAAGCTCCTGGACACTTCTTGGTTGGACTGGACGGTCTGAAATTGCAAGCTGTAACTCATTCCAGACATGTTCGATTGGTTGAGGTCAGGGGATCTTGCTGGCCAGTCCATACGATCAATTCCTTCCTTCCGTCGGTACTGCCGGACAGCATGGGCAACATGAGGACGGGCATTATCGTCCATCAGAATGTATCTATCACCCACTGCACCTGCTTACAATCTGACGTGGGCATCCAGGATCTCCTCAATATACCGCTCTCTAGTCAATGTACCACGGTCAAGGACACAGAGCTCTGTACGTCCATTCCTGCTGATGCCGTCACAGACCACGATTGACCCTCCACCATAGCGGTCATGCTCAGCGATGCTGGCTGCATGGAATCGCTCTCCTGGTCTTCTCCACACCCTAGAACTCCTGTCTGTGTTCTCTGGGCAGTACCTTCACTCATAGATAAAAAGGACAGGTCGTCAATCTTCCCTGGTCCATCCAACGTGATCCATGGCCCATCGATATCGTGCCTGGAGGTGGTTGTTTGGCAGCTGAATGCGAATACATGGTCTTCTCGATCGGAGACCACCTTCGTGCAACCTTGCTCGGATAGTCTGTGTCGAAACATTTACCCCGGATGCATTCTGAAGGTCACTGCGAAACTGGGTTGCTGTATCAAAGGGTTTCTACGGGCCTGAATGATCAAAGATCGGTCTTCAGCTGTAGATGTCGCCCTGTCTCTGCCACCACCGTGTCGTCTGGCTGGTGTGCCATACTGCTGAAATCTTACCCAGGCTCTGGTGTTCACTGTATGGTGCACACTAAGGGCTTCACCAACCTGACAATGGGTGGCCCCTTGTTCCACCATCCCTACAGCCCACCACATTTCTGTCTCAGACAAATGTCTTCTTACATTTGCATTCGCCATATTCAATCATTAAATCACAGGGGTTTGTGTTGAAATGAAGACTGAATACCCTGCACATGTCATGTACATGTAGGCAGCACACGAAAACATCATGGAAATCAAGGGGTACATGCTTTCCATGACTGTCACGAAATGTCTACCTGTCAAGAGAGCTAATGTAAACACTGGGGACCATCTCAATACATTCCTCAATCATATCCACCAAAAATATCATAAATGTGTCACAAGAAAATGTCACAATGATGTGTCAAATATTTCGTGCTTAGGAAACTTTGAGTGGTATATTAACTGGGGACTGTATTTGAAACAAACTTCAATCTGACCCCTGTAGAGATGTTGTATACCAAGTATCAAAAGAATCTGACTGTTTGATCTGAAGAAGATTTTTAAAGCCTATTCCCCATAGTGCCCTAAGTTAATTATTTGGGCTGCTGTGTTGAGCCCAAATATGAACCGAGGGGCTCGATTTTAACACACTTGTATTTGACCGTCCTATGGATGTTGTATACCACATATCAAAAAATTCTGATCATCGATTCTGAAGAATAGCAATAGCTCACACTGATTCGGTGAGCTAATAATAATAATAATGATGGGAAATATGGTCATTTGAAAATACTTATATTTGTAGCTACTGGGGTACCCAAGGGGACACATGGAATAATTTTGTTTGTATGAATCAAGTACTTATGACTCAGTAATACTAAATACATGCACCAAATGCGGTTCAAATCAGACCATCGTTCCAGAAAATAAAAGTTTTTGGGCAGGGCCAAAAATCTTGCCTCTACCCTGCCCTACCATTTCAAATATCGAGTCATTGTACATTTACCTGCTGGTTCACGAGAAGATATTAAAATACATTCGGGAGAATTTTCCATTACCCCATCACCAGAATATTGGTTTGAACAAAAACACAATACCCTTCGGGCAACTCACACAAACTTTCACTTGAAGTGGCCGAGTGGTTTTGGAGAAGACTCAAACAAAACCTAACATGTACAACAGACGACAGACAACATATAAAAAGTGATGACAATACACAAATCATCCCACCCTCATTTTCATTGATTTTCAGTCAAGGGAACTAATAAGAGAGATCAACAGGCCTTAATCACTCACCTGACAAAGTGGTTTAAAGAAGTAATCTGGATCACATGCAGTTAGTCATGGTTCATCAACACTACAGAGGAATGAGGTCATGAAATTATTCTTAACTCTAGTTTTCATGTCAGATGATTATTATGATAGGTCTTCCTGACTGTTTCCAGTTCTATCAGCTGTAGACAAATTTTATGGAAAAACACTAAGAAATGGCATTTAACAAACCTGAACATAACCTGCCTCTCCTAAAGCCCAAATAGTAAGCCAGGGACAAGAACTGAACAAACTTGAATCCCCCCCCCCCCATCCCCCAAGAAATGTTACATAGCAAAGATGAAAGAATTCTGACTGGTGGATATGAAGATGACGATTTTTCCCTCATATTGTACTAAGTTAAAACTTTGGGCTTCAATAGAGAGCCCCGATATTAATCCAGGGATACGATTTGAACAAAATGGAATCTGACCTCCAAACAAATGTTGTGTACCAAATACGAAAGGATGCTGACTGGTGGATTTGAAGAAGATTTTTAAAGAAATTTCCTCATATTGCACTACACGTAAGTTAAGATTTAAATTCCCATAGAGAGCCCATAAATTAACACAGGAAGTCGATGTCAACCAAATTGAGTCTGAACAACCCCATCCACCTCCAGAGATGTTGTACACCAAATATCACATTGAATTCAGCTCAGTAGTTTATGAGAAGTCGATATTGTGAAGTGCACACCGGATGGAAGATAGACACCTAGGCTTGGCAATTTCAGGAGAGCGATTTTTTAGCTCTCCTTACTGCCCTCCTGAAAGAATTAAGCAGAGCGAAAAATTGCCATCCTAAATATTTTGGTCTGGGATGATTGAGATTATATGTATTATGCTCACATTAAATTTTTGTTGTAAAGCAAAAATGTAATTTAACTTCGAAGTCACATAATATCACGTAATTTCATTTTGAAAGTGGTTTAGTGGTAAAAGATAATGGCTGCAACCATACCCAAACACAGTTGCAATCATGTGAAGCAAAATGGGTCACAGCAATATTTTTTTTTCTGTCAGTTTCAAGTTCAACAACTGACATCACAGTTTGAGGGGTAATTATTCAAGGAATATTGACTCTATAATATACTATCATTACTACTATCCTGTCACTTGAAGCACTTGCACCAGGATGTGACTGTAGATTCAAGCAGACCTGTTGTCCAAGAAAGTCATACGCCTACCACTACCACCTTCAACCCCCCTTGGGGGGTTGAAGGTGGTAGTGGTAGACGTATGACTTCCTTGGACAACAGGTCTGGGTACACACACAGGTCTTGTCAAGTGTGTGTTCGGTTGTTGAGTGAGACATCTAGATGTCTAAGAGATTTCGCTTTACCTTAGTAAAGTTAATAAAATCACTGATGTAGTCTGTTGGTTTCAGTTTCAATGAGTTCGTTCAACTGGATACTTAAAATGCTGTGTAAAGCTAATTGCTCTCCTAAGCTGATTGAGGAGAGCGATTTTTTGCCCTCCTGCATTTTTCAGAATGCCAGGCGGACACCAGACGATGGATGACAGAAAGTGATCACTTACCCCCCCCCCCCCCCCCCCCCCCTCCTCCCGGATTTCAGTCGGGTGAGCAAAAAAACTCATTCGAAGTACCGGTCACATGCACATATATTCTAGGTAAATCACAACAAAAACACACGAATAGACAATTGTATTTTTAAGGTCCAAAAAGTCATCAACTCACACTCTTCATTCATCTGGGATATTTAATATTAATAATGCAAGATGTGATCATGTCAGTAGAATGCATCAAATGTTCACTAAAACAATATATTTTCCCAAGGCTGCTCACTTTTGGACAAAACAAATTCATTCAGAGTGCATATTTTCAAGGCGGTTCACTCTAATTCAAATTCATTTATTTATTTATTTATTGGTGTTTAAGGTCACATACTTATGCACAATGGCTAATCGTGACCGTGACAGTTTTACGGGTGGAGGAAGTCGGGGTACCCGGACAGAACCATCGAGCATCGTCGAGCAACTGTCAGCTCCACAACATTCTAACTTTGTTCAAGCTTCGCTCAATCAGGGTCACAGTGGTTGAAGACATGGGCACCATCGACGCGCAGTACGGCTTAGTTCACAGCATCATCGTACCCCGATGTAGACAACCGGGATAAAGAGCCTTGCCCAAGGACACAACGCGGGTCGTCCCGGATGGGGATCTCTAATTCAAATATTTCCTACATTTTATTATTTATTGGTGTTTAAGGTCACATATTTTTGCACAATGGCTAATCATGACCACAACGTGAGTATCAACTCAAGACCAGGGGGTGAGCGTTAATAAGCCATGTTGCCCATTTTAGAGAGAGTTTGCACTTCCCAAGCATTGGTGACTGGGTCCTTTACCAGTAAAACAGAGCCTGTTTACCGCAGTGCACTGCTTCATTTCGTTTAAACAATATTTATTAATTAATAACTGCGTTAATTATATACATCAAACAGGCTAGTCACATAGGAAATGTACACCAAACAGTATATAATATAACATGGGATGCAAAAAAACTATAGAAGACAGAATTCGACAGTAAGCTTATGCTTATAAGTATCGTCTCCCTTCATTTTATGAGGATGGAAAAGTACGATTCATTGAGTAGGGCTGTTTAAATCATTATTTGGTTGCTGCTACTTGTTGTTGATGCTTTTGATTCATCATACGACGATCAACTTACGTGTTGGGAAAAGCCAATACACAAGTAAATACGTTTGCAGATTCCGCAATATACTATCAGTAAGTGGCGCAGTTCGTATATGGCAAATGTACATACATGTAACCATACACACACAAATCCACATACAGAAATATATATCTAGCGGTGTACACATACACACGCAAATGTACGCGCGCGTGAGTGTGAAAGCGTATACATGTATACATATACTCATATACATGCACACATGTACACACACACTCACACACACACACACGCATACAGAGGCATATGCATATTGAATCTAAGAATCGCTTACTTAATATGATATATTCAAGGACTGCAGAAAAAACAGAAAAATTCTCTCCACCAGTTAAGAATTCAGGACCATGTAAAAGTGTGGAAACGTCTGTGATAATCGCATATTGAACAAGAGCACGGTTTCGAATATCTCTGTAGATTGGACAGTATAACAAGAAGTGTTCGGTCGTCTCGCATTCGCCACACTGACAGAGTGGTGAGGTTGATAGGTGATTGTCACACAGACGTGATCTATGATTACTGCATCGCAAACGCAGTCTACAGTGATATATTTGGTTTAAACAATATTTATTCAATTATCTTCAACCAAATATACAAAATACAGCAAAATAAATAGACAGAACGCGATGTGTGTTTGAATCGGTGGGTGTTTTACATAACGAGTTGGAATGGCGTTGTCATATTTCGCGAGAGCCGTAGGCTCAAGCGAAATATGATTACGCCATTCCAATCGATTCAAACCCACATCGCGTTCTGTGTTTATTACACAACCCAAGCATTAAAATCCATTTAAATAAACAATTTTTAAAGCTGTACTGATCATATGGATCGGTAAAAAATCAAAAACAACCTTTAGGAACCAGTGTTTGTTGAAATTCATATCGCTGTTTACTAACAGTAATAACCACCAAATGGTTAGGCGTGAATGGGCTGGTGCCCATTCACGCCTAACCATTTGGTGGCTATTACTGTTAGTAAAAATATAAGTACAAATATGTGCAGATTTGCAAAACAGCTGTGAGAAACGTTTTTAAAAGAAGTTCGAAGCATGTCAAGATGTACGAAAAGTGAAAATTAAAGTTGACCAATTTAGATATAATGGGATGCACGAAACGAGACGGCCACGGGACTGGGTTAATGTTCCGGTGGGAAATGATTGTTTTTTTTTTTTTTGTGAACCGACTTTAGTTTTGATTTGAACGTTTTCATTTTCACACTATGCGACAGACGGTCGATGATTGTATAACGAAATTTGGAAACTGTTCGAAGCGTAACTAAACGGTGCGGTAAAAAAGTTCCGGCTTGTATTACCCGTTGAATACAGAATCATTTATATCATGGCGGCGATTCCGTTGAATACAAGGGTTTAAAGTTTAATGGATGTGTAATAAAAGGTGGATCCGACAGGAAGTTATAAAGCTTAGGGATATATTTGAGCTAGTCGGCTTTTAACAATGCTATAGAAGGAAGGTGGCCACCTGATACCTTCACTTAAATATCTTTTGAAACACCACTGCTTCACTTCACGGGGTTCCGGCGGGTAAATATTACCTGCAGTACTGAGGGCTTCAGTCACCGAGAGCGATGTAAAATAAAGTAATCAGTGTGGAATAACTAATTGCAATTTTTTTTACAATTTCTTTCTACTGGTTCTGAAAATGCTTCATTACAAATATCAGGGGGCGCGGTGGCGTCGCAGTAATCAGTTCTCGTCAGATCACCGAAGTTAAGCAACGTCGAGCGCGACTAATAGTTGGATGGGTGACCATTTCAGCAACTGATTCGTGCTCCCGCGTTGTGTCCTTGGGCAAGGCACTTAACCCCGATTGCCTACATGGGGGCACGATGACGCTGTGTACTAAGGCGTGCTGCACGTCGATGGTGCGCATGTCTTCAACCAATCTAACCCTGCCTGTGCCGGGGTGCAGAGTTCAGAGTTACTGTGTTGGGGAGCTGACAGCTGCTCGTCGTTGTTCAGTGGTTCTCTCCGGGTACTCCGGCTTCCACCACCCGTAAAACTGTCACCGACATGATATGACCCTGGCTGTTAATGTGTCGTTAAACCCTAATAAAAAAAAATTACAAATAACAGATCTCTCATTTTTTTCAGTTTTCATTCTTTTCACTTCCCAATTTCCTCTTCATATGAAATCCCCAAGATGTGCCCAAGTCAATGCATCATGCAGCTTTAATGGTAGTACCACACAACCAAGCTACTATGTCATTGCACCATCAGGCAATTGTAGCAGAGGATATTTAAGGTTTGAAGGGTACATATGAGCTCTGAATGAGTGAGGAGATTTCATGATTGAAAAAAATCATATGGAGGAATTGCTTTTCCCATACAACTAACAAGAGCTACAATGTGTACCAGGTGAGGTGAATACACACATTGAGCAAATTAAATAGTAGCTTATTCGACAGATAGCTTTAAAAAAATAAAATAGGGGACATCAATTCAAACTAAAGTTATTCAGCAAAGATTAAATTATTACCATTGTAGTGAATAATGTAGACAAACAATCCAAGTCTCCTAAATTTTGATCTGATCTGTGACCTGATCTGCATTTCGGAACTAGACTATAAACACATAGTTTTTCATGGTTTAAGAAAATGACTAGGCTTTGCAGAATATATAGAGGATATTCACGAAAATTTGATGAATACCGAAAATATCTCGTGAGTGGCTACAAAGAAATATGAGGATCTTCACGAGCGACGCAGTCGCGAGTGAAGATCCTCATATTTCTTGTAGCCACGAACGAGATATTTTCGGTATTCATCAAATTTTCGTGAATTTTCTTTTTATTTAATGCTCTACGACTACAAACTCTCCAATTTGTGGCCTTTATTTGCCATTAAGGCGCAAATTTATGTGCCGAACCGGCGTCCATACAAAAATTACAACAACCAAACTCCAACCATTGGAATGTGTGAATATCCGCACAAAAAGTAGTCCCGTCTTATTTCTCCCCTAACTTTACGATTTACCAAGGCTGGCGAATTGAAATAATCGCAATGTGTTTCGAAGAAATAGAACAATAACAAAAAACACCACTTTCTTATTTTCAATAACAAGACACGTCATTTTATTTTTTTTGAACTCAATGCACTGAAGACGTGTGAAGCTGAACTGAAGAAATTTGAAAGTGATTTCGGCTTTTCGCTGGAAGGTGAATGAGAAAGTCAAACTTTGAAACCGCTGATTTAATGAATTGATTTAGTCACTGTCACTATCAATTATTCGAATTCGTTTGTATTTGGGACTCTGGAATTCATTACTGATGTGCTGACTCGTTTAAAGTACATGTGATTCGTCATCCGAACCTACGATGAAATATCGATTTCTAAATATCATTTTGATATTTCGTTTTGCCGACCGACAGGGGAATATGACTTAATTTTTCAGCGTGAATTGATGCCTGAGCATTAAATAAAATGATATAGACTCATTTTATAATCTGATGACCCATCTAATTAACAGGCCTACAGTACAGTCGCAGTGGACTGGATGTAATAGTAATACACACATGGGCAGTGTTGACCATGCATGCATTTACCTGATGAAAGAAATCATCATCAGCAAAATTTGAATTAATGAAGCACCAGGTCGTACCCGTTGTATCTTTAACTGGTAGAGTGCTGAATTATTTTTGGCCATCAAAATTTGTTCACATGTCTTTGCCTTGTTACAATTTATGGGAGAGTGCCAAGAGGCACTCTCCATAAATTTTAACAAGACAAGTCCCTACAGACTAAATAATATTACTTCAAAGATAATACGAAGCACATCCATTGAATATGAAGCCTTCATGTTGCAGAACCTTCACCTCAGAGTAAAGCCCAAATATGGGCTTCCAGCACTCTACCAGTTAATTACATTTTTGATGAGAATTCCTATAATTAGTGCCCTATAATTAGTGTTTGGAATTTAATATTATTTGCGTCTGTGGAAATATTGCCACCAATGGAAAGTGAACAGTTCATGGCGGCCAGACTATATAAATCACCCCAAATTCAAGGTGGGAAAAACTGTGCCCAAAATAAGAAACATATTAATATACTGTCATTGATTTGTCTCAGTTAAACGTATTTTCAATCTTTTTCAGCTGATAAGAGTGTTTTTCATTCTTTTTTCTGATGAGCAAAATTACTTTTGGCTTTAAAACATCAATACCATTCCTTGACGAAAGTGTCAATGGCACTGCAGCTTAACTTGACTGTGTGTGGTGTTTGATGAAAAGGATAATGTTCAATGTTTATGAAAGGATTATGAAATATGACAAGAATTGTAATAATTGAGAAAATTGTAATTTCTGTTCCCAATAGACTGTGTTTTCAATACGAATAATTTGAGGTGTAGACTGTACTAAAGAATTGAAGGTTGGGTTAATGCAGCCCTCACAGTTAATGTGTGCCAACCACAGCTACCATGTTACAGACATACAGTGAAATTATTCTAAAAGAAGTTATCCCATCAGGTTACAATGAAATCCCTTCATAAATATAATTCGTATACTTTGCTAAAGGAATCTTGGTCACATGATGGTCAGTAGTCACGATTGACCAATCATGACCAAAATAGGACCCATCTAGATATCCTACCAAGTTATCCTACCAAGTTACAATAAACTTCCTTTATAAAAAGAACTTGTAGACAGTACTAAATGAATCTTGGTTGCATGACCAGATGGTGGTAACGGCTGACCGAGCGTGACCAAAATAGGAAAATCTCATCTTGACATCATATCGAGTTATCCTAACAATGAAATCACTTCAAAAATATGAACTGCAGACTGTGCTAAACAAATCTAGGTCACAGGCCTGTGCGGCCATCATGGCTGACCGAGCATAGCCACAATAGGACGTTCCCATCTAGACATTATCAGCGACTGCAGGGAAGAAATGAATGATCACTCTCCTCATTTTGATTTTATGAGAGTGAAAAATTCAGGAGAGTGATTTTAACCCCTTACTTATGATGACAGCCCAAACTGACCAGCATTATACACGAACATGATCATACAAATTTTATGTTTTCATTTTTACTCTAAAAAAGCTCATTGAAATGAGCCCATTGAGCCCGTTCTAATGAGGTGTCATAAGATATGTTTAAAGCAAAAAATGAAAGATTTTGATAATGCAAGATATTTTGCAAGTACTGTATCCCAGTTGGCTCTGATAACAAACGGGTGATTGAAATGCAATATACAAGTGATGTTTAGACATAATTTCTATGCACATCATGGAGGCGAGTGATTAATTGTTCCCCCGGAGAACCGTTTAGGAGAGTGATGGCGAGTGGGAGTGAACACTCTCCTTTCCTGTCAGTCCCTATGTTATACTGAGCCATCCTACCAAGTTACAATGAAATCCCTTCATAAATACGACCTGAAGACTGTGCTAAATGTCTTTTTTTGTTCAGTTTCGGGAAGCCATCGGGAAGCCATCACGGTTGACAGACTGAAGTTCTCATCTACACATTATACTGATTTATCCTACCATGTTACAATAAAATCCCTTCATAAATACGACCTGAAGTTTGTGATAAAGGTTGTTAGGGTTTGGGCTCGGGCAGCCGTCACGGTTGAACAGTTGCGACCAAAAGGGACGTCCTCATCTAGGCATTATCTGGGGTCATCCTGCCAGGTTACAATGAAATCCCATCATAAGTAGGACCTGTAGACAGTGCTAAAGGTTTTGGGCTTCGGGCTCCTGTAGCCGCAACAGTTGGCCGATCATGACAAAAAGGGGACATTCTCATATAGACGTTGTATGGAGTCATCCTACGAAGATACAATGAAATCCCTCCATTAATACGATCTATAGACTGTGCTCAATATTTTCGGGTTTGGGACTCAGGCAGCCGTCAGGATGACTGATCGAGACCAACAGTCCTAATCCAGACATCATAGAGAATCACCATACCAAGTTACAATGAAATCCCTCCATACTAAATACAAGCTGGAGACTGTGCTAAAAGTTTTCAAGTTTCAGGCAGCCATCACAGTTGACAGATCATGACCAAAACGGGACGTTCTCATCTAGATATAACACCGAGTCATCCTACCAAGTTACAATGAAATTCCTTCGTTATTATGACCTGTAGCCTCTGCTAAAGGTTTTTGGATTTTGTGCTTGGGCAGCCTTCATGATTGGCCGATTGTAACCAAAAGGAGACATTCACGTCTGGATATGACCTCAAACCTGCATACATGTATGAAATTTCGTGATGATCCGACAAGAACTACGGGATGTAGCCTGTGCTAAAAAAAGAGTGGACAGACTGACAGACTTCCGCATGCGTGACAGCAATAGCTTATCTTGATTTTGTCAAGTTAAGCTAAAAATGTTCGATGAGATAACTGATGTAGAATAAAAGAATATTCACAAGTTGTTGAAGATGCTTGGTGGGTAAAAAGAATCCTTTATTCCTCTGACAGAAAAGACAATTATCAGCTTATGTCATTTCATTCCAAGAAGCCTTAGACTATTTCTATGAGAACCCTTTTTCAACATTGTTTTAGAATAATGTTTGGCTAAAAACTAGTCGACAGAGACTTCCATACAGAATTTTAGAACCCCCTACGGTATTTGTAACTCAATTTATTACTGTTGACAAATCCTGCCCGAAAAGGGACGTTTTCGTCTAGACATTACATAGAGTCATCCTACCAAATTACAATGAAATCCCTTCATGATTATGACCTGTAGCCTCTGCTAAAGGTTATTGGATTTTGGGTTTGGGCAGGCATCATGATTGACTGATTGCAACCAAAAGGAGACATTCACCTCTAGATAGTACCTCAAACCTGCAAACATGTATGAGATTTCGTGATGATCCGACAAGAACTACGGGGTGTAGCCTGCACTAAATAAAAATGTGGACAGACTGACAGACTTCCGAGTAAAAAGAATAAAAAGAACATTCACAAGTTGTTGAAGATGCTTGATGTGTGTTTGCCCATTCTAAGGTAAAAAGAATGCTTTATTCCTCTGACGGAAAAGACAATTATCAGCTTATGTCATTTCATTCCAAGAAGCTTCAGGCTATTTCTCTGAGAACCCTTTTTCAACATTGTTTTAGAATAATGTTTGGATAAAAACTTCTTGACAGAGAGTTCTATACTGAAGTTTAGAACCCCCAAACCCCCTTACGGTATTTTAAACTCAATTTATTGCAAAGTTAGCCTGAGATTTTGCAGGATGGAGTAAAATGTTAAGCAGTTATGGCCAGATCTGAACCAAAATCTTCATACTACAAGATTTAATCACGATAAGGCCTCACAAAGTAGATATTCTGTTTCTCAGACCATTTTGTTGTAAAATTGCATGCGGGCGGGCTGTTTTTGATTTTAGTTTTTTTATTTTTGTAATTCTTTCCTTGTCATTAAAAAGTTAATGTTCTTGGTTTGTTTTGTTTTAGGCCCTATAATTTATAGTATAGCATGGGTGGTGGTGTATTACGTCCCCTAAATGCAGGAAGGCTTTGCAATTCTAAAGCATTGCAAAGCCTTGTTGTATTCAAGGGACAATTTTATTAACTTGGGTAAAATATCCATAAAAAACTATTTGATTTTGATTTTTTAAAGTTTGGATTGGTTATAAAAAGAGAGAAGGCGGCAGCAAAAGGACCATGTGGGGACCTGAGAAACAGATTTTAATTTTTTAGGCCTAAAGCAGAATGATGAAAATATGCAAGCTGGAATTGGAATGGCTGCAGTTATAACAGAAAAATGAAACAAGGATCACACATCGCAGATGCGAGGGTCCCGGTAGAGTTTTTGTCTTATCATAAGAAATCAAAGCCATTGATACTTGATCAAGTTAGTGCTGACAAGCTGAAACAGGCAAAAATAAGAGGGGGCCATGCCCCAGAGCATACTACCACAGTGAATACTGCCAAACAATGACAAGAAATAAACCATGATACGGTGAAAGCCTTTCCCATAAACAATCTTCATTCCAATTTCATTGAGATCTGATAACCCAAATAAGGCAAACAAACAAAAAATTGGCTATTTTACGAGTCAAACAGCAAAATTATCATCTTTGTTTTAAAGCAAAAACATAATTTACCACCAACCCTCCCTCCCCTTACAAAGATATAATGCCACAAGGGGAAGGCGATTTGCGTGTATTTCTTTGTTTTACTACAGGCGCATGACTCATTTGAAAGCCTTTCCCATAAACAATTTTTATTCCAAATTTCATTGAAATCTGAGAAGTAATGTTCAAGTTATAATGCAAACCGAAATCGGAGTGCAGATGGACAGGTATACATGTACGGATGGTCATATGGGTAGATGTCAATGCAGGAGATTGTACCAGATGTACTGACATACCAGTGTCAAAGATAAGGCTGTGTCAGATGAAAGACAAATTCTCTTAACCAGTGGCCCCAGCAGGAAATCTCAATGCAAAAAAGTTTTTTTTGTGTAAAATCCTTGACGTGTTCACAAACCCATTTTAGAACTCAAAACATCCGAGTAACTCTACAGAGTAATGTAATTTAAGAAGAGCATGCTGAGCATGGCATAGGCAACCCCCGCCCCCGCCCCCGCCCCCGCCCTTCCTCTTCTCTGAAAATGCTAAGATAGACATATTTTCAACACTATGCATACACACGAGGGGTTTATTTTCTTTGTTATACAGCAGACAGAAATCCAACCCGATCATCGACATGTGAGATGTGAAATTATTGTCTTTGTTTTGCAGCAACATTAATCCACCCCAACCCAGTAGTAATTGTAAAGGCCAGAAACATCCTTTACTGGAGTCTTGTGACGATTGTACCACCCACATAAGAGATAGAGAACAAAGGCATAATGCCACATGTGTGGATGTGATTTGCATGACTTTGCTTTGTTTTACTGTAGGGACATGAGTTATTTGAAAGCCTTTCCCATAAACAATCTTCATTCCAAATTTTATTAAAATCTGACACCCAAACCGGAAATATGAGGTGAACAGACAAAAAAATGTCTATTTTACCAGACAAACGCCAAATTTTCAAAGTTAAAAAGCAGGATAAGTCTAATGAGTGAATAATAATGAATAATAATGATAACCCAAACCTGAGATACTAGGCGAACAGACAAGAAACAGGCTATTTTTGTATATTCAAAGGGCCATAACTCACAGAAAAAATATTTCAACTGTAAAACGGTTGTTAATCCTTAGAGAGCTTACATGTATGATAGTGAACGTCTGTATAAAATTTCATCGAAATCTGATCAGTAATGTTCAAGTTAGTAGGTAAAGATACAGGCTGCAAGCCGAGATGTTCTTGGTTCGAATCCCTCCTGCAGCAACTGTGGAGTCTGTGGTGTGTCTTTGGGCAACACACTTCACCCACATGGGGGCATGGTGGTGTTATGTACTATTGCGTTCTACACGTCGATGGTGCACTTGTCTTTGACCAACCAATGCTAACCCCAGAGATGAAAGTGCCCAGAGACAAAAATCTCTGAAAATCTTTTATCAGGAACCCAAAAGTCTTTTTTTAATGCCAAAGGCAGAACCTGCGGGGGCCTATAGATGATTGCTTGTCACATGTGCAAAGATCTATGTGAGATAAGACAAAAACTGAAGCCTACATTCATTGAAAATCACTATCTCTGAAAGCTTTATGGACAAAACCTGTAACAAAAATCCCTGAATTCAGTCAAACCCTAGAAAGCTTTCATCCCTGGCTAACCCTGCTTGTTTGGAGTTAGTATGTTGAGGAGCCGGACAGTTGCCCGCCATTGATTGGTGGTTCGCTCCGGGTACTCTGAGTTCCTCCACCTGTAAAAATGTATAACACGAGGTGACCATGGCTGTCAAAAGTGTTGTTAAACCCCAACAAATAAATAAATCAACTTTGATCAATCCAAGACTTTTGAATGATGGTTTTGATTTCAGGAGTTGGGGTGGTTATACAGCAAAAACAAATATCACGAACTAATAATGAATCTATGTACTTGAGAAATTTTCAAGTGGTCTTTCTACATTTTTCTGCTGGTACTATACAGTTTTGGGGATTAAAATGTCATTGTTATTGATCTGAGGTCTGAACAAACTCAGGATAAATATGCTATGTCTGTGTTCCAATAATCTGTAACAATTAATTGGCAGTTCTGCGGGCGTGATGACTCCGTTAGTAGAGGTGCAAGCTGTAAACCGAGAGTTTCTTGGTTGGAATACCAGATGCTGCAACCACGTTGTGTCCTTGGGCAAGACACTCCACCCCATTGCACACGTGGGGGCGTGGTGGCGTTGTGTACCAAGGAATACTGCATGTCGACGGTGCACTTCTCTTCAACCAATGTTAGCCCTGCATGTGTGGAGTAGGTTCAGGCAAAGAAATCTAGAAAAACAAAGAGTGCAAAACAAATGCCCTCCTCAGATTGCTTGGGAGAGCAATTGCACCTGAAATTTTCAATGCATATGTATATACCCAACCTGTTTATTCTTGGACCTTCCCCGGTTTATGTTGGCCATCATTGGTAGGGGAGACCGGGTCCGGTTGTAACATTTTTGATATTTTGCCATGTTTACTATCCAATGTTCATGAAACGAAGAACGAACTTTATTTGGTTCATTCGAATCATATTTAAGTACTTAATTGAGAACGCATCATTGGCGAGTCCAGTATTAGCACTAACAAAACAAACACTTTTTGCGACCACCCTCCGCGTTACAATTGACCCCCGTACCGTCCCAGCTGTAACACCATGTGGGGTAAGAAGAAACAGAATGGTGTTTTACAACAAAACATCGCCGAAAGCATATAGATTTCTGTTCAAACGTGTATTAATCGAAACAATATGATATTATTCAGCACATTCATCACATGTGTATTTATTTTGAGTGAAAACCCCATTATACACTTAGAGTACCAGTATTCCCGTATTTATTTTCGTTTTCGTGAATGTGTCACATTCAAACAATGTTTATCAAATTTTTCATCTGGTGGGCTTAAATTGTGATGAGTGCTGTCGACCCCTCGATAAAGTTTTCCGTTCTCACGTGCATTTTTCCACAGGTTTGATAAAAACAGAAGCGCGAATGAATTTAAATGAACGGCATTGAACACAAACACAACCAATTAATGTTTTTCAAAGATACACATTTGTGATGCGAATGGAAACCACCGTGGGTCGGCGCTGAGATGTTCTTCGAATTTTTTTCTAACAGTATGCAGTGAGCATTGGCGGGATGTCACACATATTTGTGCCGGTGCCTCATTGGTTGGTAATAATTAATGGGCAGGATTACGGTCATGTCATTGTGTCGAAAACAGAATAGCACTCTGTGGATTAAAATGGTCTATTATTGACACTTTTTCGACACGTAGGCCTGCCAAATTAATAATGTTCTCATGGCTATGCATTTTTGAACAAAATAGGTTTCTTTTGATTGGCCTGTTCGACATTTAATTCGCGAGGTGTGATTTTTTTGTCAGACTGTACTAATAGAGCGAGGTTAAGTGGTTACACTTGGTATTTTCTCCATGCTATAGGAGGTAACGCAAATCGGGTTCGCTACCCCCAGTTTAGCACTATAAATCAGGGGTGATGGAAACCGTGTCTTTAATGGACTGTACACGTAATGCGAGTGATATGTAGAAATGTAAATAACACAAAAAACTTAGATGCGAATGTGGGTGTGTAGCGTAGTAGAGACAGAGAGTGGGGCGAGTCTGGTTGGAGTAAGTGTGGTCTGAGAGTAATTAAACATGACTCCGACTGTTGGGAAACGGATGGCAAAACTTTGAATTTCGTCGAGCAGGGAAGTACATTTTTTCTGTTATAAACAATTCGTTAATTTGTTCATATAAATGCTTGGGAAACAGTTTGGGAAATGTCCAATTACCTTTTCGCCAAATTATTGTGTTTTTTTCGGAGCAAATGTGTTGCCTAATTTCGTCAAACTTTGAATGATTCCCGTTCTACAGAATTTATGTCGCGCCCCCTACTAGTTTTAGTTGGTGATTCTCGCGCCGATACTTTTGACTCGTATGAACTTCCTACAGACATTGATTTCAAGAACATATCTCAACGGGGAGCCAAATTAAATGAATTAATTCAACCCACTTTTTAATAATTTCACTAAATTTGTTCAAAACGAAAACAAAAGAGATTTAATATGGTCTGGTGCAACTGACTCGGAGGTATTTCAATAACTTGGTGACTTTAAACATGCTATTTAAAACATAAATAAAAAATTGTTAGCTGGTTTTGTGACTATTCCTACTGTGTCATTGGAAAATTACAATGGTGCGAATACTGCTATTAATACCAGTGATTTGATAAAATTTCAAACTGAAATAAATAATAATTTAATATTACTGAACAACAGATTCAAGTTAGAAAATTCCAATTCCAGAAAACAACGGGGATATTCACAAGGTTGTAGGACTATTTCATGGCATAATTCCATTACAAAAACAACAAAACGGAAAAGAAAATCAGGTACCAGAACAATAACCCGCAATTATTTCAGTCAACATATGATGGGCTTCATGGCACTTCGGATCTGAAGAGAAAGTGTTTTTCTGAAATTGTCAAGGCAGGGCGAGATGAAATACCAAGGATTCAAACTGAACCAGAACATTTCCAAATAACTGTTGATCTTGGAAGTTCGGAAACTTTACATTCAGATAATATTACTGCTGAGTTGTCAAGTGAGACATCAACTGATGAACAATTGATGACAGCAGGTCATACAAGTTGGGAAGATAACTGGGTAAGCAAAATATATTATACAATATTAATATATATCAAAACAATGGCAGACAGTGAAAGTAGACTGGTACGGCCAATTGTGGCCCCAGATAAATTTTCGGGGCATGTCGATAAGGACTGGGATGATTGGTTACGTAACTTCAACATGTGTGCAGATATTAACCAGTGGTCTGATGAACAAAAATGTAAATTTGTGGGAATTAGTTTGAAAGAACAATCTCTTAGAGTGTATTATGAGTCAGAGGCTGATATGCAGAATAACTGGACAAAATTACAAGACATTTTAACAAAGAGGTTACGTTCTAGCAAACAACCAGAGTGGTACAAATCACAGTTCTTGGTACGGACACAGAGTGAAAATGAAACTACTATTGACTGAGGCAACAGCATCCTAGTGTTGGCAGAAAAAGCTTACCCAAAATTATTAGTGGAGATGCGCGATGAATTGTCCAGAGATCAGTTTATTCGTGCCTTAATTAATACTGACTTAATTCTCAAGCTACGCCATCAATTGCCTAATACCTTAGGGGAAGCGATAAGAATCGCAATAGATTGGGAACAAGTAGAAATTGATGTCCTATAGACTCAAAAAGCTTCATTAACTTCTATGAGTAACCAAACAGTATCTTCATGTGGTACTGATACTCCGTCAAACTCTAACACTGAAACTCCTGAATTAATAACAATCATGAAGGATATGATCGGTTTATTGAAGGAGGAAAGAGAGGTGCGACAAAAGCAAATGTACAACAATACTTATAATAGAGGATTTTCATCAAGACAAAGGGGAAGAGGCAGAGGAGGTTTTCAATCATCTGCGAATGGGTGGTGCTGGGGCTATGGAAATTGTGGACACAGACAGCAGAATTGCCCTCAAGAAAAAGCATGTTGGAATTGCTCCGAAAAAAGCCACCTTCAAGAAAATTCTCCTCGAAGCAGGAGAACGGGAAACGAGTTGTGACTGATGTGGTTTCGTCGCACGTCAGTTGGATGTATAGACCCAGAGAGTAAGGCGATGTACAAGCAGGAAACCAATTGTGGTGATTCCATTTTTGTTCTGGGTCTTATTGGTGGTGTATCAACTGAAATGTTAGTAGACATAGAAAGTGTCTACACTTTACTTCATTGGGATTTATGGAAGAAAATCAATTTTACCGCACAGAAAAATTTATCATTGAAGGGTTTTCTTGATAACATTGCATCTGTAAATGGAGAAGTTTTAAACGTGTGTGGCCAAGTGATCACAGATATTGTGATTGAGAATAACCAGTTTGTCCAGAATGTTTTGGTTGTAAAGGATTTGGCACACTACCGTATAATGGGGGCTGACTTTCTCCCTAAAAATAGTGCTATAATTGATTTGAATGAAATGCAGCTGAGTATAAGAAGTTTGAAAACGCAACTGGTACCAAAAGGTGGGGTTACTTCTGTTTGTAGAGTGAGGGTAAAAGAAACAGTACTAATTTCTGCTCATGATGAAAAAATTATTAAGGCTAAAGTTGCTTGTAATCACCGTGGTGTATTATCAAATTATGACTTAGCCCTTTTTGAACCAAAGTCAAATAAGCTCAAGAGTGATTTATTAGTTGCTCGGTCTATACATGAAGAGAGTGAGAGACAAGATAATTTGTTGCTTAGTTTAATGAACTTGTCCCCAGAAAATATAGTGATCTATAAAAATATGGTTATAGGTACCCTATCAAGTATAGATACCAATGACATTCTAGATGCAAACAACACGAACATTACCTCCCATGGAGCAGCAGGTGGCAGCTCTGGAGATGTTACCCATAGTATACATATCCTCAAGCTAATAAAAAATACATATTAGATACTGATCCAAGTGAACGAGCGATTGGTGCAGTTTTGTCTCAGATTCAAGACTGAGAAGAAAAAGTGCTCTGCTATGCCAGCAAAACCCTGTCTAAATCAGAAAGAAATCACTGTATGACTCGTAAAGAATTACTTGCAGTGGTGACGTTTGTCAAACACTTTAGACACTACTTGCTTGGTAAAGCATTTGATTTAAGGACAGACCACAGTGCAGTATCATGGTTGTGGAGTTTTCATCAACCAGATGGACAGGTAGCCAGATGACAGTCTCAGCTGGCCGAATATGACATCAAAATTATTCATAGGCCTGGAAAGTATCATAACAATGCAGATGCAATGCCACGACCACCTTTTTCAGAGAGTGTAAAATGTATAACGAATGTTAATAACAATCAGCTTGACATACAAGTAGATCAAAGTGGGGGTAACTCTGAATTAGATCAGGTGAATCTATGGGTTAAGGAGAAACAAAGAGAAGACCCTGAAATTGCGAAGGTAATTGACTGGAAGGAAGAAAGTGACGTTAAACCAGTTGCTCAAGAAAGGGTATCTTAAAGTCTGAAGCGATTATTGAATCAATGGGACCGATTGTTACTGAAAAATGGGACATTGGTGAGACTCTTCTGGAATGACGAGAGGATGATACACCAATTGCGCATGCCAGTTGCCCAAAGACATGATGTTCTCAAGAGTTTACATTCAGGATTTGGTGGTGGTCACTTAGGTATCAGCAAAACAAAAACCAAAGTTGGGGAAAGATTTTATTGGATAGGCTGGCAAGAACATGTCGAGATATTCTGTGAAGACTGCTTTGAATGTGCTTCTAGAAAGAATCCTAACATGTCAAATAGAGCACCCTTGTTGGTAAATGAGAGTGGTTCACCCTTTGAGAAGATAGGAGAAGATAGCATGTGACATACTGGGACCTCTTCCTGAATCTGAAAATGAAACAAATATATATTGGTTGTGTCTGACTTGTTTACAAAATGAACAGAAGCTTTTGCCTTGAAAAATCACAGAGCTCGAACCATAGCTGAGAAATTAGTGTTTGAAGTTATATGTCGCTACGGCTGTCCCAAAAACATACACAGCGATCAGGGAAGAGAGTTTGAGTCGAATCTACTGAAGGAAGTGAGCAATTTATTGGAGATAAATAAAACAAGAACCACTCCATATCACTCCCAATCAGATGGGCAGGTAGAAGGATTCAATCGTACTCTTCTAGATATGTTGAGTAAACACACCCATGGAAATCAGAATAGATGGGATGAGGAAATTCCTCAAGTAATGCTCGCCTGCCGTTCTTGTTTACATCTGTTCACTGGATTTTCTCCAGCTTTTCTAATGTTTGGAAGGGAACTGCGATTGCCTACTGATCTCATGTTTCCAGAATTTTCAGAAGTTGTACCTCATGGAACTACCTTTGCCTCAAATTTAAAAATAATATTCAGAATGCTTATGAACTGGTAAGAAACAATTTGAATGTGTCACAAAAAGACAGAAGACATATTATGATAAACGATCTGTGGTTAGGGATATAAAAGACGGAGATATTTTCTTGCTGTTTGATCCAGCAGTGAAAGAAGGACAGTCTACGAAACTTTACTGTCCCTGGAAAGGTCCCTACGTTGTTGACACAAATATTTCTGAAGTGGTGTTTAGAATTAAGAAAAAGGGTGGGTCAAAATTAAACGTAGTACATTCTAATAGGCTGAAACATTATCTGGGAACAGGGGAAACGTCATTGCCAACAACTGGGTGTCAGAACTCAAATGAGAAATCAAAGGATAATTCCGGGAAAGGTCGTGGAAATCGGGAGCAACAGGTAGTCGCTCCGGATTCCACTGGCAATATTTCTCAGATACCCGTACAGGAACCTAATTAGGTCTCAGATGATGATTGCTGGGTGGACCTTCCAGGGACCAGATTGTTCAAAGAAGTCAACAGTCAGTTCCAGACGAAGCAGAACTATTTTCTTCCTCTTTGAACAATACCGAAGGACTCAGGATAAATTAGAATCAAATTCCTGAGAATGCCTAGGGATTAGATTATACTGTACAAATTTTGTCAGAACAAGTATTGGAACGAAATCAAACTGGGAGACCTCGACGATCATGAAAAAAATCCTGTTTGGTTGGAACATTATGTAACGGAATATGACAGTTCTGACAGGGACAACTAATATGAGAAGACTTATACACATTGTATGTGAAATACACGTGGACGTGTATTCTTTTGTGGGAGGGAGTAATGTAGCGTAGTAGAGACAGAGAGTGTGGAGAGTCTGGTTGGAGTAAGTATGGTCTGAGAGTTTACACCGAGAATGTGCGTGGCTGGACGAGACTGCACGGGCGAGTGATGAGTTGGAAGTGAAAATGGATGGAGTCAGTGGTGAATTAGTTCGGGCCTGTACATGTTTTCTTCACTTGTAATTATATGTTCCCTTATATTGTAAATAATAAGAAATGTTAATAAACTTACAGAATAGTTTGTTACAGTTGCAACAGAAAACGAAGGTATTTGGCATTTTGTTTGATTGTTGATATCAGCCCAGATATACCCAGCGGGGGATAGGCCAATTGCATTTGAATGGGCATTCGACACCGGAAGTCACGTAATTTTATTTCCTGAAATTTACTATCCAATTCAAAAAATAGCTTAGACGGTATAGGGAATTCCGTTCTGGAACGCATTTATCTGACGGTATGTGCAACCCCTTGCGGGCCTACGGCCCGCTTGGGGTTCCTATTAATTGAAGACACCGGGGATCCCGGCGCAGGAAAATCATCAAAGTCCGAAAGCAACAGATACTTCGTAAATTCATCAATATCGCTCATTTTCGAATGTTTACAAATAACAGATGACAGTTTAAACCATGCGTTTTGTGTAAAAATAGCTGTAAATAGTTCCGGTGGGGGCGTTGCTTACAGCTATCAATCACTGTAACGCTGTGCTTTATTTGACATAATTCACTTGTTTAGTTATCGTTTATAATAAAATCCGGAAATCCCAGTAAATCACACTTTGGAAAGTAATAAATTGTTTTATTTTTACCAAAGCTGTGGAATGCATTTTGTTGCAGTCATTAAATGTGCTTGTTATCTTTGCCATGTCCAGTTGAATTATTTGATCTTACCTAAGACCAAAATTCTAAGACTGGTCGGTATATGTCATAAGATGGTCATAAGCTGATATCAAAGTCATAACCGAACTTGAACTCCGAATACAACCTACGCGATAGGTCAGTTCACTGATTTGAGGTTACAAATATGGCTGTGGTTTATATGTTACTGTGAGAACCGTAGAGATATGAGGCGAGAGGGAGTATTTCGAGATCGGAGCAACACCTTAAACTATATGGATGATGAAGGGATTCGATCGCGGTACCTTTTGAAAATGTGCACATCATAATCATATTCATTTTTCACAGGCCAAATTCCATTCTTTCAAAAGGTTCCAGCGACACTGTTGTATGCAGATCAGTGCTAGAAAATGATATAAGCGGCTTACATGTTTGTGTATCATCCTCTGTCACCGAGTAAGGTTATTTTTATGCTTTTTTGCCAAACGTTCGCAATCTTTGAACAGATTAGATCAACGATTTTGGATGTTTGTGACATTTTGGAGGAACGGATTCAACACCCGAAGAGGTGTTCTCGTTCAGTTTCTGTGTCACTACGGGTTTTGATAGCACTGTTTTTACACAACTGGCAGTTTTCTGGCTGTGTAGGGGACATCCATGGTACGAGAAAGTCAACAAAGTCTCACGCGAAAGTCCTCTCAATTTATTTATATGCCAAGGGACGAAGCAAGCTTGCAAGAGATTATGGCCGGGTTTCATGAGATGACGGCTTTTACTAATGTGATTGATGCTGTTGATTGCACTAATATTAGGATCGCCGGGCCGTCAGTGGATGAAGTCGTTTATTTTTACAGACAACGCCATCATTCTATCAATGTGCAGGGAGTTTTTTATTCTGACTTACGTTTTAGAAATGTAGCGGCTATATGATTGGGTCCAAGGTGCGATGCCTTCATTTATACAACTTCAGAACCCTTTGGAAAGGATGAAATACCAATCGTATGGTCAGAAGACGATAAAGGTTGCCCACTGCGCTCCGAGCTGATGACACCAATCAAAAAAGGAACCACACACAGACAGAAAGGAGATAAAGCAAGGCACAAGAGAAAAACGACAGTAAAATAAGGATTGCGCTTCGACACCTCGACTGGTGAGAAATAACAAAATAACTATTGCTTCAGACTAACCACAGTCTTATTCAAGTGTGACAGAATAAGATGAGAACAAACACGATTGCCTTGATGCAATAGCTGTGATCGATGGTTGGACATTCTCTGCTTCTTTGCTTCTCAGCACATGGGCTTGTAACGTGCTCCGCTGCCACTATACCCACCACACTCCCATTACTCGGGAGACTGTGTTTGGAGGAAGCCGAACGCCTTACAAGCTTATAATTATGTTTCAAAGTTAAGGCGCACGAACCCAACACATGAACAGCAATTACCTTCAGTATAGTCTTCGCGCAGTGGTCGTAATCCACGAGTTGACAGTGATGTCCACGCATTCGTTTACCAGGTAATAAAATACATCATCGGCAAAATTTTAATTAATGAAGCACCGAGATGTACCTGGAACTTCATGAACTAAATGTTTGATGATTATTGCTATAATTATTGTCTGGAATCCAATATTATTGCGTTCGTGGAAATAGTGCCCACCCGTGGAAAGTGATCAGTCCACGGCGATTGTACTGTACATGCCTTATGAAGACCTAATCTGTTCGTAATCATTGCCATTATAACCAAAATACCCCTCTTCTGACAGCCCACTCCTTAATCCAGCCACACCACGACACCCAAGCCCGAATGCCCTTGAATAAACATGACTGCGGTTTGTGGTGAAGCCAGATGCAATCAGAAAAATAACTTGATACCGAGGAATATTATACTGGCGGATTTAAACTACACGCACCCACATTTTTCCGTTCGCGACTGTATCAACTGGTCATAGCCGTTTGCCAAACACATTTCTGTTTCAACAAAAATATAATATTGTTTAAAAACATCAACCGGTCGATACCCAGTCTAATGGATACGTCGTCACAGATTAATACTTAATTTGGTCCAAAGTTTGTTGTTTGAAACTTTTTCGTGCCATGGCTAAAATTTACATCACTTGGATTTGCCAGGTAGTTGAAATTTTCTTTTGGAATTTATCTCATAATTATGAGATATCTAAGTCAAAATTATGACTTATTATCTCGTAATTATGACTTAGCTATCTCGTAATTATGAAATACTAACTCGTAATTATGACGTATTATCTCATAATTATGACTTATTAACACGTAATTATGACTTAGCTATCTCGTAATTATGACATACCTAAATCATAATTATGACTTATTATCTCGTAATTATGATTTAATAATACGTAATTATGACTTAGCTATCTCATAATTATGACTTAATAAGTCATAATTATGACATAGCTGTGTCGTAATTATGACTCAGTTATCTCGTAATTATCACATAGCTATCACGTAATAATAACTTTGTAGACGGATCAACAGGGCGGGTTCACGCCCAGCACGCTTTGTGTCAGCTATGTAGTACGGAGAAATGATTGTGAAGTTTTTGTGTTGGGAAAACATATGCTTTCATGTGGCCTTTTATGGTAAATGTGACAAACAAACCAGAGAAAGGTGGATTGCTTCAACATCATTTGGGGAAGTTGTTTTTCCACCAGTCGAATATTTTTAATTTCTGAACACAAAGTAGCGTGCCATAACAATATTTCGGCTCCTACGTCAGTGGGTAGCTCTGTTTGACCGCGAGTGGAAACAAAACAGCAAAACAAATCTAAAATCTGATGTTTTAGGCAAAGCAAACGCAAACCAGGCCACTGGGTAAATGCTCATGTCTTTCCCCGAAAATTAAAAAGTCGGAGTTTTCATGTTGGACAGAAATGCCTTTATTTCAAGAGGTCACGAAAATGATTCTGTTTCCATGAGAGGAAACTGTGTTTTTTATTGGCTTATTTCAGAATTTTTCACACCGGGCCGAGCTAGGGTCGGCCCAATAGGTCTGAAGCCCCTCCTCCCCCCCCCCCCCACACACACACCTGTCGGAGAGTGTAGCCCCCCCCCCCTCCTGTCGGGTATTTAGCCCAACTGTCGGGAGTTTCTGGCCCCACCCCTTTTTTCCGGAAAATCTAGCAATTTCCTTCCTAATAAAGACAAAAATAATACTTCAACCAAATTGTCCAAGGTTTTGCGTCCAAACCGCAGTGGTCCTAACATTTTTCGACAAGACTTGTTCAATCCCAAACGTTTATACACACTAAAGACTAGCTTGTTTTGATCTTCAACTTCACTGTTCTCACCCCCTTCCCCCATTCCCCAAAACCTGCATTTAAAATTAAGAGAAAATAAAAGAGAGACTCAAACATGTTGTGAAGAGCATGACGAATCACCGCTTGTGATTCTCCATTTGGATGTGTGGTGGTGGTGGTGGTGGTGGGGGGGGGGGGGGGGGGTGACGCTTTATTTACCCCTAGATCTGTCCGACACGACATGACCCTGGCTGTTGATAGTCTCGTTAAAACCCAAATAAAAAGGTAAACGTATCAATAAATGTGTGCCTGTATGACCTTCGGTCGGGTACTCCGGCTTCATTCACCCCTAGATCTGTCCGACACGATATGACCCTGGCTGTTGATGGTCTCGTTAAAACCCAATAAAAAGATAAATGAATCAATAAATGTGTGAGAGTATGACCTTGGCTCGGGTACTCCGGCTTCGTTCACCCCTAGATCTGTCAGACACAATATGACCCTGGTTGTTGATAGTCTCGTTAAAACCCAATAAAAAGATAAATGAATCAATAAATGTGAGCGTGCATGACCCTGGGTTGCTTGGTTGCTGAGTCATAATTATGAGATAACTAAGTCATAATTATGAGATAACTAAGTCATAATTACGAGATAACTAAGTCATAATTATGAGATAACTAGGTCATAATTACGAGATAACTAAGTCATAATTATGAGATAACTAAGTCATAATTACGAGATAACTAAGTCATATTTATGACATAACTAAGTCATAATTATGAGGCAAATCCAACTGCATTCCACGTAACACGGACGTACATTCCCATTGGGTAACTAAGTCATAATTATGAGATAAATCCAACTGCATTGCCCGTGACACGGAACGTCTCCATTGGATAGCTAAGTCATAATTATGAGATAAATCCAATTGCATTCCACGTGACACTGGAATACATCCCCATTGGTCTTCAGATATACCTGCTTGAATAATGTCATTTTCATTCAGTTCTCGCTGCAAAAGGTGACCATTCGCGTCAACTTGTCGAAAATGTCAATAAAGCCCTTACAAAGCCTGGATTTTGATTTCCCCATACCCGATAAACGTCTGTTTCCTGGCTATCGTGTTGGTTTTCTTTCTTCCTCTGATTTACACTTTTTCTTTCTTCCTCTGATTTACACTGGTAGTTTGTAAACCTTGTCTGATGGACACGTGTGTTAAAAGTTACTCTGTGTTTTCTGACTCCGAGCCAAATTTACAAAAAGGGAAATTGTTTGTTATCTTTTGCGTTTGCCCCGCAGCCCTACTCCGACGAAAATTTTCTTTTGTTTTCGCAACAGGGGCATAGACAGCTTTTCGCCGATATGTGTGTGTGTGTGGGGGGGGGGGGGGTAGAAGGGAGGGGGCGAGGTGGGGCTATTCCAGTAAATTAGACTTCGGTACTGTGTATGCAAACGCGAAGTCTAGTACTATTGTGAAAAAAGCCCATCGTAGAATTCAATCTGCAAACCGTTGAAAATAAAATCCAATAAAATTCTTGTTGAACGCATAAAACGACACTGGAAAATTAAATGAAACTAAGTGGTGAGATATACAGTGATCATCTATGAGGATAACAATGAGAAAGTAACAGAAATGCTTCATTCGACGAAATTCGTTTCTGAAGTGTCGATATTTTCCAAGTGACAAGGAGGACTGTGTCAAGTTCATCGCAGTAATATTGCAAAATATACTACTCAAAGTTTTCTGAGCACCACATATTTCACACATCATTGTGGAATTTTCTTGTGACACATTTGCTTTTTGTTTGGTGGATATGATTGAGGAATATATTGAGATGGTCCCCAGTATTTATATTAGCTCTCTTGACAGGCAGACTTTTCGTGACAGTCATGGAAAGCATGTACCCCCTGATTTTCATGATGTTTTTGTGTACTGTCTACATGTACATGACATACATGAGATGTGTAAGGTATTCAGTCTTCATTTCAACACAAACCCTTGTGATTTAATGATTGAATATGGCGAATGCAATTGTAAGGAGACATTTGTGTGAAGCAGAAATGTAGTGGGCTGTAGGAATGATGGAACAAGGGGCTACCCATCGTCAGGTTGCATAGTGTGCACCATATGGTAATCACCAGAGCCTGAGCAAGATTTCAGCAGTATGGAACACCAGTCAGACGACATGGTGGTGGCAGAGACAGGGCAACATCTGCAGTTGAAGATCGGTTTTTGATCACTCGGACCCATAGGAACCGCTTTGACACAGCAGCTCAGCTTCGCAGTGACCTTCAGAATGCATCCGGGGTAAATGTTTCGACGCAGGTTATCCGGGCAAGGTTGCACGAAGGTGGTCTCCGATCGAGAAGACCATGTATTCGCACTCAGCTGTCCCAGAACACCGCCAGACACGATATGAATGGGCCATGGATCACGTTGGATGGACCAGAGAAGATTGACGACCTGTCCTTTCTACAGACGAGTCCAAGTACTGCCTCGACAACACAGATAGGCGTTCTAAGGTATGGAGAAGGCCAGGAGAGCGATTCTATGCAGCCATCATTGCTGGGCATGGCCGCTATGGTGGAGGGTGAATAATGGTCTGTGGCGGAATCAGTTGGGATGGACTACAGAGCTCTGTGCCCTTGACCGTGATACATTGACTGCACAGTGGTATACTGATGAGATCCCGGATGCACACGCCAGATTGTATGCAGGTGGAGTGGGTGATAGATTCCTTCTGATCATGTGATGGACGATAATGCCCATCCTCATGTTGCCCATGCTGTCCATCAGTGCCGGCAGAGGGAGGGGAGTGAGCGTATGTACTGGCCAGCAAGATCACCCGACCTCAATCCAATCGAACATGTCTGGAATGAGTTGCAGCTTGAAATTTCAGTCCGTCCAGTCCAACCACGAAGTGCCCAGGAGCTTCGTGTCATGCTGGTCCAAGAGTGGAACAGCATCCCATAAAGGACCACCTGGAACTTGATTGGGAGCATGAGAAGGCGTTGTCAGGCTGTAATTAACAACAATGGGCCTCACAGTCGATATTGAACCCATATCAGTTAGCTCAGTTAACTTTTTGGCAAATTTGAAAAATTTCCTCTCTTACCAATAATATCCATTTTCCATGGCTATCGTATTCAAAAGATATTTCCTAATTTCTGTGCTTAAATCATTAAAGATATAATTAAATATAAAATGTGTGCACTTTTCATAACAATATTTCAACTGAAACGTAAAACAGGTAGTTGGATATACTTGGTGCTTAGCAAACTTTGAGTAGTATAGAACTCGGACGCGAAATGTGCACTTTTAATTCTAAATCACATTCAGTATCACGCGCTACCATCACGATGTGTCCTTAGATGCTGGTGTGGCGCTAAGCACCAATAAGTAAATAAATTCAGTACCACGAGGAACAACCTGACAGATATTTTCTGACAGGCTCGACAGTTTCGCAATCAAATAAAAGCACAATAGTTCCAGGCATCCAGCTCATCGAACGACAGGAATAAGTCGTATAGACCCTAGGCCGTATATGGTCGCTGCTTTGGGTAAAATGGGTAAACTGCCACTGGTGCTGCTTGAAAGCCCTATAAAAGAGTATTGACAACACTTTTAACCCTTTACCTAACATGAAAAGCAGACGACACTTGCAAAAACATTCTTGAATAACTAATTTTTTTCATTTTTTGTCTCAAAAACATAGGTTATGACCCCTCGTTGGAACGAGCTCGACGAGCTCGTTCCAACGAGGGGTCATAACCTATGTTTTTGAGACAAGAAATGAAAATATTTTGAAAATTAATTGGCGATATTTGAGAAGAGCGCTGGCCGGTTTTGACCGTTACGTTGGGTAAAGGGATAATGCACTTTTAAGAATCTCCGCAGTTCGGAAGCCATTTCATTTGCTCTATTAGTTCGGGAAGTACTGGCGAAGCGAGACAGGTTCTCGTTAGACCACCGAAGTTAAGCAACGTCGAGCCCGGTTAATCCTTGGATGGGTGACCATTCGGCGATTGATTCGGGTGCTTCCCGTAGTAGTGGCTGGTGTGCGTCAGCGAAGTTTGAATGTGTGATTCTGCGACGTTGCATCACGTGCCAGCTGTTAACGTTGAGGACGTTCACCAGTACTACGCAATCCCCGCCGTATCTAGGTGTAAAATAGGGACCTGTTGAAGTGCTTGCCTGGCGTGCCCGTTTGTGGGGCACCGGCAGTATGTTCCATTGAGTTGAGCTGAGAATGTCATTGAATGAACAAAGGTGTGAACACCTGTAAAGCAGAGTAAAGTTAGAGAGCACTGCGGTGGATTCTAGACGTTAACATTGCATTTTTATGTACTTTTAGGCCTTGAAGTCTTTTTTTCGAACTGACTCATCTGAAAACCCTGCGTCGACCCTGTTAAATGGTTGAGGGCTAGATTATTTTTGATGGTCTGAATGTGTTATTCAAATTTTTTTCTATTATAAATTATTGGTGAGTGCCCGCAGGCACTCTCCAGTAATTTGTAATAGAACAAATTTGTTTAAACAAAATATTATTTGCGTTTGACTTATAATAAAACATGAGCAAGGAAAGCGCTGGCTTCTACTTTGGTACCCTCATGTTTTTGAAAGCCCTGATAGTGGCTTCTAGCACTCAGTCAGCTGATTAGGAATACAAAATGGCAATTTATGATTTTAAGTAATTTTAGCATTTTTGTCAATATGGAGTTAGCATGTTTAGAAGTCTGATATTACTCGCCGCTGCTCGGTGGTTCTGATATATTAATGGTTTCGCGCGCCGAAGGCGCGCATGGACGGTTTAGGCCAACTCCTTTTTGACCCGGCTTCCTCCATACATAAAACTGTCCGACACTAGGTAACCCGGTTGAAATTGCCGTTAAACCAAATAAATAAATAATTAAATAAATAAATAAACTGCAGGTTATGCAACAACTTGGTCGACATTCAAATGGTGATACAATTCCTGAAAGCGTTTGATTGCAAGCAGAATTTCAGTACAGCAGTAGTTAATGAACATGGAACACTTACACAGGACGCCAGCTCGAACGAAGGATTGAATCCTTTACCCACCGTAACGACCCAAAACGGTCGGCGTTTTCATAAAAACCGCCATTCAATTTTTTAAAAACATTTTTCCTGTAAAACATAGCTTATGATCCCTCATTGTAATGAGCTCGTTCCAATGAGGGGGGGGGGGGGGGGGGGGGTCATAAACTATGTTTTGGAGGTAAAAAATGAAACATTGTATTTATTCAAGACATTTCTTTTGTCAATGGCGTATTCTATTCGTGTTAGGTGAACTGCTAATCCTTTACACAACACAATGGCCATAAACGATATCGCCCGCGCAATTTACAAAACTCGGTAATCAAATTAGAATGACTTTTTAGCTTTTGCCTCCAAAAACTCGTTGTAATGAGGAATCATACAATTGACAAAATGAAAACAGAGAACTGTAAAAAAAAAAGAAAGTGGATCCAACAACGAACTAAGCTTAAAGGTGGTTATTGCAGGTTTTGGCATAAAGAAACATATACATCTTTGTTTACTATGCTTGGTTTTCAAAGCCAGCTCCATTTTCAATTTTTTGAGGGAGCGAGGTGTCTCAGAGGTTACGGCATTGGACTTCAAACCGAAAGGTCCGCGTTTAGATTCTCACTAGGGGTAACTGCGTTGTGATCTTGGGCAAGGCACTTTATCCCGATTCCCCACGTGGGGCGCGGTGGCGGTGTGTACTAAAGCGTACTACACGTTGATGATTCACTTGTCGTCAACCAGTGCTGACCTTGAAAATGGAGTAACTACGCTGGGGAGTCTAACAGTTCCTCGCCGCTGCTCGGTGGTTCTCTCCGGGTACTCAGGTTTCCTCCACCCGTAAAACTGTCTGACGCCAGCTGACCATGGCCGTCGAAAGTAGCCTAATAAATAAATAAATAAATAAATAAATAAATAAATAAATAAATAAATAAATAAATAAATAAATAAATGATTATGCCAAAGACCCAGTGCCCCTTCCTCCAGAAAGCATGTGTAATTGTTCTCCACAAAAAAAATGGATTTTTTCAGGGGCGGGACTATCAGGACACCAAACCTCCCCTCCAGAAGTGCAGTGAACAAAAGCACTGTCGCGAGCCTCAAATGCTATGACATGTCTTATACTGATTAGATGGGAAAGTGTGACTATCAACTTAGGTGCAACGTCTGATCTTGTCGATAAACGTACCCAGGTACTCCAACTCTGCCCGTAGTCTCTTTCGTTAAGCTGGTGGTAAGTGGTAATTGATGCTCCGTGCGGAAAGCACTTTGAGAGCCCCCCCCCCCCCCCCCCCCCCACCCCCTCTAGATGTGCGTTACATTTTTTCTTAGTGTTTTCAGCACTTCGATAGCACTTGTTGCATTTGCTGGAGAAATGCTATTTACATCACGCGGTCTTAGCAGCATGTCATCCCATAATGGCCATATATACCTTGAGGCGAAGAAAAATTTAAAACTATTATTACCCTCGAGGATGTGGAGGTGGAATGGGAAAATCTCAACCGAGGGAGAAAGATTTTTGACCAGGACGCGAGGCTTGCGGGGTGTCTGGGTCCAATATTTTTCCCAGGGTTGATTCCTGGATATGTAGCCTAGTATGAAAACGAACGTTAGCAACGGAGTAAGATTGACACGAGTTAAAATAGCTGACATTCCGGTGATGTCACTTTTGAAATTATGGATTTCAATGACGTTATGTGGTGTGTGGCGGGAGAAAAAATACACACAAGTGGTGTTGGGGAGGGATGGGTAGCTGTATTAGTGGAAGCGGAACACCATGTTTGTTTAAAAAATGCGAAAAATTATGAAATAGCCAGGTGATAATTAAATTTTCAAATGAGGATGGTAACATGGGGTGGGGTGGGATTATTATGATCCCCGATGAGTCTGGAGGTGGGATGGGGAAATCTCACCCGAGGGTCAAGATATTTGAACCAGACCCGAGGCTTGTCGAGGGTCTGGTTCAAATATCTTGCCCCGAGGGTGAGATTTTACCATTCCCACCTTCAGACTCATCGAGGATGATTTTTCTCCCCCGATCATGCAGCGATTACGTTAGACAGAGGTAATCGGGAGTCACGTGCTGATTCACTCAACTCATTTTGTATTCGTTGTTTTGAGAAACTAATGACACCATAGGAAAGAGCATGCACAAGTTATGTATACCCCGAAGGTATATACCACGAAATCGATTAGAAACGGTGGCAGCTTGAGGGTTGAATAGTTTTAGAGCATCGAGCTTTGATCACACTGCATTCCGATGACGTCAATATGAATTAGTTGGCAGCAAGAAACTGATACGATATGCATAACGTCATAATAACGTTATAAATGTATAACGTCACGTGGGTGGGGTGGGATACATCTGTCTCTCTCTGCTATCTCACCCGGGACACACGTATGTTACACATGCAGTGTGGGGAGAATATTATAATCCCTGATGGGTACGGGTGTGGGATGGGAAAATCTCACCCGAGGGCAAGATATTTGGGCTAGACACGTATGGTCCCAGGTCCATACGTCATACCATGCTTGAGATAGGGGTCATATCTCAAGCATGGTATGACGTATGGACCTGGGACCAACACCAAATGAGTCGACACTCGATGGACATTCAAAATACGGGTTAAGGTCACGGAGGTCACCTAGGGGTCATTAAGTGCATTTTTCATAATTGCTAGAAATCACATTTTTTACCCCTAAAGCATTCCTGACATACACACATGCATTTTGACGTAAAAAAGTGGGCGTGGCCAACATTTTTGAAAGTGGGTCACGCTCATATCTCAAGCATGGTATGACGTATGGATCTGGGACCAACACCAAATGAGTCGACACTTGATGGAGATTCAAAATATGGGTCAAGGTCATGGAGGTCACCTACGGGTCATTGAGTGCATTTTTCATAATTGCTGGAAATCACATTTTTTGACCCCCTAAAGCATTCCTGACGTACACACGTGCATTTTGACATAAAAAGTGGGCATGGCCAACATTTTTAAAAGTGGGTCACGGTCATATCTCAAGCATGGTGTGATGAATAGACCTCGAACAAACACCAAATGAGTGAAAACTCGATAGAGGTTCAAAATATGGGTCAAGGTCGTGGAGGTCACCTAAGGGTCATTGAGGACATTTTTCAGAATTAATCACATTTTCTGGCCCTCCTAATGCATTCCCGAAGTTCATACATGCATTTTTACTTGAAAAAAGTGGATGTGGGCAAATTTCTTGAGAGTGGGTCGCATTCATATCTCAAGGATGGTATGACACATAGACATGGGACCAACACCAAATGAGTCAACACTCCATAGAGGTTCACAATATGGACAAGGTCACTGAGGTTGCCCAGGTTTAGTATTGCTGGAAATCACATTTTTGGACACCTAATGCATTCTCTTGACAAACCTTTTGAATGCTGTACACATATATGCCTTTTCTGGTTTCTTAGACGAATTGTTCTGATCCCTTTATGAATATCTGTAAATACTGTTTACGAAAATCCCTTCCTGATTTGTTTAAAAATATGTTACTCCCGAAAATAACCCTCCATAAATTCTCTTTCTATATAGTTTTTTTCCCGATAGATATTTTAACCCTTTTCTTATAGGCTTGAATTTACTGGATGCAGTAAATTCTATTTCTCTAGTATTAACATTTTCTATTTCAATGATTTTTGTCTGATGGATTCTTTACTATTGTACTGAAATTTGGCACATATGTAGAGCTTCATTAGAAGTTTCTCACCTGGCATTTCTGAAGTTTTTCGTTTTCTGCCAAAACCGTGCAAACTGTTGTCACAATGGTACGTTTTGCCACAATTCTCAAACAAGACCCTGAACGATTTGGCTGGTGCTTTTATAATATTTGTAGCATGACTTACTACATCTGACTACATGAGCTGTATTACCCACCTTGCTCCCTTTTGACCTCAAAATTCCGAGCAAAGTGCAATTTTTGAAAAACTGGTCAATTTTCACATGCGATTTCTCAGCTCTGCGGCTACATTTTTGCAAAACGTTTCCTATGAGAAGTTTGGGCATTCATCCAAGAATAATTTGGCTGTTATATATTTTTTTTCAAAGTTTTAACCTTCAACCAGTTTTCGAGCCTCGAATTCGAGTACCCTTAACTTGTTCATAAACATGGCTCATTTTTAATTCATTTTTCTTCCATTTACAAATGGTATATCGAAAAATGATTTACATGTTCGTATTCACAATTACCTATCGAGGATATTTTCTGTTGTACGTTTGGTTGTAAAGTTTGACCATATGCCCATTCTGTTTGCATAAAGATAGATGCTGTGTCCAAAAAACTCACGCTTGTTCAGAATTTGGTACGATTAAGTGACAATTTACTCCATTCCTAATTGATTGAGTGCTGAATGTTTTCAATGGCTGCATGCAGCAGTCATAGTATGAAAACTTTTGTTTTACATGTTATTATTAAAAGTTTAATCCTTGGCAGATTTGAGAGTTCCCAAGTGGGTACTGTTGAAATAATTATTATTTTCGTAATATTGAATATTACCCAGAATACTGGTAAGCATGCAGTGATCTTTCGGTCCTATATAAAGGTGCAAATAGTTAAAGTTGAACCAGTTCATCAGACAAAAATAATGCCAAACTCTGCCGTTGACAGATAAATAATAATTGGAAATTTTATTGCATTGAAAATAAAGTGGCAACGAACCGTTCCAGCGGTTTCCACGCGAGGCGTGTTTTTTCCACGCGGTCAGAACACTCGATTTCATGACCAACTGTCGGCCAGGTTTCGTAGAACAAGTTCAGAAAATTGTAAGTCGCTGCCTTCAGCAGTCTGGACACAGTTCGTGTATGTCTGATGTGCCATTTTAATGTTTAATATGCAAATTTTTATTAATCTTTTCTCGCAAAAAAAAAAAAACAACTCACCGCCGTTTTCTTTTCACTTTCAACCTCCGAGGATTCTCAAAGGTTTCAAGGTTGCGATGGGATCCCTAGGTGCTGTTCTTAAAGAAGCTACTTCCATTTACAGCCATCTCTCCGTCAGTCACGCTCTATTGTAACTTTTAAGTGGACCTACCCCAGAAAGGGGGTACCACCAGAGACTGCGCCCATCCCGCCCTCCTTTTTCGCTCCGGCTTGAAAAAGACTAAATTCAGAAAACTACCTCCTCTCTTCAAAAACGCTACATGTCAGCGAATTCTCTGCGGATTTCCGCGAAATTTTCACTCGGCATTCACGAATAGTTGCTCCATCGGATGCCTGGAAAGGCGACACGAGTTGCGCATTTCCTCAAGTCCAATTCGAAAAGATCGTATGCGCGTGAGGCTCCCACGGGCTACGCGCTCGGTTGTTGGATTTTTCAGGCACCCGGTCGAGTTGGGCAGCGCTTCTAGAACAAACATTGAAAATTTCGAGTCGCTACTCCAAAACCTCTCTCCACAATCTACTGTACATGGAACGGAGTGTATACTTTTTATGACCTGCCGGCAGTCATAACCACCCTTCTAGTTTTGTATCATGTTATTAATAAACGTTTAACCCTAGGCAGATTTGCGACTTCCCTTATGGGTACATCCACGGTGTTTTCACCCGGTCACAGGACTCAAGAAAGATACTTAACTGTCGAGCGGGGATAGTAGAACACATTCTCAGAATTTCACGTGGCTGCCTTGGATGGTCTGGTTGCAATTGGCGTTTGTCCTTGTAATGCCCACAACGAATAGTCAAGGGGGCATATTGTTTTATCCCTCTCTTTCCCTCTATCTTTCTGCATATAGGGTACATTGTTTGTCCCGTCTAACCCCTCTTATTAGCTCATCTTGACAAAGTCAAGATGAACTAATCTCAGCGCTCTCCGTCCGTCGTTCGTCCGTCCGTCGTGCGTCATCACCATTTTTTGGTCTTCTCCACCAAAGCCACTGGGCCATTTCAAGTGAAAGTTCGTGTGAGTGATGGTTCCAAAGGGGCATTGCATTTTTGTTCAACCCAACATGCCCAGTCTCATAGGAAGAAAGTGGGGAAAATGCTCCAAAATATTTTTAAAATCTTCTTCTCAAGAACCAGTGTGTACAATAACTTGATATTTGCTATGGAACTTCCTTTTGGGGTATAGAATCAAGTTATTTCAAACAAAGTTCGTGAAGCAATATTTGGCTTTGTAATGGGAGGGGTAAGATTTTTGAATTTCTATTTTCTGAACCGATCGTCCGGTATGAACCAAATTTGGTATGTAGTATTATTGGGTCATAAGTACTTGACCCATGCAACAAAAATAATTCCCTCATCCCCATGGGAACCCTGGGAGCTAAAAATAGAAATATTTTCAAACGCCCATATTTCCCAAACCACACGGAACAGGGAGCTGCTATTTGGTATGAAGTATCCTTAGGACCAGTAGAAATGAATGGTTAAAAAATTGCCATCGGTTATAGTAGGGTGTTCTGTAATGAGCATCGAAAAAAGTGCTGAGTCAGATATTTGCACTTAAACTTAAGTCCCTAGGTAGATATTTGGGCTTGCTACAGAAGCCCAAATTTTAACTTTGTTCAATATGTTCTTCAGATCCACCAGTCAGAATGCTTTTATATTTGGTATGCAACATCTTTAGGGGAGGGGGGGGGGGGCAGATTCAAGTTTGTTCAAATCAGACCCCTAGGTATATATTTGGGCTCGCTATGGTAGCCCAATTTTTTACTTAGTGCAATATGAGGAAATTTCTTTAAAATGTTCTTCTTCAGATTCCCCAGTCGGACTGCTTTCATACTTGGTATAAAACATCTCTGGGGTTGGGGGGGGGGGGGGGGGGGGGCAGATTAGAGTTTGTTCAATTCGAGTGCCTGGGTTAATATTTGGGCTCCATATGGGAACCTGAAATTTAACTTAGTACAATATGAGGGAATTTCTTCAAAAATCTTTTTCTTCAGATCCACTAGTCAGAATGCTTTCATATTTGGTATACAACATCTCTCGGGGGTGGGGGGGGGGGGTGGGGGGAGGGGGAGTCAGATTCAAGTTTGTTCGAATCGGATCCATGGGTTAATATTTGGTTTCGCTATGGTAGCCCAAATTTTAACTTGATGCAATATGAAGAAATTTCTTTAAAATTTCTCTTCTTCAGATCCAACAGTCAGAATGCTTTCATATTTGGTACACAACATCTCTAGGGAAGCCAGATTCAACTGTGTTCAAATCGAGAGCTTGAGTTAATATTTGGGCTCCCTATGGAGCCGGAATTGGCCATTTTGTTGAAGAATTAAAAATTTTGTATTCAATACCCTCTAGAGGTGTGTAACTAAGATTAATCCACAAAGGTTGTATCAAGGGGCTTCATTAGGGAGCTCTACATTTTACTTTATGATCACCTGAAGAAAAGGCATGGTGCCCGTATTATTTTTGTCACTACTGAGGGATTCAAGAATTGAGAGTGTAGCCTATGGAGATGGCTTGCTTAATGTACTCATTTTTGTTTAAACTATATTCTGTTCAAGATGAGCGCTTCAGGCCCCGTAAGGCCTCTTTCAAGGTATTACTTTTTTTATTTCACAGGATGTTTCTACATTTTCAAGATGTGTGTATTTTGTCGGAATTTTGACTCGCTTTAATATTTTACAAAACTGCTGGTTGTTAAACTTAGTCCATTTTAGCTCACCTTTGGCGAAACCAAATTCGAGGTGTTGTCATGGCCCATCGTCCGCCTGTCCGTCTGTTGTGCCGTACACACGGCTCGGGCTAGAGGCCGTATTTATGAACTGATCTTTACGAAACTTCTTGGGTACCTTTGTTGTCAATGTGAGACGAGAACAAGTGTTTTTGTGCCCGGTCCGAAATTCAAGATGGCCACTGGCACCCATTCTGTACAAAATTAGGCGCAATCAGATTTTTTTGCGCAGAACTTCCATATGAAAGCTCTGATTTGAATAATTGTTGGTATGAATGTTTAGTACCATGGAATACATAATATATAATACGGGTTTTTTTCTCGTGCGTAAATTATGCAAATTAGACTAACTTTGATTTATTTAGTGTTACTTTCAGCACTGCAGGTGCAAATACCAATACGGTGCGGGCTAGAGGCCGCATTTATGAACCGATCTTTACGAAACTTCTTGGGTACCTTTGTTATCACCGTGGGACGAGAACGGGTGTTTTGGGGTCCGGTCTGAAATTCAAGATGGCCGCTGGCAGCCATTTTGTACAAAATTAGGTGCAATCAGATTTTTGCGCAGAACTTCCATATGAAAGCGCTGATTTGAATAATTTTTGTGTGAATGTTTATTACCATGGGATACATCACATATATAATACGGGTTTTTTTTCTCGTACATAAATTATGCCAATTAGACTAACTTTAATCTAGTTAATGTTACTTTCAGCACTGTAACTGCAAATGTCAATACGGCTCGGGCTAGAGGCTGTATTTATGAACTGATCCTTACGAAACTTCTTGGCTACCTTTGTTGACACTGTGGAACGAGAATGGGTGGTTTTGGGTGCGGACCCAAATTCAAGATGACCACCAGCAGCCATTTTGTACTTTTAGTTAGTACTATCAGTTTTTTTTGTACAGAACTTATGTATGAAAGTTCTGATTTGAATAAATTTTTGTATGAATGTTTCGTACCATGGGATACATCACATATAGTACGGGTTTTTTTCTCGAGCAGAAATTATGCAAATTAGATGAACTTTGATTTATTCAGTGCTGCTAATACACAGTAAGTGCACGTGTCAATACGACTCGGGCTAGAGGCTGTATTTATGAACCGATCTTCACAAAACTTCTTGGGCACCTTTGTTATCACCTTGGGACGAGAACAAGTGTTTCTGGGAGCGGTCCAAAATTCAAGATGGCTGCCAGTTGCCATTTTGTACCGAAATTAGGTCCAATCAGTTTTTTGTACACAACTTCTATACGGCACAGGCTAGGGGCTGTATTTATGAACCGATCTTTACTAAACTCCTTGGGTACCTTTGTTATCACCGTGGGACGAGAACGAGGGGTTTGGGGTGCGGTCCAAAATTCAAGATAGCCGCCAGCAGCCATTTTGTACCAAAATTAGTGTAATCAGTTTTTTGTACAGAACTTCGGTATGAAAGTTCTGATTTGAATAAATTTGTGTAGGAATGTGTAGTAACATGGAGTACATCACATATAATACGGGGTTTTTCTCGAGCAGAAATTATGCAAATTGGATGAACTTTGATTTGTTAAGTGTTACTAATACACAGTAAGTGCATATGTTAATACGGCTCGGGCTAGAGTCTGTATTTATGAACCGATCTTCACAAAACTTCTTGGGGTACCTTTGTTATCACCTTGTGACAGGGATGAGTGTATTTGGGTGCCTTTGTTATCACTGTGCTATGAGAACAAATATTTTTGGGTTCAGTCAGACCCACTCTGGGACTCAAAGATTTCTTTTTATGCCCCCTGACTAAAGTCGGGTGGGATATAATGATTGAAGTGTGCGTGTGTCCGTCCGTGTGTGTGTCCGTGTGCCCGAGCCAATAACTCGAAAACTTTTAGGGCCACAGTTATCAAGTTTCACACAATTATAAACGACCATGGGAGGATGTGTCACACACCGTAGCCGGGTTCGTACCTTCAAGGTCAAGGTCACATTTCAAGGTCACACTAAAATCGCTCAATATTCGTGTCTCAGCCATAACTCAGAAACGAATCATAGTACAATTGTTAAACTTTTTACAAATGTTAAGGACAGTCAGACGGTGTGTCGCGTATAAGAGTTTCCGCCGCATCTGCAAGGTGAAGGTCACAATTGGCCTTCATATGTTCAGGGTCACAAATCGTGTCTGAAGCATAACACCAAAACTATTAGGGCTACAATCATCTAACTTCGCTCAAGTATAAAGGACAATGGGTGGATGTGTCACACACCACAGCTGGGTCCGTAAGGTCAAGGTGGGGGGGGGATGTGTTACCTTAGTAACATTTCTTTTGTCTAGTTTAGCATCTAACTGTCTCACGCCTTTACAATACTTTACTTATATATTTGTTACAAGCAACGGCCAGCATTTATGTACAGACTGTTACAATATGTTGCATGTGCCTTTGTTATCAGGTCATTACCTAGATGTTTGCCATTGCTGTGTCACATACTATACATGTACATGTCTTGAACAAGTTGAGCTACAGTGTCACTGACACTTTCATTGTTGAATTTCACCTGTATGATACATGATTTCTTTGGCTAACTTCTCCCCCAGTTTTGAAGCCAGGACCTTTTTTAATTATTACAATATTTTAACTGCGTTCACTAATATGAGTAAGGTTAGACAGAGAACAAAATGAGTAGCATGAACACGGTTGTGGGATAAACCTAGAATCCACCGTGTAGTGAAGAAATTTAGCGTTGTTCAATCAAAATTCTGTCTGTGTGAGTTGTCGGTTGGAATTTTAACGAAATGCAAAACCACAGTCATAAAAAAAATCCGTTACAACAATGCTTCGAATTTTCAACTGTCGGAATTTTTGCCTGAAAAATGTCCAGTTATCTTGATTTTTGGTGAGACACCGCTCCTACACCCCCGCCCCACCCCACCCCTGTAGATACGTGCCTGTGTGGAATGGCGAGTGTCTTCCTTGAAATACCTATCACAATTATGAATGAAGGAAATGGAATATTCAAGTGGTGTGATTTTAACTCCCTCAATACTTCAAGCTTTCATTGAATGTAACTCATAGCTGTAAAACGTTTTGTGCGCGTCAGTCACATTGCCGCACCGTACACAAAAGCCAGTCTTGAGATCCAACCAACTTCTTATTTCCAGTATGCCTCGTTTAAGACTCTAGATGCCGTCCAATGGCTCAGTCAAGAGAGTAGTGACTCACTGGTTACGGCATTGGATTTAAAATCGAAAGGTCTAGGGTACGTGCCCCACCAAATGCAACTGCGATTTGTCTTAGGTAAGGAACTCAGTCATGGGTACCCCCAATGGGGCACAGCAACATTGTGTACTAAGGCCTACTGCACTTAGATCGACCAATGCTCATCCTGCTTGTGTGTAGTTAGTATGTTGTGAATTTTGATAGTTGCTGATCGGCGCTCGGCATATCTATTCAGGTACTCTGGCTGACATCGTCTGTAAAACTGTCCAATATGAGATGAACTTCAACCTCTCTGTTGAAAGTGCCGTTAAACTCCAATAAAAATGGTCAGGCAAATAACTCAAGCACAGTTTGTGATAATGTCTCATAATCATACTTTCTATCCCCTTCCCTTTGTCTTGACGATAACTCAAAAACAAATCATCTGTCCTGTGCTGTTTGGCATACTAGTAGCCTGTCACTAGTACTGGCCCAGCTATGTTTTTAGGGACCTTTGGGTGTGGCCCATTGGGTCACAGAGTTTTTTACACCTCCTAATTTCTTTATAACAGAAATGCATCATAAAAAATAGCTGTTTTATATTTATATACACAAGAGAATAATGTAAACAATCAAATTAGAGAGAAGTTGCCATAGCTGACACACATCAACTCTTATCAGCTGTTGCGATCAGAATTAAATTCCATCCCAAATCAAGTTGAAAGAAACCCTTTGAGTGGCAAGCAAATTTGTTTAATATACAGCCCTATCTTACAACACTTGATTAATTGTAGTTAAATAACCCTTCACCTTTCATTGCATTTTTTAATTTTCTTTTTTCCATTCTCAATCATAACTCAAGATTAACAAATCAACAGGGTTCGGGCCGAGTGGGTAAGTGGCTTTCTCAAAACACTTATCACAATTATGAATTAATGAAATGGAATATTTAAATGGTATCTCTTTAACCCTCTTCATACTTCACCGCCCTCTTCATACTTCAGAACAAACAACATCGTTTAACTTATGACTGCAGAACCTTCCTGCCATATTGCCGGTCTTTACACAAAGGCCACGCTTCAAGATTCCATGATCTTATTTTATGTATGCCTTGTTTAGGGCACTAGATGTTTTAAAGTGTAGGCCTTTAAACGAGCTCTTGGGACTTTTAAGGTTTTTATAGCACTTTCCCCAATATAGAGGCTATACACCCTTTATTGGCTCGGTAACTCAAATACAAATCGTCCTATCTCTATTCGTTTTGGCATGCTGGTTACCAACAACCCGTTTGCACTCATCTATGTTTTTTTCAGCTCGTTTGAGGCCTTGTGTGTGATACTGTAGGCTGATTGCCTTAGAGGCTTCTAAATCATAATAAATATTTGCTATCATCATCCAAAAAATGACAGATCTGTAGTTGGTGGAGCCATTACTTTAAAATGAATGTATACATGGGACTATACCGACTGAGTTAAAAGTTGCTTGAGGTTCAATATATGGTCCACCTGAAAGAGGTCACCAAGGTCATCAAGTGTATATTATTCAGAATGACTGGGAAATGCATTTTATTACACCTTAATGCATTTCTAAAGTTTATGAATGTATTTCATCACTTAAATTAGTGGGCAGAGCCAAACATGTCCTTTTCTGATTCGTGTATCGAACCCTTTGAATGCTGGTCACATACATGCCTTTCTGGTTTCTTATAAAACATTGTTCTGATTCCTGTATTAATACATGTAACTGCTGTTAACGAAAACCCATCTCTGATTTGTTTAAAAAATATTTAATATTTTACTCCAGAAGATAAGCTTCCATAAATGCTCTTTCTGTATAGTTTATTCCTGATACTTTAACCCTTTTAACACAGACTTGAATTTACCAGGTGCAGTAAATTCTGTTTCTCTAGTTAGTCTGTGTGAAACACACAGACTATTATTTTTGCACGGTTTCTTTTTCTTTTTTTATTTCTTCTTCTTCTTCTTCTTCTTCTTCTTCTTCTTCTCCCGTCTTCTGTCTTCTCATCACTTTTTTGTCCGCAACATAACTCGAAAACGAATTGCCCGATCTCGTCGATTTTTGGCATGCCGATAGACAGCCACAAGCTCTCGGCCACCTATGTTTTTTCAGATTCCTGGGGTGTCAGGGGTGTCTGTAGGGGTGTTTTGAATGTAGGCCACGCTCATATCTCAGGCGTGGTATGACCTACAGACCTGGGACCAACACCAAATGAGTCGACACTTGATGGAGGTTCAAAATGTGGGTCAAGGTCACGGAGGTCACCTAGAGGTCATTCAGTGCATTTTTCAGAATTGCTGGAAATCACATTTTTTGACCTCCTAAAGTATTCCTGACGTACACATTTGCATTTTGACGTAAAAAAGTGGGTGTGGTCAAAATTTTTGAAAGTGGGTCACGCCCATATCTCAGGCGTGGTATGACATATGGACCTGGGACCAACACCAAATGAGTCGACACTTAATGGAGATTCACAATATGGGTCAAGGTCACGGAGGTCACCTAGGGGTCATTGAGTGCATTTTTCAGAATTGCAGGAAATCAAATTTTTTGACCCCCTAAAGTATTCCTGACATACACACTTGCATTTTGACGTAAAAAAGTGGGTGTGGCCAAAAATTTTGAAAGTGGGTCACGCCCATATCTCAGGTGTGGTATGGCGTATCGACCTGGGAACAACACCAAATGAAGCGACACTTAGGGGGAGGTGCAAAATATGGGTCAATGTCACATAGGTCACTTAGGGGTCATTGAGTGCATTTTTCAGAATTGCTGGAAATCACATTTTTTGACCCCTAAAGTATTCCTGACGTACACAGATGTTTTTTGATGTAAAAAAAATTGGGCGTGGCCAAATTTTTTGAAAGTGGGTCACACCCATATCTCAAGCGTGGTATGACCTACGGACCTGGGACCAACACCAAATGAGTCGACACTCGATGGAGGTTCAAAATATGGGTCAAGGTCACGGAGGTCAAGTAGGGGTCATTGAGTTTATTTTTCAGAATTGCTGGTAATCACATTTTTTGACCCCCTAAAGTATTTCTGACATACACACATGCACTTTGACGTAAAAAAAAGTTGGCGTGGCCAAAATGTTTGAAAGTGGGTCACGCCCATATCTCAAGCGTGGTATGACCTACGGACCTGGGACCAACACCACATGAGTCGACACTCGATGGAGGTTCAAAATATGGGTCAAGGTCACGGAGATCACCTAGGGGTCATTGTGTGCATTTTTCATAATTGCTGGAAATCACATTTTTGCCCCCGAAAGCATTCCGGAGATTCATACATGCATTTTTACGTTAAAAAAGTGGACGTGGCCAAAAAATTTGAAAGTGGGTCACGCTCATATCTCAAGCATGGTATGATGAATGGACCTGGGACTAACACCAAATGAGTCGACACTTGATGGAGATTCAAAATAGGGGTCAGAGTCAAGGCGGTCACCTAGAGGTCATTAAGTGTATTTTTCATAATTGCTGGAAATCACATTTTTTGACCCGCCCCCACCCCACCCCCCACCCCAAGCATTCCTGAGGTCCATACGTGCATTTTTATGCTAAAAACGTGGGCGTAGCCAACATTTTTGAAAGTGGGTCATGCTCATATCTCAATCTTGGTATGATGAATGGACCTGTAACTAACACCAAATGAGTCTACACTTGATGGAAATTCACAATATGGGTCAAGGTCACGGAGGTCACCTAGGGGTCTGCCTGAACGAGGTCATCAAAGTCATCAAGTGCGTATTATTCAGAAATACTGGGAAATGAATTTTATTACACCTTAATGCATTTCTAAAGTTTATGAACGTATTTCATCTCTCAAATTAGTGGGCGGAGCCAAACTTGTCCATTTCAGATTTGTGTATCGAACCCTTTGAATGCTGGTCACAAATATGCCTTTTCTGGTTTCTTATAAAAATTGTTCTGATTCCTGTATGAATATCTGTAAATACTGTTAACGAAACCCCATTTCTGATTTGTTAAAAAATATTTAAGTCCAGAAATAAGCCTCCATAAATTCTTTTCTGTATAGTTTATTCCTGATACTTTAACCCTTTTCAAACAGACTTGACTTTACTGGTGGCAGTAAATTCTGTTTCTCAAGTTCCGTTGTTGTTTTTTTTTTCTCCACGATCTGATGCTCGAAACTATATTGAACAGTTAAAGAGGGTCGAAAGAGACTTGTCTTGCGTTGTCCCTGTGCGCCTTCGGCGCGTGAAACCATTTCATCTGTCCTTTGGTTATTCGTCTCGTATGGATTTCCAATCACTTTCCTCTCGCGCGCTGAAATTTCTCATTCATTGGTTCATTCCATTTTATGATGTTTATTGCAGTTTCTCGAAGTTCAATGTTTTTTCGAATGCGTCACCGTAGAAACCAATAAATACTGTGGGTCCCATAAGCGTACGAACATAAGTTAAAAGGGGGAAAATATGGGTTAATAACAGTTTTAAAAGGAGAGGATATGTGTATTGATATATTTTACTGATGCGTAACATTGTATCCACCTCTGATGTGCATTTCGATAATTGAGAGAATTTAAAGTATGATGTAACCCGTTCTTTTGATAATTAAGAGGATTTAAAGTGTACAGCGAAACCTATGCTTGTCAATTCGTCGATGTAATAACTAAATAATGAACAGTAGGGATAGCAGCGGGTAATTAATTAGCTGTCAAATTAAGTTGTACTGTTGCTTTCACAAATGGGTGGGGTAAAATTGTCTTTTCATTTTTTTCATTATTTATTTTCATGAACCACATGTTCAACAGTCATCCCCATTTATCAGGTATAATTGCCCATTTAATGCACTGAAAGCTCGTTTGATCACATGTATAAAGAACAAAATTGAAACGTCATGAGCGAAGAAAAATTTTAATTACTTCATTTCGCAACACTTTGGGCGGTCGCTTATTTGACACAGTTATCGGGTGAAAAGACCTTAATTAACCCTCTGCTAACAAATGACTCGCTATTCCCATACCTCGCCACTCCTCCCAACACCCGGAAACGAACTGTTTGAAGACATCCCGTACCTCATTCTTCCCAGTCTACCCGATAACCATACTAACCCCCTTAACCCTTTACCTAACATGAAAAGAAGACGACACTTGCAAAAATTATTCTTGAATAACTAATTTTTTTCATTTTTGTCTCAAAAACATAGGTTATGACCCCTCGTTGGAACGAGCTCGAAGAGCTCGTTCCAACGAGGGGTCATAACCTATGTTTTTGAGACAAAAAATGAAAATATTTTGAAAATTAATTGGCAATATTTGGGAATAGCGCTGGCCGGTTTTGGCCGTTACGTTGGGTAAAGGGTTAAATTCTGTTTCTCTAGTTATATACTGTAATTTGTTTTAAATTTAAATTTGGAATTTCCGTCCTTCAAGGTAAGCAGGAGCGTAGATTCATGGATGCAAAGCGAGGCAACGGCACCCGCATCAAAAGTTTAGTCGGAAACGTTGGAGTTTTGTCGTATTTGTTTTCCGTTATTAATAGTTCATTTCCGCCATTGAGAGACAGAAAATGAAATGTTAGGAACCAGAGGCAAGGACATTTCACCCTTTAAATAATATTTTGAACTGTTTTCAAAACTTTTAGAGGGTTACCTCGTCTTATAATACCGTCCTCGGATTTGCATTACTACTTTTTTGTCGGAATTTAAGGTCCCCAACCTAACTGGAAAGAAACTATCAACACAAGTGGTTGTAAGAGACGATAACTGTTGGGGTATAGTAGTGAAAGCGAAAGTGTAGCAGATTCAAATTATCAACCTATTAAGCAGTTGTTGAAAAAAAGTCCAAGTGTACTGAATCCGTTGCACTCGGTTAATTAGCTTAATTAACCTTTTAACCTAACGGAACGGCCATAGCTGAACAGCGATGTTCACAAAAAATCGTCACAAGAATGTTATTATTTTCTCTAATTTTTGCCTCAAAACATGGATTATGATCCACATTGGAACGAGCTCTGGGAGCTCAGTCCAGTGATGAGCATAAGTTATGTTTTTAGACAAAAAATGGAAATATTTAGTAATTTTTGAAATGTCAACTGCTATTCGTGTTTGGGAAAGGTTAAATATGGAGAAACCTTTTGCACTATAGCCGATATTTTAAATAAACACGATCAATATTTTAAGTCCATCTCTTTAATGTTTTTAATACTACTCACAACTGGAAAATTGAAATTGATTTTTCCACATAGTCTTAGTCGCGGGCAGTTATTTAAAAAAAACTAATAATTACATATGTTTTGGATGAAATATTATGTTCAAATATGTCTTAGAACGCCTTCTAAGTGTGACCGGAGCAGTTTTTTGTCTAAGTAACTGCTGGTGTTGTCTGAGCGGATGGTCAATTATTTATCGCCTAAAAGGGGCAAAATGCGATACAGAATCAATTTCAATTACAGAGAGATAAATAACGAGTTCTACTCTGTTAAGGAAGTGAACATGCTCGACTCTTGATGTTTGTTTGTTTGTTTGTTTTGAAGCTTAAAGGCACTTTAAATAGCCAGGGTCGCAGCGTGTCGGACAATATTACGGGTGGAGTAAGTCGTACTACCCGGGGAGTATCGCCGAACAGCGACGAGCAACTGCCAGGTTCGCATTAACTCTGCACAAGCAAAGTTAACAATGTTTGAATTCATGTGCACCATCGACGCGCAGCACACCTTATCACCCAAAACTACCTGCGATTTTCTTTATATTTTGTGTCTTTTCGTCCATAGCATTATTATATAGAACTGAATGGTCTATATTTGGGTTCCACGAATCTCAAATTGCACAATAGTTGACTGGTTGATAGAGAACGCTTGTTCCGATGTACGACTCGACTGTTGATCTCAGATTCACCGGTGAGTTCGTGTATCGAATCGAGCGTGGTTTGACCGAGCAATGAGCAATCGAACACATCCCATGTTTAAAATTTTCTGGTCAATTTTGAGATAGGGTTTTGTACCTATAGTGGCATTTTTGTACCTATAGTGGCATTTTTGAAGGTAGGAAATCTCTTTCCTACCTTCAAAAATGCCACTATAGGTACAAAAATGCCACTATAGGTACAAAACCCTATGGAGAATCCTATGTTAATTTTGTACCTATAGTGGCACCATTGGGATATCGGGGTTTCAGTGTTAAATGCTTGTACCCAGAGTGGCACCCTTGGGGTAGGGTGAATTCAGTGCTAAATGCTTTTCGCTGGAGTGCCAGCCCCGCGTAAAATTGCATTTGAGGGACAAGGCGCCCTATGGGGAATCCTGTGTTAATTTTTCTGCCATAGTGCCAACATTGGGGTATGGGGAAATTCAGTGTTAAAATGCTTCTCGCCGGAGTGCCAGCCACAGGGTAAAATGGCAGTTGAGGAACAAACCGCGCTATGGAGAATCCTATCTTAATTTTTTCGCCAGAGTCCCCACATTGAGGTATGTGGAATTCAGTGTTGAGTATATCGAGTCACGGGGTAGGTTGTTCAAAACATTTTTATACTGACAGGCTTAGGTGGGTTTGTCTTCCATACACTTTATATACTGACAAAATGTTCTGTTTTTTTAAAACTTGCTACCTAATATACATCGCTCCTCTGGTGAAGTTTTTTCTTCTATTTATTACTGGAACACACGACATATAAAAATACTGTCAGATTTAGACCGGGTGTTTTTCACATTTTTTTTACGGAAGGAAAATATCAAGATCACGTCTTTCAGTCTTGTTAACTCCAAAAGCATGTGTGTCTTGCAGTCAATTTGTAATACAGCACTCCGCTACTCAGAGAAAAACATACCTCTCATTACGGCTGAAAATATTCTACAAATAGCTCATGTAAGAGATACATTTTTTTCAAACACATGTTTAAAACAATTCACTAAATGTATCTGTGGAGAAACTCCTTCACGGAAGTGTATAATTGCAGACTGATTGTTTTTTTATCGACAGGCAGTGTTGTGTTTTCAATACTTTTTCAAAACTGCTTTAAGCTGATTTCAACAATTCACCGTTATATATTACAGTGACATTAACCCCGAGAAACAATTTCATTTTTACACCACAAAACATACAGAGAATGTTTTGCAGTGTAAATTGTTTTAGCGCCAAAAAAAGAATAGCTTTTCCTTTTAACCAAACTGAAAAAAAAACTTAATTTCTCTTTTATGCCTTTATTAAATTCGTAACAGATGTTGATACGAATTCAGCAAAAGAAGCCACAATTCTGAGATATCGTTCTGAAACAACCCTTAACCACATTGAAAATTGGTAAAATCATGCTTGGCAGAATCATTTTACTCCTCAGATGATTTTGCTACGCTTTGTCAGCCTTTCCCTCCAAATTATTTTTGGAGGGAAAGAGTGATCTCATTGTGGAAAGGCGGTGAAAACTAATACATTGAGTATTTCATCACCCATCATCTGACCAGTGGGGGAAAAGGCGCGTGAATTACTCATTGCATTATTTTCTGGCGCCTTTTGCTCTCCTTAAATGACTGTAAATACACTTTGGCGGGGTCATAAACACAATTTTCTTATGGTTATGAAACATGAAGCATCAATCGGAATAGAATTTCCACCACAAGACTGCGGGTGTAAGGGGATCAAACATTCCCGTGGTTAGAATTATCTGAGAAATAATTTATGATTTCTTCATTATAAATTATAGAATCCCCACAGGACTCTGAATGTAGTTAGCTGATGGTGTGAAAAATAGACCTGCTTATAATTTCCCTCAATTTGTCTCTCCTGGGTGGAAGGATGTGAATTTTATATAAAAAAAAACCTAATAAACTAAGTTACATATATTCTCTCTCTCTAAGTGTTGAGATGCGATTTTGTTTCGTACGCACGTGCCCCCGAACTTGCCAGCTGTCTGACTTGAGTGCAGATTTTTGAGATAAAAAATATTATTTAGCTGTTACTGGTAGAAAAATGAAAGTTTTTTCCCTTGCAGTGGAGTTTGTTAATTCCATCAAACTTTTCAATGCCAGAGGCCTAATTTTTCTTCTCACACTGGATAGCCTGGTTGTGAGGAGGAATGTTATTTTCGCTTCCAGAAAAATATTTGGATTTTGAGCTGGCGGTAAATTTTTTGATTCAAGATAATTAATCGAGCGAGGGGAAAAATTGGTTGAGTTTGCTTTTCTTTTTGTAATGGAAATATTTCTGCCATCACCACCCAATGAGATGTTTCTCCCTCGGGGGGGGGGGGGGGGGGGGTTGACTAATACAGTGAGTATTTCATCACCCAACATCTGACGAGTGGAGGAAAAGGCGCGTGAATTACTCAGTGCATTATTTTTTGCCGCCTTTTGCTCTGTTCTAAATGACTGTAAAATAATGGCGGGCTCAAAACCACAATTTTCTTATCGCTATGAAACTTGAAACATCTTTCGAAATAGAATTTCCACCACAAGATTATAGGTGTAAGGGGGAAAAACAATGATCACGCTGTTATCCAAAGAAAATAATCTGCGACAATAAGCAAGACGGTCCGAGGGTAGAGATGTCAGTAGGTAATAAAGGCCGATTCCAGACCACTTTGTACATGTACCGTACATGTACGTGTACCGCCATAGGGATTCAGTGTTAAATCGTGTACACGTGTACAAAAATGTCGTTTTTTCATGGTGGTCCAGAATCGGACATTGTTTTTGAGGCTCACAGATCGCACTTTTCACGTTCAAACACCCGTTGGCGAACGCGTACATTCGACACGTCGCTCAAAAAGTGAAAAATATACGAAATTGTACATGTACATTTGCCACGATTTGGGCCTCCGGCACGTGGAAAAAGGGGGGTTTCCCGTTTCTGAACCACCACGTTCGCGATCGCGTTTCGGACGGTATAGGGTGCGATTTGATCGGCAAAAATTCGATTTGTCGATTTACCCCTTGAGTTTTGTGAGACGAATCGTGATAGAATCGGTTTTGAGGAGTTTTTTCAATTTTGTACTCAGTGTAAATAAATAGCTTGTTTCGTTTAATAGAGTCGACTATAAGATTGAATTCGATAAATTCTATCATAATAGACACTCATGTTTTTGTTTCGGTGTGAATGAAAGGTTTTCGTTCAAAAGAGTCGACTATAAAATTGAATCTGTTATAATAGACATTCATGTTTTGTTTCGGTTTGAATGAAAGGTTTTCGTTCAACGGATGACATTGCAAAATTGAGTTTTAGAAAATTAGAATCGATGGAAAATCGTTTGTTTACGTTTTGTCACTGCGAATTTTGTGAGATAAATCTTAATAAAACACTTTGTAGAATTGTTTCATTCAAATAAAAATAGTTCGTAGAATCGTTTCATTCAAATAAAAATCTATTATAAAACCTTTTTCACTTAGATGAATTTTTAAGACATAAAACTATTATAATAGACACTCATGTTTTGTTCTGGTGTGAATGAAAGGTTTTCGTTCAATGAATCGTTTTAATAATAGACAATAAAAGCGCGTCGTTTCCACTCAATCAGGTTTAAGAGGTAAATTTAATTTTTAATATATTCATGATAATGTTTGGAGATATGAATGAACCCTTTTAACGGATGTAATTATTCTCAAACGCGTTAAATCAGAAACTGGTTTCTTATGCGCTAAAACTTTCAAACTTTTCAAAGTTCTCCAGTTCGTCACTGAGTGAATAATCTGTGATGCGATTTTTAACGCATTCAGGGGCAAAACGCATTTATAGAGGTTTTATCATGTAAAATGTTTTTTCCTCAATTGGTTTTTAGTTATTATATTAAAGACAGAAGATTTTTATTTACTTAAAACATAAAACATAAAACATAAAAATAATTATACATTTAATTTGAAAATAATAAATAACTCACATTAGCATAATCAATGGAAATATTAATAATTTAAAAACGAAAAAAATGTTTTTACAGATGGATGCCAAACGTAGAGATCAGCTTTTAAACGAATATGAACGTGTTAAGAAGAGTATTCAGTCAGCTGATAGAAGCAGACGGCTTGGAGAAGTGGAATTGATGGGCGAAGCCAATAAAATATTAAAACCCATGACGGATGTTCAGGAACGAAGCAGGAAGGAGATAGTTGAAGAATTGAGCCCCATAAAAGATAGTTCTTTGAGAATGGGTCCGTTGCCCGGTAGTTTTACAAAACAGTATTCCTTTCAATCTACACCGGATTACGTTCCCTTGAGATTCGAAACCGAGGTGAGCGAGAGCGATGATACAGCTTCGACTATCACCACTGATAGCGTCGCATCGTCCGAGGATGGTGGTAAGAGAGATCTGTTGTATGGAATTTATGAGGATTCGGACGGTAGAACTTTTGTGGGCGACACAGAAGTGGAAATGGATGATGATAATTTAATTGTCGGTTCGAATAAGTATAAAATAATTGATGGACTGCGCAAATTGCTCCTTTTCGACAATTACGGCGATATTCTGGCTCAGACCCACGCCATGAAGAGAAATAACGATGCCAGAGAGACGAGACCCAAAGCCAACAGAGGTTACAAGTGGACGAAAGTGGTGAAACCGATATGGGATATGAATATGAAGTTCGTAGAATCGGTGACTGGCAAAGGGGTGAAAACCACTTTTCTTCCGAGCGATTCTGACGCTCTGTCTCAGAGATTGAGTTTGTTGATGGCAAGTAGACGCGCTGGTAACACTGGATTAGATAATGAGATAGTAAGCATATGTGATGAATTGTTGAGACAGAAGGTTTTGAATAAAAACCATAATAAAAGGCTGATGAATGAACTGAAGGATTGATGTATATAATAAGTAGAGAGAAACAAACAAACAAAGTATGTAAAATAAAAACAGTAAATTTAACACTAGAATAATAAAAGTATTTAAACAACAAACGATTTACCAGTGAAAACAAAATCTATATTATAAAATAAAAATATGTTGGTGATAAAGAACAGGGGATACGTCAGAACTTACGTTCAAGGCGGTTCTGGCATCGTCGATTCTATAATGCTAGCGTTCACGAGTGATGCAGGTAGAAAACTCGCATCGACCACGTTTGAGGTTGGTAAGAAGACGGCTTTGGATGCTAGTAAGAAAGCCGCTTCCGAAAGCAGTGGTAGGATAGCTTCTGTGGCTGGCAAGAGGGCAGGCAACGCGTTGATCGACAAGTTGATCAGTCCACCGGCGAAGTGAGCTACGTTAGAGCGATCGCTGAAAAATTGGAAAGATTTTAAGGATGCTGTGGTACCCATACAAGATTTAGCCAAAATGACGAGTGGATCTGGATTGAAGAGAACTCGCGATGGTGTAATATAAATAAATAATAATATTAAAAAAAACTGAGTTTGAAAAAACATAAAAACTTGTGTTTGAAAAAATCTAAAATAACAAAAAAAAATAAACAAAGATGAACATTAAAGATATGTCTTGGAACGACGCCGCGACTAAGAGGTCGAATAATGAGTTCTTTCCCAAAAGCAGAAGAGGCTTGATAGTGGGAAAATCGAATTGTGGAAAGACCAATCTGTTGATGAATCTGTTGTCGCGACCCGACTGGTTGGATTACGACAGATTGTTTGTGTTTGGCAAGAGCTTGTTTCAACCTGAATACAGATTGCTTCGAGAGTGCATGGATTGTAGATTGCCTAAGGGCGTCATAGCCAGAATCTTTGACAGTAGGGAGGAATTCGACAAAAGTGAAGCTTCTCTTTCGACCATTTAGGACGGTGCGGCGATGGAATTGATGAAGAGAAATGCATCTTCGAACGTCGAGTGTCGATTTTATGAGAATGCTAGCGACGTTCCGGATCCCAGAGAATTGAAATCGGAAGATAAGAATCTCATGATTTTCGACGATCTGCTTTTGGAGAGACAGAACCGATGCGAATCGTATTACGTTAGGGGTCGTCACAGCAACGTGGACTGTTTCTACCTGTCGCAGAATTATTTTCGATTGCCCAGACAGACGATGAGGGAGAACGCTAATTTTCTATGTCGCTTTCACCAAGATCTCAAGAATCTCAATCACATCTACAGCGATCACGTCGCAAATGACATGAGCGTGACGGAATTCAGGAGATTCTGCAAGAGGGTTTGGGATGGAGAACTTTACAATTTCGTCGTGATCGATTTGACTAGCGAATTTAATTGCAGAAAATATCGGTCCAGATTCGACAAGTTTTATGTTTCTGATGATAATAAGATAGAGCACGAAAATAAAATTAGAAAATAATAAATCTTCAAATAATTAGTTTTGAAAAAATAAAAATAAAATTAAATATAATGTTCAAACAAGGAAAATTGTTAGAACAGATAGCCGAGAATACAGCGCAAAACAATCCATTCAAATCATGGTGAGTGGCGATTCGACTCGATTCGCGACGAAATTCGAACCTTCCATCGAATTGAATAGAGAGAAAAGGTACGAGATGGCGTTGGTGAATCTGGAGACTTATTATTCCTTTCCCAACGTCACCGAAAAGAATAACTCGTTCAAGTATTCCGATGGAGTGGATTGGTTGGAGATTCGAATTCCCAAAAGAAGTTATGACATAGACGATTTGAACAATTACATTCAGACGCGAATGAAGACGGATGGAAAGGGAAGCAACAAGATCAGACTCGCTCCCAACCCTAATACCTTACAGACGATGTTGAATTTGGAAGATAATTTTCGAGTGGATTTCAACACGGACGATTCTATATGCAAGATGCTGGGATTCGATCGACAGATGTATCGAGGCCACGCGGCATCTGAAAATACGGTCGACATTCTCGCAGTCAATAGCATTCTGGTGAACATGGACGTGATTGCTGGAAGCTACGTGAATGGTAGTGCTCAACCGACGATCTATTCCTTCTTTCCAAACGTGTCGCCAGGTTATAAGATCGTGGAACGACCTCGAAATTTAGTTTATCTACCAGTGATTCTAGACACGTTGTATAGTCTCAAAACCACGTTGACGGATCAAAATGGGGAACTGTTAGATCTTTGCGGAAAGAGGGTGACGATACGTTTTCACATAAGAGAAATATAAAAGCAAAAAAAAAATATTGTGTATATATAAATAAGAAAATAAAATAAACGCAATATTAATTTACAAAAATTATTTAATATATATAATTATCATTATAACAAAAAAAAAACAATTGAACAAAATATATTTTAAAAAAGAATTATGACACAATACGTGGTTAAAAACATGAACATATCCGCAGGAGAGAGGAAGAAACTTAAGAGAGAGCGTTAACAACTCGAGGCCAGGCAGTGAGATTCAAATTCACTCACGAAGATCTGATGAGTGGTGGTCAGGATTCGATTGCCTGGACCAGAAGTCAAATCAAAAGGATGGAGAAAGCGATTCGTGATGGAAGAGGGTTGACTGTGAGATTGAGTCCTGGTCAATTGAGATACAATTTGAGAATGAAAGGTGGTTTACTACCACTATTGGCAGGAATCGCCACAAAAGCATTACCCTTTGCCGCAAAAGCATTACCCTTTCTCGGAAAGACTCTCGGCGTGGGAGCTCTCTCGGGACTCCCGAGTTCGGCAGTTGAGAAATTCATGGGTGGCAGCGGACTGTTTTTGAAGAAGGGAGGAGCCGTGTGTCGCATCCACGTAGACAACAGCGGTAAAGGATTGTATCTAGAACACGTTAGAGGTGGTAACTCTTTGAGTGGAAACGGTCTCCATCTAAAGAGTGGACGGAACGTTGAGCGACTCGGCAAGGGTTTGTTGTTTGGTGAGAATTCGCCATTTAAGAATATACCGATTTTGAGTATGTTATTATAATGTAAAAATTATATAATTATATAAAATATAAATCATAGAAAGTATAAAATAATATAAAATGGATGAAAAGATGGAAAAACAATTAGACGATAATGATGAATATTGCAAGATAGAGTGCGAAAAAGATGTGGAAAAATGATTAGACGCTAATGATGGATATCTTAGGAAAGAACTGATAAAAGAGTTAAATAAAGATCGGGATAGATGGTTGAAATTTAAAAGAATGAGACGTTTTCCACAGTCACCACTACCTTCTGAAGAGAATGTTAATGATGCGAGTGTTACCAAGAGATGCACAACATACTTTCATTATTATGATTGGGATAAACAAATGTGTTCTTATAAAAAAAATATAACATATCACAAAAAAAGAAAAGAAGAATCGGCGCCGAAATTTGAGAAAAAAGGAAACGTTATTATAATATATGGGCGATAGTGAAGAAGGAAAACGAAAACAAAAAAAAAAGTAATGAGATCTAGAGATGATCAACCTCTCTAGATCTCATTACTTTGTTTTTCCTTCTTCTTCGCTAAAAATCAATCTCTCTATTGTTTATATTTCCAAGTCCGTTATTAGCATGTTGACACTCGTGTCTTCTCCTTTTTCGAAAATGTGTTGAATGTTTATCTTTACTTTTTTGAGTTTTTTTACATCGGTGAACGCGCTCTCACCACCCGATTTGTCCACGAGTTCGAGTGAGATTTTTGGATATATGTAACTTCCATAGGACAACGACAAATCGTCCTTCTCGAATTCTCTATCTTTGGCGATGATGATTTTCTGTAGATTGCTTTGGTACTCATAAAACAAATCGAGCATGGCTTCATCCAATTTCAAAGGCATGTTATATTTGTCGTATTTGCACTCTAAGCCCTTTCGTCTCGACCTCATTCAATTCGATGGAATCGTGTCGTTGTAATCTATAGATTTTAAAACCGAATTTCTTACACGTTTCGACTCGTTTCAATTTCAATTCACATTTTTTAGGTGTTGTTGTCATGATCGATTATTTGTATTTTTTGTTTTATGAATTATTGCAAATAATATATATTTTTAAATTTTGTATTTAAATAATAATTTGTTAAAAAAGTTTTGTTTTTTTTACTCTTTATATATATAAAAAAGTTTTTTTTTAATTTTTAATTTTCTTTAATGTAAAAAAAAATTTTTTGTAAAAGTTTTTTTCTCTTTATATATAAATAAAAAGTTTAAATTTAACGTCCTTTTTTTCTCGTATTAATTCAATTTTTTTCACATTAAGGAACATAAAAAAATTGATTAATTTCATCAAAAAAAATATTTTTTTTGAAGGAATTAAAACATATATATATAAAAACAATTTTAAAGCTTTTTAACAAATTATTATTTAAATACAAAATTCGAAAAAAATATTCTTACAAAAGAAGCAAACAAATAAAAAAATGGAAAATTTAAATGAGAAAACCGTACCTCAGTTAAACGAGATTTGTAAAATATTAAAAATTCCACATTTCAGAAATCATAGAACCAAATCAAAAAAAATTGAAGTCATACAGGAATATCGTTTGTGAAACAATGGAAAGAAAAAAATCGAAAGATCGGAAGTGGATAAACTTAAACAATCCAAAAATGCATCGATTGTGAAAAAAGACAAGACAACTAAATGAAAAGCCATTGAAGAACTTCAAGTTTCAAAAAAAAAAAAAAAAAACTAAAACGAAAACGAGTGATGCACTTCAGAATCTAGACAAACAAGATATATTGAGCAAAATATGACGAGCAATCAACAAAGGGAAAGGAGAAGAATATATAGCATGACTCATCGCGGAAGTATTCCAATCAAAGCCCGTAGAATGGGAGAGTGCGATCACAGGCGTTTTTAAAACTTTCGACGTGGTTCCCTTGTTCAAGAAAGTTGATCCGAAATTGTTCATGGAATGGGTGAAGAAAGAAGTATTGGATTTGTTTCACAAACATATCAACGTGGGACGAAAAATTAAGATAATACTCCATTGCGTGATGAATAAAATCGACGTGATGTCCGGCGAGAGCATCGTGAAAAATGCATATTTCAGATCTAACGTTGAACCCGTACTTCGAGGTTCATATTTATCAGACGTTTTCGAAAAGATGAAAGACAAAATGTTGACGTCTCTCGCGAATCATCAACATGAAGGTAGTAATTGGACATTCGATGAGGTGTTGAAACTCGAAATTCATATAACTAAAAACGATTCATTGAAAGGGTCTTCCTATGTGGAATTACCGTATTTCTTAGCTAAAAAAAAATGCTGTGATCAATGTGAGAAATAAAGATGATCAGTGTTTTAAATGGGCAGTCACCTCCGCTTTATATCCTGTCAAAATGCACTCCGATAGAGTTTCTCGTTATGAGGACACTTCTAAAAATATTGATTGGACCGGAGTGACTTTTCCAACGCAGTTAAAACATATCAAACGTTTCGAGGCTCAAAATCCCACTGTAGCGGTGAACGTTTTGGGATAGGATGATGAAAAACGAATGATCTATCCTCTCAGACAGACTTCATATCTCGAAAGAGAAAAGATGATTATTTTATTATTGATTTTCAAATGGTGACAATCGTCATTATTGTTGGGTTAAAAATCCGAGCCGATTACTGTCGAGACAAAATAATAAACATGAACATAAGATATGTTTATGTTGCAACTGCATGAACATGTTTCAGCACGAAAAATCTTTAGCGAAACATCAGGAATATTGCAACGAAAATCAAGGTGTCGCCATCGAAATGACCAAATCCAACACCATCGTGAAGTTTGAAAATCGGAATAGAAGGTTAAAAGTACCATTTGTCGTGTATGCCAATTTCGAATGCTTCACCGTGAAAATGAGTTCCTGCCAACCCGACGCTCTTCAAAGTTACGTCAAAAGATATCAAAAACACATGCCTTCAGGCTATTGCATTTACGTGAAATGCGCTTTTGACTTGCAACATGACATGGGTCCCTTCACCTATACGAAATGGTGCGAAGACGACGGCGTGGCTCAAAGGTTCGTGGAAGAGTTAGAATCAAAAATTCAAATGTTGTACGATAAATTCAAAACTCCGGCGAAAATGATCATCACACGAGAGCAGCAGGACGAAAATAACAGAGCCACCCAATGTCACATATGCAGACAATCGTTCGATGAGAATTCGGAGGAAAATAAAAAGGTCAGAGACCACAATCATTACACGGGTCTGTATCGCGGTCTAGCTCACAGCAAGTGTAATTTAAAATATCGAGATGCCGTTTTCTATCCGGTGATATTTCACAATCTCTTAGGTTACGACAGTCATCTGTTTGGGAAAAATCTCGGCACCTCCCACGAAGAATTAAATTGCATCGCGAACAGCTAAGAAAGCTACATTTCATTCACAAAATGGAAGGTCATGGAGATGAAAAGAGTAATCGACGGAGAGACGTTGAAAGAAAAAATGAAATCCAGTTGTAGAAGCATACGTTTCATCAACAGTTTTAAATTCATGTTGACCGCTCTGGAAAAATTAGTCGATAACATGAGCAAGGATAAATTTAAAATCACGAGTGAACATTTCAGAGAATGAGTAGACGTTATGTTGAGGAAAGGAGTCTATCCTTATGATTACATGAACGATCTAAAGAGATTCAACGACACTGCACTACCTTCGAAAGAAGATTTTTATTCGAAATTATACGAATCCAACATTTCCAATGAGAATTATGAACATGCCAAAAGCGTGTGGAAATCATTCGATATGAAAACCATGAGACATTATCACGATCTTTATCTGAAGACTGACGTTCTGCTCTTGGCAGACGTGTTCGAAAATTTTCGAGACGTCTGTCGTCGAAATCACGATCTGGATCCCGCTTGTTATTTCACTGCACCCAGTCTGGCATGGGACACTCTGTTGAAGACCACCGAAGTCCAATTGGAATTATTATCCGACGTGGACATGTTGCTCATGTTCAAAAGGGCTGCGAGAGGTGGCATCTCGATGATCTCCCACAGATATTCTGAAGCTAACAATCACTACATGAAAGAAGGTTTTGATTCGAAACCGTCGAATAAATACATACAGTATTGGGATGCTAATAATCTGTATGGTTGGGCTATGAGTCATCCTTTACCAATTGGAAATTTCGAATGGGTGACGGAACGGGAAGAGATGCAAAAATGGAGAGACTATCCTTGCATTTTAGAAGTGGATTTGAACTATCCGGAAGAATTACACAATCTACACAACGATTATCCGCTGGCTCCCGAAGGAATGGAACTGATCGAAGGAGATGAGGAAAAACTCATTTCCAATTTATTTAACAAACGTAACAATGTCATCTACAGCGAGAACTTGAAACAATACGTCGATTATGGATGAAATTAGTTGACATACATCACATCATTCGATTCGATGAAGAGCCTTGGATGAAAAAATACATCGATCTCAACACGAACCTCAGAATTTGAGCCGAGAACGATTTTGAAAAAGATTTCTTCAAACTCATGAACGACTGTGTGTACGGTAAATCGATGGAAAACATCAGGAAGAGAACCGACGTTCGACTCATCACGTCTGAGAAAAGTGCTAAAGAATTAGTGGCGAAACCCAATTACAAACACCGAAACATATTCAATGAAAATCTAGTGGCCGTTCACATGCAAAAGACGCACCTGAAGTTTGACAAACCATATTATCTCGGACCGATCATCTTAGATATCAGCAAGCAATTGATGTATGAGTTTCACTATGATTACATCAAACGAAAATTTGGTGATAAAGCCAAACTACTGTTCACCGGCACGGACAGTTTAGTTTACGAGATAGAGATGAAAGATGTCTACCAAGATATATCTCCAGACGTGGCCGCGTGGTTTGACATGAGCAATTATCCCGTAAATCACCAGTCCAACATTCAATCGAATGACAACAAGAAGGTGTTGGGTAAATTTAAGGACGAGAGCGGTGGCAAACAAATCATCGAATTCGTGGGCTTGAGACCTAAACTGTATGCTTATCGTCTAGAAGATGAAGAGATCAAGAAGTGCAAAGGGGTTAAAGCGTGCATGGTGAAGAAAAACATCTCTTTCCAAGAGTATAAAGATTGTCTGTTAGGGAGTGGTCCGGTATATTAGACTATGAAATCGATTCGAAGCGAAAATCACGACTTGTATACCGAAATAGTCAACAAGATTTCGCTGACAGCCGACGACGATAAGAGATTCGTGTTAGACGATAAAATAAGCACTTAAGCACTCGGACATTGGACTTGGGATCTAATTTTAGATGATAGGATTTCAGATATGATTGAGGATGATAGGATTCCAGGTATGATTAAGGATGATAGGATTCCAGAAAATCAAGAGGAATTAGATGGATTCAAGATTATAGAAGTCGATAGAGACATCGAGAGAGTTAGTTTAAAAAGAAAAAGAAAAACATAAAACAAACGTCATTTTAGTGAATTATAATCAAATTAATAAATTTTTTAAAAAATATACACATTTATGAATAAGAAAATAGAGATATCAGTAGAAGGTGTCGTCTTACCTAACGAACCCCTATCCAACATCGATCTGTCGAATGCGGCGAAGGATTTGAAAATCAAAGATTTTCTAGGCGTGTTTTCCAGAGATGCCTTGCCAAAGAGAAGACCTCGACAATCGGAATGCGTAATTTTAAATGTAGACGATTTATCGGGTGAAGGCACTCATTGGGTGGCGTGGTTCAAGAACGGGAAGAAGAAGAATTATTATTTCAACAGCTACGGAATCTCACTGCCAAAAGAAATAAAGAACTATTTCAACAAATCAATGGTTCATTACAACACGGAATGAGTGCAATCGCCAGATCAAGTGTTTTGTGGTCACCTATGTCTCTACGTTCTCAAGAGATGGTCTGAAGGAGATCGGTTTCAAGACATTCTCAATGATTTACATTAGAGAGAGATTTTTTTTTATAGTATATATAAAGATAAAAAATTATTAAAAAAATTTTAATCGAATAAAACTGAAAAATAAGTGAAATAATTCATTTTTAATAAACTACGTTTGAAATATATTTTAAAACAAAAACCTCAAAACAACATGCCAGTCGATAAATTTGGTAGAAGTGACGACGAAAGTCAACCCAAAAAGAAGAGGAAGACGCTCGAAGTCGGCGATGGTTACAATGTTGCCAACTTGGACGAACGTTACATTCAGAGATACGAACCTCAAGAGGAACCTTTGAACATGAATGATAAGAAGCTCTACAATCTTCCCAAGCCAATAGATCTCGCAGATGCAGTGACTAAAAAATACGTCGACAGGGGGAACGCGGATTTCAAACAAATCATGCTAGATAATTACGTGGATAAAGCCATAACCGACGATCTCGATCTGAAATCCAAACGTTTGGTGAAGGTCGCAAATCCCGTAGATCCCACTGATGCCGTGACCAAGAAATATGCGGACGACTCTCACGCACGATTCAGCGAACACCTGAGAAATAGATACATTCAGAAAACGATGCACTCAGAATTGAACGCCATTTCTAACAAGATAACGAATGTGGCCACTCTCACGAATCCTAAGGATGTGGCGACCAAACACTATGTAGATCTGGAACAGAGAAAGTCTGACAGACGAGAAATGAAATCGGAACTGAATGTGGGATTCAACAAGATATTGAATCTGTCGAGGTCGACGACACGGATGCGGACTCAACCACAGTCAACAAGGGCTATGTAGCTTCTGCCATGATACGATCACAAGAATACGTAGAATCGCAAGTGGACGATCTCTACCTGAACAAACAATCTGGCGGAACCATGGAGGGTGGTATCAACATGAACGGTGAGAATTTATTTGGTCTCGATCACGATCCTGAATTCGATTCCAGTGCAGTCAGCAGGAAGTATGTGGATGACGACTTGGTCTGGAGAAAGGGCGACATCATAGAAGGTAAACTAGACATGGGTGGACACGCGCTCACGAATCTACCGGATCCCGTGAACATGACGGACGCCTGCACCCTGATTTCAGTGGTGGAAAGAGTCAAATATTCTAGACAATTGATCACCGTGTGGGCCGAGGAGGGCGGCACGTTAGAGGAGGGAAAAGCTGAGTGGTCTTTTGGAAATGGAGGTAGTGAATCGCAACATGGTCAGGTGGGATATCCCATGCCGTTGGGAGGTGAAATCATTCGAATGAGTCTGGCTTCCTCGGATTTGAATAATAGAGCGGTCGTCAATCTCATGGTGAATGGAGTAGAGAGCGATAAGAGATACAGCGTCGAAAAGACTGAGAATCAACACGTGAATGTTAGCATGTTTGGCACGCCTCTCAAAGTGAATGCCGTAGACAGGATTAATTTCGTTACGAAAACCAATAATCCTGAAGCCACCACTTCCGTGGTGAGTCTACTGATCGAACTAGATCCTTTGAACAAACAGTGAACGCATGGAAATAATTAATTAAAAAAAATAATGTGTGATTATTAAAAACAAAAAAAAAAAAAGTAATGAGATTTAGAAAGATGTTCAATCTCTCTAGATCTCATTACTTTTATTTTTTTTTTGTTTTTTTTGTTTTTAATAATTACTCATTACTTTTTTTATTTTGTTTTTAGTTTTTTTCACACACGTCTCTCATCGAATGATCGACAACTTATTTCCATCTGATTCGAATTGTAATTCTCTGTCCAACAGGACCAGGGCGAAGGCTTCAGTTTTTCTCGGCAGGTTCCTATCGAATTGCATCTTGATCTGAATGTCTAAGACGCTACTATTGAGTCGTTCACTCTGTTTACTAACGTCGAATACGAACATGGGATACATCGACTTGTATTCGCCGGGAGATATGTTAGGGTTGCTCATGAATTTGTCCAGACCGTGATACTTTTTTTCTAAAATCAGCGGCGTCGCCGTACAGTCTGCAGAAATCATTCTTGTTGAATGATGCATTGTAATCGATTGCTGGATATCTCGTGGCGTTCAGAAACACTTGCATGTTTCTCAAACTGCAGTGATCGAACAACGATGCATTCTTTTCCTGAGACCCATCCTTATCAGTCTGAAACACAACCACGATGAAACGCGGTCTCTCAGAAGCGGATTTCACCGTCAATCTCCAAGCAAAGTGATTCGTGGAGGGTGGAATGCTAGCCGTGTCGCACTGTCTCATTCTAAATCCCACAGGTAATTTACTCTTGGATTCTATGATATTGTAGAGACGCGTTTTTTCCTTGATTGAAGGCTCCACGTGCGGAACGAACCACGATATCTTGTGTAGAGTTATCTTACCCGCATCAGTCGCAGTGAGTCTCACTATTGCGTCGTCGTTTCCTTTTCGAATCAACGTCAGATTGTGTTTGAATCCGTACATGATCTTGTTGTAATCGTCCGCGAATCCGAAGATGTGTTTCAAAGGTATCCTGAACGAAAATGTTCCTTTAGGTCTGGACATCTTGACGACGTAGCCGAATATCGCGACGGCGCCGGCGCTAGCAGGGCCGGCGGTGTCTTTCACCCACAACTGATTAAGTCCTCTGAATTTCGAAAAATCATCCGGATATGTCAAGAGTCCGAACATTGTGGTGGCCTGACCAGGATGAAACACAGATTCTATCTCCTGTCCGGATAGCATGTATTTTATATTACTGAATAGATGCATGATGCCATTATTGGCTAGAGTAACCGTGCCGTCGTCGGCGTAGTCGCTCCCATCTTCCTTGGTGAGACGTACCTGCACCACTATGTAACTCTCACTAGGATGAACGAATAGATCTTGAGTTTCGACGTTGATTCTTATCTCTCCTGCATTGTTCAAACGCGTTCCGGTTACCGGTTCGTATTCGTGAACCTCATATTCTTGAATACTTTCATCTTTCACTATGCTTTGTGCTATATCTAGTACATTTGCCATTTTTGAAGGGTTTTTTTGTTTATTAATTAGCTTGCTTTTTTATCTAAAAATGGTTTTAATTATTTTTTATTATTATTTTTCTCTCCTATATATATATGTAAACAAGAAATGTTAAAGAGAGTAAATAAAAAAAAAATTGTTTTCTTTATCAAAACTTTGTCTTCTGTAATTGTTGTTCATAAAACTTTTCGATGATCTCTTCTCCATCCAAAGCTTCGATTTCGTAAGTCACCGAAGATTTCCGAGGTCCATCGAGGAGTATAACCCTTTTCGAAGTGCTTCTTATAAGCGTAGATTCTCACTCGATCACCGACCGCAAATTTCGGCGTTCTAGACTTCTTCCTGATCTTAGATCTCTCAGGATATAGATTCGTGTAGACCCGTTTTTCGTTTCGAGGATCGCTAGCTTCCACGGGAGTCATCTTGATCGATCTGTGTCATGTGTTGTTGTAATCTTTGACCAGACTGTTCAGAGCGTATATGTATTTCTTGGTCAAATTCGCCGTGAAGTATCTATGCATCTTTTCCTTCATCGTTCGATTCCAACGTTCCACCACGCTAGCTTTCTCTTCGTTTTCGATCGAGTAGATGTCGACCAATCGATGAACGTGCTTGTTGTAGAATTCCTTCTCCTTATCCACCCACAATTTATTCGGTTTTCGAGAAGACGAGTTGAACATGCTCTTCAGAGCCTCGGCGACGCAAGGTCCCGATTTATTCTTCAAAGCTCTGATCCAACCATATCTGGAAAACACGTCAATGACCGTAATAGATATTTGACACCTTCGTTCCACCTCGAAAACGATTTCATGTCGACCAAGTCGACAGACCAAATATCATCCAAACCCTTCACGAACACCCTTCTCTTTCGAAATTTACGCATGATGGGTTTGTGTAACTCCTCAGGCAATTCGCTCATCAATAATCGTTTCTTCTTCTTTTCAGATACGCTTTTCTTTTGAACGCCCCATCCGAATCGACGTTTCGCACCGATCAAATTGCCGACCAGCAAACGTTCTATCTTTTCTCTCCTGGTCGGATTCGATATACCTCTCAATTTCGCCAACATGTTTTTATCGCAGACATCGTTGCGAGTCTTGGTGTCGGGATGTCCGGCGTAGCATAGATCGTGATCATACGCGGCCGCGTCCACCCTGTTCACAGGTTTGCTCCAAGATTTAGGAGTCAGATCGGCGTTGAGTCTCTTGTTCAATTTCGTTCCAGGTCCCGTGAAACTGTGACCAGGCAGATGCATTTCGAAAGGTAGATTCTTGATCATTTTATTGACGATGCCTTTACCTTTGCTCGCGTTCTTTTTTTTGACGAATTGAGTCTTGATAGAACCACACACATCGCAAATTCTGCGAAGCATCTGTCTGTCATTTTAAGTTCATACTTCTCGAGAATTACTCGTCTCGGTAACTCTCTTACACTTTACGCAATACAATTTTTGAGAGTTATTTAAATTAATTTCGTTTTTATTTTATATATAAATTTAATATTTCTTTTTTTAAAAATTCTGTTCTTATTATATATATATTTTTTTCAATCGCTGCTCTTGAGTTCTATCATCTTACTGAATTCCTCCCTGGCCTCTTTCCACCCCTTTTCCACGAGAGAATCCTTCATCTCTTCCTTCATGATCTGACGAGTCTTGATTCTCATGGCTTCTTTCATGGCATCATATTTCGTTTTCTCGCTCAATATCGTGAAGTATTCTCCGTCTGATAGCCTACCGTTTTTCAACGCCATCGAGATCATTTTGGATATCGTGTTGATCTTGGAGTCAGCCAAGATGCGAATCTTTTCAGGTTTCCTTGCCTTCAGATATAATTTCCTACTCAAAAAGTTTCCGAGCGGGCTAAACAATCTGGCAGCGAGAGCCACTCCTTCTACAGTCAACACGATCGGAATGCCGACCGCAGTCAACAATAATCTGATGCCGGCCGTGTGTAAACCCTTGGAAATCATGATGAGTGTCGTGTCGACTGCGTTGACGAATTTCAGGAAACGCGAATATTTCTTGAGAGAACGGCGAGAATCTCTCTCTCGAGTCAGATACAATTGGATTCTACTGATTTGATCGATGCAATACCTCTCTCCTCTTTCTTCTTCTTCTAGCGACGGTGCCGTCGGCAAAACGCCGTTCGGCTTCTCATCCTCGTCGTCATCTAACGTCGGATACAATTTATTTCTGGTTCTCATTTTTGTGTTTTTTTCTTTCTAATATTAGATAAAAAATTTATGTGTGTATTTATTTTTATTTTCTATTTCCCTTATTTATATCAACGAGAAAACTTAGATGCATGCTTCATTGAACAATAATTTCATGATGCATCCCTTGTCTTCTAAAGTCAGACTTCTACGCGCCAATTTCAGTTCTTCTGAAACTGTGGGCTTGTCTCGATCCTTACAGAAGAGTAATCTCTTCCAAAACGTGATCACTTCATCGATTTGAACGCGTTCGAACGCCGGTTCGAAATACTTGACGACCATATCTTCCATTTCCATCGTCAGACATGAATGATTCTCATGATCGAAGTCTAGGTGATCCCGACATCCAACGCATCGTTCTAACAAGAGGTGACCTAGTTGTTCGTTCACACAGAATGCGTAGGCTCTCATCAGCATTTTTAAAAGAAACCTTGCTCTAATAGTCTGGGAAGCGTCTATGATTTACGTATTTTTTATTATCTATTCGATTTGATATTTTATTTTTTTAAAATAACTATTTATTTATATTTTTTTTCTCTCCTATATATATCAATCACTTTTTTATTTCCTCTCCTCAAAACCAATTCTATCACGATTCGTCTCACAAAACTCAAGAGATGAATCGGCAAATCGTTTTCACCGATCAAATCGCACCCTATACCATCCGAAACGCGATCGCGAACGTGGTGGTCTAGAACCAACAAACCTCCTTTTTTCCATGTACCGAAGGCCAAAATCGGTCTTAAAACAAAAATTCTTGATGAGTAACTACACTTTACACCACTTTTCACCGTTGGCGAACGTCGAAAAAACGTTTTTGAGGTCGATTTTTCCTGGTCTAGAATCGGCAAATGGGTTTCACCGATCGGATCGCCCTTTAACCGTTCGAACACTCGTTGGCGAACGTAAGTGGTCCAGAATCGGCAAACCGTTTTTTGATCCTGGTCTGGAATCGGCAAAGCGTTTTTTGCTCGTGTTCACCATCGATGGATCGATGGTCTAATCCACGATGGGAACGTCGACAAACTTTTTTTAAGAAAATGTACATGTACAATTTTGTACATTTTTCACTTTTTGAGCGACGTGTCGAATGTACGCGTTCGCCAACGGGTGTTTGAACGTGAAAAGTGCGATCTGTGAGCCTCAAAAACAATGGCCGATTCTGGACCACCATGAAAAAACGACATTTTTGTACACGTGTACACGATTTAACACGGAATCCCTATGGTGGTACACGTATATGTACATGTACGTGTACGGTACATATACAAAGTGGTCTGGAATCGGCCTTTATTACCTACTGATGTCTTTGAATTATTTCTCAAAAGCTTAATATTTGATAGTTGCTGTTATGCCGTTTCCAGATGTGGTAAATTACAAAATACCCTCTTTTCAGACACACCATGGTTTTGTTATACAATGCACATCACCATATTCATTCATTAATTTTTAAAAAAGTGGCTAGTCTCATATTTTAGTTATTTTCTTTGTGTTTTAATATAAAATCAAGGACAAATAATTGGATTTTTTTCCCAATTATTTGTACGCCGTGTTTTGGTGGTTCACGACCGGTGGTTGTATAATCCGCCGACCTCCCTCCAAGGAAAGTGAAAAAAATTATTTGATTTTTGAGGGGGAAATTTAGTGATATATTCTGTTACCTAAAATGACGCTCTGAGTAAAAAATCTATGGCGTCTGTAATTTTTTTTTCGAGTGGAGTGACAGTTATGGATAACACTTTCCTCTGTTGGGGACCACGTCGCCGCTGACTGACCCGTTAGAGGGAAGGAATATCACTGAAGAAGTCTTTTCACACGCTTTTGTTCACACTGGTTAGATTCAGGTAAATAAAAAATTGAAAAGAAAAAAGTTAAACAAATTTGGTTTGAAAACATTTTCTGAATGTTGTTTCTGAATAAGAAAATGATTTTCAGCGAAAGTATAAATAGGCGGGGTGGGGGAGGGATGGTTCACACATGCTTTGGAGTTAACAAGACTGAACGACGTGATTTTGAACTCCTCTGACGAATAAAAAAAGATGAAGCAGTCATTAGTAGACTACAGTGATTCCGTTGACAGTGTTACAGAACATGTTGTATTTGGCAGCAAAAAACAGAGGTTGACTGCTAAAAATACAAACGCCATACGGAGATTGTATTCTATTCACCCTAAGTTGTTGCAGCAATCCAGAAAATGTCACTCAGAATTCCATATGTGTGAATTGACTTTGAATCAATTTGATGTCAACAATCCATTTGAGTTTCTAAGTAAAATGTTTCAATCAGTGGTGGAAGATGTAAAAAAGGAATGTGGTATACAAGACAACGACCCCATGAGGATATCCATCCACCATCCAGGTCTTGAGGTAGGTATTTTTATTCCTTTTACAAAGGCTATGGGGGTAAATGGTAAAACAGTGTTAGATGAAATTGAAAAAAGTTATTCAATCAAATGAGAATTTTACTATCCATGATGGTAAATTATCTTTAGAAATAACACACACTTCACTACCACATGGGTCGGGGCGAAATGCACCCATTTCATTTGCATCTGTTGGTAAAATGGTTAAAAGTAAACAGAGTATTATTGAAATTAAAAATGTCAATGATTCTATGTGCTTTGCACGTTCCATTGTAGTGGGAAAATGCCATGTTGATAAAGATAATTCAGAATTTTGGCAAAAGAGATGGGACAAAATAAAAAGATCCAACAGACCGTCACAAGAAAATGAGGCAAAGGCATTAATGGACAAAGCAGGTCTTGATTATAATAAACCTTGTGGATATGAAGAATATTGTAAAATTCAAGGGGTACTCTCCCCAGAATATGTAATTAAAATCCACCCACAATTTGCCAAAGAAACGTTCCTATTTGAACCACCACAAACTACAAAAGAGAGTAAAGTTATTCATAGCTATCACCATGACCGTTATTTCGACACCATCACTAAAATCACAGGGTTTTTAGGGTGTCACTACTATTGTGAATATTGCAATGTAGGCTATAATAACAGAGAACGTCACAGATGCCCGAAAAACTGTGTTTGCTATTCTCCACTGCCATGTACATCTGAACATTCTGTTCATTGTTACACTTGTTATAGAGATTTTGTAAGTTCATCTTGTTATAAAGATGACACAACCGTTTTACAGAACCAAGAAAAAACCATTTGTCAATTAGTTAAGAAATGTATCGTGTAAAATGCAAATATATTCAGGGAGCGGAGAACACATCTGCAGTGGGTTCAAGAGATGCAAATATTGCCATCAATTTGTCAAAAGCGAACATTATTGTTTCATTCCAAAATACAAACCACCCAAGAAAGACAAAATGCCGAAAGTACCCTTTGTGTTTTATGATTTTGAAACAACTCAAGACTCAGGTCTCCACACCCCAAATTACTGTGTTGCACACTGTGCATGTGGGGAGTGTATTTGCAAGCCTATAGATCAAGAATGTATTTTCTGTGACAAAGATGGAAGAAGGGAATATATTTTTAAAGGAGAATCTACTTTGAGTGATTTTTGCAATTAGCTTTTCAGTAAGGAACATTTAGATACAACAGCTATTGCTCATAATTCAAGAGGGTTTGATGCACAATTTATCTTAAGACATCTCATTGGAACTGCTACATCAAAACCCGATGTCATCATGAATGGAAACAAAATTATTTCTCTGAAAGCTTGTGGTGTTAGACTCATCGATTCATTGAGTTTCCTTTCTATGAGATTGGCACAATTCCCTAAAACATTTGGTTTAAGTGAACTAACAAAAGGTTATTTTCCTCATCTGGCAAACACAAAATCATATCAAAACTACATTGGACCTTATTTAGATGCAACATTGTACATGCCTGAGTCTATGTCTCCCCCAGTCAGGGAAGATTTTATTAAATGGTACAATCAAAAATTTACTAGTAATGCTCCTTTCAATTTTGCCAAAGAAATGGACATGTACTGTAAGTCTGATGTGGATATATTACATAGAGGGTGTGGCGAATTCAGAAAACAATTTATCGAATGCGATGGGATAGATCCTTTCAGGGAGGCTGTAACTTTAGCTGATGCTTGTAATAAAGCTTGGCGGAAAAATTAAATGCCAGAAAACAAAGTTGGTCTCATTTCAGACATAGGGTATCCTACTGCTGTTAGATATTCCATGAAAGCTATTAGATTCTTACAGCTACTAGCACAAGAAGAAGGCATACACATACGACATGCACTAAACGGTGGAGAAATAAAAAATGGAAATTATTATGTAGATGGTTTTCACAAAGAGACAAATACAATCTATGAATTTTATGGATGCATGTGGCATGGATGTGAAACTTGCTATCCTGACAGGTTTGAGAAAATCCAATCAATTCACAATTCTATCAATCTCTGTACAACAAAACCCAATCATGCATAAAACATTTCAAATCATTGGGGTATAATATACATGTAGTCTGGGAGCACGATTTGGATCATCTATGTAAATCAGATCCTGAAGTTCAAGCCTCTTTAGATACATTTTTCCCACACATGGACCCAATTAAACCAAGCATTATTTGGCGGGAGAACAAATGCCATTAAATTACACTACGAAATTGACGAAAACACAGACACAGAAATTAAATATATAGATATCTGTTCACTTTACCCATATGTGAACAAACACAGGGAATATCCAGTGGGACATCCAGATATACTTACAAAGGAAAACATAGACACTGGCAAAATAAGACAATACAGAGGACTCCTTAAAAGTAAAGTTTTACCACCTCAAAGTCTTTTTTGCCAGTTTTACCTATTCATTGTAATAAGAAAATGACATTCACACTTTGTAAAATGTGTGCAGAACACGAATTAGATCACTGTAAACACATACCAGAACAACGTGCACTTGTAGGTACATGGACATCTGTTGAACTTTGCAAAGCATTGGATTTGGGGTACACTCTTCTTGACACTTATCAGATTTGGCATTGGGATGAATGGTCTTCAGAGATTTACAAATACTATATGAACAAATATTTAAAAATGAAACAAGAAGCTAGTGGGTTTCCAGATTGGGTGAAAACAGAAACCGACAAAAAAAAAAATTAAAAACGATTATGCACAGATTGAAAATATCTATTTAGAAAAAGTTGAAAAAAAAACCAGGAAAAAGATCATTTGCCAAAACCATGTTAAATTGTCTCTGGGGAAAAAATGCACAAAACAATATAAAAACTAAAACAAAATACATAAATGAACCATAATACAGAACAAAAACAAAATTGTGAAGAATGTGCAATTTTTTGACCATGTTCAGTTTCTTTTAGTAAACTACATTGATGCTACAGATGTTTACAATCCACACAATTCAGCCAATGTTATCGTAGCTTCATTTGTCACAGCCTATGCACGTATGGAATTATACAAAGGTTTAGAACAATTAGGAAAGCGAGTTTTATATTTTGACAGAGACAGTTGTATCTACATACATACACCATCACTTTGGAATCCAGAAATTGTAAATAGTAGATTAGGGCAGTGGACAGATGAACACCCAGGGGCAAAAATCACAGAGTTTGTAGGTTTAGGTCCGAAAAATTATGGATACAAATATATTAAAGATGGAGAAATACATACCACATGTAAAGTTGAGGGTATCACATTAGATTACATGACATCACAAAAAGTCAATTTTGAAAGCATGATTGAGTGTGCACGAGACAGAGAGAATTACAAATTAAACATTGAATATACACATAGAATTAAACGTAACAAAGATAGACAAGTCACAAGTGAAGCACAAAGCAAAACATTCAGATCTGTTTACACAAAACGTTTTGTTGACGGTAAATTTGACACACTCCCCTATGGGTATAATATATAAATATTCGTCACAAAAACTTATTTCAACTTTGAACAGGGAGGAGGGAAGATGTCTCTACCACTTAATCCTACATATCCTATACATTTATCAGAGTTAAGAAGACTTTCGAGTTTTAGTATGACTACAAATCCTATTTTACAATCCAAGAAAGAAGATTTAGCTAAAGCTGGGTTTTTCTATGTAGGAGATGGTAAAGTAAAATGTTTTGTATGTGGACACGGTTTACATAATTGGGAAGAAAAGAATATTCCTTTACAAGAACATGATAAGTGGTCACCAAATTGTTCTTATATTCAATTGATAAGAAATTGTCAATTATATAAACCAACCACATGTATGCAAACACCTCCAGATAAAATATTATCAGTGATGGATTATGGATTCACTTTAAATCAAATATTTTCAAGAATGAAAAAATATGACAAGTGTCTAGATGATTTTCCAGATTCTAAATCTTTATTTGCACTCATGGTACTAGATGATCAAAGAACAACATTTAGTACCATATTTGCAAGAAAATCTTCAGGACAATTCAAAACTAATTTAGACAAAATGTTTACAGATAATGTAGAAAATGATTTTCCTGACTGTCCTGATGAACAGAGTACATGGTGTAATGTAATATCTGGTGCACAAAGTACATCAGAACAGACAAAAGAATCATCAGTTTGATTTCAACCATGAAACCTGTAAGACACATCTTAGAAAACAAGATCACACATTAGGCATTATTATATGCATTTCAAATGATCACTCCCGGCTATCTAACAATAACAAAAGAATTTATTCGTAATCAAATGGAAAAAGATGAAATGTATGGGGAATTTTGTAATGCATTACAAATCATGAATGCTCTTTACAAAGATAATGTAGAAAATATTTGGACAAGAGTTATGTGGGATTTTATTATTTATGATGAACAAATCATGAATTATTTATATAGACAATGTATGCCACAAATAGATCAGAGTTCTTCAGAAACTTTATTTGAATTAAAATCACCCTTAAAAAGAAAACCCACTCATAGAATTGAAGAAGCTATGGAAACAGAAAGTATATAAGTTAGTGTTTTGACAACACTTGCTCACAAAAAATAATGGCACCAAGTGAATGTTTATTGTTTCAACACCCTTGTAATATCTTTATTTCAGGGCCTAGTGGTTCAGAATAACTCTTAAAAAGAAAAAAAATTAAAGTTGGCGATACAGTAGGTATTAACAAAACCAAACATACATTTGAAAAGGGGTATTTACCAAATTGGACAAAAGAATTATTTAAAATCAGCCATGTAAAACATACACACCCAGCCACTTATAAACTTGAAGATATGGGTGGTGAAAATATACAGGGGACATTTATCCACAAGAAATTCAAAGTGTAAAAGATGATAAAAAATATATCATTGATTCGGTTCTCGTACAACGTCATAGATGTGATGGTAAGAAACTCTTCAAGGAACTTGAAGTACATTGGGAAGGGAATCCAACACACTTCTCTAACAACTGTAAAATACCACTGTAGTTCGCACATACCCACTACCAACCATTGGCCGCCCACCACCATACCTCATATCACCTTGTCTGTATGCCTCTGTATGCATCCAATGGTATGAAACGCCCTAGTAAAAAAATATCTGCGGGAAGTTCATAGTCTGATAGGCAATAAGGGTTGTAGATGGAGGAGCAATCAGTCCGGAAGCATGGAAGGCAGGTCGCCAGGCGACCTGGCAGGTAGGTGGACAGGGGTGAAGATGATAGACAGTCATGCAAGCTGGTTGGCATGCAAGGATACACTCAAGAAAGTGGGAAGGCTAGGAGGCAGGCAGTCAGGCTGATAGGCACGTGGGTTGCTAGACAGCGAGTGGGGCAGGGTGACATGCCAAGATCAGCATACCAGGTATGCCGGCTGGCAGATGGGGTGAAAGCCAAAACAGACAGACAAACAGCGCAGGATGTCTGACACTGTCAGGCAGACAGGAAGATCGGCTGATCGGTGTGCGAGTGGGTAGTATGGCTGGAAGGGCAGACAAGAGGTGCATGTAGGATGCCATGTAGGTTAGTAGGCAAACAAGGAATGGCTGTAGTTGAGCAGTAGGTGATTAATTAGGTAGCATTGTCGGAAGAAGGCGGGGAGACCAGGTCAGGTCAGTGTTTTAAGACGGACTAGCAGAGTGGTAGGTAGTATGGAAAGCATACAAAAGACTGACTTGCAGGCAGATAATGGCAAAAGATGGGGTGACAGACAGGAAGACTGTATAGCAGGTAGGCCGCCGGTCAGGTAGGTGAGCTGACAGACAAGATGGTACCCAATAGACTCCCACAAGGCAGGCAGAAAGGTAGGCGGACTATCTGGCAGCCAGTCTGACTGATAAGCAGACAGCCAAAACTGCTAGCTGGACAGACAGATAGGCTGGATGGCGGTAGTCGGGAAGACAGAGGGAGGCGAGAAGGCAGGCCACCATTCAGCCTGATGGGTAGAGAGTGAAGATGACAATCAGCCACACCCACACACACACACACACACACACACACACACACACACACACACACACACACGTCTGTGCCATTTTATTTTTACAAAATGAAAATTATTTTTTGTTCAAACAAAAAACTTCAAGTTACTTTCTTGTTACTTTCTTGTTTGAACAAAAATATTTTATTGGAACAAAAAACTTTTAGTTACTTTTTTGTTTGGAGAAAAAAAATGTAATTTTTTATTTTTTTTTAATTTTTATTTATTTTTTATTTTTTTTATTTCTTTTTATTTTTATTTTATTTTTTTATTTTTTTTTTATTTTTTATTTTTTATTTTTTAATTTTTTAATTTTTATTTCTTTTATTTTTATAATTATATTTTTTTTTTGTAAAAAATAAAAAATAATATTTTATTTTGTAAAAAGTAAAACAACTGAGGTGGTGACATCTTCCAGGTCTGATCAAAGACGGATGTAAGCCTTCTTTAATGCACATTCCTTCCCCTCCTCTTTGTATGGCCTTCTGTTCACCCATACACCTATCCACACACCCCTTACTTGGTTTGCCCGTTCCCCATGTCTTAACAACGTCTCGTTTAAGTCCATGACACCAAATTCCTTTGCCTCAATCAATGTAGCATATTCACTTACTTTCCGGTGGAGACGGTAGATGTTGCAACAACCCACTTTCAGGGTACCGAGATTCATTGCCTTCCGCCTACTGATCCCATTGTTTTCTGATGCTAACCTTAGTAAACTTATTCTGCCCGCCTCGCTCTTGCATCGCCCAACCTGTGTCCACTCTTGCTGTACTTGCCTATGGCCTCCCACCAAGCTCCTCTCCAAAGATGGCTCTGCTACCCAAAAAGATGATATCCCCCATTACCCGTTTCCCCTATCCTGCTAAGATGCACCCCGTCGCATGCTAGTGTTGCCGCAAAACGTGTCCCAATGGTCGATAGAGGGTATGCCCAGCCCAGGTCAACACTGTAGTCCTCCACCTGCTCATTTAGTGCCAAATCCTTGAGTTCTGTTCGGCTTCACCCTCAAGGACTGGAAGGTCCCCGGATACGACTACTCTTGCATTCCTACTTAGCAGTTTGCCGACTAGACCTCTGTACATCTCCATCAGACTTACTGACCTTCTCTCCACGATATTGTTGGCCCAACATGGACCACCACTACTGGATCGGATCCTGACCCAGCCAAAACACAATACCACCCACCTGGTCCCTCAAATCCTCCACCTTCGTCCCCAGAAAGCACACGACTGTTCAATTCGAATTATCGGGACCACAAAACCACATTGTCATCCCCACATACAATGCTACTCCCTGCTACAACCAATTTTCCTCTTCTGTCACCAGTTCCTATATCATCTGCACCTCCCCTCGTTTTGCATGTCTCAGCCCGTCTCTTTCTCTTCACCGCCCTCCTTACCCTATATGTCCTAGCAGCATGAACAACCATCTCACTTCCCTCAATGCTCACCTCACTCTCATCCTTAAATGATGCGAAATAAAAAAAAACACCTAAAGAAGTAATGCTCACTCATGCAAAAGATCTTATGACATCAGTGGGTAAAGCTGCTTTGGGAATAAAAAAGACAGAAACAAGAACCGAAACATCACTCTGTTGTTCGTTCTCAAAGAAGGAAGACATGTAAAAGACAATCTTATTCAAAATGAAATTCAAGACCGCTTGATATATTTGATTAAATCATGATGTTACATGGATCTTGCGAGCATTTTTGTAGTGGATTTGATCCAGATAATGTATCACTAATATCAAGTGGTGTTGAAAATATTGGTGAGATTGAGCAAAGCACGTCCCTTTGAACCGAATTTCGAAAGTGGACTTTATCTAAATTCATATTTATCATTATTTGAAGCAATGGGCTATTTTGGACAAAAGCAAACATTTAATATATCAATGCAGGATTATGCAAAAGGATATACCCTCTGGGGAGTTGATTTGACACCCGATCAGTCAGGTAGTGGGCCATTAGCTTACCCTATAAAGTCTGCCAACCTTCGACTGGATCTTCAGTTTGCTCAAGCTCTCACAGAGGTGATCAACGTTGTTGTCTATGCAGAATTTGATAGTGAGATAGAAATCAACAAATTCAGAGAAGTGATATTTGACTATTAACAATGAGTAAATGTGAACATTGCAAGATATACAGGGAGATGAGAAAAAGAATAAACATAATAAGGAAAGAGAAAACTCGCAATGAAAGACTGTTCCTTAGATTATTCAAAGAAATTGTTGTGGGTGAAGTGACACCTCTGATAAAACAAAAAGTGAACAATTTGTGTGGTGCATGTCAAGAAATACCTGGACAAGAACATGACTTTTGTATAAAAAAGATATAAGAATATGGATTGAAATGTATATGGAAGAGTGTATGGAAAAAGTGTATCCATCAAGTGTACTATATAAACTGCACATACAAGCAAAGAAGCTGAATATTGAAGGGTGTTTTGCAAATGTGAATGTGAACTTTAAAATTAACACTGATGAAGACATTAAGAAGTGGGCGGATTTAGTAGAGAAAGAATGGGGTTATTATACACCACTTAATAAAGAAGAAGAAATTGATTGAAAAGTACAACCTTATAACAGCCATTTTCAGGGCTAAGAAGAGATGGAAACCACTCAACTACAATATATTCTGGACAATTCTCCAAGGTTATCATTATTGAATGGAAAAGTGTGTTCAAAAGACTTATTACCAAAACAAAAACCTAAACATAGAAGAGCTTATATTGTGAACACAGATTCATCAAGAGGACCAAGAAAACATTGGGTGGGAATATATTTCAAAGACAATCATTCATGCATCTACTTTGATTCCTATGGCTTACCACCATTAGATAAAGACATTTACAAATTCATAGTGAAAAACACAGATTCATGGACTATTAACACAATGAGAGTACAGAGTGTTCATACTGTGTTGCTTGGAATGTACTGTATATTTGCTTTGGATCATCTTGCTAGAGGATATGATTTAGAGACAGTTCTTACTATCAATTTCGACCCAAGAAATTTCCAAGAGAATGACAGGGAAGTTGGTCAATGGTTTGAGCAAAACTATAGACATTATTTTATGTAATCAAGATAAGGTGTCAAAACAACCCACAGAGTTTTTTTTTATAAAAACATTTTTTCTATTGTATAAACTTATTATGTATCACAGATAGGATATTTTAGCATTTTTTCCAAAAATCTTAAGCGATAATGCTTTATTTCAAGACACAATTCTGGCTACACATATTTTCTCAGCAAAAATGGAATCTTGAAATAAAGTGGTATCACACAAAAAAGTCTCGATGTAAAAAGGTTTTGTATAGATAGACAAACTCAGATCTCGGTGTATATATGCTTTTCAATTCATATATTAAACATTGGTACCTAAACTAATTCTTATTGTCTGTTTAAAAATGTAGCAGTGCCCACTAGCTCTCCATAGCAGTAAAAAAGAGAAGAGATACTTCTCTTTTTTCACCATTCTATCTCATAAGTGAAAAAGAGTTAAGAGATACTTCTCTTTTCCATTGTGGGTAAGAGATTGTATGCTTATCAACCAATCCTTCCATACAGTAAAGTGTTATACGGTTTAAAGTATGGCGAGATTGATTAATAAGCAAAATCCACATATTTGCCAGTATAAAGTAATTGGGAGGCCTCCACCCCGTGACTGACACTATAGGGATTGGCATTTAAGAGATACTTCTCTTTTTTCACCATTCCACCCCATAAGTGAAAAAGAGTTAAGAGATACTTTTCTTTTCCACTGTGGGTAAGAGATTGTATGTTTATCAACAAATCTTTCCATACAGTAAAGTGTTTTAAGGTTTAAAGTATGGAGGGATTGATTGGTAAACATATATTTGTCAGCATAAAGAGTTTGGAACAACCTACCCCATGACTGCCACTCTAGACCAAAGCATTTAACACTGAATTCCCCATACCCCAATGGGGCCACTATCGACACAAAATTAACATAGGGTTCTCCGTAGGATTTTTACCCAGGGGGTGCCACTATAGGGACAAGCATTTAACACTGAATTCCCCATAACCCAATGTTGTCACTTGAGGGACAAAATTAACATAGGATTCTCCATAGGGTTTTGTCCCTCAAGTGACATTTTTGTCCCCAGAGTGACATTTTTGAAGCCCGGAAAAGATTCTCCATAGGGTTTTGTCCTGGCTTCAAAAATGTCACTCTGGGGACAAAAATGTCACTTGAGGGACAAAACCCTATGGAGAATCCTATGTTAATTTGGTCCCTCAAGTGACAACATTGGGGTATGGGGAATTCAGTGTTAAATGCTTGTCCCTATAGTGGCACCCCTCACTACTTGTGCGCTCCAGGGCGCAAAATTCAGGCATTTTCCTGTAGAGTAGTGTAAACATGCAGAAGCTGGCTTTTTCAAATTTCTTCCCTAGTCAGTTTGAATGTTTGTCTATTATTCTGTTTTATCCCATTTAAAAATAAGAAAACGTGCTTTCGCTTTCTTTTGATGTTTTGTAACTTTGTTTCCTTCAGATTAAACATATACACTTGGAACTTAATTAAGCACCCCTTGAAATGTTTCATGACAGTGAAGTTGCTGTTAACTGATTATTATGTTTTAATGATTGCTGTATCTTGCAGTACATTTCATCTAGAAAAACATGATGTTTCTGTTTGATAGCGTACCCCAAACACACCCTATCGCCAACGTGAATTATGCTTCCCACGAATGTCACAAAAACACTATCATCCACATGCAATATTTGGGTGTAAAACAAGAAAATGTGTAATACTGATAACCTGCCTAGGAACATCAGACCTACTATTCTTGAGGTGGAGGATCAGTAATGGTCTGGGGATGCCTCTCTCATTATTGTCAGCTTCATATGGTGACTGCACCTGAGAATCTCAATGGTCATCAAACATCCAAGATATTCTCTATCCGGTCGTCGTGTCTCATTGTGACAACCACCCGTTGGCTACTCGCCCTGTATTCACGAAAGAGAATGTAAGGACACATCGTTCTCATGCGGTGAGAGCATTCCTTCAGATCAACTCCACTACCATGACCGGCGATGAGCTCCGATTTGAATCCCTTAGAACACATCTAGGACTTTATTGGACGTCGTGTGAAAGCAAGAGATCCGCCTGTGCAGAATTTGGCCGATTTGGAAGCTACCTTGCATGAGGAGTGGCAGCAGTTGCGTCTGGACCGTATCAGAAGGCTCATTGGAAGCATCGGGAGGAGGGTTCAGGCCGTCATCCTGGCACGTGGTGGATACACTCGCTACTGACGCTAGACACTGCTATTGTGTTTAGGAGATCACAAGTTACATTTTTGTCAATAATTACCGGCGTTTTTCATCATAGACTGTTCCAGCACCATACTTGTCGAGAGAACATTTTTCCATCAAAAACATTAGTGACAGTTATGTGTGATTAGTGCCATTAAAATACTGCATATTTTCATCATTGTGTTGCCTTTCGTTCGTCAATAGATTATTCTTTCCGAAAACAATCACTTTTGTACGGAAGCGTATTCGTGCCAGGTAGATGGAATTTTCATAATAACCTGTTATTAAGTCATAATTATGAGATAATATGTCATACTTGCGAGTTAGTATGTCATAATTACGAGATACCTAAGTCATAATTATGACTTATTATCTTGTAATTATGACTTAGCTATCTCGTAATTATGACATACTAACTCGCAAGTATGACATATTATCTCATAATTATGACTTAATAACACGTAATTATGACTTAACTATCTCGTAATTATGACATACCAAAGTCTGACTTATGGCTTATTATCTCGTAATTAAGACTTAATAACACGTAATTATGACTTAGATATCTTATAATTGTGACTTAATAAGTCATAATTATGACATAGCTATGTCGTAATTATGACTTAGTTATCTCACAATTGTCACATAGCTATCACGTAATTATGACTTATTAAGCAAATCAACAGGGCGGGTTCACACCCAGCACGCTTTGTGTCTGCTATGTCGTACGGAAAAATGATTCTGAAGTTTTTGTGTTGGGAAAGCATATGCTTTCATATAACCAGTTATGGTAAATGTGATAAACAAACCAGAGAAAGGTGGATTGCTTCAATATCATTTGGGGAAGTTGTTTTCCACCAGTCGAATATTTTTAATTTCTGAACATAAAGTAAACGTGCCATAACAACATTTCGTCTCCTATGTCAGTGGGTAGCACTGTTTGATCGAGAGTTGAAATATAAAAACAGCAAAAACAAATCTAAAATCTGCTGTTTCAGGAAAAGCAAACGGAGGCCAGGCCAGTGGGTAAATGCTTATGTCTTGCCCCGAAAATTAAAAAGTCGGAGTTTTCATATACAGATAACACTAAAATAAAAGAACAACAAGAACACAATGATAATATGGGCCTGGGTATATGTCTAGCTCCCCTTTTGGGACAGGGGTTGCTCCAAGGGTGGGGACCCAACCCCCTCCCCCAACCCCAGTCGGGAAATTTGGCCATTTCGTCAGGAAGACCATCTCATGTGGCGATCCAGCAGATCTGCCGTGCGAGTCTCTCGGATCACCCTACAAAGTCGGAAATATCATAGTTGATTGTTCGTTCAGTTTTGCATTCAATAATACGAAGAATGTTTGGAAAGTGACTTTTAAAAAAATGTTGGACAGAAATGCCTTTTAATTCTGTTTCCAAGGAAGGAAATTTGCGTTTTTTATTGGCTTCTTTTCAGAATTTTTCAAACCGGACCGAGCTAGGGTCGGCCCAATACGTCTCACGGCCCCTCCCCCATGTCGGAGAGTGTACCCCCCCCCCCCCCCCCCCCCCCGTCGGGAGTTTCTGGCGCCATCCCTTTTAGGGAAAATGTAGCAATTTCTTTCCTATTAACCCTTTACCTAACGTGAAAAGCAGACGACACTTGCAAAAAAAATTCTTGAATAACTAATTTTTTTCATTTTTTGTCTCAAAAACATAGGTTATGACCCCTCGTTGGAACGAGCTCGACGAGCTCGTTCCAACGAGGGGTCATAACCTATGTTTTTGAGACAAAAAATGAAAAAAATAGTGAAAATTAATTGGCGATTTTTGAGAATAGCGCTGGCCGGTTTTGGCCGTTACGTTGGGTAAAGGGTTAAAGACGAAAAATAATATTTCAACCAAATTGTCCAAGGTTTTGCGTCCAATCCGCAGTCGTCCTAAACTTTTTCGACGAGACTTGTTCAGTCCCAAACGGTTATACACGATAAAGACTAGCTTGTTCCCTACCCCCCCCCCCCCCTCCCAATCACTGGTAACCACACCATATGTAAATGAGAAACTGTGTCAAAATCTGTAAGATACTTTTTTGGAAATTTTTGTTTTTCTGAATCAGCTATGTTAACAGAAGGAACTATTTACAAATTTTGTAGTTATGAACATCTAAGAGCTGGGGTCTTTCGTGTAAGATACTTTTGATGGGAAGGATGGCGGAGAATTTAGACTGAACCACAAAAAAAAGCGACGAGTAACTCCCAAACGTTCAGAGTTACCGACCCTCATGCCCCACTCCCTTCAAAGATTCCGACCTAGAATTTCCTGAAAAGGGGAGGAGGCTAATTATCCTCGCGGTATAATGAGCAGCATCACCCTAGACGCACTGAGGCGCGATGGTGGAGAGTACGAGAGGGGGTATCCACCTCTCATTTTGGTGGGGTCGTGGGACTCTCCCCCGGGAGGTACTTGGAATGAAATATCTTTTCCAAAATGCAAAATGGATCGGGGTCATTGTTTTGATCTCCAATTTCAATGTTCTCGGCTCCCACCCCGCCCCACCATTTCCCAAACATGTATTTAAAATTAAGTGAAAGTAACAGGGAGACTCAAACATGAAGAACATTACGAATCGACCCTTGCGACTGTCCACTTGTGCGTGTGGTGTGTGGGTATTTGTGCATGAGGGTGTGTGCGAACCGATAGGACAACGGTTCGATCCTGCCCTGCACCATTCGCGTTCTGCCCTTGGGCAAAACACGTGGGAGCACAGTGGCGCTGCGTATTTAGACGCACTGCACGCCGGGTGCGCTTGCCTTCAACTTCTGCTAACCCTGCTTCGGTAGGGGTAGTAAGTTGAACGGGCTGGCAGATGTTCGGCGTTGCTCGATGGTTCTCTTCATGTACTCCGACTTTGTTTTGTTTGATGACCATAGAATTAACTCGTTCTGAATGCCAAAACGGTACAAATTGGATACCCAATTCTAAAAACTAGCGGGAATTTTTTTGGTCGGTGGTGAACTTTTTAGCTATCACCACACACACCGGAGAGGTTTTCTACAATGGCCAAGGGCTCTTTTACAGCAAACGCGTTGACTTCACGTCAAACCATTAACAGAACTTTGTTCGGGCAGGGCGGGTGGACGTTTCTGGGCAGTTTAAAGCACAATCAACCCTAGAACTTACACAGAAGGCATCTGCTTCTTGATAGAGCGAATGTTTGGAGAACAATCATGTTATCTAGCTATTGGACATGATTGTGATTTACGATTTCGTTAAAACTCACCTTAAGCTCAACTCAGTGACGGTGGAAACGAGGGGGGGGGTGGGGGAGGGGGGGTAGCGCTAACAAATTATAAAAACATTTGGGCTTGTTGGAAAATTGTTTAGGTAGTAAAATATTGCAAAACTACAAGGAAAATTAAAGTTGTTTCAACCAAAACGTGTGTTTTTATGCTTAACGTTCGATAATTAACCCATTTGAAATACCAAAAGGATAGAAGTTTGTTCCTAACTTCCTAAGTTTAAATTCTTTCGGGAAATCTTTTTCTTGTGTCGGAAATGGAAGTTGGGGTACGTGGGTTGTCCACGCTTAGTCAAGTTTTCTGCAAGAGTCATTTAGGAACGAAATGTAATAATCACAGTTAGATCCGATTTTCAGAGGTTTTTAGACCGTCGGAAAATGTTGTGTCATTTTTGTAGTAAAAGTTTTGATAACACACGGAAGTGTACTCCTGCATACTGCCTTAGCGATAACGCCTCGAGTCTCGTTGGAATGCTTCAAAATGCGATAGATTTCCGCACAGATTTTTGGCGATAAGAATTTTCGCTATAAAATCAAATCAATTAAACGTAATTCTGATTGATTAGATTTATAAATTTCTTATTTAGAACATCTTTCAAACCCAAGTTGACCGCCAAAATAATTGTTCACATGGTAAACTGCTTTAATTCAACGAAATCTGACAATTCGGTAAAAAGAATACTTCCACACTTATGTCACCCTGTCACGAATCGCAGTATACAAGAAGGCGGAACGGCACGTATTTTTTTCAAACGGACGACTTACTGCTCTCGGCTAAAAAAGAGGCGTCCGAAGTTTCTAAAATTTAATGTTCACCGACACACAGACGAAAGTGGGAAAAGTGTCAGCCCAGTAATGCTTCGCAATAAACAAACAAACATATCTGCAGTTTTCAAAACAATTATTCGACTCCGCAAATGAAATAAACACAATCACAGACTTCGCGACGGAGAGGTGGTTACCACTCCTCAAATAAATATCCCAGCCGGGAACTTTTTGGGAATCGAGTGATAATCAAATTGGAATCCATAAGAACCGTCTTCAACCATACACATCTATATTTCCCAACTGCATTAAAAATGTTGATCCGACTGGCTAATGTTCTGATTATATAAGTTAATAGGGTCAGACATAAAACAAAATTCTTGTCCCGACTGGCTACTATTCCGATGATATCGAGTCGCGACCCACACGAATTCACCCCAACCGGCCTTCAATTCTCCTCTGAGCAATTTCACCCGAACCGTCCTCCACAGAGAAATCGGGAGGGGGGAGGGGAGAATGGGGGCGGGTAATTTTCAATACATATTAAGAAAACAATATTTGTAGACAGGCATTATTTCTTTACGGGATGTGGGGAAGGTGGGGACTGGGGGAGAGGCTATTTGCTGTTTACGCATATTAATTTTTTTAACAAGTGTTGAAAATTACCGGCAGTAATTTTCAATACATAATAACAAAATAATATTTGTGAACAGGCATTATTACTTAACGGGAGGTGAGGCAGGGGGCTCGGGGAGAGGCTGTGTACGCATATTATTTTTTATCAAGTGTTGAAAACGGCAGTAATTTTCAATACCGGTACATAATAACAAAATAATATTTGTGGACAGGCATTATTTCTTTACGGAAGAGGGGTGGGGGGTGGGTGGGTCTGTGGGAGAGGCTGTTTACGCATATTATTTTTGCTATCAAGTATTGGAAATTACCGGCAGTTATTTTCAATACCTAATAACAAAATAATATTTGTGATCAGGCATTATTACTTTACGGGAGATGGGGCTGGGGGCTCGGGGAGAGGCTGTTCACGCATATTATTTTTGTATCAATTGTTGAAAATTACCGGCAATAATTTTCAATTTCGGTACATAATAACGAAATAATATTTGTGGACATACATTATTTCTTTACGGAAGAGGGGTAGGAGAGGGTGGGGGTGTGGGAGAGGCTGTTTCCGCATATTATTTTTTCATTAAGTATTGAAAATTACCGGCAGTATGCTTCAATACCAAATAACAAGATAATATTTGTTATTAGGCATTATTTCTTCATGGGGGGGGGGGGGGGGGGTGCAAGCAACCCAGGGTCATACACGCATACATTTGTTGATTTATTTATCTTTTTATTGAGTTTTAACGAGACTATCAACATCCTGCGTCATATCGTGTCGGACAGATTTAGGGGTGAAGGAAGACGGAGTAACCGAAGAGAACCACCGAGCAACGGCGAACATCTGTGAGGCTCTCCAACTTACTACCCCGATCGAAGCAAGGTTAGCAGAAATTGAAGGTAAGCGCACCCGGCGTGCAGTGCGTCAAAGTACACAGCACCACAGTGCTACCACGTGTTTTGCCCAAGTAAAGAACGCGAATGGTGCGGACCAGGATGGAACCGTCGACCTATTGGTTCACAACACAAACACATACCCCCCCCCCCCCCCCCCACACACACACACACACATATACACACAGACAAGTGGAGAATCACAAGCAGTTATTCGTCTTGCTCTTCACAACATATGTTTGTGTCTTCCTTTTATTTTCACTTAATTTTGATTACATGTTTTGGAGAATGGGGGGTCGGGGGGAGAACATTGAAGTTGGAGATCAAAACATTGACCCCGGTGATGGCTTGATCCACTTTGCATTCTTGGAATAACGGAGCCGGTGTACACTAAGACATATCAAGAGAACTGCACGTCTGTTGTACATGTGCCTTCAACCGATGCAATAATTCTGCCCCTGGGATGGGGGTGAGGGGCAGAGGCGAACCCAGTGGCGTGCGCACCTGGCACGCGTCCCCTTTATTTTTGTCAGAGCTATGTTAAAACAAGGTACCAAAATTCCACACAGGACATAAAACTTTTCGACCGAGTAAACGCTGCAAATTTGGCTCGGAGACTTGAATGTTTTCTCCAGTCAGAAAAAAGTCTAAATTCGAACACACAAATTGACAAAATGTCATGTACCTCTGGCAAGGTTTACAGCTATCAGTGTACGCCAAAGGAATAAAGTACAACCCACGCGATAGCCATAAAATTCAAGCTTTTTTTACATTTTTGACAAGCTGACGCGAATGGTCACCAGTACAGCGAGAACAAAATGGAACTGACATTATCGATGCAGGTATATCTGAAGGCCATTGGGGACGTAGTTCCGTGTCACGTGGAATGCAGTTGGATTTATCTCATAATTATGACTTAGTTATATAATAATTATGACTTATTATGTCATAATTATGCCTTACGTATCTCGTAATTATGACTTAATAACACGTAAATATGACTTAGTTATCCCATAATTATGACTTAGTTACCTCATAATTATGACTTAGTTATCTCATAATTATGACTTAGCTACCAAGCAACCCAGGGTCATACGCGCACATATTTGTTGATTTATTTATATTTTATTGGGTTTTAACCAGACTATCAACTTCCGGGGTCATATCGTGTCGGACAGATTTAGGGTTGAAGGAAGCCGGTGTAACCGAAGAGAACTACCGAGCAACGCCGAACATCTTTGAGGCTCTCCAATTTACTACCCCGACCGAAGCGGAGTTAACAGAAGTTGAGGGCAAGCGCACCCGGTGCACAATGCTTCTAAGTATACAGCGTCACGGTGCTCCAACGAGTTTTGCCCAAGGACAGAACGCAAATGGTGCGCCCCAGGATCGAACCGTCAATCTATCAGTTTATACACAACCTCACACCAGGTGTGGAGCCAAAAAAAAAATCCGACAAAGGGGCTAAAATCTCCGACGGGTGGTGGGGGGGGGGAGGTAAACTCTCCGACAGTAGTTCGTGAAAAATTCTGAAAATAAGCCATTGAAAAACGCAATTCCTCGCTTCCAGAAACAGAATTATTGTCATAACCTCTTGAAATAAAGGAATTTCTGTCCAACAATTTTCTAAAATTGCCACTTTTTAAACACCCGTAGTGTTATTCAATGCACAACTGAACAATCCACTATGAAAATTCCTACTTTTTAGAGTGACCCGAGAGTCATTCACGACAGATCTGCGGGACCTCCACATGAGATGGTCTCTCCGACGAACTGGCCAAATTGTCCGACGAGGGTGGGGGGGGGGGGCTATGACCCCCTTAACCCTCCCACCCTTGTCGCCACCCCTGTCCCAAAAGAGCATCCAGGCATATACCCAGGCCCATATTATCATTATGTGCTTGTTGTTGTTTTAGTGTTGTCTGTATATATGAACAGTCCGACGTTTTTTTATTTTCAGGGAAAGATATAAGCATTTACCCGTTTGTTTTGCCTAAATCAGCCGATTTTAGATTTGATTTTCTGTTTTTATATTTCAGCTCTCGGTCAAACAGTGCTCCCCACTGACACAGGAGCCGAAATGTTGTTATGGCACGCTTACTTTGCGTTCAGAAATTGAAAACATTCGACTGGTGAAAAAACAACTTCCCCAAATGATATTGAAGCAAACCACCTTTCTCTGGTTTGTTTATCACAACAGGTTACATGACAGCATATGCTTTCCCAACACAAAAACTTCAGAATCATTTTTACCGTACGACAAAGCTGACACAAAGCGTGCTAGGCGTGAACCCGCCCTGTTGATCCGCCTACTAAGTCATAATTGCGTGATAGCTATGTAATAATTACGAGATAACTAAGTCATAATTACGAAATAGCCATAATACTTAATATGTCATAATTATGAGATATCTCAGTCAGAATTACGTGTTATTAAGTCATAATTACGAGATAATAAGTCATAATTATGACTTAGGTATGTCATAATTACGAGAGAGCTAAGTCATAATTACGTGTTATTGAGCCATAATTATGAGATAATACGTCATAATTACGAGTTAGTATTTCATAATTACGAGATAGCTAAGTCATAATTACGAGATAATAAGTCATAATTTTGACTTAGATATCTCATAATTATGAGAAAAATTCCAAAAAAAAATTTCAACTACCTGGCAAATCCAAGTGATGTAAATTTTAGCCATGGTACGAAAAAGTTTCAAACAACAAACTTTGGACATAATTACGAGTTAGTGTGTCATAATTACGAGATAGCTAAGTCATTATTACGAGATAATAAGTTATAATTATGACTTAGGTATCTCATAATTATGAGATAAATTCCAAAAAAAAAAAAAATTCAGCTGCCTGGCACGAATACGCTTCCGTAGATTTGAGACCATCTCAAGATTGTTTTATGACACTGCTTCATGAAACAGGCCCCTTCACTGTGAGATGAGCATATTTTGCGGTTGCGCAATACATGGTACACACAAAAGGATATAAAGTTTTGTGTTCTCCTTGTATTTGTTTAGCAGATTTACTGCCCTGAGACCAGTTTTTAGGGGAATTTAGCTTCGAATCGGTCTTTCGCAAACCAGAAGTCCTGTCTTGAACTGTGCGCTTATCTAGGCTTAATTGCGCGTAGGAACTGCGCGCAATTGCCAATTCGAATGGCATCCAAAGCATGGCAGGTTATCCTGGTTACTCATAGCAATCACAGGAAATGTTTTTTTTGTTTTTTTTAATAATAAAAGAGAAGATATAATATATATAGATACATGCAAATATACAATAACAATATATCACATTTTAATGTACAAAAAAATGCATGTAAGAAGAAAGATAGAGACCGGAAGAAAAGGAGACAGCAGAAGAGAAAGAGAAAAGAAGGATTTCGGGGTAGATTTCCTAGTATAGCAGATATATGACGAAAAGATGGATCCAAACACATGAAAACGCTTATAGTGCTTTGATGTGAGGCATGTATCATTCTTAAGTGAAGCTAAAGACGGTAAAGTGTTTCTCATTTTAGCTCTGTAAATGTAGAATTTCGTAAAAATTATGAGGAAATTTATAAGTTCATTGTCTTTGTCGTGAATTGGGAGACCAAGTATAACTATTGCCCTTAAAATGTCTAAGGAGTATTTTAACCCTTTACCTAACGTAACAACCAAAACCGGCCAGCGCTATTCTCAAAAATCGCCAATTAATTTTCATTATTTTTTTTCATTTTTTGTCTCAAAAACACAGGTTATGACCCCTCGTTGGAACGAGCTCGTCGAGCTCGTTCCAACGAGGGGTCATAACCTATGTTTTTGAGATAAAAAATGAAAAAATTAGTTATTCAAGAATTATTTTTGCAAGTGTCGTCTGCTTTTCAGGTTAGGTAAAGGGTTAATAACTCCGCAACCAACTGCTTAAACTATCCCAAAAAGGCCTTATCACTGGACATTCCCCCAAAATGTGGGTTATCGTTTCTTTCTGGAGCTTACAGAAATTGCATTGATCGCTTGTTGATTTTCCTATTTTTTAGCAAACAGTTTGTGCCCAAAATCCTAGTAAGTATTCGATACTGAAACCACTTATATTTCGTCTCAATACTACACTGAAAGGGTATAACCGAGGCCACTTGCCATCTGGATAGTTCTAGTGGCTGCCCCAAATCAGATTCCCACCGCTTTTTGAAAACGGGGTCTTCGGTAATTTCGAGTAAAGTTTTGTATATGTTTTTTGGATGGAAAATTAACTCAGATATTTGGTGTGGGAGTATAGGGTTTTGGACGGGGGTGTGTATTCCTGAGATTGTTTTAGATATCCGGAGAGAGAGTTCTGAATGCCAGTGAATGTGATGAATTTAGAACAGTTTTCCAAAAAGGCAGATAAAATTTTTGTTTGTATTTTTCTTAGAAGGTTAGAGTGTGCCAAGTACCAACGTTTACTAAAGCACCAGAACTGTGTACTTGCAATGTTTTGCCATACTGGTGATTTCATTAGATATCTACGTATCCAGGAAATTTTCAAATAATGAATAAAAGAGTTTATTTCAATCATTTTCATCCCACCTTTAAAATAATTTTGAATAAGAAGTCGTCTTTTTTATCTTTTCTCTGCCGAAATTGTAGAGTAATGTCGTTAAATCTCTTATAGATTGATCCGAGGGATTTGGAAGCGTGAGAAATAAGTAAACCAGCTTAGAAATGGCCAGAGATTTGACAATAGTTACTCAACCCAAGGAAGTAGACAACAAACGTGACAATTTGCGTGAGCTTCTCGCTTGATGTCGAATCCGGATTCTCTTATAAACTTCCCTGGCAATACTTGATCTATTGTATATGGCTATACAGTTGAAAATAAAAGTCCAATCACGATTAGCGCAGAAAATGCTAGTTACTTAATGCTCTTATAAGGCCTAAAAAAATAAAAAAAATCTGTTTCTCAGGCCCTCCCGCATGGTCCTTTTGGCTGCCGCATTCTCTCTTTTTATAACCAATTTAAACTTAAAAAAAATTAAAATTAAATGGTTTATGTCTGATATTTTACCCAAGTTAAAAAAAATTGATGAATTTGTCCCTTGAGTGCAAGAAGGCTTTGCAATGCTTTAGCATTGCAAAGCCTTCTTGCACTCAATGGATGAAATATTCCACCACCCATGCTATTCTGTAGATTATGAGGCCTAAAACTTGAACCAAGAACATGAACTTTTGATGGCAAAGAAGTAATTACTGAAATAAAAAATAAAATAAAAAACCGCTCGCCCGCATGCAATTTCACAAATAATGGCCCGAGAAACAGAAGATCTACTTTGTGTGCCCTAACTACAGAATAATGAAGTAGTCTGAAATAAACCCGAACGTTTGCGCTGTGCAATGCAAAATGTAATGCGCTATTAGCGAGGTCGGTAGTGAACCAACGAAGTCAACCGAACAAACAGGAAGAAAATATTGAGACTACAGTTTGTGGACGGTGTATTTCGACTCAATCGTTGTGGTATAGCTTTTACACTTCGTAATTATTTAAAATTTATGAGGGCAAACCACAAGAGGTATCTGCAAACTTCCATCACATGGACCACCAGGTTGCAGCCTGCCAGTTTGCCAGTGTTTCTTGTGCTTTTGCGAACAATTATAAATATTTTTGCGTGAAGAATCTATTGCCCTACGATTCAGTAGTAATCTACTTTCTTCATTCTGTATATACAGTCGAAATGTAATATCTATTTACGTCGTTGCACGTACATGCGTCCCCATAGATGTTCGGAGTGATGTTAACCCATTGAGACTTTAATTATCCTGACGTTCAAACATCACTGGGAATTCAGTTTCTTCAACGTTTTTTCAAAATGCGACGTCAAACGTCGGAAAGTGCAAATGACAAGATAATATTCACATTAGTGATTATCTGGTTGAGGGCTAGATCATTTTTGGTGGTCTGAATTTGTTATTCAAAACTTGTTTTATTATAAATTATTGGAGAGTGCCCGCAGGCACTCTCCAATAATTTGTAATAAAACAAATTTATATAAACAGAATATTATTTGTGTTTGACTAAATATGAAACATCAGCAAGGAAAGTGTTGGCTTTTGCTCGGTTATCCTCATTTTTTGATAGTGGCTTCTAGCACTCAACCAGTTAAGAAGTCTTGACAGTAGGATTATGTTGGTATTTTAAGCTGCGATAACATTTGGCTCAACCGCTGTCACTGAGCCCTATTAGGGAGAAAATAGGAATTAAGGTTAAAACTTTAAAATATCGAAAAATAATAAAACAAATGACAACAAGGTATTAACGAGCTGTATGATTTCGTACGTCATAAGACGTACAAAAGTATTAAAGGGTTAATGATCTCTGTTTACTGGTATAGACTATTGTACAGAGTTGGGCTCGCTGATTTACAGGAATTGAATTAATGGTGCAGTTGGACAGGGATAAAAATGCACTTACTCAGCGCGCTATTACTTCGCAATAGTGCACACTACAGTAACATGACTTCCAGTTTCAACTATACACAATACATACTCGCTAAACCTATTTTGAAGTTTGTTTCTTTATTAAATACCGTTTAAAACAAATACCATAAACATTCAGTTTCTTTGTATCAAACACGAAATGTTTCTCAATCGAGACATGATTTGACCTAACCTTTAGTAGAAGCAACAGTGCTATTAGATGCTTGTTTACCAAATTTTAACCCTTAGAACTCTAGTGGCATCTATCATGCCAGCTCAATTGCAGTAATTAGAAGAGTCCATAGTCATTATTTGGAGTAGACCGATCAATATTTTCAACGTGCAGCCCCGAGGCTGCACGTTGAAAATATTGATTGGTCTACCCCACACATTTACTGAACAGCCATCCTATTTAATGATGTTATGACGTATCATGTTGCTGGGCGAAAAGGGGCCGCTAGGGTTCAAAAGGTTAATTATGCACGGAAACTGATGATAGCTAGAGTTTTATAATTAATCCGCGTAGTTCTATAAATTGTGTCAACATCTCGATGTGTTGTTAATGCAAATTCAATAGTTATTGATCGAAATATTTATATCTGGAGCCAGGGCGAATATTTGCATATCTTTGTGAGTTACGGGATGTCGCATTAAACCAACGGTAGTCTGCGAGCAAGCTTCATAAAAGACATAAACAGTCAGCCGCCAACAGAGTCGGACTCCTAGCATAATTTGACTCTGGTCTGTGAGCTTTTCGGGGAGCTTTAGTTCCCAGGATGTTTCCAGTTGTATGTCACATCGCTCTTAATCACAGTTACTATATCTACTCCTGATTATCCCGAAAAGTAGCCCAAAAGCGTATGTGCTTTTGTGATTAAATATTGGCCATATACTGTTTCGTATCTGTCAACTGGATAAAAATAATTATCATACCAGCTGCGTAGTGCTCATCGTGTTCCTGAGATAAAACTGTATTGACATGGTAACAAAGCTTGTGGCTCACAAGGTAACGGAACTTCTTGCATGTGGAACTTTGTTCACAGAGGGCTGCACATTCTAGTCTTGATCTTGTGATAAACGTTTCAGCTGAGCGGTTACAGGGTCCGCTTCCGTGGATCCCTCTATGGAAATATTTGGCGCGAGCATCTTGGCACTGGAACTCTTGATATAGAAAACCAATGAGCCAAACTCCAACTGCGGTCTTTGAAAACATTCTTAAATGAAGTCTGAAGTGGCGCGACTATCTTCCCAGTAACCGCGTTCTAACTGATGAAGATACAACGGCACACATATCCTCGTTTTGAAACCTTCTTTGTTCATTGCCCAGCGTGTTTTTAGGGTCGATACAATGCGATAATGGTGTATCCGAAAATTGATTTTTTGTGCAAGAATAGTTTTTAAAAGGGAATTTTATTTTTTAACACATTGCATTCAATTCACAGATTCTCGTATCCCCAGTTTATTCTGTGAATTCGACGCTTATATGGGCTGTTTGTTTACCCACTTTTTGTGGAAATTTGCTAGCAGACAGCCGTTCATGTAATTTTATGTGCCCTTACTTACAACGACATACAGGTAATATTTCCTGCTTAGTTATAAATATTCAAAGAAATAAGTATCTAATCCATTTTGAAAATATCAAGACATGAACATAATTTGTGGAAATATCCGGCGTAATCATAACACAACAGTTATGGTGAGTCTTCATTTCTGACTGCAATGCCGTCCAAATGTCGATCAAATCAAGTCTCGATTGAGTAACATCTCAAACATTGATTAACAGAAAAAGAATCATTGTCTTTCGGATTCATTCGTCCAGAACATATTATCTGGAGGCAATGTTTTTTAGACAAAAAATATAAAATAATGAAAATTAATTGGCGATTTTTGTGAATAGCGCTGGCCGGATTTGACCGTTACTTTGAGTAAAGGGTTAAATCATAACCCGAAAATACAATTCTAGAAAGTACAATTGTGAAAGTTTTGTACTATTGGTCCCTGGCTAGAAAAGCGAACCGTAGGTTCGCCTTTTCAACCACCTAAATTATTCCAGACGAGTGAATCTAAGCAAAGGCGGTGAGTTATTTGAGAGAAACGCTGGTTCCACTCCATAGCAGTGTCGAACTCCTGGTAGATTTAGACAGTTGGCATGAAAGCTTGATTCAGTACAGTGTGTCAGAAGCTTCCCATTAGAATAAAGCCCCGTGATTATTCAAGAAACGAATCGAATATCATTTACGTTTTACTTTTTCCAATACGCGACATCGAATATTTTTAATCCTTGTGCGGCCGAGTTCACCCGCACTCAGAATGATGTCCTGGAGCGTATTATTCCCACGGTCATGTTGAGCATTTTGTCAGTACATCAAACCAATCTCAACCTCGAGAAATAACTTGCCAACAACGTGCACTGCAAGAAAATCGGAACGATAAACCGATGAATTGTAATGGTATCACTGAACTAAATATTTGAATTAGAAATACCCGCCTTGAAATGTTGCACTCAGAAGTGATACAATCTCTAAAAATAAACAGCCTTGGGAAAATAAATTGTTTCAATAAACGTTAGAAGCATTCTATTGACATCTTGCATTATTGAAAGATATTTGAATGCCAAAATTAAAGTGATGCGATCATATTTTTTTTTTTGCCTGAACGTTATAATGGTCGCCTATTGGAAAATATTTAGTTCCGTGATATCCATATGGAAATGCACAGCGCGTTTTCGTAACCGAACCGTATTTATTATTTCAATTTAAGCCAATACTCCGACTTTTGCATTTCCCGGGATAAAATGACAGGAAATCAGCATACCAAAGAAACCATTGTTCGTAGTATATACCACCGTGAGTTCATTTGTATTTTACTTCAAAGGAACTGACTTCTCTGTGTTGTAACCACCGTTCAGGTACTACAGTACGTGGAGAGAGTATTTTCACTAAAACACCCGCAGAGTGGAGATTCCACCCAACCAATAATTGCAAATCATAACCAGCACAGGAGGGCCATTGGCTGAAACATTGCTTGTGTTTTGGTCGATATGTACAAAATTTGAAAGTTACAGCTCGGGTGATAACTCCACTCCGCGGGTGATTTAGTTACAATCCACTCTCCGAGTGCTGTATAAAATATCTATAATTACCGTGGCTTGGGTGTCATCTTCACGCCGCGATTCGTTCGTGGAAGTGATAAGGTAGTTTAGACTCAAAACTCGTATGGAACTGAAGAAAAAACAACCATAGTATTTCTTCTTTCCCTCCTTTCCAAGTACGTGTGATATACCTCCAAGGCCCTCTTGCGACTACTTTTTGTTTTGTTTCTTGGGATTTAACCCTTTACCCAACGCAGACGATTTCAAAATTTATTATTTTAAATATCATTTTTTAAATTTTTTCAAACAATTTCAACAAAACCATATCATGTGACCCCTCTTTGGAACGAGCTCGACGAGCTCGTTCCAAAGAGGGGTCACCTGATATGGTTTTGTTGAAATTTTTCGAAAAATAATATTTTTTCAGCTGCTGAATTTGCATATTACGCGGGCGGATGCGGGCGATTCGTTGGGTAAAGGGTTAACCCTTTTACTGCAACGCCCACTTTAGCAATATATGGAGGACCTTTATGTACGCCCGTATGCGAGGAAGTTTAATAAAATTTATGACATACTTGAAACTCTGTCACCTGATTAATTATTCTCAGAGCCCTTTCCAACAATTAATCCGATGGTAGGTTTGATTATTTTTTTATTGGTATTTAAGATCACATACTTATACACAATGGCTAAACGTGACCGTGACAGTTTTACGGGCGGAGAAAGCCGGAGTACCCGGAGAGAACCACAGAGCATCGACGATCAACTGTCAGCTTCTCAACATTCTAACTCTGTTCAAGCTCCGTTCAAGCAGGGTTACAGCAGTTAAAGACATGTGCACTATCGATGTGCTGTATGCCCTAGCGCACGGCGTCATCGTGCCCCCATTTAGGCAACCGGGATAAAGTGCTTTGCCCAAGGAAACAACACGGGTCGTCCCGGACGGGGATCGAACTCTGGACCGCTAGCATAGAAGTCCAACAGTCTACCATTGAGCCACCGCGCTCCCGGTAGGTTTGATCAGCGCATACCAGAACGTACAGATAATCATCATAAAACAGGTAACATTAGTCACTTTTGGCAACGTAAGTGTTAATGACAATTAACGGGTAGTTTTATGGACGAAGGAAGAATGTCAACCTCTCCAATTCACTAATCCGACATATGCGGAGCAAGCAAAGGTTGAAGCCAGAAGCACCATGGCGTGAAGTATGCCCCGGAACACAGCGAAACCGTGCCACCCCCCCCCTCCCCTCCCCTCCTCGTGGTAACTCAGGATTAAGTGTCTTGGCCAAGGTCACAAGTGTAGAAGGCGTTGGTCAGGATCGAACCGCCGACTTTCTGTTTTAAAATCCAATGCTCTGAGCACTGTGGTCCTTGTTGACTCTGTGAGTCATTGGCGGGAACCCGATGGGTGGATTGATCTTTATTTTAAATGCTGATACGCGTCATTTTTATTTTCAAAAAGTTTATATCCTCTTATGGTCATTTCATGTAATACTTCATTGTAGTTACCTGACTGGTTTAATTGTCTGGTTGGCGATGCCACTTTGTCGTCATTTCTATTAATGTTTGTGGGTTATTGCACGCCTATCTTATAAAACAGAAAAAGGAGAGGTGGTCGAGTAGATCGATGCACTGGTCTCTCAAGCCAGATGTCTCGGAATTGATCCTCGATCAGTAACTCCTCGATGTGTCCGACCGCTCTCTGGCAACATGTGGGTTGATGTCATAGCGTACCGCTCTGTCAGGGAATTGTGAGGTAAAATGGTTGCCCCATGTGCAGAGATTCACAATCCGGGCCGGCTGGGGATCTCTTCGCAGATTTTGAGAAGAGTGAGGCCACGAAGCTGCATGCTCGTGTCTTTGGGTGAATGGGAGGCACTCATATATGTTGTATAACTTGCTTGCCAATCCTTGTAACATAAGTGAGCTTAAAACTAAAACTACAAAAGAGTGTAGGGATAATTTAAGCACTCAAATATTAAAAAGAGTCAACAGGTCGTTACATCTCTCTGCAGCGAGGACTAACGACTGGAACACTTTTGTTAAGATTGCCAAGAACTGGCTTTTATTCCCCTAAAATGACAGCATGTTATTTTTCAAATTATCTACGTGGTGTGAGAAGAGATAACATGTGCTGTGCTATCCCCTTGAAACCGCTATGTATATGTTTGTATAGAAGCATCCAGTGAGAAGACGAGGAATATGACACAACACAACATATCGGCAAGCATTAGCAATATTTTAATCATGCCTCCCTATAGGGCTGTATAATCAGGTTCGCCTACTTTGCCGTGAATTGTATTATTTAGGGCGAGACTTTTTCTTCTTTTTTTTTGGGGGGGGGGGAGAGTTAACGACACTCTTTTCGGACAGTTTAACAGGTGGAGAAAACCAGAGTAACAGTTTTTGTGTGTGGTGGGGGTGGAGGGGGGGGGGGGTACTGCGTCGATTGGCATGACGCCACCTAAGTGGGGACTGTTTAAATGGAGACGTTTTTCGCTGACGTCCCAGCAATCCAGTTGTATAGAGATAGGTGGAATTAGGTCTCAAAAGGCAAGCGTATGATATACTATCGAATAATTTTAATTGTTTACATTTTGTTGGGAAAACGACTTTGTTTATCTATTTCACCCAGGTATGCATGTTGGAAATGAGGCTACAATTAGAAACATGATTTTTTCGATTTGTTGACAAAGAAATTCCTCCATTATCCACTTTAATGTATATTGATATATACTAATATGGCCTATCGACAAATAAGATGCCGAATGGACCAGATATGAGTTCCATGAGAACTACGTATAATGAATCTTTAGGTGTGCATAATCCACACCCGTGGTACCCAACACGAGGGTATATATGCCCCCATCAAATAAAGAACGGCGGTCTTATCCCAAGACAACCCAATTTAGTTATACAACACGAAAGCTGATTCCTATAAGGAAATTTATCAGCAGAACTTCACTCTCTTTGAAGTATATCTGTAAACTACTTCTGCACTGTAACCTGTGGCCTAGTTTGTCACAATGTGGTACTTTGTAGACTGAAATGTATGCTTTAGCTGGCAGTTCTAAATATATTGGTTTCTGCAGATTCTGTGGACTTGGGTGAATTTTTGAATTCATAGTGCGACTTTTAACTCGCAATTCAAGTTTAACACATCCACCAAAAGCGACTATTGTCACCTATTTTATGATGATTATCTGTATGTTCTGGCATGCGCAGATCTCACCTACCATCTGATTAATTGTTGGAAAGGGCTCAGAGAGCCCTTTCCAACAAGTAATCATATGATAGAGTTTCAAATATGTCATAAATCTTATTGAACTTCCTCACATACAGGCGTACATAGAGGTGTTCTATATATGACTAAAGTGGGCGTGGCAGTAAAATGGTTAATCGTGGTTAAATACAGAACAAAGCTCAGGTAATGTAACGGGGACAGGAATCAACTAACCTTGACTTTTGCCCTATTTCATTCGCGCCAGTGGCGGAGGCGAAACACTTGAAAAACGTCCACTCTTCTCGTTGATTCTTGTCACCGTTCCCAATAACCGTTTTAACACTGCTCTGTCGCCACCTTCTGCTTGTGCAATATTTAAAAAAAAAATAACTTCTCACGCTGTGCCGATGGTTAATTTCAACACAGCCACTTTAAATATTGTTTCATTTCTTCAGCAGTCACTTCAAATATTGTATCATTTGTTCAGTACCAATAATGCAATACTTGATCTACGTTATTCTTAACAATGAAAAGTTGATCTATTGTATGGAGTGTTTTTTGATGTAAACGGCTCTTTCGTTTCTTTTCAAACAAAAACCCATCAAAGAACTCATACCTGTCAGACGTTGCTCTTTAAGCTATATATTAATTTCAGCTTTGGCATCGAACTTCTGGCAAAATTTCAATCAAACGTGCACAATAATGTTGTCGTAAAATGACTTGGAATTTTTAACCCTTTGAACACTGATGGTATCATCCATGTTTGTCCAATAGCAGAAATTACAAGAGTCCGTATTCATTATTCGAGTATAGACAGTTAATACTTGCAACGTGCAGCTATGGGGCTGCACGTCGAAACTATTGATTAGTCTACCCTCATACATTCACTTTGCAGTTATTATTCTTAATGATATTATAACATGTCATATTTCTGGGTCGGAAAAACGGTCTCTCAGATTCAAAGTGTTAAGTAACCAATGAATGAATGTAATCGAACCCTTCTATGTAATACTGTCGAAAGCAATAGTAACACTTGGTTAATTTCATATCGGCCGAGATATCAGCCCGAGGTAAACTTCACATCAGCCCTCAACCTTCGGTCCAAAATGTTCCGATCAAGAGTAGCAATGCAAATCAGAGCAATATAAAAGATGTAAACCTATAAAGAAACAAATGGTCGTCAAAATTTCTTTCATAGAGCTCTTGCCAGTCATTTCTCTATCTCAGAATAATGAGAATGGGCTATTTATTATCTCAGAAAACAAATCCGACAAAACCTATATTTTTCCAAAACAACTATTAGTGGTATGTGGCACGCCTTCCATGGCTGACAATTCTAGTGTCTTGTGACCTACAGTATAATTTAAAGCAAATGGTTTTACAGACTACAGTGCTCGAAGTCTGAACTGCAGAAGAGCTTCCCCGTTGGTAATTGCTTGTCGGTTATAATGCTCTTGTGGGCAGTTACAGAAAGGGTAACTGTGTATCGTACTAGTAGTACGTATGTGTATTTGTAACACCCAGGTTACTTTAATAAGAAAATTGTTGCACCTGGCTGGAATGAGTTGCCCTGTTATCTTGTTTTGTTCTTATAATGCGTTCATAAAGTGAACTTGGCCACCATGCTAACATAGTTCACATTTTATGCTGCAAAATTAGGAACAACTAAAAGTGTACTTGTTAGGGACTCTATGGCGTTGTGTCAATTCACATGTCACACCTGGTTGGAAGTCATAGTGTCTATGCACAGGGACTGACCACTGCATTGTAGTCAATATTTATTAACTAACAATAAATAATAAATTATCTAACTGAAGTGTACTAGTTAGGGACCGTATGGCGTTGAGTCAATTCACATATCATACCTGGTTGGAAGCCATATTATCTATTCACATTGACTGATCACTGCATATTAATCAATAAAATATCTTAACTAATAACAAATTTTAAATTATCGAACTAATGGGTACTAGTTAGGGACTATATGGCGTTGTGTCAATTCACATGTCATACCTGGTTGGAAGACATAATGTCTATTCACATGGACTGACCACTGCATAATCAATAATATTTCTTAACTAATAATAAAATATAAATTATCTAACCAAAGTGTACTAGTTACGGACTGTATGGCGTTGTGTCAGTTCACCTGTCGTATCTGGATGTAAGCCATAGTGTCTATTCACATGGAGTGACCACTGCATATCAATCAATACTATTTCTTAACTAGTAATGAATTATAAATTATCTAACTAAAGTGTACTACTTACGGGCTGTACAGTGCTGAGTCAAACCTTTCACGCCTGGTTGGAAGCCATAGTGTCCATTCTCATAGACTGACCACTGGATATTAATCAATAATGTCTGTTAACTAATAATAAATGGTAAATTATCCAACTAAAGTGTACTGAAACGGTTAACCGGATAATCGGTTTGAAACCAGTTAGCTACCTAACCGATTAGAAAAACCGTCAACCGGTTATCCGAACTATCGATAGTGATCGTCATTCCACGTTTAAAACGTAGCAAATCTGCCGCTTCTCCTTTGTGACAGATTACACATCGAAGCCGCGTTGTCTCTATTGAGAAATAATCGACTTCGGCGTTCAAGACTTCGTTAATGATCGGCAGTTTCCGTAAGTAAGGAGTAATTGCAGAAACTATTCCATAGTGTGTATACAAACGAACGTTGTCGAGTACTCGACAACGTTCGTTTGTATACACACTACGGAATAGTTTGAGAATACTGCTTTTTTTGAATTCCTATAGTTTTGATTCCATATTCGGTGAAATAATGGCCACAGATAACCAGATATTATCCGGTTATAGCTCTTGGTTAGTCGGTTACGAAAATGAGCCAACCGTTTCAGCCCTACTTGGGTCAATTCACATTTCATACTTGGTTCGAAGCCATAGTGTTTATCCACATGGACTCACGACTGTATATTAGTCAAAAATAATTCTTAACCAATAATTATAAATTACCTAACAAAACTGTAATAGTTAGGCTCTGTATGGCGTTTTGTCAATTCATATGTCATATTTGGTTGGAAGCCATAGTGTCTATTCTCATGGGCTGACCACTGCATAATCAATAATATTTCTTAACTAATGATAAATTATCTAACTAAAGTGTAGTTGTCAGGGACTGTGTGGCGTTGTGTCAATTCACTTGTCATTCCTGGGTGGAAGCCATATTCTCTATTCACGTGGACTGAACACTGCATATTGATCAATAATATTTCTTAACTAATAATAAATTATAAATTATCTAACTAAAGTGTACTAGATAGGGACTGGTTGGCGTTGTGTCAATTCACACGTCATACCTGGTTGGAAGCCATCGTGTCCATTCACATGGACTGACCACTGCATTTTAATGAATATTTATTAACTGATAATAAATCATAAATTATCTAACTAAAGTGAACTGGTTAAGGTCTGCGCGACATTGTGTCAATTCATATGTCATACCTGTTGGTAGACATTGTCAATTGATCGGACTCCAAACTGCATTCTGTGAAGCTTCCCCCAACACAAGTGAATGGATGTCTGTGAATAAGGGGAGGTAACCATACAAAGTTTTTAATTTCTTTATGAATGTGCACATCAAGAGAGTTCACTCTGTGGCTTGTGTCATTCCAGTGCCTATGGAAACTGTGAGGCATTGAATGATACGCCAAACTTCTGTAAATAATAAAACAATAAAACGATTTATCTACCATCAGTAAAGTAACCTTTAATAACTAAGTAATCAACCTGAAACCCAATAATAATATAATAAATAAGTTAACCTTAACGTAAATTGTAAATGAAAAATAGAATAGCATCCTTGTTTCAGTTTGAGTTATTCTCGATGAGAGTTGAAAAGTTGCTTTGATAAACAGTATTGAAAAGATATCTAGAAATTTCATTTTGTTGTATGTAATTATCATCCATTGCCAATCTCTGTGAATAATTGTTGTTGTTGAGTGTATTAATATGTTGAAACTTCTAAATTTAAATATGAAAAATAATAAAATAAATGTTAAATTTTACTGAAGTGTCTGTCCTCCTTAAGTACTTGTGGAACTCGAGGTTCGGGTCACATACTCCCAGACAGAGCATACGCACCTGCGGTAATTCCGTCAGCTATGTCTTGTGTGCAGTACCAGGTAGTGTTTGCAGACCTTGAGACCTGAACGTTTTTTGTTGTTCTGTTTGTGCCCATGTCTGGAAATGCTGACAGGCCCACCCAAGTACATACCCCATGCCCATCACCCTTTACCACGTACAGAACTGGAACTGGTTGAGGGAATACCTAACTGGCTGGTGCATTGGAAAATGGTATTGGTGAATGGTTACAGACATGGAATGATGCATAGATGTTAGAGATTCTTCCCATGCCATCCACCCTCATCACCGGGATTAGAGGGCCTGGTGGTCATTTGCCTGCCGCCCGGTAATTTGTGGGCCCCTGGGTAATTCGATGTCAGTCAGTCATCTTGGTGTTTAGTACTTGGGGTGGTGCATTGAGGACCGGTTGGATGATGTGTGCCTCGCGTAATGGTGTCGCAGCTTACAATTCCAAACCAACCTGCCCTTTATCAGTGATAATGAAAGAGCTGTCGCATTTTCAGTGCTGCTAATAATGCATGTGTCCAACTGCTCCCCCTGTGTTTGCTATTCTGACCAGACCTTTACAATATGTTCGAATTCGGACAGTTAATTTCTCGGCGAGATTCCGCTCTTATCGGGCACGTTAAAGCAGACTGCGGCATGTCAATACTGCTGATATCTGAGTGCAAAATTGGACAGAAAAAAATGTCAATGAAATTTCGTCTGGGATGCGATCTTGTCGAAATTTTGTTTGTTTCCACTTGCTTTTCAACAGCAGTCTACAAGCTCATCGGTATACACTGAATCTCAGATGGGTGCTATTTTCGTTTGTCTGATTCGTACGGCTGCGTATTGGAGCCATCGATATTTAATTTTAGAAATCGTTAAACTTTTATAACAGTTTGCTAAACTGTTATAACACTTTCATAAACGGTTAAAATAGTTAAACCAGTCTGGCAGCGTATTAGCGCCATTGTAATTTAATAAATTAAGCTGTTATAACTGTTATAATGGCTACCCCTATCAGCGTCAATGTAATTTAATGTTAAACTAATATAACAGTTTACTAAACATAATCCGACAAATTTCAAAGGCCAGTAAAGTTACTGTCAGTTTGCTCATGCATTACGTACAGAATCATGTGACTGACTTGCACTTGCTCTATTCGAGACTATTTCATGTACATGTATTGTACCAAACTCAATTAAATTTGATTAAATATCAACAAGTCAGAAAAAAGCAGACTATCATCTGAAAAGTTAGGTCCCCAGAGGGTGAATTTGGTGATGCTACCCTGCAGGGTAGCATCACTAAATTTACCCTCTGTGAATCTCAATCTGAATTAAAGTCTAAAACATTGGATAAACTGACCCACTGTATGGGATAGCATCATCAAATTTCCCCACTGGGACGTCATTCTGCAAATGACAGACTGCTTATTTTCAGGCTTGAATATTAGTAACATTAAATACATTTATAAATAGTTATAGATATATAAAATTGTTGATATAGAATTATGTTAAAAGTAGAACGCGTGAGTTGGTCTGGAGGGAATTGGTCTTTTGGGAATTGGCCTCATGGGAATTGGTCTAAAGGGAATTGGTCTAGTGGGAATGAACCGTAACGAACAGTGTACATCGCAGCTTCCATTTCAAAATCAAAATTAAAATATATGATAACTGAATGGCATGAGATCGAAACATGCCATTTTTTAAGTTCGACTGAAGTGCATTTCTACAGTAATTCCTGAAAGTACAACTTCATAAACTTCAACACTACTTCGAAACTCACATGGTAAGTATGTGGTAACTAGCGATTTTCTTCATTGTGGAAAATTCTAGGTCAATCGAAAGGCATAAGCACTGTACATGAATTCCTTCTGAGTCAGATCGAGGTGCGGTCCAAAAGTAATTTCTGAAAGTGTTGCCTCCTAAATTCCGAATGTTCATGTTACAAGGATTGGCAAACAGGTTATACAACACATATGAGTGCCTCCCATTCACCCAACGACACGAGCATGCAGCTTCGTGGCCTTACTCTTCTCAAAATCTACGAAGGGATCCTTAGCCGGCCCGGATTGTGAATTTCTGCACAGAGGCAACCACTTTACCTCACCATTCCTGACAGGACGATACGCTGTGACATCAACCCTATACTGAAGCTCCGCATGAATGGGGGGAGGGGGGGGCGGGGGTGGTAAACACTAAATTATTATAGTACTCAAATGGAAGTCGTGCACCGTACTCATGCCATTGTGTGATCATAGAATTGTTCACGCCGTAGAAAATCGCTATTTTCCACCAACTTAGAATTTGAGTTTCGATACAATATTTATGTTCATGAATCTGTACTTTTAGAAAGTGCTACAGAAATGAAATGAAGTCCAACTCAAAACCATGACATGTAGGGATCTCGTACTCTTCAATTACCATATACTTAGGGCTTCACGGTATTTCGATATTTCCCCGAAACTCGGTATTTTTTTTAATATCGATACCGTACCGGGCCAATTTAAACTCACTCGATATACCGACCTTCACGATATTGTCGATTAGCAATGTCGATACTCTCAAACTAATGATAAACTTAACTTTTTGGCCTTGAAACTTCATCTAAATTCATCACGCGCACACTATAAACTACCATACTTTTATTTAATGCAGATATGGTCCAAAGCCAGAAAATAAGCAGACTATCATCTGCAAAATGAGGTCCCCAGAGATGAATTTAGGGATGCTACCCTGCACAGCAGGGTATCATCACTAAATTTACACTCTGTGAACCTCAATCTGAATCAGGGTCTCAAAACTAAAAAGAAAGAGGTACCCAGAGGATAAATTGGCCCACTGTGTGGGATAGCATTATGAAATTCACCCTCTGGGGACCTTATTCTGCAAATGTTGGGCTGCTTATTCTCAGGCCTGTATGGTTCCTTTGCAAAATCAAATACACGTTGTTCTATTCGTTCCAAGCAAGAACTATCGCAAAGTACGAACAGTATTGCGTGCGTTTGGAATTCTGCGTGGTCATATCAAACAAGGATTGTCAGTTCTCAAATACTCGATATTTACTCATATTGCGGTATTTAAAAAAATGCCGTACTCGGTATTACAAATCGGAATACCGTGAAGCCCTACAAGATTTGGGGCTTCACGGTATTCCGATTTGTAATACCGAGTACGGAATATTCAACATGTTGAATGAGGGCATTGCATGGAAGAAGAAGAAGATTTACAGGGAGTATAATGGGGAAGTGGGATGGGAGAATGAAGGACATGTGGTTAGGGTGCGACTCAAAGGAGAGGGTTAATATACTAATCGAAGAGATTGGGAAGAATGGGGCGAGGGATCAAGCAGTTCGTCTATGAGTGTTGGGAGGAGAGAGGAACCGCGGGAATAGGGAGGCAGTTGGTAGAACATGGGTAACCAAGGCCTTCTCATACGAGAATCGCGACAAATCAGCGGCCGGCCGAAGTGTTATTATTATTATACTTTTCACAATATGGAAAATCGCTATTTACCACCTCCTTTATATAAAGCTTCAACATATCTTCGAACTTAATGAAGCAATACTTTCAGAAATTACTATAGAAACTCAACCAGTCAAACTCAAACGCATTGCATGTAAATATAGAACTCGTGACATTCAATTATCATCGATTTTTCGAAATGTCTGAAAATTACTATTTACCACTATTCATTTCGAAAGTTAACGTTTTTAACATATAGTCGAAGTGTTTGTTGCGGTGCTCTGATAAATTAATTAGTTTGCGACTTTAAGCAAGCATTCTACGTGCATGCAACCCAATCTAACTTCCCAGATGTTATCCATGTCTTATTTTGTTTCTCTTCTTTCCTATCCTTCATACACCTACTCCATTTGCTTTCTTGCCATTGTGAATGGCAAAAATCCCGGTGAAACTTGATCAACCTAATGCACTGAAAATATTTGAATTTGTTTTGACTTACATCTCAGTGTGTTCTGCTCATTCATATTTACCAACCTCACTTTGCAAACAAGATTCAAACCTTAACTGAGTTATTATTCTTACAAGATCCACTTAAACATCATTAGTTTGCGACTTTAAGCAAGCATTCTACGTGCATGCAACCCAATCTAACTTCCTAGATGTTATCCATGTTTTATTTTGTTTCTCTTCTTTTCTATCCTTCATACACCTACTCCATTTGCTTTCTTTCAAACTCAACCTCTCGTAGACACCAAACTAAAATCAATTCCCAGCAGTGTGGAATAAACATGTCATTGACAGGTACCAAATGCCGGACACGGTCTATATTCTATCACCCTCAAATTACATGATGTCTAGCATTATTGAGACTTATCGTGCCCGGATTGGTACATTCAATTCCGCTATTCATATCAGCAACCTCAAGCGCAAACTAGACAGACACCAATCCATGTGTTCTTTATTGTTTGTGTACATGCGTTGTATAGGGATCGAGTTTCATACCTCTCTCATTGTGGCATTAGCCGTGCTTTTTATATCAATCAGTTATTCTCCACATCGAACATGTCAAGATGATACAGCAAACAGTTCTAGAACAAACTCAACAGAGTCTGGTAAGTCGTGTCTTGAATCTTTCTCAAAATGGACTCTAAAGCTTATCCTGATATTGTCAGGAGATATAGAATTGAATCCCGGACCAGGTTCTTTGAGTGCCACAAATACCATAAATTCACTCCAAATCTTCCACATGAATATTCAGAGCCTTAAGCCCAAATTAGAAATCCTCGAGTATGAATCTTTGTCCTATGATATTATGGCCTTCACTGAGACCTGGCTACAAGACTCTGACCTAACATGTGATATCAAGATTCACGGTTTCCAAGAACCTCTACGCCTTGATCGCATGTCAAGGGGAGGAGGTGTTGCAATTTATGTGAAAGATGGCTTGTGCTTTCGGCATCGAACTGATCTTAGGGTGAATAACATTGAGTGCCTTTGGGTTGAGGTCTCTACCAATCTTGGTAATTCATTACTGCTAGGAGTGTTTTATCGCCCATCCAATAGTACTGCAGAAGTTTGGGATAATATTGTTGCTTCCATTGAAAAAGCAAAAGATACATTGATTCCTGACATTATTATTACTGGCGATTTTAACGACAATCAGTTGGGGTCTCCCAGGAGCCACTTCCATGATATATGCAACAACTTCAATCTGAAACAACTTGTAAGTGAACCAACATGCTTTACAGAGACATCGGCCTCATTAATTGACCTCTTTGCTGTCAGTAATACCGTCCATGTACTGGAGTGTGACGTATTGGAACCATTTATTCCGGACATGACACGCTACCATTGTCCAATTCTTGTGCAGATCCAGTTTCAAAGAATATCACCTAAAACCTTCAAAAGACGCATATGGCTGTATGCAGAAGGGAATTACGAAGCCCTTAATACTACATTCAATAACATAGACTGGGAAAGCTTGTTTGATCATCAATGCCAAGATACCATTGTCTCTAATTTCACTGACAAGCTTCTCGACGCAGCATCCAAATTCATTCCCAATAAAGTTATAACATCTAGACCTAGTCAGCCGAAATGGATGCACAATCAGATACGGTTCCTGATAAGGCAAAGGGCACGCTTACATCGCAAGGCAAAGCGCTCCGGCCTGTTACGTGACTGGGACATATATATAAAAAAAGCGCAATGAAGTCGTCTCAGCGGTCAGAAAAGCCAAAGCTTCATACATATCCAAGGCCCAGGTAACATTAAGCTCCCCAGAAACAACTCCGTCGAAGTGGTGGAAAACATTAAAATTATTTGTCGGCAAACATGTATCGGAAATCCCGACGATAAGACATCTGAATAAGGTTTACTCAACTAATCTTGAGAAAGCGGAAGTGTTTAACGAATACTTCTGCTCCATCTCTACATTGGATGATTCTAATGCGTCTTTGCCACCGTTACTTAACCCTGCCTCTAATCTTCTCAATAGTATAACATTGGATTGTCCGGAAGTGCACGAAGCAACTAAATGTATCAATGTATCAAAAGCGTCCGGTCCCGATCTTATAAGTCCTCGACTTCTAAAAGAATGTCAACGTTCCTTATGTGAACCGCTTACGACCCTCTTCAATGCACTCCTGCAAACTTGTTACTTCCCAAAATTATGGAAGCAGGCCAATGTGACCCCAGTGTTAAAAAAAAAATCCTTCTAACCTAGTTACTAATTATCGCCCCACATCATTAATTAGCTGCATCGGAAAACTATTTGAGAAATGTGTTTTCAAACGTTTGTGGGCTTTTCTATGTGAGAACAATATACTCAGCCAGTTTCAGTCTGGTTTTATCGCAGGTGACTCCACAGTCTTACAACTAACGGATCTGTATGACGAATTCTGCCATGTTCTCGATGAAGGCAAAGAAGTCAGAGTTGTGTTCTGCGATGTTAGCAAGGCATTTGACAAGGTCTGGCATGTTGGTCGCATACACAAGCTTGAAAAAATCGGGATATCTGGCGACTTGCTCTGTTTCCTAAAATCTTACCTCTCCAATCGGTGCCAGCGGGTTGTAGTTTCCTCGGAAGTGTCTCCCTGGAAATCAGTAAATTCTGGTGTTCCACAAGGTTCGATCCTCGGCCCACTGCTGTTTTTGATATACATAAATGACATTACAAACGACCTGCTCAGCAGTATACGACTGTTTGCAGATGACACTTCCCTGTATCTCATAGTCGAGAACCCTGTTCAAGCGGCAGTCTCGATCAACCATGACCTGGCTACAATCGAACGTTGGTCCAAGACATGGCTGGTCAGTTCATCCACCAGTATACTTGAGTGGCATCCAAATCTCCGAGGTCAGTAGCCACAGACACCTAGGTGTAACTCTGAACAAAACCTGTACATGGAATGATCATATTGATCTCGTATGTTCCAAAGCTTGGACGCGTGTTGACATGATTAGGTCACACAAGTTTACATTTGATCGCAATGTCCTCGAAAAAATATATTTCGCCTTTATCAGGCCACTCTTAGAATATGCCGACTGTGTATGGGACAACTGCTCAGCAATCCAAGCTGCTGAGCTAGAGAAAATACAAATAGCGGCAGCAAGAATAGTTACTGGTGCTACTGTAAGCACCAGTAAAACCCTCCTGTATGCTGAAACACAATGGGACACTCTACAGGAACGACGCCGAAAGCATAAGCTCATTCAATTTTTTAAAATGTATCACAAATTAACCCCCCAATATATTTCCATCAAGGTTCCACCAACAAATTTATCCATGAATCCAACCCACAATCTCCGGGATGTTAACAATCATCGAATTCCCTTCTGCCACACTAACTTATACCAATCCTCCTTCATTCCGGATGTTACTAACCAGTGGAATCGAATTCCCTCATCGATTAGGGAAAATCCCTCCCTTCCCAATTTCAAAAGGTACTTAAATAGTGCGAATCGCCGACCACCTACGTTCTACTCAGGGGCCAAATGTCGAGCAGCACAAATTTATCACTGTAGACTAAGATTACATTGTAGCAGCATCAACGCCCATTTATACGACAATCACATCTCGGGGTCTCCCCTTTGCCAGTGCGGTGATTTAGAGACAACAGAGCATTTCCTGCTCCGCTGTCCAATCTTTGACGTTGTACGGAATTCTACAATCCACACTTTACCATTCCCTGTAGACCTCACAACATTACTGTATGGTTCTGAACAACTGGATAACACCGAAAATTCACTTGTATTCCGTGTTGTACAAGATTTTATCTCACAAAGTGGTCGTTTCCGATGAGGCATTAACGTTAAGCTTCGGCCTTACTCGCCACGCCGTTGTTATTCTTAAGTTTATTCCTATAACTCTGATACTATGTCAACAGTCTATATATAGAAAAAATGAATTTCTTATCCCTCCAGCCACACGTTCTGGCTAATAGCTGGAAGGTGTTACATGACTGGGCTTTTCCATATAACACGCATTGCTGACTTCAGTGTCACAATGTGTCACGGAGAGGTGCTGTCATTGCTGGTTGTACGTCGGTGTCCCATAGCAAGCGACATCTTGGACTGTGATACAACAGTAATTATTTGTTTCTTTCATAGATGTTATTATCCCAGTTTGATGCTCTATTATCTTCTAAGCGGCTAGCAATGACAGCACTATCTCTGATGCAAACAGTTCCATAGGTTGCTCTAGCAATAAATATAGCAATAGTATAATTGAACTTGGTTTGGTGTCAGTACTTTACCTTCACCTCTTTATTCTCTCTCTCTCCTTCTTTCCCACTAACCGTCCAGTACTTTGTCCTTCTCTCTATTCTAGTATTGGTCTCGTCTTCTTTTGCCCTGTTTAAGCAATATATTACGTTGAAAATATTACTTCCACCTAACTTAGTAACTGATTTAAATTTACTGGGAGACAGCTCACATAAGCTGATAGCTTCCTGCTGAATCCCAACACTATATTAACTGTAATTGTACCAAATGCATTGTTGTTATACATACAATTTTGTCAATTCCTTCGTTTCTTTATTCTTCATTATTACGTTTTTGTATGTATTGTACCACAATTTGTTTTTCATAAATAAAATATTGTTTAAACTAAATTAATAGAAAACCGCACCTCAGTATAAATAAAATAAACATGCCATGTTTTGAGCACGTCATTCAATTATCATAGAGGCTTTTGTGGAAGAGTACGCGAATGTGGTGTGATTTTGAAGTGCGAGTCTCATAATAATTATATTTTTTATAGCATTAAATCCAAACATGGTGCTCTATGGCTGTACAAAGTTGGAAAATGTCTTATAGAAAAGGTCTGTTTTAATACCCGCCTTGAATGATTCCAAGGAATCCATTTCTGTTAGACGGGTTGGAAAAGAATTCATGGTTTTGGCCCGGCAATAACAAAAAGCACTATCCCCTTCAGAATTTAATTTAGATAAGTAAAGTAAATTAAACGAAAGGTTTTTGCGCGCCGACGGCGCGCAGAACCGGTAGGTGATAAACCAACCCCTTACGGCCCCTTTAATAGTACAGTGCAGTGACAGTCGCTGTGATGTCCACGCATGCGTTTACAAGGTAATAGTATCATCATCAACGAAAGTGTAATTAATAAGGAACCTAGTTGTACCCGATGCTTCATTAATTAAATTTTTGATGATTATTCAAAAAATTAGTGTTTGGAATCTAATATTATTGTGTCCGTGGAAATATTGCCCACCCGTGGAAAGTGGCCAGACCACGGCGTCCGTACTTTAGTAATCATCCACGCCCAGCAATGCGAAAGATTAGAAGCAAAGGAGCAAGGAAAGCCACCAGGATCCACTCCGTCGCCACTTTAAATTTAGATGAGGATTGGATCGGATTAAATTAATATGTTGACCGATGAGAATTCTACGGCTTGTGACTGATAAACATGTTAGACAAGTAGGGCGGGGCAGCTTTATTCATGCATTTAAAGATGCGCAGAAAATTAATTCCCAGCTGAATCGAAAGCCAGCGAAATCAAAAGGACCGGTGTTGTGTGGCAGTACTTTCTAGACCCGGCATTCCCGAATCATTCCATTTAAGCGAAATGCAGTCCCCCACACGCATTTCCTATTTTTAATCAATCATTTTCCTTCGTAATTCACAATATCATGTTTTTACTTTTACCGTTTTCTCGTCACTATATAGCATTAGCTGCTGACGTAGCGCTAGGCACCAATAAATAAATGAAAAAATAAATAAATAAAATGTATTTAAATAACTTTAATATGTGGCACGGTTTAAACGAACACCCCATCAATAGTTCCGTCTATTTCGATGACTAACTTTCGAATCAAACTTATACCGATTTCAAACAATACAAACACTAGTACTGAAATGGTTAACCGGATAATCGGTTTGAAACCAGTTAGTTACCTAACCGATTAGAAAAATCATCAACCGGTTATCCGAAATATCGATAGCGATCGTCATTCCACGTTAAAAACGTAGTTAATCTGCTACTTCTCCTTTGTGACAGATTACCCATCGATGCCGCGTTGTGTATATTGAGAAATAATCGACTTAGGTGTTCGAGACTTCGTTAATGATCGGCAGTTTCCGTGAGTAATGAGTAATCGCAGAAATTATTCCCTAGTGTGTGTATAAACGAACGTTGTCGAGTACTCGACAACGTTCGTTTGTATACACACTACGGAATAGTTTGAGAATACTGCTTTCCAATATCTATAGTTTTAACCCTTTACCCAACGTAACGGCCAAAACCGGCCAGCGCTATTCTCAAGAATCGCCAATTAATTTTCATTATTTTTTTCATTTTTTGTCTCAAAAACATAGGTTATGACCCCTTGTTGGAACGAGCTCGTTCCAACAATGGGTCATAACCTATGTTTGTGAGATAAAAAATGAAAAACAATAGTTATTCAAGAATTATTTTTGCAAGTGTCGCCTGCTTTTCAGGTTAGGTAAAGGGTGAATCCCATATTCGGTGAAATAATAGCAACTGATAACCGGATATTATCCGATTATAGCTCACGGTTAGTCGGTTACGAAAATGAGCCAACCGTTTCAGACCTAACAAACACGGCTGTGGATCAGACACACGGTTTTCCAACCCCACCCCCACCCCGGATTTGATCGGCGAACAATAGTGGTATTTAGAGGAGATATTCATATAATATAATAAATTAGCAGAATGCGCTCAATATACTTTCGTTATCTTCTCCTTGATAACAAATACATGAACCCATGTTGGAGTAATCTAATTGGACCGGTCCCTGTAATGGGTCTGTTATCATGTCTGCATTTTTAAACTGGTATAATTTCCTTGGATCTGATGTATCTATAATTTAGATATAACAAATAAAAGGCAACTGTACAACACGTTCCAAGAAGATGGAGTTGGCTTTGATAGAGGGAAGGAAGGAACAAAAATTAGATGTAATGAAGACACGTGGTGTCGTTTTCTTAATGTTTTGCATTTCTAATTCAGATAAATTGTGGAACGTTCCCAAAAAGTGGAAATAAAAATGGTCCGGGAGGTAGGTTTACGTACCGTTTGTTGCAACCAGATATAATATAATATAAAATTAATACTGCCATAACAGGCAGTGCCGCCGAGAAGAAATACCCCCCCCCCCCCCGGGTGGGGGGGGGGGGGCAATTAGATGGTACCACCTGGGCACCTTGTTTCAAACCCAACTTACCAAGGACCCATGAAAATATCAGTTCTCAGAACTGACCAGGAATATCGAAGCGGGACGTCTATATAACCGAATTACAGAACAGTATATTGTGGGTGGATCGACCCACGATATATCTAATAACTTAGACAGTTCTTGAAAGGAATACAGGCTTACTAGTGAATTAGGGGGCCCGCGGCCCGCCTGTCGATTCATACACATTGGGCATTGAAAAAAGCTCGCAAACTAGCTGTCTCGGGTGGCGGTGGCGCGGCTTCGTCCTCGCGGGCCCCCCGGACCGCCGGGCCCCGGTTTTATTACCCCGCCCACCCCCCCCCCCCCCCCCTCTCGACGGCCCTGATAACAGGCAGAGGAACATGTGATAAAAATATAGACTGCATTCGGTGTTGTCTGGTGGACTGAATACCCGACGGTGACCCCCACTCGTCCACTTGTACGCCTTCTTATCAGCTGTAACGATTATTTACCATGTCCATAGGTCAACTTTCAGTGAACTGTGTGTATCTTTGTTTTGAAGGAGGTTAATCAACAATACAATTTTCTGTAACTGAAAACTGGCTCAGTTGGTTTCTTTTGACCATTGAACCCTCAGATTAATTTTACGTTAATAACTACCATATATACATGCATACAGCTACGGTTATTTTAACCCTTTACCTAACACGAAAAGCAGACGACACTTGCAAATAAAATACTTGAATAACTATTTTTTCATTTTTTATCACAAAAACATAACTTGTGACCCCTCATTGGAACGAGCTCAGCGAGCTCGTTCCAACGAGGGGTCATAACCTATGTTTTTGAGATAAAAAATGAAAAAAATAATGAAAATTAATTGGCGATTTTTGTGAATAGCGCTGGCCGTTCCAATGAAGGGTCATAAGCTATGTTTTGTGATAAAAAATAAAAAAATAATGAACATTGGATAGTATTTTTTGTGAATAGCGCTGGCCGGCTTTGGGCGTTACGTTAGGAAAATGGGTTAACAACGCTTCTACATTATCGTTGGTTGTCGATACAGGCAGCCAACAGTGATACAAAAACTCTATCAAGATCAATGCATCCCACCAGTAGAGTTCCCAAGAAAGAATACAGTTTTGTCAACCTTTTCAGAGCAATATAAAAAAGGGGCAGGCAGTCTGTGGCTGTATGAGAGTAAAGGGTTAAACTGAACCACAATGTCAAATTACACTTGGTAATTACACCTCTCTACCTCAGCTCGTATCCCCTGGTAGATCCAATTAATAACGCTGATACGACCATGTATATTCAATCTTTTTTTCGCATTTCAAAGCAGATTCATACCGCTGCCCACTACTTTATGTCCATGATACTCCATACAACGTAACTAATTGAAGTAATCCCCTGATATAGCGCTTTCCAATTGAATAGTTAACACATGTGACAGTGCGGTACTACATATGTATGGATTTAACAAAGTCATACCTCCCCCTATCTGATTCGGATCTCGAATGCGATCAGAAAAATATATAATTGATTGGTTATTAGTTTTATGAAATGGGATTAGACTGGGTGGTGGCATTAGTCAGCATAAAATTTCCTTAAATTGAACTATGATAAGACGGAAGTGATATACATACGTCTACCACAGCAACTAACAAACATATCCAAATTGTCCCTCCGTTTTCAAGATCCAACGATTGCCCCCAGCAGCTATTTCCGTAATCGTAATGGATTAAAATCTGACTGTTGATGAACATATTTATGTAACCGGGTCCGCAGAAAATGAACTACAAGTCCCGACCAGGTTCAATGTTTATTTATATCCATATCACAGCCAATCATCAATCATTTACACTCTGCAAAGTAAAAATATAAACGTGTGTGAAGGTCATTAAAGGTTACAGGTCGTCGTCATCAATAATTGTTAAGGTTAATGGTGTCGCGCTGTTTGAGGATCTGTAGCACTGAACTCACCGGGTTCAATGCGACAGATCGCCAGACAGACACATGTATACTAAACAGCACCAAACGGTGGTCATGCACAATAACACTGTGCTGAACCTCAGGGTTAACCGCAACAGATGGCCAAACAACAAAAACAAATTTAATGTATCATAGATGGATTTATGCTGCCAGCCGATCTATGGCACTGAACTCACATAGTTCACTGCAATAGATCGGGGGCAAACAATCTATGTACTGACGAATAATGAGCGCATTAACACAACGACACATGGTATTCAATTTCAAAATTACATAACCTTTTAGATAAACATACCCACCACACAGGCTATGGCACGAACAAGACAAATCTGCCACGGGTTGGACAAATATAATATCTTTATAATTCCCAAAAGCAATTAACTATAAATGTAGCACAGGAATAGGGATCTATTAGAAGAGAACGTGAGTAAATGAGTCCAACATATACTACCCTACAATATTTATACTAGCCATAACTATAACTATAAACGTGGTACAGGGATAGGGATCTATTGGAAGAGAACGTGAGCAAATGAGCCCAACCTATACTACCCTACAATATTTATACTAGCCATAACTATAACTATAAACGTAGTACAGGGATAGGGATCTATTAGAAGAGAACGTGAGCAAATGAGCCCAACCTATACTACCCTACAATATTTATACTAGCCAACGTCTCAAGGGATTCTTATATAATGGGATGCATAATTAATACACCAATCATGCGAAATCGCGTTTGACATATATGTCTACTGTCAATCTGCATTAGAAGTACGCAATGCCAAACAGTACGTCGAGAACCGTCGCCATTACGAAACTGAATTCATAACTTTGGGTGTGTGATATCTTCGCGGCGTAATCCAGTAGGCTTTTGCCTATAACAGCTAACTGAGGCGTATGATACACTGTCAGGTGGGTTCAGTGAACCTCCCGACACTGTATCATACAGCTGTGTTAGATCTGGAAAATATATAAATTATTCACGGAAAATCAATCATTCAAATTAACGAACTTTTGATATATTACTTATTTATTTAATATGAAGACATTTAAAAACTTACCTAATCTGTGGGATTAAAATGTCCAACAAACAGCTTCCATGATTCAACGATAATTAAACAACAAAATACTAGCGTCTTCTCGGCAGTTAAAGTTAACAAAAAGTGACAGAGACTACCGGATTGAAATAATCATCAGCGATTTGTTAATTAAAAGCATGCGGTGTGCGTCCAGCCGTGGCTATTCATGTGATTAAAATTAATCACACACGCAGTGTTGACAAGCAGTTTAAGTGAAAAATTAATTAACTCTCAACCCGCGGCGTTCTTGAAATTGAATAATACAACTCTTCCATATTAAGCTGTTAAGCATATTTGTCAGAGTTTATTTTTTCATCTACGTAATAGTCGTAAAATTCGACCCTTAAATGGCACAAAAACATCAGAGCAGCTTGTTCATACAGTTGTTAGTAACCACCTTGATTATTGTAACTCTCTTTTGCTAGGTTCTGAATACTCCACTTCTGTAAATTCACGCGTGTGAATGGGTTAATCGATAAGGCATGACTGCCAGCGCGGAAGGTGTATCGTTCTGTGTTTATTAAAAGCCTCACGTCTGTGAAAGCATTTATTAGAAGGACACTCAGCAATTCATTGACAACTCGTCCCCTGAGTTCCAATGTGTTCTTTTATTTTCCACATGGTTTAGTGTTGCTGCAGATGGGAATTTCATAGAACAGGCGTGTAATAAAAGCTACAAAACATCCAAAATTAAGAGGTTTCGTCACCCGGTCTAGAATGTATTGTCACATTACACCGGACATTTTGGTCTCCACTCGTCCCCTGAGTTCCAATGTGTTCTTTTATTTTCCACATGGTTTAGTGTTGCTGCAGATGGGAATTTCATAGAACAGGCGTGTAATAAAAGCTACAAAACATCCAAAATTAAGAGGTTTCGTCACCCGGTCTAGAATGTATTGTCACATAACACAGGTCATTTTGGTCTCCACTAGGCGGAAAGCTGAAGTGAAGTGAACGCTTTTCTGTGTCTTGTTTTAAATATCATTCCCGCATTGATTCAGTCCTTTGTGTTTGGTTAAATTTCAGAAAGGATTTTTAATTCCCACCTGGCAAAATGTGAGTGCGAAACAAGGCAGTTTAGTGTCGTCGCTCTTAATAATTTTTCTTAATTTATAAATAGTTTTCTACAATTCGATGTAATCTTGCAATAAAACATTCACAAGTGAGATGATCTCACTTGGACACTTGGCTGAAGAGAAGGCCAGCTAACATTTGTATATCACAAAGGTGTGATAAACAACATTATAAGAACTGATAGGTGTGACAAACAAGGTGTTTGTCTCCTGAAAAAGTATGTTTTGGAAAATACAAAAGAGACTTCAGCAGATACTTTAACATTAACACTGCTATGGGAAAAAGAGACAGTAAGAAAGGTCCAACAGAATTATCGTTGGAACACTATGCACACTGCTAGCAAGGACCCAGGAAAATGAAGCATGAAGGGTTCATCCCAAAAACATTTGTTGTTTAAATACGGTATTTTTCTCGAGATGGATTCCAACGGGAACGTTTACTCTGGTGCTGTGGAATCTGACAAAACGTGTCACACTTTATAAAATGTTAACCCTGCAGATCCCCAGTATCCAGAAGAAGAAACTGTATACACACATATTGAGAGATTACTTATCGGCGCGTTTGACAGACAGCCTATCAATTGGAATGACAATAGGGATGGTTTCAAAGATATTCTTGGGCTGCCGAAAGACGATTTTATGCAGAAAACAATTTTTAAAAGTGATGGTAATGAATCTTTTCTTGAGCGATTCAGGAATGATTTGCTTGATTTAGGAAAGATAACTACACTGACGTCATTAAATCCGGAATATTCAATTACATTAAAAAAGCGAGTTCATACTAGGAACGGTGAACAAGTGTCAACAAAATTGTCGAAGGACATTTATAGACTCATTCACGCGATCTTAGGAGATAGTCAAGAACTCAGTGATGTGATTAACTTTCATCAAAACAATTCTGCGTCGGGAGCATGCAGCCAGTCTGCAGTGGTTATTTCTGGAGGTCCAATCAGTGATACAAAATATGATTTTCTTTCTGGAGCTGTTTCAAACATTCAGAACGAGTTAACATGCTTGAAGTCAATGAATAATGAAATTATCCAAAGAGGGGACGAAGAAGTACCAAAACTTCTTGCCGAAATATCTTTATTAAACTTAGAACAATCATTCTTGAAAGACACTTTGGATAAAATTCGATTGTGTCTTCTTAATGAAGACAACAAGTTTCATGATCTCAATGGTTCAGTACAGAACATGAGCGAGACCAATTCTGCGATTAAACCTCTAAACGATTTTAAGTCTAAATCTACGCAACGTACTTCTGAGATAGAAAGTAGACTTTCCTCACTGGAGGCGTCAGTAAGTCATGGAATGAACAGTGTCACAAAAGTACGAAACGAGTTTAAGGTAGTCAGTCAGTCGCCTAAAGTTATTGAAGACGATTCGTATACTAGGAAAAGAAATTTTGATACAATAAAAAACTGTGTTGAAAAATTACACGTAAATTATAAAAATAAAAGGACGAACATGGAGGCAGAGTTGAAAACAACTCAAAGCGAATTAAAAACATGCAGAAAAAGTTATCTTCAAATGAATCAACGTTACGCAGAGCTTTTGAAATGCAAGCTGATCATATGCATGGGCGATTCGAGGAACTCCTGGAGTATGTGTTTGAGAAAGTCCGAATCTGGTCAGAAACTCAACCAAACATTAGCGTTCAGTCAAACGACTTCTCCATTCATTCCTCTGAGTCGACTCCTAAAACTGTCTTAGCTAGTTCAGTTGACGAAGAGATAAAGGCTAATCCACACACGAATTATGAGAGTGTGTCGCGTCAAAATAACAAAGATAGGACTGGACACGATGATGAATTTTGTGCAAGACATATCCCAGAACTTGTTTCATCAAGGAATAGTTCCCGTTCAAACTTAAAGTCCGATCGAGATAGAACTGTAAATCATAATTTTTCCAGAAAACCAAAGACTCATAGCTATTACATAGGTGGTATGTTGGATAGTGTAGTAAAAGACGATATAGCAAATTTCCTGACAGAAGAAGGTGTCTCTTATACCACTATTCACTTATTTAACCCTTTACCCAACGTAACGGCCAAAACCGGCCAGCGCTATTCTCAAAAATCGCCAATTAATTTTCATTATTTTTTTCATTTTTTGTCTCAAAAACATAGGTTATGACCCCTCGTTGGAACGAGCTCGTCGAGCTCGTTCCATCGAGGGGTCATAACCTATGTTTTTGAGACAAAAAATGAAAAAAATTAGTTATTCAAGAATTTTTTTTGCAAGTGTCGTCTGCTTTCCATGTTAGGTAAAGGGTTAAAAGTCGAAGACCCGGACTGTTATCATCTAAAGTTGACATTTTAATCAATGATAGTAAGCGTTATCTGAGTATCTCATCGTGGCCAAACGAGATTTAAACGAGTAGGTGGTCATATAAAAACTCTTACAAGAAAACTGCTTTATCCCAGTGACTGTGCAATAATTAACGGGTCTTTTATTCCGTTCTTCTATTGTCAGTTAGGTTGTGAAAGGCAATTGACAATTGTGTCGTTAATGGACGCCCTGTTCCCGAGAAGGCATAACGGTAAAACACACAAACAGTACACAAAGCTGATTGACAGTTGTACCGTTATAGACGTTCCTGTATCGATACGTTGTCAAGGTAAACAGGCAAACAGTTCATTTATGGTATTCTTGACTCAGCATGTGTTCAATAATCAAGCCAACATTCAGATCAGACAGATCGCTTGGCCAAACTGAGTTTCATACATGTTCATTTTTTTCTGTACTATCTCTCGTACAATACCCATTAGTTTATCATATTCTGTCTGACCTCTTTCAGACTGAGCTTACTTACGGACACCTTATAACTAGCAACTGCAGAATTTAAATGAAAATAACGTTCCATCGCGGTGAACTCTACCTCTTGTCAGTAAATCCAGATGTGATCTTGATTATTTGAACACTGTGGAATTGAATGAAACTGCAAATGTCGTCTGCAGCATTCTGGCAACTCTATTTTGCCGTTATGGGAGGGTTCGGTGATGTTTCAACCATGCAGCCCTATCAGCTGTTTGGTTGGAATGCCACCGAATCTACCTGATACCCTACTTTGATACATTAGGTATACTAGTTTACTGTTTCAGCCAAATGCCATAATTACATATGTTAACATATGTTAATTTTTCAGAAGTTTCTGGGGTCAGTCGGATGGCTAAATTACAGGCTATAATTGTCGACGGTAAACACGGATTTTGAAATATATCCAAACAATGGTAATTATACAGGTGTACAATTTACGAATTATTATGCAGCTTGGGGATGGTAAGGATGACTTTATAAGGTGTTTGATCCCGAGGTACATACTCTGGGATATTGTACCTCAAAGGAATATCACTTTTGTGGTTAACGCCAATTCGTTCATAGCATGTACATTGTTGTTGTGTGTCTTATCATGTAGTTGAATATAGCATGCTGGGACTGCACTGGCGTCATGTCCAGCGCAGCGTATTTGTCCAGTCTCTTGTCATCTCACAAAATCGACCTTATAGGTATCAGTGAACACCGGCTGAGTGAGAAAAACAAAGAGTTTATAGATTCTCTTGACACAAATTATTCTTCATACACGGTTACTGATTACGCGTGCAGAATGCCCCTCTTCAACCGTAGAGGCCAGGGAGGCGTGTCAATTCTCTGGCACAAAAATACTCCAACCGCGTATCCACGATTCCCACAGACGATGATAGAATCATAGGCATCCAATTTCAACTCACTCAGTCCGAGTTCTTATATATTTTTCAAGTTTACCTTCCTTGTAAAAATCATGCAACTGAATTTTACAAAGAATATGTCGATAAGCTGAAAGACCTTTATAATACTTACTCCATACATGGGACTGTAATTGTCATGGGTGACTTTAATGCATGTTTATCAGGAGACAAACCAGGATGTTAATTCCTTTCGGATTCACGAACCAAATATTTATCTTCACTACTAGAATCATGCGATCTTCTGAGTGTCTCTTGTCACGAGATTTGTAGGTGCTCACTGAAATCAATTTGCACTCATGACGGAAAACACAGCAGTCTTATCGATCACGTGCTAATTCCAAAACGAAACCCTGATATGATAAAACAGGCGCAAATATGAGGCGATATCCCGTTAAATGTTTCAAATCATTACCCGGTAATTGTACAATTAGATGTTCCTCTCTGTGATAATAAACATTACGCAGGTCAATTTAAAATAAAAAAACTGAAGTGGAAAATCCTAAAGACACACAGTGTATTCCAAGGGACGTATATTTCTGATATTGACGACTTTCTAACAAAGTCACGTTATTAGGAAAATGAGATGATAACGAATGTTAATATTGATAGATCATACAATCTTCTTACTGGTATAATTTGTTCAGTTACAGAAAAGGTTGTTCCACAAAAAGAATATAAACCATTCAGAAAACCGTTTTGGAATGAAGAACTCAAACTTCATCACAAACGAATGAAAGTTCTCCGCCAAATGTGGGTGCAAGAGGGTAGGCCCAGAGGGTTATGTCATGAAAGTTACGTAAATTACAAAAGAAACAAAGTGTTATTTCGCCAAAAAAATATAGATTTCACAGTGAGAATTTCTTGAAGGAAAAACTGAATGAAAAAGATCGTGCCTGTGATATGGACCAAATGCTATTTTGGAAACTCGTGAATCGGAAACGAAAACGAGGTCACACTTTAGGGACAAGCGTGATGAAATTTGGGAAGTCAGTTCTTGAAGACCCGCGAGAAATTGCAAACCACTGGGCATCCTATTTCCAGTCAATTTATAACCCCCCCCCCCCCCCAGAAAGTGACAAATTCGATGAAAGATTTCGATGTCATGTAACAGAAACTTGTAAAAATCTTCGAGAAGAAAACCGTGCTCAGTCGTTTGATCCTGTAATGGCGCCTGTAAGGGAATCTGAGATAAAATTCCTTATTGACAAGCTTAAGTTTAACAAAGCATGTGGCCATGATATGGTTTACAACGAGAATCTAATTTTTGGGGGTTCTGGTTTATAAAAAGCCATTTCAAGGCTTTTTACTGCTTTCTTACAAAACTCATATGTTCCTCCAGCTGCCAAAAAGGGTATTTTAATCAATTTACATAAAGGTGGAAACAAAAGCTTAACTGATCCCGATAGTTGCAAAGGAATTTCTCTTTTACCCGTCCTCTACAAATTGTTTGAAAGCCTCATTATGCAAAGAATCAAAACATTTAAACCCAGTGTATGACATGTTAACCCCCTCAAATCTGGATACCGAAGTAAAATGAACTCCCTTATGAGGTCTTAAATTGTGAATGAAAGCATTGAACAAACGAAAGAGAAATATGGTAAACTTTTTTCATGTTTTCTGGATGGTAAGAAAACATTTGACACCATTTGGAACGAACGATGGTATTCTTTACAAACTCAATGAAAGAGGGGTTAACGGTACATTGTTTCATTTATTTGATAATTTATTCACAGATATGGCGATCGTGGTCATGTTTAGGGGTCTCTATTCACAGCCATTCCAAATTAAACAAGGCACAAGACAAGGTGGAATTCTCTCTCCATCGTTGTATGCCTTGTTCATAGACGATCTTCTAAATGAACTTATAGCCTCGTGTCACGGTTTATACATGAGCCACATAAACTGTGCCTGTCCAACTCATGCGGATGACATGACTCTGTTAGCCGCCTTCAAATTTTCACTAGACGTGCTTTTGGATATATGTACGCAATACAGCTTAAAATGGAGATACCAATACAACCCATCAAAACGTTCTGTTGTTGTCTTAAATGAAACGGTCAAACCCAAAAGCGTGCCTTGTCGTAAATGGCTTTTGTGCAATGAAGTAATATCTGAAAGTGATTCTGTTGTACACCTTGGTATACAAATATTGAAAAATAGACAAAAAACAGCGAGAATTGACAGAAGTATTGATAAATTACGAGGGACGTTCTTAATGCTACTTAACAGTGGCATTCATCCCAATGGTCTTACACCTCTAACTGGTTATAAAATGTACATAACCTTAGTTATTCCTAGGGCACTTTTTGGCTCAGAAACTTGGAACAATATGTCTGCTGAAGAAATTAGTAAATTTGAGAAAACACATCGGTTCTGCATCAAAACTCTCCAAAGTTTATCCACAAATGCTAAAACAGACGCAGTTCTCGGCCTTTTAGGGGCTATGCCATTATTAAATTTAATAGATCAGCAGAAATTGAGGTTTCTGAGAAATATTTGTGATGTGAGTTGCACAAAAACATGTAAGAAACTATTTTTTTACAGATCACTCTACCTCATCTTTAATGATGGCAGTAACTCAGTAAGAAGGTTCTCAGCAGATATTTACACAATCTTGGATAAATATGACCTAGAAAATTATTTTATTACTCTCTGCCGTGAAGCAGTCTTTCCTTCGAAGTGTGATTGGAAGCAAATTGTGAAGTTTTCTATTCAATCCTCCGTCCAAAACGACAGGCAGATGAAAAAGTCTGAAAACTTTTAGTTGGAACGATTTTATAATTTTCATGAAGATACTGGCAAATGTGTTCTCTGGCAGGTGTGTTCAAATTTCCCCAGGCGCACACCCCTTATCAATATTATTGATCACTCCTACTAGTGTGAATAGAATGTATAACTGCAGATTGTGTTTTTGTGTTCCGAGAACTACGAAGACTACGTAACACGTTTTGGAACTCACTTTGTGATAAATTCGGTGTCCATGTGTATTTATATGTCGATTTTTTAAACCAAATAAACTTAGCCCTGACACTCCTTGGAAAAGTTGACAGAGAGTTAGAATCTCTAATCTCCAAAATTCCTTCCCATGTGTTGCTTTTCATACACTTTTTCCATAGCTCACTATACAAATATGTTTCTCTTGTTTGTCCAGACTTCATCTTCAGAAAACGACACTGACATTCAGTTCTTTAAGTGAGAGTCTGTGTTTTCACGGATTCTCAACTTTCAAAAAATGTTCACATGCGAATGAAATAATATAATTAGGATGCAGAGTGCCGAAGTGTTTTTTTTTTATCCCACTTGTGGTATCAACCATTTTGGCCTACTCACTCGTAGCCCGTGGGTTGGGTATTTCGTCCTGCTCGTGGGAGAGGGAATGTGCTTCGGTGCTCTGTATATCCGGACATCAATTATTATAAAATGCTGTATATATATGTGTGTGTGTAAATATGGGCATATAACCTTTGAGTTAGCTGTTCGACTGCCTGTCTCGTATTAAAGTCGGAAGTTGATGTTTGAGTTAATATTGATCCACCTTTACAGTTTTATCGCACTTTATTTTTTTATTTATTTGTCGTTTTATTGATTTATTGATTTATTGATTTATTTATTGATTTACGTATTTATATATTTATTCGGTCAATTTAATATATTTTGTTCTTGTTCTTGTCAATTCACTATTCTGTTGTGTTATTTTTATTCGTTTGTTGCCTTAATCTTGTACTCTCCTGTAAACTGGAGGAATAAAAGAATACAAACAAACAAACTCCACTTCTGTAAATACACGCGTGTGAATGGGTTAATTGATAAGGCACGAGTGCCAGCGCGGAAGGTGTATCGTTCTGTGTTTATTAGAAGGACACTCAGAAATTCATTTGACAACTCGTTCCCTGAGTTCCAATGTGTTCTTTTATTTTCCACATGGTTTATTGTTGCTGCAGATGGGAATTTCATAGAACAGGCGTGTAATAAAAGCTACAACACATCCAAAATTGAGAGGTTTCGTCACCCGGTCTAGAATGTATTGTCACATTACACCGGTCATTTTTGGGATACACTAGCTTCAGATTCATGGAATTTAATTCATTTTTTTACTTCTTTATCTTTACATCCATCAAAGTATCTGTAACACGCAACTTGTCTTATTTGCTTACCAACCACAAGCCATATGGATCTCATCTGTCATCATATAAATTTAATCTATTCCAGCCCTCATCTGAATAGAATATGCGGCGCGGAAGCGGCGTGGTTCCTGGTAGCTTTCCGTGCCCCTTTACCACTGTTTCTTCGCGGCTACTGGAGCAGGAAGGTTACCATTGCACGTCTGAAGGGGTCGTAAGGGGTTAGTCTGTCCCACGCCGTCCCTGTATGCAACGTGTAGATTTCAGGCTATATCATTATTATTATCAGACGATTTTGTGTTAGCCTTAGTTGGGATTAGTTGTGTCCGGAGAAAGATGACAAAGAGTCGGGCCCATGGCAGTTGCAGCAGTCGGATCTGGAAGTGCAGTTTTAGAAAATAAATGCGAGCGGTGTTAGCGCCGGTAAAAGACGAGGTTGCAGCCATTGATATTTAGCTAACAATTAGACCGCATCCGTCCGCGTAATTAAAACATTGAAAAGTTGATTTTTTTAAAAAGTTTAGCACAACCATACCATGTCGCGCTCGTTCAATTGAGTGGGTCATATAATATGGTTTTGTTGAAATTGCGTGCGGAAAGTGAAAATGAAAAAGAATATTATCAAAATAACAAATGTCGTTATCGTATGCGTTGGCTGAGAGTTAAAGGTCAGCATCGTTAATAATGGCCGAGGCTAGTAGTAGAGAATTGTTCCACTAGGCAGCACTAGAATCTAGCAGCGGCGTACCGAGAGAAAACAATGGTGTTGGTAGGCAATAGTTGGATGAGTTACACAATGCTTTGACTGTGGGGTTTTTAGGGACTTTAATAGTGTTTGCCAGCAATAATTATGGCGGCATACGAGGCAGCAAGGGACTCTCTGCCAACTTACTTGCATTTCTACTCTATCGGATTATTCGAACCATGAAAGGAAATCTGATCTAAACGCAAGCGAAACAGTCGATGTAGATATAAATAGAAATAACGTACTGATCTTTGCCCACGCTAATGACGTCTTTGCCGCCGCGGTGCATTACAGCTCAACAGGAAACACCTAAGCACAGGCACACTATGATACCATGCCAAAATGTGCACATGTGGCCCAACGTTACTAAGGTGTTATTCCTGTTGATTGGAGCACGCCACTCAAACATCCACACGTTTGTCATAGGGTATTTGCTTTTGTTTCATCGGCGCTGGACCTGAGAAATCTCTAATGCTTGTTCCATCGTACGAGAAGCACGAGTAATTCTGACAACGCGTGCAATTCACGTACACTGGCATTACCTGTTGATCTCCTCATCCTAATTCATGAAACCTGTTATGCATTGGGATTTGACGTTGCTTCTGATTTTAACCGTAGAACATTCAATTGGACTGGCTCTACTATCTTCAACAGCGGTGGGTGTTCTGAATGAAACATTAACCGTGCTTTATGGTGTTTTTAACGATTGTTGATGATCGGTTAGATGTTGTTGAGGCGAGATTGTAAACATGGCCCGGATATTCGGAGACTCTTGGCTTATCCATGACTAGCAACACAAGTTTCCCCCTGAACTAACACAAAAGCCAGATGTCATTTTTCTCCAGTGGAACCCAGGCGTGTTTTCCGTATTTGGCATGCAAAATGACAGAGTTATTATTATTGTTATTACGCGACGCCAATTTAGGATTATCTACACTATCTCTTACTACTCTGGATCGATCTCCACTTTGGAGCCGGTAAACTATGGAATGGAGGCGCTTTCAACTTTGGAAGTCGCATTAGGGCCGAATGGTCGAATGAAGATGATCAACACCGAAATGGGCGAAACCATCCTGGCTTGTTGGCAGACTCGACAAAGCTGTTGGATTAAAATATTACCAATCCTAGCTTCTGATTTTTAGCTCACAGATTTTAGCAGTCTTTATGGCTCATGTGCACCAATCTGGACAAAGGTGGATATTTGTGGATTATCGGAAGCAATATCAGAGTAACATGGTTTAGGCACTATTCACACTGCAAGTGGTTGTCGTTAGAAGAGAGAAGTATGGGGACAATTGAGGACCACGTTTTTGAGACTGATGTAAGTGGTTTGAGGACCACTTGGGACTTTTGGAACTGAAGGAAGTGTTGGCTCGGGGACGTTCTAGGAATACTTGAGAGTATAGGTGTCGTCTTAGGATAACAGTTACTGGTGCAGTGGTTGTTGTAGTTGTTGGTGTTGAGGTTTGTTTGGTCGTTGATTTAGCATTTGTTGTGGTTAATGTAGCTGTTGTGGTGGTCGTGTTGGTTGTTTTCTAACAGCAGTAGTTAGTTTGAATATGATTGTTGTTGCTATATTTAGTGCTGTAGTTGTGACTGCTGGTGTCATAGTTCAAGTATAGCCATACCTTCCAGATTGCACATAGAAACCATCTGTTGACAAAACGTCTCGGTGTCCAGCAGTGTCCCAGTACTAGCACGCCTGTAACGAGCTACCGGTTATCTTCATTTGTTATCTTGTAATTTCTAAATTGTAATTCCAAGATACTAACTTTTAATAACAAGATACTAAATTACTATAAGATACTAACTTGTAATTACAAGTTACTGTCTTTTAATTACACGTTCTTATTTTAAAATTTCAAGATTAGCTAAATTGTGATTTCAAGTTAGCTAAATTGTAATCTTAATTTAATAACAATTGCAATTTAATAGCTTGTGATTAAAAGACGTTAAGCTTGTAATTGCAATTTAGCTAACTTGTAATTACAAAAAAGCTAACTTGCAATTACTAGTTAGTACGTTGTCATTATAATTTAGCATCTCCTATCTAGTTGTGAGGGGGTACGCTTAGTTGTCCAGAACGGTAGTATAGGGCAGATTGTGTGTATTCCTGTGTAGCCTTTGGGATTAATTACTACAGTTATGCTTTTTACTATCCAATGGTTGCTAAAGGTAGTTCGTAATGATAAGGATTGACTGTCTAGTATGTTGACATAGTTTTGATTGTTTTTACCCTTTATGGCCTTTTAGCCCTGGGGACACCTGTTGGTTATCTGCAATCAGCTAATATACCAATCTGTTGTTTTTTGTTTTTGTTGTTGCAATTTCCCTACATTAGAAACTACTTAAGACTTTTAGAGACTGAAAACAGTATTGACTTGGAGACTTTCGAGGAGTATTTGAGACAAAGGGAGACTTAAGATAGAAGTTGATGGAGTAGTTCGTGACATGGTTTGTTTAGACGATGGTTTAGTAGTTGTAGAAGATGGTATAGTAATTGTTGTTGAGGTTGGTGTCGTAGCTACAGTGGTTGGTTTCGAAATGGTTGGTGTTGTGTTTAGTGTTGAAGTTGTTGGTGTCCATGCTCTTTCGGTTGGTGTAGTAGCTCCAGCTTTGATGTTCTAGTGACCATAACATATGTAGTTGTTGATGCCATACCTTCTGCTGTTGGCGTCATAGTTGTAGCTGTTGGTTTAGCAGTGGTCGGCATTGCAGTTGTTGTTTTGGTTTCTGTTGTTGCTGTTGTTGAATTTGAAGAAGTAATGGATGGTGTAGGTGGTCGTTTGATGTTGTAGTTCCAGGGCATATATTTCGTCTAAATTTGTGAGTATCCATTTGGATTCTCGTGAAAATGGTTGCGAGAATCCATACCTACTATGAGTGTCCCAGGATCCCATGATGTCACCATGGTTGAACCACTGTTGTATACTGATAACACATGATAACCTTTTACCCAAACACACCTTTTTAATTTTTTGTTAACTAAATTTGATAATTTTAAAAGAATAAATAAATGATAAAATAATTAAGTGAACAATATTTACCAACAAAATCTTACAAATATGGCTGTCGTTGGAACCGGCTCAATGAGCCGGTTCCAATGACAGCCATATTTGTAAGATTTTATTGACAAAGTGTCAGGATATTTCAGGTCATGTTAGCCTTCTATTGGTTAATTTGTTTCCGCTGTGTTAGTTAAAGGGTTAAATTGACTCAATTTTTTTCACGCGAATCCTAGCAGAGGTGCAGCAAGAATCTACATGGATTCTCGCCGGTTTTATTGCGCGAATCTTTGTGCGAATCGATTCTCGGATTCTCGTCGAAATATAAGCCCTGTAGTTCTGTCAAACTTCTCAACTACTCCATTGACAACTACTACGCCAACCACTACTGTATCACTTCTACACTAACCATTACAGCTAATTCACCCAAAACAGCATCTACTACATCAACCTTTACCACACAAACCATCACAACTACTGCACCATCAACTACTCCAACATCGGATACATATACATTATTATAACCATGTGCACGACCTGTAATTTGTATCAGATTCGAGGTCGTGTTTACAGTCAGATCGCAACGAGCCCGTCAAGGCGAGTTGTGATCCGATTGTAAAAACGACCGAGAATCTGATATAAATTACAGGTCATGCATTTGGTCATGATGATACATTTATCTAACAACCCCGTTACATAAAGCCTGTTTTCCCCGTTTTTCGGTTTAACTTGGGTTGGAATTGGTCAAAATTTTGAATTTCATATTTTAATGCGTAATAACAATGCTGATATATGTCATAGTGCGGTGTCTACCGGAAGTTGAATCTATATGATATGGAATCAGGATGAGTCGTCTATATGATACGGAATCGGAACACATTATGTGATACGTACCGTCTCTCGTAAATTTCAGGCCAAAATCTATATGACTGTTAGATAATACATAATCTACATCACCCACTACACCGAAACCAGGACAACACCACCAAACAACCACAATCACAGCACCAAGCGCAACAAATATTACCCCAACCACAACACCTACAGAACCAATTATAATATGGACCACTACAACTATAACCCCAATAACTGCAACAACTAAACCAACCCACTTCAGCTACTACACCAGTAACGGCAACTATAACATCAACAATTAAAATGACTAAACCAACTTCAGCACCATCTACTACAACAACAATACCAACCACCACAACACCAAGAATTTCAACTGTTACACCCAAAACTACGGCATCAATCAGCTTAGCACCAACCACATCAGCAACAAGAATATACACATATAGAATAAATAGGTACTACGGCCGGTAATCAGATTTAAACCACTTGTAGGATAAGAGTTTTGACCACTGGACTTGTCGAGTGGTTAAACCCTTTTTCTACGAGTGGTTTAAATCTGATTTCCGGCCCTAGTACCTATTTGTTTTATTTACGCCATTTTCTTAATAAATAATCGACGAATTTGTCACTTAACATAACACGGGTTAAAAACGATACTTTCTATCGCAAATACGTGGTTTTGTTTTGTTCACATCTGCGCCGGTGGGCAGAACTTCTGGCTGCACGTGAATACTGGATTGACAGCTAAACACATCGTCGAAGTTGATTGAATTTATTTGCTTTTTCAGTCAAATTGTTCTTACCAATTCTTAAATTTTATTTTAAATATTTAATTGAAGGTATTTTAAACTTAATAAGTCATTGCTCGTAGTGTATAATGCTTCGAAACGTCGTATGTTTGACTGAAACATCGCGAAGTGCGAATGTATCGAAGTTGGCAAATTACCTCATGTCATATCATGGATGAACTTTCTACTGTGGGAGTAATTTTTGTTAACCTTCCTCCCCCTCCCCCCCCCCCCCCCCCCCCCCCCATTAGGCGCTTTACAGCGGTAGTGGGGTTAAAAGTCATATTATTTCTAAGTTGTTCCAAGTGATATTCAGACTCAAATATATGAGTCAAAGTATTTTGTCGACGGCATTTAAGTGTGCTCCTACAATGTCCAGTACAATGTTGTAATATAATTTATACCGTGGATAACTGGAAGACAGCCAATGGCTATGTTATTACCCACAGTATACATATGTGTTTTCATGTTTCAATGCTATCATTATTCTTGCAAACTGTTATGTGTACGCTTATTGTGAAATAAAGAATCAATCAATCAACCAATCAAGGCTAAAATTGAACATACTGGCTTTTCACGGGAAGTAACATAGACGAGCATAGTATAAAATAACATCCGCTATCACTACTAAACTGACCACAAATACAAGACCAATTGGCAAACCCACACCACAGCTACCTCAACATCAACAAATACTGCACTAGCCTATACTGTATCCAACAATCGCAACTACAATACCAACAACTGCAAACACCACTTCAACCACTACAGCTACTAAGCCGATTACATCACCATCACTGCAACTACCTCACCAGCTGAAAGAGGCATAGAGTTATGACACCAACATCCTCAGATATAGCACTAAACACAAGAACACCAAACAATACACCATCAACCATTGTAGCCACGACACTAAACAAAAGTCAATAGTAATCACTACAACTACTTCTCCAGCCTCTACAACCACTAAACCAACGACTAAACAAACAAGTCACTACCCAAACAGCTGCTACTCCAACCACCACTATCCTAAATCCAAAATACTTCCAAGTACCCCTCAAAAAGTCCTCAAGCCACTATTTTTCTCAAATATTCCGCGAGACGACCAAAACACCCGCGTCTGTCTACAAAACTCCGATCCAATAGTCCCCAAACCACTATCTTCTGACGCCAGTCCCCAGAGGTCCGAATTGTTCCCAAACCATGTTTCTTCGAGAATAGTCTCCAATAGTCCACAAATATCCACTCCAATTCAGACTGGTCCATAGGAGCCATAAAGATGGCTGCAATGTGGGATCTTGGAGTCGTAAGGACTTTACTGTAGGAGGTATATGGGATCTTCTTCGATACTGGAGTGCACTCCAGAACAATCGGATTGGAGAGAGGTAGCATAAAACCAACGGACCGCTGATTAGGTCTCTCCAAGGCTAAGGATCCAAAAAGGTTACAACATTCCCATACTGTGCTACCATATTGGACAACCATGTACAACAAACAACAGAGTATGACATGGCATCACGTACTCCCCATGGCAGCCATATGGTAGTAACAAGCATAGCATGAGTAACTAGTACCAACGGCTAAAATTAGTTTAACAGATATACCAAGTAAAATCAGACTAACAGGAATCCACACAGTCTTTCCTAAACTATCGTGCCTGACAAACATGCGTTTTCCACGTACCCGCATGGCGAAATACTAAATTGTAATTACAAGTTATTAACCTGTACATACAGTTTAGGTTAATTATAATTACAAGTTGTCAAATTGCAATTGGAAGTCAGCCAAATTGTAATTAAAAAATATTAAACTGTAATTACAAGTTAACTTACTTTAAATTACTAGTCAGCTGAATAGAAATTACAAGATTAGTAAGAAAGTAACTTGTAATTACAAGTTAGGATATTGTAATTACAAATTAATATTTTATAATTACAATTCAGTATCTTGTACGTACCAGTCAGTATCTTGTAATTACAAGATAATAAGTGAAAGTCGGTGGCCTCCCCAGGCTGCCGTAGATTAGCGAAGTGAAAAACGCAATCATTTGCTTCGCCATGAATTTACAAATGTTAACACGAAAAAAGGTCTGTGAAAGCACAAGCAGGCGAGAAAAAGCAGATGACAAATGTTCCGTTTGTGCACATATAGTTGAATCTCTTCGTATTAGATCGAAAACAAGAAACATTTTGATAACAAACTTGATTTATGTTCACTGAAAAAAGTTGAAAAGTTCACCTCAATGCAATGTGATTTGTGGTTCACAGCAAATCTTTTTTTTAATAATTCCAGGGATTCTAAACTACTGGGGGTATCATCTTCATTCGAAAACACTCGAAAGGGTTCTCTTCCCACTCCTCCCACCCATTACAAACACATCCCAATACAAAATCAGGTTTTTTGTACGAACCAACTTGGGCGAAAAGCCGAGGCCGAGCTAGTTTTCAGCTGCAGTGCCCCAGAACCATTGCGTTGGCTAAACCCAGGAGTAGAATAGGTCGGTTAGGTCATGACAAACCGAACAGTCGGAATAATGAAAATGGCTATAAAAGGATTGCGGTAAAGATAGGGCACAACTGTCGAGTTTTCCTTTTCTTTTGAGCGTCGCCTTTAAAAAAGTAGTTGCATTTTTCAGACAAAACACAGTAACGTGTATTTGTCTTACAAACAATGCACACAGAAAAATAAATGTGATGTTTCGCAAAAGAAAATATTTTATTCGAAGTGGGTAGTGTCGTTGTAGTGACCTCATTAATTGAACTAAAGACATAACTTAGAGAAACACACTAAAGCAATCTCGCCGAATCAATCAATCAATCAATCAATCAATCAATCAATCAATCAATCAATCAATCAATCAATCTTTATTCAACAATGTACCTAGGTTTAAACAATATTATACACAAATCACAATTTTAACATGTGGTACATTGCTGGGAGGCAACATGGCCAGTTAAGCTGTCTTCCTGCTGCCCCCCCCCCCCCCCACACTTGCAAAAGTTGTTATTATAGGAACACAACAGTGCAAGTACTTTACAATTTCTTAGGTAATTCGTAATTCGTTTACAGGTCACAAAATAGCTAGAGGTAAAAAATAACACGGATTCAAACAACGAACATACTGAATGGGGTATTTGTGCAGGTGGGGTATTTGTTTTAGACTGAATACAGATTGATCATAATGTATGCCTCGCCCGATCATAAATCAAACACAGAGGCATGGGAAAGCTCAAATAGAGACAACGGAAGCGGAACGGAATGTAGGGGAGAACACGAAAAGGTTTGCAATTTGTTTAGGGATGGATGTTACAGGTCAATATCCTCCTTACCCCACCTGGATTTCTAACAAAATACATTCTTCAAATACAGAATCACTTCATTTTCTGAAAAAAAGGATTTTAGGGTATAAAGTAAACATGAATTTCAAAATGCTTAGGCTCAAGAAAATAACAGGAGAATATTACCGGGTTGTTTTTAATTATTTTTCATAGCAATCCATTTTTTAATCGGCTGATCAATCTTGTATGATCTTGGGTCGGTGTTCTGTGTCTGATCCAATACCCTTCTAGTTTGGCCGGGTTTAAAACTTATTGCCGGAAGAAACTGACAATAGTAGGAGCAATAGATATATTTCATTGGGCAACTGTCAGCTCCTCAACATTCTAACTCTGTTCATGCTCCGCTAAAGCAGGGTTACTGCAGTTGAAGACATGTGCACTATCGACGTGCAGTACGCCTAAGCAGACGGCGTCATCGTGCCCCCATGTAGGCAACCGGGATAAAGTGCCTTGCCCAAGGACACAACACGGGTCGTCCCAGAGGGAAATTGAACTCGGGACCTCTAGCGTAGAAGTCCAACGGTCTACCACTGAGCCACCGCGCTCCCAACTGGAGGATTATAATATACCTCGAGTACTTGAAAGTATCATAGTGTGGACAAATGGAACACGAACCAACCGTGTTCAATATCATGAAGAAATAATTGGGCCAGACATTCTGATCGGACTGTTTTCCCGCTAGTGTTACAAAAATACTTCAGCAACGGCAAAAACGCATATATTTTTATTGGGATTGTATTGCTTGTATAGTTTAAAAACAATGTACAGAAAAGAAAAGCAACATTCAAGTAAAGGAGAATTACAATTTTCCTTCCAGTTTTTAAAGGTGTCCAGTTAGAATTGAATTTCCCACTAAGTGGATCGAGAATTATTTCGATATACACGCGCACACGTGCGCTAAACGAAAGCATATTTGGGGGCGGTAGTCCATGCTTTTAAGTCAAACTGGGACTTCCATTATTTTACGACTCACAACAGCAGATGGTATATATTCACCCCAGTTGCACAGCGGCATATCAAATGTAAGTTTTTTGGGTTTTTTGTCATTGAAAGGTAAATATAGAAATTGATGATTGTTTGACAAAATGGCGACATCGGTCATACAGATGAGGTAATGACTGAGGACAGAAATCACATGAGTTGCGACGTACTCGGGAATGCCATACTTTACTTCAGAACAATAAGAATGTGATGACTTTTTTCGAGAGACAATACCTGAACCTGTTCAGTGACAGTTGTCTACTTTTTCTCTCTTTTTTGTTTATATCTTATTTGTTTTACAAGGATTGGCGAACAAGTTATGCAACTTGTATTAACGCCTCTCCTTGGCCCAATGCCGTAGGTGTGTGGGATGACCTTCATGGCGGCAACTGCGTGGCCAAGCTCTTCTCGAATGCTACGAAGGGATCTTTAGCCTGCACGAAGTGTGTCTCTCTCTCTGCACAGAGGACAGCCATGTTACGTCCCCACCCGATAGAACGGTACGCTGTGACAGCATCAACCCCTCTATTGATGCTGACAGAGAGTGTTCGGACACCTCGAGAACTGTCCCTGACCTGGGATCGATCCCGGGACCTCTGGCATGAGAAACCAGCGAACTTATCCACTCGGCCACCGCTCTACCTTGTTGCCTTTGATGAAGACTAATTATATTGATTGGTGCGACAGAGAGAGAGAGAGAGAGAGAGAGAGAGAGAGAGAGAGAGAGAGAGAGAGCGAGAGAGAGAGGAGAGAGAGAGAGAGAGAGCAAGAGAGAGAGAGAAAGAGAGAAAGAGACATAGATTTTAGGGTCACATTCTCGTTACTAAGAGATTTTACACCGAAAGACTGAGAATCGGGTTGGTGTGGTGCGAGGCCATCAAGACGTAAATGCCACGACTTGAAATGAGTATGTCTCCTTTGGGTTCCCACCATTGCGATCTTATTGTGAAATAACCCTTTACCTAACCCGAAAAGCAGACGAAACCTGCATATAAAATTCTTGAATAACTAATTTTTTTCATTTTTGGTCTCAAAAACATAGGTTATGACCCCTCATTGGAACGAGCTCGTCGAGCTCGTTCCAATGAGGGGTCATAACCTATGTTTTTGAGACAAAAAATGAAAAAATAATGAAAATTAATTGGAGGTTTTTTTGAAAACCTCTGGACGGTTTTGGCCGTTACGTTGGGTAAAGGGTTAAGAGGATGGGGTGCACATCTTTATTTGTAAGATATAGCGGAAGTTTGCCGCGTTTGATTTATTCACTTAAAGTTTGGAAAAGTCCACATCGGTCACCATATTTAACCGATTCCCCATCGGAAAAAAATTGTTAACCCTTTACCTAACATGAAAAGCAGACGACACTTGCAAAAAAAATTCTTGAATAACTAAATTTTTTCATTTTTTGTCTCAAAAACATAGGTTATGACCCCTCGTTGGAACGAGCTCGACGAGCTCGTTCCAACGAGGGATCATAACCTATGTTTTTGAGACAAAAAATGAAAATATTTTGAAAATTAATTGGCGATTTTTGAGAATAGCGCTGGCCGGTTTTGGCCGTTACGTTGGGTAAAGGGTTAAATGAGCCACAAAGGTCATGATTACTCATTGAGCTTGCAAGAGGTGACATCGTTTCAATGGGCTCGCTGATATGTCATCGAAAAAGGTTGCCACTAAATCTGATCCCACCCCACACACAGCAAGATGACATCGGGTCAACCAGCGCTGTAACACCACCCGTTGATGACGTTTGATGAGATAAAATCTGTAACGCTGTGACTGCTTTCACATCATCGAACATCAATGGAAAGCTTGTCACAACAACTAGGAACACTGCATCAACTTTCCAATCTCGGCTCTTGTTCTTTTTGTCTATATATATACATTTTCTTGACCATGTGCATATCCTGTAATTTAGTATCAAATTCGAGGTCGTGTTTACACATGGGTCGCAACGAGCTCGTCAGGTCAAGATGAGATTAGATTATAAACACGACCGTGAATCTGACACAATTACAGGACATGCACATGGTCATGATAATATATTTACCTAAAAACCGCGTTACATAAAGCCCGTTTCCACCGTTTTTCAGTTTAAATTGGGTTGAAATTGGTCAAAATTTTGAATTTCAGGAACGATATTTTAAGGCGTAATAACAATGCGTGGATGTGATAGTGCAGTGTTTACTGGGGATTGAATCTGTCTCGTCTGTTTTCACTTGAAACGCCTTTCAAAAATTGGAAAGCCGCGTTTTCTCCATCTTTTGATGTTCTGTAACTTTGTTACCCTGTTCCCTTTATCAATAGTGCGTGTGTCGTTATTCTTTCCATTGATATAAAAGTCTAGAGGGTGAGATTTGCCGGGAAGAATAAAAATTAGCAAATTACTGTAAAAAAATCCATTCGCTAAACAAAGAGCAAGATGAGAGGTGTGATACTGAAAAGCAGACGACACTTGCAAAAAAAATTCTTGAATAACTAAATTTTTTCATTTTTTGTCTCAAAAACATAGGTTATGACCCCTCGTTGGAACGAGCTCGACGAGCTCGTTCCAACGAGGGGTCATAACCTATGTTTTTGAGACAAAAAATGAAAATATTTTGAAAATTAATTGGCGATTTTTGAGAATAGCGCTGGCCGGTTTTGGCCGTTACGTTGTTTATGAAAACTGGTTGCTGCTAATTAACTTACCATAAAAGTTTCCTTTTGTTACTTTTAATAACGAAACCAACAGGCAGCTCCAAGAACTGTCTGTTGTTTTCGTTTATCAGATGTAACAAGCGGCAACTTGACTTTATTTTGCATCTATAATATAGGTGTTTTCTCAGCAATTACTTGCTGAAGTGGACCTTCCACGCACGTCTAACAATTGAAAACTTTTGAGAATTTTTGTTGTTGGTCATTGCTTATTTATAGCAACAACTGCCTCCCCCACCACAATATGGTGGCTATTGACACAGTGTTCCAGATGTGACCAATGAGCTACATAAATCGAGTTGTATAGATATCAGTGCGTTGAAGGCAGAATGCTCATTTGCTAGTCGGAAAACACAACTATTTGTGTATATGATATTTTAATGTGGCATGCGAATGTCCAAATAAGCAAACAATCTCCATGGTTAAAGTCCAAATAATAATTTTATTGGAACAGATGTACTAAAATAAGTAATTTAGTCATGTATGATATGAAAGTAATAATAATAATAATAATAATAATAATAATAATAATAATAATAATAATAATAAAAATCAATTAACTTTTTATAGCGTGAAACAACCAAGGGTGCCCTAAAACGCTCTGCAGATTGTAGAATACAAGCTATGAAATAAATGATTTGAATATATGAGTTATAAGCTGTTTCTTGGAAGAAAATAAACTCAGTTATGACCGAAGATGCGAGGGCAATGTATTCCAGAGTCTCGGACCAGCAACCGAGAAAGCCCACTCGCTTGTCAACACAGATAGCACAAAAGCTACGGTCAGTGAAAAATGGTCAGACCAACGAAGACTGCGCATAGGTATGCGGCGAGAGAGAAGCTCGCACATGACCATGAATGTATTTAAATACAAGCATGAGATTTTTAAAATGCTCTCGACTTTGGACCGGAAGCCAATGTAGATTCTTTAAGATGGGAGTAATATGGTTGAACCGTTTAGCACCACTGATAATTTAAGCTGCAGTATTCTGGATTCACTTAATGTATGTTGTTTACCCTTTGAGACCTAGTGATATCTTCCACGTCAGTTCAATGGCAGTAATTGGAAGAGCCCATATTCATTATTTCGGAGTAGCCCATTTCATATTTTCAACGTGTAGCCTTGAGGCTGCATGTTGAAAATATTGAATGGTCTGTCCCCACATATTCACTAAGCAACCAGTATACTTAATGAAATTACGACGTATCAATGTCTTGGGCCTCACGAACGGGGTCGCGGATTCAAGGAGTTAAATGATAAAATATTATGAAGTAAAGTTAAGTTGTACTTCGATATAACGGACTGCATCACGAATATACGAAAGTGCAGCGTTACCATGCCTTGCAAATTCACCGCCATTGTGTTACATCAATTAAACCTGACAGTAAGAAAATGTTACAAAGTCAAAATTTAATACGATTCCAGGTCTGGATAGTATTCTAAACCGGTAATGGAAACTGTGTTTCCGTGTGTAGTCCCACGCATATCGATGGTGGATACATGGCACGTACCAAAATGGTTCTGAAGAGGGCAAACAATACTCCTCTAAAAGACAGGTGATTGGTTGATGCTTAATATGTCAGTTCCGGAAATAAAGCACGAAAGATCGCGTAGGTTATATGGGGATTGCATCAATTGTAAAAATACAAGAACGAACTGCAGGTAACGACAAAACAATACAACATAAATTAAACTCCTAATTTCTCATATTGTTAGTAAATCTTTCAAGACTAACTCGAGTCACTGGTTTCGCACTGCATCCATATCTGAATAAAGTGACATCAAGTTCCATCATGACAGTATTGTCGCCAAAATAAATGACAAAAACTAACGATCAATCCCGCCAAAGCAAGATCGCGTGTTAGTTGTTGCCATTTACCGTAGACGACATTTTGTTATAAAGTGAGCAGCATGGATAGTATAGTTAACCTTTTAACCAACGAAACGGCCAAAACCGGCCAGCGCTGTTCTCAAAAATCGCCAATTAATTTTCATTATTTTTTCATTTTTTGTCTCAAAAACATAGGTTATGAGCTCGTTCCAACAATGGGTCATAACCTATGTTTTTGAAACCAAAAATGAAAAATATTAGTTATTCAAGATTTTTTTTTTGCAAGTGTCGTCTGCTTTTCAAGTTAGGTAAAGGGTTAAAACAGAGAAGCTAGAAGAGCATTAAAATATGTTTATTCTTTTGGGTACCACAGTGCAATAGCGTAAATGTTAAACATATTTTAATGTTCTTCGGGCTTCACTCTTTTATTTAAGCCCTAACTGTGCAAAATAACAAGCCCGGACAGAAAAAGCTTACATTGTAACCCGTGGGCATGTTACCGGTCTTTGCTTCCAGGCTGACCAGTTATTCACAATTATTTATTTGCAGACTCAAAACTTACAGGCGTTTAACCAATCTTGTGTCATCCTATCACTCATCCAATAATATTATTTTCGAGGAGCACAAGAGAGTCCTGAAGTTGTATTGCAAACAAAACTATTGGTACAGCAAATAATTTAAGAAGAGATAAAAAGTGCCATCGCCACCTCTCCATGTTTTGGATTGATTACAAAATCATTCGACTCACTTCCTCGTGAACGGATGATGGGAACATAACAACTGATTGATGAACCTGTTTTGGTCAAGTGTTTAATGAGTTGCTCAGCAACTTAGCTTGTGATATTCGCTAAACCTTCTGGATCTCATCCCTACACAACATAGACATTTTATAGTGACTATTTAATTACATTGTTGTTTTTTATTTGTTTGTTTAATCAGTTTTCATTCAGAATCCTAAGGCGAAGCACCCCCTCCCACCTTCATCCCCATCTTTATCCTTTTTATGGAGGATCTAATACTCTCCTTGTTTACCAGGGCCCACTTTGAAAGAAAGTAAACATTCTCGTCGAGTCCTTCTTTAAAAAAAATATATGTCGTTTGGGCTCAAGAAGTTTGACACTTTTCACCTAAATTCTCGTGGTCACGTGTGTCTTAGCCCTGCCTCTGCGTTGAATGCAATGAGCGGACACCGGCCATGATGAATTATTTATGATGTAATGAATCTCTGGTGACGTGGACGTTGTAGTACTAGGCAGCGTAATGATTTGTCTTGAGGCTTGACCGCTACATTAGTAGGCATACATAATTATGATATGGCTGCTTGTGCTCATTAAGATAGGAAGTTGAATTCCCTTTTGACCAAAAAATGTATTGTTTTTGCCGAAGAAATATATTGCCTGAATGTTCGAAGCCGCCTTATAGAGGAGATCGGCATTTGCCACGTTGGGCCACGTGAGGAGGGCATATGTTACCTTTGCTTCCAAAACAAATCACACATGGACTAATTAACAGGCACAATTCTGGTTAGAAAATGGCGGACATGGACTCGATTCAGCGTAAATAAATAGATATTGGTATATTACGAGCTTGATTGCGTGTGTTAACATTAACTTTTATATTAAACATCAATTGTAATATTTATTAATAAAATGGTAAATTCGAGCTGAAAATAAAACTATACATATTGAACTGTGATCGCGTACAGTCTGAATTGAGTTATGACTGTATCCTCGTTGCCTTGCAAAGTGAAACTGGGCTACGATTCCGAAAGCTCATCATTCGACATGCATTGATATTTATTTATTGATTTATTGGTGTTTAAGGCCACATACTTATGCACATTGGCTAACAGTGACCGTGTGCATTTATATAAATTAAGTATTGTCAATACCTGTGTTATAGGTATCTGCATAGTTGAGTTGTACGAAAGGAAACGAGTGACATGTGAAGCTGGCTCCCAATTTTGGTCCACGCGTGTTTCTTATTTTGGAAGCAAACGTGACGTGTGTTGACCCCCACGTGACCAAGCATGGGGAATGCTGACAGAAATCTATTGAACGGGACAGCCTACGGGGATACATTATCATTTGCCGGTTTACACTTCTACACCACAAATAAGTGACACTTTTTTAATTCATAAATGACTCCTTTTGCATAATTATTTCCTGTTATAACTTACATTTATAATCAGAAGTTTATGAGGTTACAAAACAATACATAATTTGATCAATTATATGATTTACATCGGATTTTTACTTTGTATTCCAAGAGAAGTGCATAACCCAAGAGCAGCGCAAGCGATGAAACAACACAATGCCACAGCGCCGGAAAACCCTACTTTAGGTTAAAACTGGCAATCTAGTTCAGTAGCTGTCCTGTGTGTTCCCGACGCAGACTTATCTAATAACAAAAATAACTATCATTTCTTTAAATTTACTGTTTATATTTTCATATTATTCAGATTTGTATACATATAGACAGTATATTAGATGGGTCATAATTGAATACAGAGAATATTTTGTTGTCTAGTAGAGAGTTCGAAAGAAGGAAAACGTTTCGTAGGCTCCGCCCACTCAACGTTTCGTTTTTCAAATCGCTCACTTGACAAAATATTTCCTGTATTCAAATATGACTCGCCTAATTTACTTATTACTTCTTCCTGACAGATTGAACTGTCGTGATCTGAATGGCAGAATGGTACGATGTAAATAATGCCCGCATTCTCTTGGAATTCGAACAACATGGTTTAGCTCGTGTATAAAATGAACAATGCGACTATCTTTAAGTTTACAGCAATAGTAATGATAGTAAAATGTTATTCTTTGAAAAAAATGATCAAACCTTTATCTTTAGGTTTGTGATAATCATGATAAAAAATGGTCAGTGGAGAAAATATGCTTTATTACACACCTGTTCTATGAAATCTCCATCTACAGCAACACTTACCCATGCGAAAAATGAAAAATCTGTTCCGCACACATGTGCGGAACGGAAATCGTTGACTGACTATTTTTAAATAGAAGCGGAATTTCGCTGGAAGTTTCTACAAATCGTGCACCGCAATGATAATTTGAATCGCTGACGATCGCTAAAAATAGTAACATGGGTTACCCTCGCAAATTTGGTTGACGATAAAATGTGTTCATTGTGTTGTTAGTTCGTCCACCGAGGTCCAATGTGTTCTATGTGCCTTCTAGCACATAAAACACATTGGAACTCAGGGGATGAGTTGTCAAATGAATTGCTGAGTGTCCTTATAATATTTGCTTTTTTACGTCAAGGGTGTAATAAACACAGAACGACAAACGCGTGTGTCGTTCTATGTATTTAAAATTGATATTATCACTTATTTTCCTTTTTTCAAATTGTTATCTGAACAGCATTTGTCTGCCGGTTTTTCCACAGAGTAAAACGTTAAAATTAATTGAACATCCAATTATAGTCGTCAATGTGAAGATGCTGATTGTTATTCTACGAAGGTTATTATTAACCTACTCATTTACTACCTATCCATTAAATTTAAACCCTTGTATTTAACGAAATCTCCGCTATGACATAAATGTTTCTGTATTTAACTGGTGATGTACAAGCTGGAATTTTTTCCCAGCACCGTTTGTACTAGTTCCTTTCCGATCGAGTCATTAGTTACGCCTCGAAAAGTTTCCAAATTTCGTTATACAATTATCGATCGTCTGTCGCGAAGTGTAAACATGAAAATGTCCAAAGCAAAATAAAGTCGGGACACAAAAAAATTAGTTAACCAAAAATGAGACAATATTTAAAAAAAACAATCATTTCCAACCACAACACCACAGCACGATGATCGTCTCGTCTGCGGATCCCGTTATATTTAAATTGGTCAACTTTATTTCGGTAAATCTTCGGGCATCTTGATAAGCTTCGAACTTCTTCTAAAAACGTTCCTCCCAGCTGTGCTGCAAAACTGCCCAAACTTGTACTTATATTTTATTAACAGTAATAGCCACCGAATGGTTAGGCACTAAGGGACACCAGCCGAATAGAAACAGTGATACGAACATCAACAAACGCGCCAAATAAAAAAGATAACGAAGGAAATTTAAACTGGTTCCTAAAAGGTTGTTTTGAGTTTTATCGATTCACCCACCAATTCAAACACACATCGGGTTCTGTGTTTATTCCGCATCCCACGCATTTAAATTAATCTAAATAAACAAATTTTAATTCCGAGGTTTAAACCCAAAGATCAAAGATCTGTACAGCTTCAAACAAAACAAATGAACTCTTCGCCTTTGGGTTTAAACCTCGGAATTACAATTTGTTTATTTAGATTAATTTTAATGCATGGGATGTGGAATAAAAACAGAACGCGATGTGTGTTTGAATCGGTGGAATGGCATAGTCATATTTCCCTAGAGCCTGCGGCTCTCGTGGAATATGACTTCGCCATTCCAACTCGTTATGTAAAACACCCACGGATTCAAACACACATCGCGTTCTGTCTGTTTACATTTGATAGAGCTCGATCCCTTGAGGAGCTCTGCAAAACAAAATATGACGGACTTTATATTCGTATATGAAGCCGGTCACGATTAATCGAGAAGTCGACTAATCGTCGGAAATACCTATAATCGACCACAGTTTCAACGTCGACGATTATGAGTTTTCATCGCCCCTTTACCGATGTGTCATTAGCTATTGCTCCCCTCCCCATCGTGTTCGTTAGAAGGATCAGGGGCTATAAAATATCAAAATACATTGTAATTGATATGGGAAAGAAATAAAAAGGTTCAACACATGACACTAGGCCTTGCGTTCCAGAAAATAAAAATAATTACCGTTCTCAGTTTTTCAAGGAGTGGAAATTGCCTTCTTAAATCTCAATGCAGCTATTTTTAGACTTTTGAGCACCCCAGGTCTAAAACCTGAGCCTAGGCTCAGGTTTGGGTTTAAGGTGGCCAGGAGTCTTAATTTTCTTCGGGGAGCAGTTGGCGCGCAGCACGCCTGTATACCTACATAATTTTCGGCCTGAGGAACTAATGACCAAAATATTGACGATTGAAGTCAATTTTGATCGGTAAAACTTCTTCACAAGTTGATCGTGAACTTTCTAAATCGTGTAAAAACTATAATATACCTTTGACAAAACGTTTGTCTTCACAGGGTAACCTACCAGTTAGTACTATTTTGCAGTCTTTCGATTTTGAAAATGTGAGGCGCGCTGTACACAGCTTGTTACAATTTGAACTGAAACACGCTATTGTTTAGTCCCGAAATAAAAAAAAATGTTTTCAGGACAAACGTCGACGAACATCTGCGCACCATTCTTTCTGCAAGTGCGTAGGAAATAGGGATTCCAAAACTGTTTCCCCATTTTTCGAATAAGTTTTTCGCAGCAATAATCAAATTTAATTTAGTACAATACAAGTTCTTGAAATCTACTTTAATGGAGCAAGCGCAAGTGGATCAGATGATTCTGCGTGCAAAGCAAGACCGAAGAGTGAGTGAGTAGCATTACTAGCTTTTGAAGTTTGCCGAATTGTGTTGTTTGCCTACCAATTCTCGGAAAGTGAAGTTTGCTTGGCTTGAAATCTTGGAATGCAACCGTTTATAATTATGTTGTTCAAGTTTCCGAGCACGCACTTTATTACATCACCCATGTTCCACGAACAGGTTTTAATCCTTCATCCAAAGCACAAGCTATCAAATTTGGTTATCTTAATGTTTTCCCAAAATTCTTTAAAAAAAATTCAACAAAACTATATCATACGACCCTTAATTGGAACGAGCTCTACGAGCTCGTTCCAATGAGTGTTCACATGAAATGGATTCGTTGAATTTTTTTAAAATGTTTTTCCTACTACACAATTTGTATATTACCCTGGTGGATGCCGCATATTCGTTAGGTAAAGGATTACTCGGTTGATAGGTGGAGCCGGGGCGCGCTGCTGTCTACTCGTAAAAATGAAAATTGCTGTCGCGATGGCGTGCAAAAGCGACAGTTTGCCTCAAAAATGAAAGACAGATTCTGAAAGAAGCAGCAGCGCAATTTTCTCAAACACGATTGCTGAACATAAATCAATTGGCTGGAATTATGAATATCAATGAGGAATCGAGAAATGTTTGTTGTATCACACTACTTCTCGTTTGTGACAAGCTGGAATGGGAAAATGAATATGCAATTTACCTTACATGTACATATGTCAAAATATTAAGATTATGAATATTTTTAACTGTTTGTATGTCAGTTGTCGAGCTGATAATTATCTTGGTTCGTTTCGATGTCAAAGATTCTCATTTCAGACGTTTGATCACCCTTACTTTAAAGGGTCGTGGCTCTGAGATTGTTGTAGAGCTGCACTCAGCACTCGGTAACTCTTCACCTTCCGCCGGTAATAATTGGAACTTCTGTATGGTTGCAGTTACAAGAAGGTATAGAGTCATCATAGCCATTGCCTCACCTGGGCATGATCTTGGACCTGAAATTCGAAAAAAATATATATTTTTTTCACAGATGAACGATACATATAATCTGATAGTTCAATTTGCATTAGCCATTTTGACGGGAAGAAGTTGTGGTAGGCATCGTAATATCGTTGGTCCCATTCAGGTCAGCCAAGCTGTAGAAAGTGTCGTTACCCCCCCCCCCCTCCCCCAACAAAAAAAAAAAATAATAATAATAATTAAAAAAAATTATGGTTTCAAGTTGAAAAGCACATTTTCAGTTCAATTGCCCTCAATACAAATTCTTAACCTTGGTAATGCCCTTTTGTAAATCGACACGGCAGTTTGTCAGAATAGTTGCGCTTTACAGAAGAGACAGGAATAGATTGACACTTATCCTCTCTTCTGGGAGCGCAGTGGCTCAGTGGTTACGACATTGGACTTCAAGCCGAAAGGTTCGCGACTCGATCAAGGCCAGGGGAAACTGCATTGTGTCCCTGGGCAAGGAACTAAATCCCGATCGCGTACGTAATTGCACGGTAACGCTGTGTACTAAGGTGTACTGCACGTCGGTAGTGCACTTACTTTTAACCAATACTAATCCTTTTTGTGCACGGTTAGTACGTTGCCGAGTCTTGCAGTTGCTCGCTGCTGCTCGGTGGTTCTCTCCAGGTACTCCAATTTCCTCAACCCGTAAAACCGTCTGACACAAGGTGACCCTGGCTGTCGAAAGTGTCGTTAATCCCCATCCAAAACTCTCTTCTAATAGTTTCCATATACAGAACTTGTCACGTCAAGCAACGCATATTGTGTTAACCCTTTCCCAAAACAATCGTCAGCATCCACCCACGTAATTTACCAACAGAGCAGTTGAAAAAAATACATTTTTCAATAATTTTCAACAAAATTACATCAACTCACTCCCACACCCCGGCCCTATTGGAACGAGCTCGAGGAGTTCGTCCCAATGAGTGGTCGCATGACATAGTTTTCTTACTTTAAAAAAAAAATGAAAAAAAAACAAAAATTGAAATAAGAAATTCTGATATCCTGTGCGATGGGAAAAGGGAAAACGTTGAGCGTTTGAGTATTGAGAGCGAATTACTGGATGAAAGTTGAAAAGGTTTTCTATCAGGAGATAAGGATAGTCGTCAGCCTGACAATATCATAGTTATTGAACTTAACTCGTTTCGTAAATGTATTTATTTGTTTTAACAGTTTGAACCCTAGCGGCCGCTTTTCCAGCCGGGAACATGATACGCCATAACATCATTATTACAGGATGGCTGTTCAGTATATGTGTGGGGTAAACCAATTAACATTTTCAAAATATTCATTTGTCTACCCCAAATAATGAATATCGACTCTTCTAGTTACTGCCATTGAACTGCCGTAGAAGATACCACTAGAGTTCAAAGGATTCAGCTTACAAGTATTGACTAGCAGGTTATGCAACTTTTATTAACACCTCTCCTTAGCCAAATGGCGCAGGTGCGCGGGATGATCTTCTTTGAGGCAACTTCTTGGCTTCGCTTTTTCTCGCATACTACGAAGAGATTTTTAGACTGTACGGAGTGTGTCTATCTTCTCACAGAGGACTGCCATTTTACATCCACACCCGATAGAACAGCACGCTGTTACAGTATCAGCCCCACAACCGATGCTGACATAGAGTGTTCAGACACATCGGGAACGTTTCCCGACAGAGAATCGATCCCGGGATCCCTGGCATGAGAAACAAGCGCACTTATCCACTCGGCCCCCAACCTCACAAATTTATTTATTGCCTGGGGATTCACCTATTGTACAAAATGAATCTTCCCAAACTGGTAATTGTATATTCTTGAATTAAAAACGATGATGATGCTGACACACAGATGTTGAACGAAACAAGGAGTATAGACACTTTTAATTTTGTTTACTTTTCAGTAACTCGATGCGTGTGGACTGAAAAACGAATGATATTAGTCCTTGAACTTCACAGTACGACTGTTATCAATTATTGTTCTGCTGTTGATGTCTTAAAACGACTAAATTTTGAACACAATTTTATATAATAAGGGTATCTGATATAATCCCAGGATGAGACAAACAGATTGAAGTTCTACAAACTGGACACACAAGTTTACAGTTAAATTTACGAAACTCGCCCAGTAGATGAGGTCTGAATCCCGAAAACAGCCATGTGCAAACCGAATTACAGTGGCGGCCGGAGGCCGCGGAGACATCCTGACAAGAAGTGAATGGCCATTGAGACATTTTACGCACCGGGCTGACCCGGTCATACAGGCCTATAGCCTAGATCTAATACTCTTTCCGCCCCGCCTATAAAAGCTTCCCGAATTTTCAACTTCGGACAATAAGGTAGCGCTGTCTTAAATTAACCCACCAGTTTTTTAAAGTTTGGACAAGTTGGTTGTGCCTTGACAATAAATAGGACCCGAGGACAGGGGCGCAACAATTGTTCTGCTGGGAAGGCTCGTACATTATAACCCACATCCATTCGTCTGTTTTGTCGTCTGCAGCACAAAAACAACGCGGTGCGTAGTTTCGCTATCCAGGTTAACTTTTTGTACAACTTAACAATGAAATGTCACATCATCATTGTTGTTCCAATGGCGTCGAGTCGCGGGGGAAAAAGTCGAATGGAGCGTTTTTTATCAAATAAAAAGTCGTAGAATGTTGAATTGATTATTAGTTTGTGATAAAAATGAAGTTAAACACCTAATACATAGTTGTGCAAAAAAACTGTGTTGATGAATCTTTACTTAATGGACGTATTCACAAAGGAAATGGGAAGAGGTATTGGTCAGGGCAAAATAGGCTTTCCTTACTTATCTATATATTGTAAGTGTAACACGGGGTCCGGACGGATGTGGTACATTCATTGTTATCGGTGAAAAAAGTGGTTGCAGCCACAACTTCCAGTAACTGTGGATTATGCAGCGTAGTTCTACCAATTATCTTAATATAATGGTATTTTAATGCGAAATAAATATTTATTGATTGCAGTATATATAACTGGACCAAGAACTAATATCTGTATATCTTCATTAGTGAAGAAATATCAGATTAAATCCACCTTCGTCTGCATGCAAACTCCACGGCATGTGAGTAGACAAATTCATTAGCAAGGTCTATTCCCTTAAGGTATTAAACTGTAGACCCACCCTCAAGCCTGGCTCGCAGTAATTTTACTGATACAATGGTTCAATTCTAAAGAGCCATATCACTTAGACATGAAGCGTTGGAAATGTAAACAGACGATCAGTAGTCCAGGCACATTAGACATAAAAATGAGAAAGTAAGGAAAAAAATCGGAGAAAGCTGATTTTTTATATGTTTCCGGGACACACATTGCGGATAAAGTGTGAAAAGTCCCCGCGAATCCGAGTTGAGCTTTTTTAGTTATAGCGTTTTTTTGATGAAAAAAAAAAATTAAAAAAAAATTCGACCCAGCTCCATATTTCTCATTCTTATTCGCCTTAGTAGGGTGAGAATCATAAATATCGTGCTGAATTATATTGAGAATACATATCCCCAACAGAAAATGCCAACTTTGTACCAATCCTCACACTCAATGGTGAAATATTCACGAAAATGTACAAAATTACGAAAAAATTTTTATTGTTTTCATACACACAACGGTACACAACGTCCATTAAATCAAATCTACGACTACTTTGGGAGTTAAATTATATATAAAAAATTGCAGAAAAGCAGTGGCTTTATAATGATATATAACAATAGTCATTTATTCCATAATGAACTGGTGAAACGTGTGAAATATTAACCATACCCCCTAAACTCAAATTCAAACGGCATCGACTTTTCTCATTCAAATACCGTATTATAGCATCATTGTTTCAATTTCCATGTTCGATTAAATCACATAATGTGGTGTTCGCCTACACTCAAGATGCATTGGCATGTAATGTGTGCACGCCCTTGATGTGTACTCATAAACAAATTTGTATTGTACAGACAACGCTCTTTAATTTGATGCAAAATAGCCTTGAACGACTTTCATCAGGAAACGCTGTTTAATTCCGCATTACAGGTCTTTATGTACAGACAACGCTCTTTAATTTGATGCAAAATAGCCTTGAACGACTTTCATCAGGAAACGCTGTTTAATTCCGCATTCCAGGTCTGTCCATTGCACAATTTGCTCTGTTCAGTATTGGACACTCCGCATTTGATGCCTAGATATTGAAACCAATGATCCCTTGATAGATATATATGTAATTTTGCCTGTTGTTGATTATTAGAGTCTTGTGTTATTTGTAGAACTGATCAGTTATGTTGTTGGCATATCACTTAGCGTTACCTGTTGATACCTTACGGTGACAACGAAGCAGGTCCGCACATTGATATCTGTTCTGTGGTATTGTACTTGAGTTTATTGTGTCTATCATCTTTTTTCTGTTGTGACTTTGGCAATGGATAAATGTATCAAATGTAACAATGAGTTGACCGGCTCGTCCGGAATAACTACACTTGGTGAGCGGGGTATAGAAAAGTTGGTTGCTGTAAGCGTCGAGCTTGGCGATAATCTTTTTGCCGGTTCGAAGAAACCCACAGTTGGTGAGAAAATTCACAAATTCTGCTACAAGAATATACACGGGAAAGTTCTGTAAGAAAAAGTAAGAGAATGTCTCTAGATGCAGCTGAATCTGACGAAGCTGGTCCATCTATGACAAAAAAATTGCGCTCTGATCAAGATGCTTTCAATTTTAAACTCCATTGTCTGTTCTGTGGAGAATCCGCCGACAAACAAACTCATATGCCCGTTCAACGTAGAAGAGAAGTCCACACCATTGAAACATTGACTTTTGTTGATAGTATCAGAACCCGTTGTTTGAAACGTAGTGATGAATGGGGTGAGTCTGTACTTACTCGGATCGGTCGTGCTATCATCTAGTGGCCGAGGAAGGTCGGTATCACCATGATTGCTGGACAGGATTTGTCAGAGATAAGCCTGAGTGAACTCTTTCACGGGGTAGGCCTGTTGCAGACAAGAAAGCACTTGCATTCCATGAATTGTGTACCTTTATGGAGAACAGCGATGAGTGTCAGTTTTCCTTGAGCGAATTGGCAGAGACGTTTGAATCGTATCTTGGTGACGAAGTCGGTTACACAATTAAACATCTTAAAACCAAACTGCTTGAGCATTTCGGTAGTAGAATCTCTATTACAACACTGAGGTCCCTAAAAAATGTTGTCACATTCAGAGATTCATCAGACAAAATACTATATGATTCGTGGTACTCAGACAAATGTACCAATGAAACTGATGAACGTATGCGCATCGTCAAGAAAGCATCGGCTATAGTCCGAGATGATATTCGGTCAGCCATTTACGAGTGTGACGTTTATCCCAAACCCGATTCGTTATCTGTATCTAGTGATCTACTACCCGATACACTCCAAACCTTGTTACAAGGGATTGCTGCTCTGTCGCAGCGTGGGCAAAACATCCAAGCCAACCAGAGACGCGTGACAGCCATAGGTCAGTCTCTAATAAGTTCTTGCCGGCCCCGTTCATTCTTGTCACCAGTATTATTGTCGGTAGCAGTTTACATACATAGGAAATTCGCATCTCGGGAATTGATCGACATTCTGAATGGACTAATGTTCTCTTCTAGCTACCGGGAAGTTCAACAATACGTTCATTCTGTCATGATAAGCAAAGGTCCGTCGCCAAGACTTGCGAACTTCACACAATTCGTTTTCGATAACGCCGATTGTAATGTGCGCACGCTAGATGGCAAGAATACTTTCCATAGTATGGGAGGCATCGCCTGTATAACTCCAAGCAGAGATCACACAGAAGAGTCTCCGATAAAACGACTAACTGATGATCATTCGAATATTGGCTCTGGTGAATTCGGGTACATCCCTTTGAAAGGTTACAGTAAACCAAGCAAATCGGGTCTTGACGAAATTGTGATGAAGGATTTATCAACTTTGGGTGAATCTGATCCGAAAAATTTGAAACTCGCAAAAACAGTCGACAGTCTTTGGTCTTTGACGCATGTACTGAGAGTACCTTGCCCATCTTGGGCTGGATATATGCACATTGTCACATCATCAGATGATTATGAAACAAGTGATGTCGAGATACTTCCCTTTATTAATTTTGATCCATCCAACCCGAGCACAATTTACACTCCTCTCATGTTTGCACAAACTGAATGTGAGAAACAGGGACTGAACGTTTGTCCAGTGACGTTTGACCAACCACTTTATATCAAAGCAGTGAAGATTGTGTCTTCGTCAGATAAGTTGACAAAAGTTTTCGTTAGACTCGGCGGCTTCCATATGATTATGTCATATTTAGGGGCAATTGGTTCGATCATGGCTGGTAGCGGCTTGGATGAACTTTGGGGGACTGTTTATGCTGGTGGGTCAATCCATCATTTGATCAGTGGTCAGGCATATTCAAGAGCAGTTCGTGCCCATTTGCTAACACAAATTGCCATTACAAAACTTGTGTTTGAAGAAAGCCGAACACTGGATAACATAGACTGCACAGAAGTCAATGAAATATTCTGTGGACTTGCCAGAGGTGACTGTACAACATCTGACGCTGTCAATCAAGAAAGTGTCAACCATCTACTGTCAAAATTACACGAACTGCTCCAGAATGCGTCCGTAGGACGCACAGGAAAGCTTTGGGTACAATACTACGAGCAAATAGGTCTTCTCCAGTCGTTCTTGAGAGCAGAGCGCACAGGCGACTGGGAACTCCACACATATTGTGTTCGCAATATGATTCCAGTATTTCACGCAGGTGGTCATTTTGCATACGCAAAAAGTTCTCATCTCTATTTGCAGCAGATGAATGAGCTAACAGAAATAATGCAACAGGATGATTTGAAGTTGTTCACTGAGAAAGGTTACTTTACCATAAGGCGCTCAGATAAATTCTGGGACGGGATATATTCTGATCAGACCATAGAGCAGTGTTTAATGAGAATGTTCAAGCTCCCTGGTGGTCTCACACATGGCGGGGGAATAACCGATAGCACTGTTGCGAAATGGGTACATGGCCTACCTCTTTGCCTTCCGATATGTAATGCTCTCGAAAATTTTGTTCATGTTCACACTGGTCATGGCGAACAACATCGGGATCTCCGTCAAAGTTCACAATTGACTGATGCCAATGATATCACCAAATTATTGAACTGGCTCAGAGTGCATTCCCCTTTCAGAATAGAGATCCACTACAACTAGTCTCTATAGCGACCGGGCTTGTGGCCGACGAAACTGTGAACTGTGACCAAGTTCGCAAAATTGGTGAATGTTGCGTATCGAATGTTGTAAGCAAAACGTTCAACAGCATCAAACTACGACGTGTTGACACTGTGAAGTCTTTCGCATTGATGGCAAATAGCATCAAAGTCCGTCGAAGTAAGGTAGTGATTGACCCCACAATTCTGTTCAACCGCATCACATGTGTTATTCAGTCACAAGCAGAGATGGAAGAGTATCTCAAATATGAACTCGCCCCGAAACCACCAGCATTGTTTGATTCTGCTGGAATGAGGAAGACACAGAAAAGCACGCTCGGTAAGATCCTCAAAACATACGGTTCCGAGCAAACTAAAATCCCAGAACATTCTCTGTTTGTTGTAGATGGTGGATTTTTATTGAGGGCAGTTGTATGGCCTAAACAGTCGTCATATAAGGACATATGTACATCATATTCCAATTATCTAGTGAGACATTTTGGGGCGAACGTCGTGGTTGTTTTTGATGGTTATGCTTGTACAATGTCGACAAAGGGCATGGAACAAGCCCGTAGATCTAAAGACAGGTATTCCATTGATATCAATATCTCACCCGAGTTACCAGCCACCACACCCCAATCCGATTTCCTTGCAAATGCCAAGAACAAAACCCAACTGATCGATCTTCTAACGCAGGAGCTATCTGCTATCAATATTCAGTCCAAGCAGGCCGAGGCTGATGCTGATGTACTGATAGCCGAAACTGCACTTGACATCGCTCAAGATGACAACAATGTTGTCGTTGTGGGAACAGACACAGACTTGTTAGTCATTCTTACCTCTCGAGTTCAACCGGGATGTAATATTCACATGATGTATTCCATTACCCCAAACTTACTAGTTTCAGTTAGTGAAATAGCAACCAAAATGGGTGACCATAGAAGCAACCTCCTTGTAGCACATTCTATAAGTGGTTGTGACACTACTTCTGCACTCTTTCGAGTTGGTAAGAAGAAAGTATTCAGTACAATTGTCTCCGATCTTAATAGCGACTCACAACAGTATGTCAACACAATTTTGGCGGATGACAGTACACCAAGTGCAGTAGCCGCTGCCGGGGAACAACTTCTCCTGATCTTATACGGGAGTAAAACTGTTTCCTCTCTCGACCAATATAGATATGTCACTTACAAGCGTTATGTAGCAAAATCTAAACTGAATAAACCCATCGACCTAGCCTCACTCCCACCAAGCAGCGATGCTGCACAACAACATGTCTACAGATGTTATCTCCAGGTCCAACAATGGCTGGGCACTTCGCTTCCTCCGACGGATTGGGGGTGGTCGCTAGACAATGGACTTCTTGTACCGACTGCAGCCACAAAGCCATGTGCCCCCGATAACCTACTGAATCTGATCAGTTGTGGTTGCAAGAGTGCTTGTACAAAAAGGTGTGGGTGTAAGAAGGCAGGACTCTCTTGCTCAGGTTTGTGTAATTGCAGTTCGGATTCTTGTAACAATCCCAGAAACACTGTCCTGTCGGAAATTTCTGAGTTCGATGAATAATATGTATATAGGTCATGTCATTTCTGTATATAGCGTTGATAATAGTCAATGTAACTTAATCCATGTTGATTGATTTGTACATTCTGTAAATATTATTTATTGATTTTTGTACATTCTGTAAATATTATTTATTGATCTAATGCTGCCAGACACAGACGTGTCTGTTCGGTCCCAAGCCCGAAAATAGTTGAGTTCTCATGCTGACGAATTTTATGCCAAAAGGGGAACTCGGCCAGAAGCAGAGGGGGTCTTCCATAATGTCTATTTTGTAAGCAATGATAAAAGTCTTCAAATGGTGGTGGATTTTTTATCGTCTGTCCAACTAACATCCCGTTCTGTACTACGACCCTTTGGGCAAATCCGTTAGGAAAATCGTCATTTTTTGCGTAAATCCGATACTTTTTTGTGAATTTTCAATAATTTTTCGCAGAAATTGTCACAGAATGCACATTTTCCTCTAGGTAAATGTATATTAGACATTATGTAGCTCGAAATACGCGTAAACAAAAAATACAGTTGGATCAATTCGAGGTTACAAAGTTCGTGCGATTTTTTTTTATTTTTTTCAAACGCGTTTTCGAAAAAAGGCTGTAGAAAAAAAGCTCAACTGGGATTTTAGGGGACTTTTGTCTAATCGTTCAGTGACATGTCCTCGACATTCCTTGAAAAAATCAGCTTTCTCCGATTTTCTTCCCTAGTGAAACCTAATGTTCTTGGGCTACAGAGGTCATGGTTCAAGTTCCATGTTAGGATACCTCAGCGAATACATGAAGGACATTTTGTAATTTTATTGGATGGCCGTGCATTACATTATAAAAACCGGCGTTTAATGGTCGACAAAGGGGCGAGAGCGTGTGGTAATAAACATCCATTCCCCAAAATGAGACACAGCCTTGGGAATTGTTGCATTACTTTGAATGACGGACTTAACAGATTGTTTATTTCAGAATTATTCTTTCTGAATCCAACCACGGGTCGACAATATTACCTTTTCACGAGGCATTTTTTTCGAAGTGTGGAGGATCGTCAGGCTGCAGGTTTAGTATCGCATTTTATTTTCCTCCCTACATAAGCATTGATTACCTCTTAATATTATTGCTAACAAACCTTTAGTCGTGTTCTCTTACCCGAGATGTATAGCAGTCTTAAAATTTCAACAATTGTTTCTACACGCAAAGCAAAATGAAAGGTTTCGCGCGCCGAATGCGCGCAGCGACGGGTTGGGGCAAGGCTAAGTCGACCCTCATTGACTGTAGATTTTAGAGATTTTCCAAAATGTCCGGGCACGTTAAAGGAGGAAAGAGGCCGGGTCGGGTTCAGTTGCGTCTGCTACTTTTGCCCTTTTTTGTTGTTTTTCCGTGTGAGTACGTTTTTCATGTGTTGGTAGATGTCCTGGTCCCTGATATGTTGGGCTTCAATGGCTTTATCCCAATAATTATTTTGGAGTTTGTATTTGCCGTCATTGTCTTCCCAGTAGTCTTCTACAAATTTCCTGTACTGGCTGAGGGTGCGAATGAAGTCAGGCTTGAGCGATCCATGCATCTCGATGGCGTGTTCGTCCAAGGTTTCGATGAAATCAGAGGATAGTTGCTATTCGTCTTCGTCCAGGTTGTTGGGGCATTCCTCGTCGGAACCCTGGATTGGTTGGTCCAAGCAGATGATAGATCCAGGTTTGGATTGGGTGACCTCCATCTCCTCTTCCGCCATCTCCCCGCCTTCCGTCCTCTGTGGTGAAGAGGTAGGGCTGGCGTGGGGAGGGGGAAGGTGGTGGTGATTTGATGGCTGACACCGTCTCATCTTCTTGGTTCTCTGTCTCTGCTCTTCTCCGCTCCTCTCAAGCCAGGCTTCCAAGCGCCGGGTGTCCTTGCGCTTAGGTGATGGACTTTTCTTCCTTCTCTTTTCAGGGCCTCCTGACTCCTTCGGGTGAGGACCAGTGTGAGAGGGTGTTCTCTTACAAAAGGTACTACTTTTCCCCGAAGGAGGTGGTGTAGTGGTGGTGATATCTTTCTCTGGATTGAATTCCAACGTCAGATGGACGCTCTTACCTATCATCCGAGGAGTTCAGTTGAGAGGACATGAGATCTCCAGAGCTGACAAAGCCTTCTGTAATTTAATTGGATTTCCAGTTTGGCTGTCCTGGTAAGTCAAAGGGGAAAAGGAAATGGCGATGGTGATAGACAAGAACGTTCCACTTAAATATAGGAAAACGATCAGTGTTCACGCTGTGGGGTGCTAATTTTTCCACTTGCACTAACTAATTTGATTTGGCACCAAACAATCTGCGCTGGCTAAAATTTTGTCACCAAAAAACGTTTCTTTCACTTGTGAAGGAGAGTTATTGCGGCAGTTAAGAGCACGATCGACAACGAAACAAACAAAACATTTGATATTACTTCTTTTGTCAATAAGGCGTGGAAACTTGTTTTTGGATAAACTTTCAGCTTTATTGCCAGTGGGTGGTAATGAAGTGTTGTATTTCCTTTCAATGAAACATTGTGTGTTATCAAATTTACAAAAGGCTGCATTTAATTAGCTAAATACTTCCTACAGTCGCGACGGTATGAAGTATTTGTCTAATTAAATACTGCCTTTTGTCAACACTCGATATCCACTAAACCCAATGGATTAACAGTAAATAGTCGACCAATTACAGAGTAATCGCTTGACTGGACTTGTTACGTGAAATAATGCAAGAAAGGTGAGGGACGTTGTACAAACACGCGTGCGCGAATGCGCACGAGTATTTTACAATATAGTCCCTCGCCTCGAATGAATTATTTCACGTAACCAGTCTAGTCAAGCGATTACTCTGTTTATTACTTTTCATTATTAACAATAATTATATTATTTAACCCTTTACCTAACGTAACGGTCAAAACCGGCCAGCGCTATTCTCAAAAATCGACAATTAATTTTCATTATTTACCACCGCAAAGCGTCTTCGTTCGCGCGCACAGATACATGACCCAATTGTTGATTGCATAATTCACTTGTGAAGTTATCGTTTATAATCAAACCCGGAAATCCCAGTAAATCACACTTTGGAAAGTAATAATCTGTTATCATTTGAGGGCAACAACAGATATATGTACCGACATCATTCAGCCTGGCCATTAATTGAATCGTGTATTCCCATCTCGACGCTTCGGGACACACACCAAAGGCGACACGTTTCGATTGGGGTACATTTGAAGGGAATGTCTGTTGTATCGTCTCGTGTTAGTTGATGACAATTATCGGCAAGGTGATCAGTAATTTGCAAGAAGTGTATATTCTTATTTTTATGGCATGGCCAATCTGTTGCCAAAAATATTATATAACAACACCGAGTAGCTTCTACAATGTGTCATAATTTTCCCTTCAATACAATGAATGTCTCAAACGAAAAGGAGGCTTACAAAATATGCGATTGAATTCGAGGCAACGTTTTTTTTACAACCGCGAAATAACCATTCTAGGGCTTTGTGGATGAACATGCATTTGACGTCCGTTCGAATTTTGTTAGCCAACAATTTTGTATGAATCGTATGCACAAAAGATGAAAGAGACTTTCTGTTCTTAAAGTTGAATTTAGAACCACATTCATACCCATGCCCTTATAATTGAAAGATATTACAACGAGACATGTATTTTAGAAGTGTTAACCAATTTAAACCCTGGTGGTATATTCCATATCAGATGAATGGTAGCAATAAGAAGAGCCCATATTCATTATTTGGGGGGTAGTCCAATTAATATTTTCAACGAGCAGCCCTCGGGCTGCACGTTGAAAATTTTAATTGGTGTAACCCACACATTCACTTAGTCTACTTAATGAAATTATAATGCATCATGTTCCTGGATCGGAAAAGCGGATCCCGGTGTAAAAGGAATGGAAGTCCGTAGGAACGTTAGTCCCTCTGGACTATACTATTATTCCGCGGAATTATAGTCCTAGGTCTAACATTTCTAGGAATAGTAGTCCGGCGGACTACTATTCCTGGAAATGTTAGACCTAGGACTATAATTCCGCGGAATAATAGTCCAGAGGGACTAATTTTCCTACGGACTTCCATTCCTGTTACACCGGGTTGTAAGGGCTAAGCCTAAGTGACTTCCAACTGAGAAAGTTATTGAGTTGGAAATATAGACGATTGTTGGGCGCAGTATCGAAAGCAAAAGCTTCCAAAGGTGGCCATGGAGCGACGAGTCCAGCTGTCTCTATCATGGCAGTTTAGGGATTTTTTTGCACCGACAGTGCCGAAAGACTTAACGGAGTTTGAAACTCTAAATTTATCGTTTATGCGTCACTGTGTATTACACCGGATATTGTACTGATCATGCTGTCAAAACGTGGAGCATAGTGCAGACATTAAGATCATACTGGAGCAGCGAATTAGACATTAGGCGCGTATGGGGATGGAGAGCCGGGGAGCATTGACCCTCTAAAATCCCGAATTTAACTATCTGTATGGTACGTCAGTTAATGAAAAGACAGATGATGATATACCACGCTTGACGGTCTCTTCAATCTCAACGTGATGCCATTTCGGGCATATTTTTCATTTTCCTTTAAAAAATATACCCCCCCCCCCCCCTCGACTCAATGAACGCAAGAGGGAGACCAGTTGCAAGTGTTCATACTCATTGGCTGGGGGTAGACCATTGAATATTTTCAGCGTACAACCTTTAGTCTGCATGTTGAAAATATTGATTGGTTACCTCGCACATCCACTCAGCTGTCAACATACTTTGTCAATGTGTGACGTATCCTGTTTCTGGACCGAAACGCGGTCTTTGGAATTCAAAGGATTTAGTTCTACTTTGAATAAGGAAACAAAAACTTAAAAAACTTTAAAGCTTACCCAGTGAAAAGGGCTTAATGTTGTCTGTGTTGTTCAACTTATTTCCGTTCAAAAATCTTAAGGGGTTGAAATGGAACGGTTCGTCCCACGATGCGTCATCCAGCAATGCGGAGGCTAAATTCGGCAGGATGATGGTCGATTTGGGAATTGTGTATCCGTGATAATCAAAATCCTTGTTTGCCGTATGGGGAAAACTGAAAGGAGCGACGTTTCCGAGGCGAAGAATCTCGTAAATGGCAGCTTCAGTAAATGGTAGATTTTTCTTATCATCAATATCGACAGACCTACTACAAGGAACAGCGTTGCTGATCTCATCAAAGATTTTTGACTGTATTTCTGGTTGACGGATCAAGTAGATAAATCCAAATAAGACTGATGAAGCTATGGCTTTCATTCCACCAATGTAGAGATCGTGTACAATCCGTATCATTTCCGCTTCTGAAAGAGAAAGTTTTAGTCAAATCAATACACACTCTCGACAGAGAGGTTTTTAGAAAAAAACTATATTTCTCAACTGTTATCGGCGGTGGGAGACGGTGAGTGGGAACACAACACATTCAAAATACAAACATTTTATAAAGTTATTTCCCTTCTCCATTACCTGTTATGTTTGCAGCAGCCACCGTAACGGAGACTGACGTCACCCACAGATGGTCATACCACATCAATGTTAGTGTACGAGCATGAGAAAGAAATGGTTCTGCACATCCCTCATGTACGGTACATTTTCTGGGTAGCAGGAAGAATTTATTTAACGGTGTTTAGGTTCAGATATGTATGAACAACGGCTAATCGCGACCGCAACATGGATTTACTGTCAGGTCCAGCCAATTGCTTACTCCCATGTTGCATATTTTAAATGACTTCCTCTCTAGGCGTCCGTTACCGAGTCCTATTTAACCAGGAAAACAGAGCTTGTTTACCTGGGGGAGGTGGTAACAGGATGTAAACACAATATTGCGAACAGTTTCATTTATTTGAAAAGTAAAACAATAAAGGTAGAAAATGCCATTTTTGCAGCACCTGACACACACTCATTCCATAAGTTTCTGATAAAAACCAGGAATGGTTTTATCAGAAACTTATGGAATGAGTGTGTGTCAGGTGCTGCAACTAACAAAATATGTTATGGGCGTAAAGGCTAAATAACTTCTTCGTGACGTCACATCCGGTATCCTGGACGCCAGATATGACGTCACGAAGAAGTTATTTAGCCTTTCCGTCCATAACATATTTTGTTAGTTACAGCATTCACAAGGAACATCAACACTTTCCATTATTTGGTTACCAAAACATGGCCATACAACAAACAACATCAACGAAGGCGTATTGACCTGGGGAATGAATGTTTTTTTTCAAAAATTAAGGTAGTATACCATGTGCATTGTCTGTTTTATAAGGCAACATATTGAACAAGTTGTATGCCAGTGAATGTTTGACCCATATCTTTTGGACGCCATAAGTGGCATCACTTATCGGTTGCCATGCTGACAGGGTAAACAGACGAAAGCACTCACATTGTTTTGCCATTAAGATGTTGAGATACGTTGGTATTGAACAGTTAATGTTGTTAGGGCGACATGGTGTTTCTGTTATCCATTTTGTTGAAATGGAGTGGGGTGAGTTCCCTTGCCATGAAGTATATTATGGAAGTATCATAGTTAAAGTGTACAGCATTTTTGATTGTTTATTTGTTTATTGGTGTTTTATGCCACACCGGTAGCTAAGGCTACATCGTGGCGATGAAGAGTATATATTATAAAATAGGTTGGTATTTACCATGACGTAAATAAAAGACATGTCGCAAAAAAAGTGTCAACGAAACATGAGGAATAAAAATAAGTAGTGAACACAGTAATGAAAAAATGTGCAAATCAACTTGCCGAATAAAGGAGAGGTCAAAAGAATAAAAGTAAAAACAACTTAAAATTTATTAAAAAGGTTAATTTCCTTCAGGAACGGCATCATTTTATAAGAATTTGTGTTGCACAATAGGTCTCGAATAGACGCAACATTAATATACTGCCGTCTGAAAAGACTAAAATCTGTACAGAGTAAAAGAATGTGTTCCACTGTCAACATCTGCTGATAAGGAACACAAGCATTTGCGATATGTTGTAGATAAATAACACATCTAAGTGCTATTTAACCCTTTACCCAACGTAACGACCAAAACCGGCCAGCGCTATTCTAAAAAATCGCCATTTAATTTTCATTATTTTTTTCATTTTTTGTCTCAAAAACATAGGTTATAACACCTCATTGGAACGAGATCGTTGAGCTCGTTCTAATAAGGGTCATAATCTATGTTTTTGAGACAAAAATGAAAACAATTAGTCATTCAAGATTTTTTTTACAAGTGCTGCCTGCTTTTCATGTTGGGAAAAGGGTTAACGACTAAAATAATCTAAGGTACTGCCGTAAAAGTGTTATGTTATGGTGTGGTTGTTCTTGGGGTTTGATCATTGAGTGTCTGGAGTGTACCCTGGAAATGGTAAAGAGTCTCAGACTCAAGATATTTCAACCTGTTCCCTGTATTAGTTTCGCTATTCTGAATAACTCTTGTTCTGCACTCCAGAGACCGTGTATCATCTATCTACGGCCCGCTTAAACTGCCAGCCAGGTTGCACGGTTTTACACCCAGTCTATCCACGCCGAGTTCTCTTTCTTGACAAGTTCGGATGCGCGGCAGCTAGTTCTGTGTAAAGGGCCTACAGACCAATGAAATAATCCTACGTTGTCTTGGGAAATTTTGTATCGAACTGACACCTAGCAGCGCTACTCGCCTCCGCCCGTACCTTCAGGTCATTTCTTAAACGTACTGTCACAGCTTCCCTCTACAAAAATTGAAATTTGTCTATTATTCTGTTTAGAAACCCATTTAACAAATAGATTATTTTGAAATCGTAAGCTAACAGAGGTTATTCAACGAAACATTCGGAACACCGAGTGGGCCCAAGGTACAATAATTTTTGTTTATATTTATGTAACATTGTCACTCCTTCTTTAAATGTTGAAAAATTACGATACATCGAAAAACTGTGACTCCTATGACGTCACATCCGATTTCGAGATCGAATAACGTCATAGAGTTATCAATTTCCCAACATTTTGGATGACTTTGCACACAACTTGCCATCAGCTATTTCTCGTACCGACTGTGATAATATGCTGTGTGATGCTAACTGATGTCGAAATATCAAATATTTTAAGTTTGAGTGCTTTTGGGCTGTCACAAAAGAGGAGTGGTAATACTTGTCGGTAATGACGTCATGTCTCCGGAAGCTGAAGTCTAATTTCCATTTTTTATAGCTTTTTAATGGACACCATGACTACTGAAAGTTGCCCTAAGTTCAAATTTATGCAACGAAATTTAATTTTGACGTTTTTTGTCTTCGTTCGTCAATACCGTCACAGCGTTAACAACATTCCGACCATTTGTCTGTGTTAAAACGAAGTACTCTGAAAGACTGGTAGAAGAAAAGAAATATAGAGTTTGGAATGAAATTAATTGTTAACGTTTTCGGACGTTCAATCGCCGATAAAGTCCACGCGTTATCAATTTTTCATTTCCTCAACTATTCTTCTGTGGGTGTGTGTGGGTGTATTATAGTGTTGTGTTATGTTGTTTGGGGTACGGCTGTCATCGGATGGGAGGGATAGCACGAGGTGGAATTCACATCATATCTCCGAGATTTGAAATCGGATTTCAATATTTTTTCACTCTCCCAGCAAACACCAGTTTCAAATAGACTACTGTTAATATGTTGGAACGTATAGTCACATAAAAACCTCGGAAGACGTATGTGAGGACCACTATAGGCAGCTCATTAACAGTGGTTGAGGATCTCGGGCTCGTTTAAGTATTTCAGTTGCAAAAAGACACAAATGATAAAGATATTGATAATAAATAAATAAATAAATAAATAAATTAATTAATTAATTAATTAATTAATTAATTAATTAATTAATTAATGCATTAATTAATTAATTAATTAATTAATTAATATTCAATGCTAAAGCACTGTGGACCTCGCCCTGTGGCACACTAAATACGATATTTTAATGTAGTACTACCTGGCTCGTTTAAGTATTTCAGTTGCAAAAGGATAAAAATGATAAAGATGTTAATTATAAATAAATTAACTTAATTAATTAATGTAAAAGGCCATTATTAACGTTTACAAAATTATTTATTTTCTTGATTATTATTTTCTCATTGTTTAATCACTCCAAGTTAACTAACAGCTTATAATATATCTTCCAGGAGTATAAAAAATTATACGAGATAAGAAAGAAAGAGTAACAAAGAAATATATTGATAAGGATCAGATTGGGAGCACGGTGGCTCAGTAGGTAGAGGTGCAAGCTGCAAGCCGAGAGGTCCTCGGTTCGAATCTCACCTGCGGTAACCGCGTTGTGTCCTTGGGCAAGACACTTCATCTCCACTGCCCGCGTGGGGGCACGGTGGCGTTGTGTACTAAGGCGCACTGCACGTCGACGGTGCACTTGTCTTCAACCAATGCTAACCCTACTTGTATGGAGTTAGTATGTTGGGGAGCTGACAGTTCCTCGCCGTTGCTCGGAGGTTCTCTCCGGGTACTCCGGCTTCCTCCACCCGTAAAACTGTCACGGTCATGATTAGCCATTTTGCATAAATATGTCATCTTAATAAATAAATAAATAAATTTATTATGCCTCACGTTTGTAACATCAGCCGTGATTGGTTAATTTGACACCTTCTAAAAGTCATAGTACTGGAGTTTTGGGGCAAAACACGGGTACCATCGGAACGTTTTTCCCTGGAGACAAGAGAACGAAGAAAATGTAAGCGCCACTTCCACTGATCAGCGTCGATTGGAATTTCTCAACACCAAACGCTGGCTCCGTGTCCGTTTAACTTTTTTCAACACCGGTAGACACAAACTTACCAACAGATCTTCAGTGGGTATGTTTTCAATTTTAACTGCAAACAATGAATTCAAAAGAATCAGAAATATTAAAAAACTCACTCACGTGTTGTTCATCACTTCAGTGAATCCTGAATATGAGTCTCAGTTATGACTTCAATCAATTGTATTTAAGAAATAACTGCTGTTTTCCGTCGGTTTATGCGATATAAACCGAAAATTTTCAGCACAAGCTTCATAACAAGCATTAACAATGAATTATAACATGAACAGCATGATGCAGTTGTAAACATTGGCATTGTTGATATAGAAACTCCCAAAGCGACGGCACTTGTGGCAATTCATTTTCGAAGAGACGTCATTCGTTCGAAATGTCGTCATGTTTTTGGATTCGACTACATTGTTGTTACAAGACTGATGGCACGTTGCAGTTAACGCTTAACAATGAAAGTCATATTTTGTTCGGCATAATAAAATAATTAGAACGTTTCTTTTCATATTCTATCGGTCGATAGTACCTGAGTTTGTGTGATTTCTGAAATAAAACCCGAAGCAGCGAAGCTGAGCATGACCGCTATGGTGAAGTATGCGAAGCTGCAGAAGGTTTTATTTCAGAAATCACACAAACTCAGGTACTATCGACCGATAGAATATGAAAAGGAACGTTCTAATATTATAAAATAGTGATCAGATTAAATAGAAAAACTGTTAATTCAGATGACCAATAACAAGGTGCGGCGATTACACCTGTTACCTATAGATTATATAATCCTCAAAGTTTGCTAAGCACCAAATATTTGACACATCATTGTGATATTTGCTTGTGACATATTTGCGATATTTTTAGTGGATATGATTGAGGAATGTATTGATATGGTCCCCAGTATTTAAATTAGCTCTCTTGACAGGCAGACTTTTCGTGACAGTCATGGAAAGTATGTACTCCTTGATTTTCATGATGGTTTCGTGTACTGTCTACATGTACATGACATGTGCAGGGTATTCAATCTTCATTTCAACACAAACCCTTGTGATTTAATAATTGAATATGGCAAATGCAAATGTAAGAAGGTATTTGTCTGAAGCAGAAATGTGGTGGGCTGTATGGATTGTAGAGCAAGGGGCTACCCATCGTCAGGTTGGTGGGCCCGGGCAAGATTTCAGTAGTCTGTCACACCACTAAGACGGCGTGGCGGTGGTAGAGACAGGGCAACATCTGCAGCTGAAGACCGGTTTCTGATCATTCAAGCCCGTAGGAACCGCTTTGCCACAACAACCCAACTTCGCAGACCTTCAGAATGCATCCGGGGTAAATGTTTCGACGCAGACTTTCCGGGCAAGGTTGCACGAAGGTGGTTTCCGATCGAGAAGACCGCGTATTCGCATTCCGTTGGCCCAGAACCACCGCCAGGCACGATATGAGTGGGCTGTGGACCACGTTGGATGGACCAGAGAAGATTGTTGACCTGTCCTTTTTACAGGTTAGTCGCGGTGCTGCCCAGACCACACAGATAGGCGTTCTAGGGTATGGAGTAGACCAGGAGAGCGACCCCATGCAGCCAACAGTGCTGAGCATGGCCGCTATGGTGGAGGGTCAATCATGGTCTGGGGTGGACTACAGAGTTCTGTGTCCTTGAACGTGGTACATTGATTGCACAATGGTATATTGATGAGATTCTGGATGTCCACGCCAGATTGTATGCAGGCGCAGTGGGTGATAGATTCATTCTGATGGACGAAAATGCCCCCCTCATGTTGCCCATGCTGTCGGGGAGTACCGACAGAGGGAGGGGATTGAGCGTATGGACTGACCAGCAAGATCCCCTGACCTCAATCCAATCAAACATGTCAGGAATAAGCCCATCCAGTCCAGCCAAGAAGTGTCCAGGAGCTTGGTACCATGATGGTCCAAGAATGGAACAACATCCCACAAAAGACAACCAGGAACCTGATTGGGAGCATGAGAGGGCGTTGTCAAGCTGTATTTAACAGTAATGGGTCTCATACTCGATATTGAACTCGTACCAGTTCGCTCCGTCAGCTTTTTGGCATATTGAAAATGTTCCTCTTTTACCAATAATATCCATTTGCCAAGGTTATCGTATTCAAAAGCTACAAAATAATGTCGAACACAAACAAAAGCTTAATTTCTGTACTTAAATCATTAAAGATATTGAGTATTATTTTCTGTTGCCAGATCTAATGCCACATGCGATTTGTTAGTGCAATTGCCACCATTGGCACCCGACAGCGTGGACACAGCTGTTGCAAGATCAATTGTAGATGACAACTAGCAGGACTCGGGTAATTCCCACAACAGCTATTTGTTCGCACAATAATGTTCAACACATTTATGAGTGACAACGAGAGAGTATTACTACTACTACTAATGCTACTACTACCACTACTACTGCTGCTACTACTACTGCTACTACACTGCAAAAATGTAGGTACCTTTAGAACCAAAACTGGTTCTAATCTTGTCCCTGAGATGGAACCAGTTCTGTTTAAACAGTATTTATTTCAAATCAAATAAATTTATAAAGATTAACATTAAATATTAAAAGAATTAAACATAAGTTGAGGGGTTTCAGTCGTTAGTTTAGAGCTTATACGAGGTTGTCTCAAATCATTATTAAGCAAAGGAGATATGAACACTTGGCATATCGAACCAGTGTTGGTTCTATACAGAACCAAAACTGGTTCGATATGCCAACTGTTCATATCTCATTTGTTTCAAAATGTTTGGCGACTGCGTTGAATAAGCTCCAAGTTTACTGCTGAATCTACTTCAGTTCATGTAATATTCTGTTAAAACTGAATGCTAATCTTGGAAAATTTATTTGATTTGAAATAAATACTGTTTAACCCTTTACCCAACGAATCGCCCGCATCCGCCCGCGTAATATGCAAATTCAGCAACTGAAAAAATATTATTTTTCGGAAAATTTCAACAAAACCATATCATGTGACCCCTCTTTGGAACGAGCTCGTCGAACTCGTTCGAAAGAGGGATCACATGATATGGTTCTGTTGAAAGTTTTTGAAAAAAATTAAAAAATGATATTTAAAATAATAAATTTTGATATCGTCTGCGTTGGGTAAAGGGTTAAACAGAACTGGTTCCATCTCAGGGATAAGATTAGAACCAGTTTTGGTTCTAAAGAGAACCTATATTTTTGGCAGTGTACTACCACTACTACTACTCCTACTACTGCTACTACTCCTACTACAGTACATCCGCCGTGGAATGGTCAAAATTCACTCGTGGTCAGTGAAGCCCACGGACACTTTTCGCAATCAATAATCAGTAGCTTTCTGCAAATATTGAATGAATGAAGCACAGGGTCGTAGCCGGTGTTTTATTCATTGACAATTTGAGGGCTATCCCATTGTTTTATGTCAGATATTATTACCACCTTTGCGGGCGTTCCTAGCACATTAACAATGTTTTACCGGGCGTTGAAACCTCGTAATGCTCAACAAGTACAAGTCATTTGACGTGTTGGGCCGTTATTGACTATAACAGCCCAACACGTCAATAACAGCCCGACACGTCTAAATATAGACAATGACGTCACATCCCTCAGCCGATCAACAATATTTTTCCCAGATTTCCATTGGGATCGAAATTCAATTCGGATTTTTTTAATTTGTAAACACAATTAACACATTTCTTTCAAGTGTTTCCCTTTGTGTCACGGATAGATAATGTACCAAATATAGGAAGTGATACGCACAAAGTAAGTGATGACATCTTTGATGAATACACTCCTTGCCTAAAGTTCGCATTTCGAAGATATATTTCATCATCTAACTTCCCAAATTGTGCCGTAAGACTGATCAGATGATAGTCATGTTACCCGGTTTGTTTGTCAACAAATCAGACGATAGTGTCGCTGTTTTTTAATTCTAAAATGTCAAACTTTATTTATTTATCTTATTTCCCATATAATTTAATTGTAATGTACCCGATGTACGAAAGTGGCAATAGTAGAAATAACATGACTTTGTCGGGCATTACAGTGTATCAACGGCTCAACAGAAATGGCTAACAGCCCTTGAGCTTATTAGCGGCCCATGACTTCGTCGCGGGTCGCTTATAAACTCTTGGACTGTTAACCATTTCTGTTGAGCCGTTAATACACTGTAATGCCCTTCAAAATCATGTTATTGTTACATTAACTCTCAAAGCATGCATCGGTATATTGCCGACGCGTGGATTTAACAATTCCTATGACGGCCGTACTGTACTAATTCCAGAACTACAACTCCCAGAAATGCTTACTATTACAATACATACACTGCCAAGAAGCCATAGATTTCGATTCAATTGCATAAATACCCCAAAATATTGTTGTTTTTTTGTCTTTGCAAAGATGGTGATAGGTGTGTGGGTGGGAATGAGGACCCAATTTGTCCCGACTGTCATAACTCAAGTCCAGACTGATGAAATATCCCAGCTACATCATCTGTGAATGCATTCCTTCACGATGTAACTTAATTTGTTTGTCATTGAGGATTATAGTTGAAAATAATGTTTGTGGTTAAATGCATGCAGTGGTTGTGATGCATTAGTTTCCTACTTTCGTTCTATCACAGCACATATCGTCACCAGAGAATTACAGTCTTCTAAGTGCCATTTTCTTCATTTTTCGAGAAAACAAGGGTCAAAGATTTGGGCACATGGCATTTGTACATCCTTTGGCGTAGAATAATGAAATTTTCTGCGTCATTTCATGTGTGCATATTCTGAAGTATTATTAAGACTAATAACAATTTGATGCCAAATGGGGATGATGGTTTTGGAGATAGAACATCTGTATACAAAGTATGTTGTGGTTTGTTTAGAAACATACTGTTCTGGACATAGAACACTTTTCTCGAACACTTGAATACCAGAGTGTAGAAAGTTCAAGTGTAACACACTAAACGACTTATACAGTCATTGTATATTCTAATAAACTTAACGTATAAATATAACGAATCGTATAAACCTTACACAAAAAGAAAGAATATTGCTATAGCTCAGCAGGTGTAACACAACGTTTTCATTAAAGTACATGGATATAAGACATATGCTTCCCCTTTTTAACTGTTGACCATTCAGTGTTTTGCACACACCAGTCTTCCGGGTGGCATCTGCAAAATATTTCACGTGTTTACAAATACAGCTATAAAAGACCTCTTTTCAATTTAAAATCATACCATAACCTCCATTACATTGTAGCATGCATGGGGGAAAATAATTGAGGTTATAGTATGATTTACCTGGCCTGTGGAAAATACATGTATCTCAATTTTAATATTCTCTTCCAAATATACAACTATTAACTTGAAATAACATACTAGGAATTAAACAAAATCACACTATAACCTGAATTATATTATCGCACCTGTACGATAATATAATTGTGGACCTACTATGGATATACGTGGCCTGTATAAAATACCTCACCACTCATAAAAGTAACATTATGAAAGATACATGCTATATTAGTTGTTCTGTTTAAAATCTCTGCTCAGCCTGTCAATAAACAACAAGAATAGAAAGGATGACACTGCCACCGAACATATTATATAACATATAATAGCAGTATTTGTGACGTGCTGTGGTACTCAATAGACTGACAAAAACATTATCATTGCCAACACAAGGCTTTTTTTCTACAAAGTGCAACAAACACAGCGTTTTGGTTTTAAGCAAACAATATGTTAAAGATAAATAAACTGATTGTAAATTAGTATTCCAAAATGTTATAGTTCTCACGGTGTAAGAAAGGTAACACGTTGCTTTAATATTTAACAATCAATTATATTTTTTTTTAAATGCCATTAAAATTCAAGTTTATGTCTGCTATATTTTATATTTTCAAGACAACACATTGTTTTGTGAGGTGCACGAAATTTAGATTAACTAATTTTACTGTTTTATCTTCTTAAGCTGTAGACGTTCTCTTGAATATTGACATAAATTGTGACCTGATATTTGGAAAACGGCCTTGAAACAACATTTGACACACGTAACATCCGGTTGATTTAAAAATAAACCAAAATCTACCAAGTTTAGTGAAACTTAGTTGAGTTTTGTTTTATTTATCCCACTAGTTTTAGAGTTTATGTTTTCCCTAACTTAATACATTATACTTCTTTTTACTTTAGTTCTTTAACCCTTTACCTAACGTGAAAAGCAGACGACACTTGCAAAAAAAATCTTGAACAACTAATTTTTTTCATTTTTTGTCTCAAAAACATAGGTTATGACCCCTCGTTGGAACGAGCTCGTCGAGCTCGTTCCAACGAGGGGTCATAACCTATGTTTTTGAGACAAAAAATGAAAAAAATAGTGAAAATTAATTGGCGATTTTTGAGAATAGCGCTGGCCGGTTTTGGCCGTCACGTTGGGTAAAGGGTTAAAGAATCTATAAATCTACTAGCAATTCAATAAAAAGTCAACAAAAGTTTCTCGTGGTAAAAACATAAATCGGTCTATAAAAAAATACTTGCATCTGCTGTGGTAAAAATATAATCCTTAAATGATATTACTTTACCACGAAACAACACAATATTTTAACAGTAAATGAAAATATATCATACCCCACATCTCGAATATTCCAGATTAAAAATTGATTTGTTACTACACAAGTTGCATAGAATGAAAGTAAAAAATAAACTGCAGATTAAATGTATGTGTTTGTGTGTGAAGGAGGGAGGGAGGGGGGGGGGGGGTGGGGGATGTTTGAGGTTAAAAATTCGCACTGGCACAGGTATTTCCTATTGAAACGTTTTTTTCTTTCAATATGCCGCCGAAAAATTGTTTTTATTTACTGAACCCTGATGGGTTTCAAACATGACAAAAAATACATAAAATTGTTTTAAACTAAGTGATGAGCTTAGGAACTGGTTAAACTGACTGGCAATAATTATTACGCAAGCTTTTGTTTTTCTTTTTGGCGCTGACAGGTCGAAGATTCAAAGGTTCATTTAATTTAGCATTGGTTAAATAGAATTTTTAACAATTTTGCTATTTCGATATTCATTCAGCTGTATGTTAAAGTGAAAGGAATGATGGACCTCCTTTCGCATTCTCCCTCTGATATGTCAGGAAGGTTAAAATGTTGTGCTACTGGGGCATCAGCATTATGTTTTATATCCTGTTTGTGTCTAGTAGCACGCTCTCGGAAAAGATTTTTACTTTTACCAACACACTGCTTCCGACAGCGCTTGCACATGATGAGATAAATAATATTTTGTGAATCACAATGGAGGGGGTTACGGATCTGATAATGATTTTTCGTTTGTTCGGAGGAGAATTCCTCTTTCTGAGCAGGCATAAAAGTATGCAATCTACAACGAGGCTTTTTGCTATCCCAAATGATAGAATCCGCGAAAGCAAAAAAGAAAAAGATGTTCATGGCCTTTTTGGATGTTAAAAAGGCATATGATAGAGTATGGAGGGGGGGGGGGGTGGAGGGCGTAAGCTGGAGGCTCTGGGCTTGGGAGGCGAGTTTGTTGGGATTATGAAAGCATTGTATAAAGATGTACAGAGTGAACTTAGCCTGGGAAACATTACAACAAAACGTGTGCCTATGGAGATAGGCCTAAAACAGGGGTGTATCCTTTCGCCAATTCTTTTTGCATTGTACATCAAAGGTTTAGGAGATGAACTCCTGCATAGTGACGAGGGGGTTGCAGTTGGTGACTTGAATATCCCAGTTTTTTTGCAGACGATATGGTGCTAGTGTCAGAAAGCGAAGCGGGGCTAGCGAAGATGCTGGGAATTGTTGGGAAATATGGGAGCAAATGGAGACTCGAACTTAATGAAAGCAAGAGCAAAATTATACCCGTGGGCCGCAAAGTGGACCCCACTCGAAGGTGGAGAGTGGGGGAGTTCTGCATTCCGGAAGGTAGCAGTAGACTTCTTAGTGTAGAAGAGATTAGTGACTATGAGTACCTGGGGGTAAATATAAACATCACATGAAGAGGCATCTACCGAAACCACACAAATACATTGATTCTGAAGGGGAAGCGAATCCTTAACCAAATGAAACTTATAGGGAGGAACAGTTTCAATAAGGTTTTCGTGGGGAAAACTATTTGGGAAATGGTGGGTCTGCCAAGTATAACATACGGTACGGAAGTTGTTCCCCTAAACCACACAGCTGTTAAGAGCTTGGAAATCCTGCAGAACGATGCAGGCCGATGGATAACAGGCTCGAGTAATGCCGCAGCGCTAGAAGCGATCAGGGGTGAGCTTGGGTAGATGAGGATCAAGGACAGGATAGACCAATTGAAACTCGGTTATCTTAATTATTTGGTAAATCTCCCCGATAGTCGATGGTGTAAAGTAATGTTCCTGAGAACTTTCAACTCAAATATCAAGACGGGGTGGATGGTCCAAGTGAGGGAGCTAGTAGAAAACTACTCATTGGAGATCTCTGACCTTGACATTGGGGCAAACCAGGGCAAAAAGATCGTCAGAGAAAGGGTCATGGAGGATTGTAACCGTAATTGGCGAGAGGGGGTCAAACCAAAGAGACCTTTGGGTGTCCAGCGTGATAAAGAGAAGCCTGGTTTTGAAGAGTACCTTGATGGCACCTTTGGGTGGTCACTGTTGTTCAAGCTGAGGTCGTGGTCTCTGGAGCTGAGGGGAAAAATTGGGGAAAACAGTGAAAAGGAGTGCCAGATGTGTAACTTGGGCGTGGTGGAGACCCTGGAACACTTTCTTATAGAAAGCCCAAAATACCAATCTAAAAGAACAAGATTCACGGGGAGTATAATGGGGAAGTGGGATGGGAGAATGAAGGACATGTGGTTAGGGGGCGACTCAAAGGGGAGGGTTAGTCTACTAATCGAAGAGATTGGGAAGAATGGGGCAAGGGAAGTCATCAAACAGTTCGTCCCCGAGTGTTGGGAGGAGAGAAGACGCGCGGGAATAGGGAGGCAGTTGATAGAACATGGGTAACCAAGGCCTGCTCATACGAGAACCGCGACAAATCAGCGGCCGGCCGAAGTGTTATTATTATTATTATTATTGCAATTAAATACCACGCCACTACCATTCTGCAACGGTCTGTTGTGTTCAATTTTCAGTGGTTCGAAATCAGTAGTTTCAGCTGGACTTTCGAGCTTTTTCAGAGTTTGAGATTTCAGACTACGCAAAAAACGCAGTGAGTACCCCCTCGATCTGAGGGCGCCAAATAGACCTTGTCACTTGAATTGCGGTGGAAACGAATGAGCTGTGATTTGATGATACCTTCAAATGTATGTTGAGGATGAAATGATTTTGTGTGCAACAATTGAATCAGTTGATTTAAAATATACTTTATAACCTAAATGACCGGACGCCTGAAATTGCTTGCCTTTATACACGGTCACATCGAGAAAGTCAACAGAACTTTCACTGATAATAGCTTTTAATTTAATGTTTGGATAATGATTGTTCAAATTTCTAAAAATTTATCAAAATCCTCTTTGGAACGTTGTTCCCAAATAATAAAAATGTCATCTAAATATCTGAGATTTTCGAGAGGATGCTTTGCACATTTGCTTAAGGCATTTTCCTCCCATTCCGCTCCATAAATGCTTGCAAAATTAGGACTTAATCTTTTGCCCATAGGACAACCCATTATTTGTAGAAAATATTCTCCATGGAATTGAAAGTAAATCACCTTTTAAGCTCAGCTCTAAAAGATCCAAAACTTGTTTGTCCGGGAGTTTTATATCCGGATATTTCTCAGATGCATTTTTAACCGATTTAACACCTTTATCAATATCAATGTTCGTATACATACTGTCGATATCCAAAGTAGCCAGAATTGCATTTTTCGATATTTTCAATTTGAAATTTTTGACAGGAAATCCTGTGTATTTTTTTAGAAAGCTCGGATGTCTGTTTGCTATAGGTTTCAGATGATAATCAATTCGTTCCGAGATCGCATACGATTCCGAATTACAATCTGATACAATAGGCCTCCCGTGTGGAGTTACGTCATCTGTCCATGAAGAACGGTCCTTGTGGACCTTTGGTAGGATGTAAAATTGTCTTGTTTGAGCACTGAGCTTAGCTGTTAAATATTTCAATTGTTTTTTTTTTTTTTGGGGGGGGGGGGGGGGATGTGACCTTCGTCGAGGGGAAATTTTAAGATCTTATTGAATTTTTCGACATTACTAAGCCAAATAAGTGAATCTATTTTCTTATAATGTTTAGTATTGCTGAGTTGTCTCATGGCTTCCTTTATGTAATTATCCCGAGATAGAACGACTACCGACCCACCTTTGTCGGCTGGTTTAATTACTAATTTCTGATTTTTTCGAAGTTTCGTGAGGGCTCTCCGTTCATCAGCTGTTAAATTGTCTTTATCGGAGAATATGTTCATGCTGAACACCTTTTGGAGGATTCGTTTGCTATCCTCAATAATTTCGGGATCCACTTCACTATCTGGAGGTGACCAACCAGATGATTCTGTAAAAGAATGTTTCCGACCGCTTGAGTTTCTAAAGCGGTATGCTAATTTCATTTGTCAAAGGAAATTACAGTTATATGATGGTATATTTATTTGATAACCAGTTTTAGGCTTAGGTGCTTGTACAAAAGTTGAACCGCGATCTAAAAGAGACTTCTCTTGGGTTGTTAGGTTATTGGTGCCAGACAGGTTAACCACATTAGTTCCTAATCCCACATCTGTTAGGCGGTTGTTACCTTTGCCTTTACTTAGTTTAAATCTAGATGGTTCAACCAGTGATCGTACATAATATTGGCGGTTCTCGTGGTCCAATGGATTAAATCCTGAGCAACATCAAACTTCGGGTCATCAGTTTTTGGTATCACTTTAACGTCCTTCACTTTCCGAATGGTTTCATTGATGATGTTTCGTGAGGTGCACGAAGGTGTGCGTGCGTGCGTGCGTGCGTGCGTGCGTGCGTGCGTGCGTGCGTGCGTGCGTGCGTGCGTGCGTGCGTGCGTGCGTGCGTGCGTGCGTGCGTGCGTGCGTGCGTGCGTGTGTGCGTGCGTGCGTGTTTAAGGGTGTGTGTGTGTGTATGTGTGTTTGTGTGCGCTTGTCAGGGTGTATTGCAGAGTGTCTGTTTATGTTTCAAAAGTTTGGCGGTCAATCCACTTCTTCCTACTTTTAAAACTGCCTTATTAATTATAAATCATTTCATTGAACTTTGTCCCCCCAAAGTCATAAAACTGTTTAAACGAATTACTCCCTAACATTTTGTATTTAGAGAATAAGCGGGGAGCAAAATCGCTGGTTAGCGACAAACTAAATTACAACAACTATGCAATTTTATTAATTCTGGGAGATAATGCCGAACAAAATAATTTAAACTTTATACATGTTGTTTATATCCTGGATCGAACGCCAAAATTTTGATAACAGCGACAAAGTGTCCCTATAGCTTGAAAATAATCTATTTTCTTTATTTCAATCAGTTAAATATCAAACAGTTTTTATTTTGACCGTCCAGTTTTTACTTTAGCTTAATTTTTACCTGCCTTCCTACTTTTGTTTTTTTTTACCTCTACGTTTACCTATTTTGCATGCCACTTCGAGATAAATTCGGTCTTGCCGTGGCATGTAAATTAGCATGCTCTTGAGATCTTTTTGTTTTTCCATTGACAGGCTTGGTGTTTTTGAGACGTTGCCAACAGATGGAAAAGATACCTTTGTGGTTTCTTTTCCATGGATTCTAAGACATCGAACTGAGGTACAAGTAAAAGACTCTTCTTAAAAAGATGTTTCATGGTGACATTCAATCCCTGGTGTTATTTCTTCGACGCCTGGCACCCCTGTGCATGGTTCTCTCAACATAGGAACAAATATAGTGTAAACCGTTTGAAGTTCAACGTACACACTTTTTAGATTCGCCAGTATATTACGGACCACTCTGTGTATTCATATTACCTGTACATTAATGCAAGACGTCAACTTACGCCGTAACATCATTGATATAAGCACTTAACCCTTTACCCAACGCAGACGACATCAAAATTTATTATTTTAAATAAGAAATTCAACAAGACCATATCATGTGACCCCTCATTGGAACGAGCTCATTGAGCTCGTTCCAATGAGGGGTCACATGATATGGTTTTGTTGAAATATTTTGAAAAAATTAGTTTTTTCAACTGCTCAATTTGCATATTACGCGGACGGATGGGGGCAATTCGTTAGGTAAAGGGTTGAGGAAGAGTGAATATTTAGGATACGTAACAGAAATGTAACTGTTATTCGTACTTTTAAGGCGGCGTAATTGTCTTAAACGTACTAATGAGGTTCTCGGAAAGCTTTATTTCGATTGCTGTTCACCATTCAAAAGTAGCTAAATTCTGAAATATTTTTAGGAATGAAATGTTCTATCTCCATTTTGTCGGAGAAAGGATTTAGTATATTAATATTATGCATTTGAAACTACCCATACTTTCAAATCAAACTCTTCTCACCATAGTAGGAAGTTTCGTTATTTTGAAAATGTCCAACCAAGTTGCAAGAGAAATGAACATCTAGAAAAAAAAACAACTCTTATGCACTTTGATAGAGGATGCGGTAGGCAACTCCTAAATATACTATTAAAAAAGTAGGAGATTTCCAAACTGATGTTGATATTTTCGGAAAATGGTATTGGATACGGGCGATTGGACACATCAATATGTTACCAAGTTCAGTGTGGATCATGAATGTCACCGGCCCACGAAAACTTCGTGTAGGTTGTTCGCAAGAGCACCGCGTTGGTGTCTTTGGGGTACGTTTTGAAATTTTCATTTGTACTGGACGAGCTTTTTCGGAGGTCTCGTCGTTCTTTTCTTGGTATAAACTCGCCCATCAATAGTTTCTGGTCGAAACGTAACATTTGAGGTATGCAAAGACTGACACGCGACGAATGTTTACGTGCCGTTCGCATGCTGAAAGCTCTCAACAGACAGACTGTAGTGGCTCAAATTCTCAAAGTTACTCAGGCGGCGATTAGCAGGTTCTAATCACGCTACCGTTAGACAGGCAATGTCAATGACAAACGACGGTCAGGACGTCCAAGGGCGACAACTTCTAACCAGAATCGTTTCATCCGAACCACAGCATCACGTAACCGCCATCAAAGTGCCTCAGATAATTGGACAGCACAGCAGCTGCACCGAGCGACCGGGCTATCCGAAATCGTCTATACATCTGGAATTTGTACGCTCGACGACCTCGAATAGCTCTACGTTTGACTGAACGTCACATCGCAGCAAGGCGTAATTGGTGTGGCGCTCGACAGCGCTGGGGCAATCGTCGGTGGAGCAACGTCATGTTTTCCGATGAATCGAGGTTCACTCTCGACTTCAACGATAAGCAAAACAGACTGTGGCGGCGGCGGAACGAGCGATACGATGACGTAACCGTTAGGCAGCACGATCGTTTTGGTGGTGGATCGGTTATGGTGTGGGGAGGCATAGCCATGACAAGCAGAACAGCATTATATATATAAGTGCGTGTCACAGGGCAGTACTGCCGTGACAACATGTTAGCAGCTCATGTAGTGCAATTTGCGCGCGACGTCACGATAGTCGATTCATTTTCCAAAATGACAATGCAAGAGCACACATGGCCCGTGTCGCTACAGAGTTCCTCCAGGAGCAGAGCATCACTACATTGCCTTGGCCAGCACTAAGTCCAGACCTTTCACCAATCGAGCACGTCTGGGATATGCTTGGCAGGCGCCTACGACAACTCCAACAGCCCCCCCTACTAATGTCTCGCCGCTGCACTGCAGGAAGAATGGAATAACATCAATCAAGCGTTTGGTGAGGAGTGTGCCACGTCGGATCCGCGCTTGTCTCGGGAACCGAGGAGGATTTGCAAGGTATTGAGGTCTTGGACTGAATGTGGTAAATTCTCCATGTCTTCTGCAGATCAGTACGTGGTATGTGTGTTTGTCAGACACCCAGCTATCGCTGAAATCATTCACCAGATGTCACAGTGCAATGCCTCAACTGTCTGTTTAATGAAAATATAAATATATTTCTTCATATATCTCACTTTTGTCAAATATCCCTTACTTTTTTAATAGTATATATGTCCATTTAATAAAACTAAATCATTGAACATTACCATTCATTAAGGACGAGTTGTTCTCTGCTTTCATCTTTTTAATATATACATCGACAAAATCTCGCATATTCTGTTTGTCAAACCCTTCATAATGTTTCCGTACTTGGGAAGTAAAAAAACGGTTAAATTCTGTTAAATTGTCGTGAGCTCTCTTGACCTGGAAGGGATCACCTGGTATGTATTTAAACCAACCGGCTCTTAGATGCAGCGATGATTTCGCACTTTCGTCCATCCGATGTACAATGTCCAGGAGTTTCTCGTCATTATAATCAAATCGGCATGCAAACAGAATAGAACATATAATGTTTGAAACGGTGACTTTGATCAAATCACTGATGTCGAAAGCCTTCCCTTGTTGGTTATAAAGTGCATCAAAATAGTATGAAATCTCGTCGTTGATTTTTTCCTGGAGCTGGCTTTTTCCCATTCCAAAGTCTCTCAGTGCGTGGATAGCGAATTGCTTGTTGTGTTTCCACAGCTCACCGTTAGCAAAGATTATACCTGAAAAGGGGAAAAATCGTTTTAATGAATATGTCTTTGCCTCTCTTCACAGATCTTAATTGTGCAACCTTAAATTTTTGTTTCATTTTCGCAGAAGAATTTCCATTTATCACCTGATCACAACCAAATAGTTCAGTCTGCTCATATCGTTCACAAGGCGTCTAATACGGGAATAACGTCAGACATCAATGTAGATGTCGTAACGTTGTAGGTGGGTTGGTTAACCCTTGACCCAACGCAGACGATATCAAAATTTATTATTTTAAATATCATTTTTTCAATTTTTTTTTCAAAAAATTCAACAAAACCATATCATGTGAACACTCGTTGGAACGAGTTCGACGCGCTCGTTCCAACGAGGGGGCCACATAATATGGTTTTGTTAAAAAATTTTGAAAAATAATATTTTTTCAACTGCTGAATTTGCATATTACGCGGGCGGATGCGGGCGATTCGTTTGGGTAAAGCGGAAAAATATTTCACTCGTTACCAAACACAAATAGCAGACGACAATAATTATTGCAAAAACCTTCATATTTCCCGAATAAAAACATTTTCTTTTTTTTGCCTCGGAAACACAGCTTATGGTTCTTCATTGGAACGAGCTTGGCGAGTTCGTTCCAACAGAGGCCATAAGGTATGTTTTTCAAGGCAAATGTTGAAACAAATAATACAATATGTTTGGCGATTTTTGTGAAGTGCGCTGGCCAGTTTAGTCGTTATTTATTTATTTATTTATTAGGTTTTAACGACACATTAACAGCCAGGGTCATATCATGTTGGTGACAGTTTTACGTGTGGAGAAAGCCGGAGTACCCGGAGAGAACCACCGAGCAACGACGAGCAGCTGTCATCTCTCCAACATTGTAACTCTGCGCCGCGGCGCAGGCAGGGTTAGATTGGTTGGAGACATGCGGACCATCGACGTGCAGTACGCCTTAGTACACAGCGTCATCGTGCCCCCCGTGTAGGCAATCGGGATGAAGTGTCTTGCTCAAGGACACAACGCGGGAGCGCGAATCAGTCGCTGAAATGGTAACCCATCCAACTACTAACCGCGCTCGACGTTTCTCAACTTCGGTGATCTGACGAGAACCGGTTACGGCGTCGCGCCCCCTAATTTAGTCGTTTCGCGAGATAAAAGGTAAATTGCACATTATGTGATAAAAAGTATCTTAACTACGTCACGATTGGACAAAACTGTGTAACCTCATTCACTAAAATCGATCTGATCCTCAGTAAACATCGGCTCAGATCGATTTTAGTGAAATTGATAAAGAAATCTCACCTGAAAGCGCGATTCGTTAGAGATGTTCGAAATACTAAACGACAGGCTACCACTCTGTGTAATTCATTCGTATTAACATTCTGCATAACCAGTTGACTACCCTGGTTGTTGAAAGTTACACCAAACCACAATAAACAAACAACAAAACATGACATTTTAACTTTAACAGCACTCTACAGAACGGTTTGTTTTGTTGGTATCTCAGTTAATTCCAGGTGTGACAGGAATGATAGTCCGTAGGAACGTTAGTCCCTCTGGACTATTATTCCGCGGAATTATAGTCCTAGGTCTAACATTCCTAGGAATAGTAGTCCGCCGGACTACTATTCCTAGAAATGTTAGACCTAGGACTATAATTCCGCGGAATAATAGTCCAGAGGGACTAATTTTCCTACGGACTATCATTCCTGTCACACCGGCACAATGACGTTGTTAGAACACTTGAATTTCATTCAGCGAATGTCTCACATAATGCAACTAGGAAACTGACTGATTCAACATTGTTTGATAGAGCTCAGTGATCTCTGTCAATTAAATTGAGTTGGTTTGATTCCATGTTGCGCTATGACAGGAATTTGCAGCTTAAAATGTTTGATATTTCGACATCAGTTAGAAAAGGAATAATATTTTCACCCTGAGACCTTGAAATTACAGGTTAAAAGCCATTCATCAATTCATTGGAAAACTCATCGACAATAAATTTCAAGTAAGCTGTTTGCCTGAGATACTGGACTGCTTTTGTCGTTTTGTAACCAACGCCATGATGTTGGAATAATATTGTTGTGAACATTTTGTGTACTGTGTATGCTTTTCTTTCCCAGAATTACACATTGTTAACCACGACTTGTGTAACGTGAAACTTGGCTGATATTACGCCGATCTCGGCCGATATGAACCACGCTAGAGTTGGTCTCCTTGACTCCTTACTTGGTGCAGCTATTTTGTTAATGCGAAATCGTTCACCGTCATTCGTAGAAAGCATGATGGGCCTTTTAGCGTGCGTGCATTTCCTGCAACACAAAGTTCGTAGAAGAAATCAACGTCTGTAATACTGAGGAGGGGTGTCGAAATTTGTTTTTACTCGAACCATTATTTTAAGAAGACTTCCATCTATGTTTTCAATTTTCATGATTCAAATGTATCAGTTGTGAAACTAAGAAATAAACTCAAGTGGGGAAGATTCCCTGGCAGGTTATCCCCTCAGCCCCAACACCTCACAATTTTCTTTTTATGAAACCACAATTTTTAAGAGAATTTCATCAAACGTTTCTATTTTCAGTATTATAAAAGCAACAATTAAAGTCGCAAAAAAATGTTGGCCTGCAATTTTCAAGAGAATTTCATCCATTCAGACTCTATGCATAAGTTGCAGAAAATAAGGATTTGAGCCAAGAAAATGCTCATTGCTTGCCCTCTCGGGTGGCAAGCAGATAATATCCTGCCCACTTCCTGATTGTTTTTTTAATCTACAAATATTTCAGGATTTGTACCGTGAAAGTAAATAACGTGGGTTAATAATCAAGACAAATGGCACAGACAAGTTTATTGCTAATCTAGACACCCAATCTTCCAAGAATTCTGACTTCCTTTTCTTGTATTTGTAGTCCCGCTCCAGTTCTGATTCACGAGTATTCAAATGTGTTCTAGTTGTTGTTTTTTCATAACGCAGAGGTGCAAAGACAAATTCTTTCAATAGTTATGTGGCTAAATGGAAATTTAACACAATTCAGATGGGGTGGGTTGGTATACATGGCGAGGAAGATAAACTAGGTTATTTTCACAGCATCCCTCCACCGAGCCGAATAAGTATAATCATTCAACTTTGTCAGAGATCCACAAAGCGTTTAATTAATAAGAGGGAGAAAAGGGTTAAGTAAACTTCAAATGAAAATGGAAGTACTAAAATATCATCGTTGTCTCTAAAATCGTACATCATTGGGAATGAACTTCGTGAGCCGATGTCATGCTATTAAAAAAAACTTTTTCTTACATCTTAACTTCATTTATTTTCGCCATAGAGTATTATAGTAAACTTTGAGTTGACCGCACCACTTTACTTTTAGTGCATGTTTAACAAGAGGGGTTGAACCCAGCAGCCCATTGGCGGACACATTGCTTGTGCATGGTGCATATGTACATAATTTGGTAGCCTTACTATTGTCATAGCACGGAGACCAACGCGCAGAGTGACGTGTTAATTGCGGGAAATTTTGTGACAATACTTCTTGTTTTAACTGTAGTAACTGATAAAGGCGAATTCATAGGAGACAATAGTACTGAGAGCCAATGATAAAACAGGAGGGAATAGTACTGGTGGGCCAGGAGTTACAGTAGAAAACTGGTAGAAGATAGTTGCAGCAGAAGTTAATCCGAGAGCAAATAGTGATTCGTGGCCGCAAAACAGGCGACATAGGGTGCCAGAAGACTATATTACTGGGTGAGGACAGTTGACACTGATCATAGGGCAGATAACGGCGACCCTTATTAAGTTAGTAGTGGTGGTCTAGGAGCTATGAAGGCGATGAGGTGGTCTTAGAGCTAGCAGCCGCATAGGATTCATGAATGTCATAAGCTGATCTAGAGGCCAAGAAATCATAGAATAGGAGCGAAGAGTAGAGGCATGAACAGAAGCCCACAAAGATCCACAACAATCCACATTTGTTTACAAAGACCCACATCAGTCCACGTAATTCTCAAAAATTCGTCAATGATCGGCATTGGTCCACAAATACTCGTATGTGCCCTTGTTTTTGGGGCACATCGTGCTCTAGTACACAAAGACATGCTGACACCTTTGTGTTATTACCATGTGTCAGTCAATGCTCACTCTCGCATCAATTTGGTCAAGGTACTGTAAAGTCAGATACGGGGTCAGAAAAATGGAGCAATCGGACTGAATCTACTGTGCATCAGTCGGGAAGAAAGGCCGGGCGGGGTCTGGGGAGTAGTTGGAACAAAAAAAGAATGCTAGAAAGAGAGTTGCCAGGAATAGTCAGGAATATATACACCGGGTTAACCTTTTACCTAACATGAAAAGCAAGACGACACTTGCAAACAAAATTCTTGAATAACTAATTTTTTTCATTTTTTGTCTCCAAAACATAGGTTTTTACCCCTCATTGGAACGAGCTCGACGACCTCGTTCCAATGAGGGGTCATAACCTATGTTTTTGAGACAAAAATGAAAAACAATCATGAAAATTAATTGGCGATTTTTGAGAATAGCGCTGGCCGGTTTTGACCGTTGCTTTGGGTAAAGGGTTAAGATTGTGCAGTAATAGGTCAGGTAAGTCGGAAACGATGATTCTTTTGAGGCTTTTGGAAAGTTTTGGGCCCATTTTGGTAAACTTTGGTAGTTGTTGGGTAGCTTTCGGTAATTAAAAATACTCCCACCCAATACAATACCCCCACTACCCGAACACCCAATCCAGCTATACTGGATACTTGGAGACCAGTAGCAACAGAAACCAAGATGGCAGCCTCCAGTAAACAAAATGGGCCACACAAAAACGTGTCAACATTAAAATGTGCACTGCGCATGCGCAATAACCCACGCACCACCACTGTTCTTACTTCGTGACAATATGACCGTTCATATGGCTGCCATGATATCCCATGTGCCAACCACAATGCATCGCGATGTGACCCCAAGTCATGAGCCATCTAACGTTTTCATCCAAAAGTGGGTCATCTGAACCCTGACATACCATTCAGTATTTTTTTATAAAAAGGGATTCCTAAAACGTTTGCCAAAAAAATATGTTACGCCACCCTTTACCCAACGCAGACGATATCAAAATTTATTATTTTAAATATAATTTTTTCAACTTTTTCAAAAAATTTCAACAAAACCATATCATGTGTCCCCTCGTTGGAACGAGCTCGTTGAGCTCGTTCCAACGAGGGGTCACATGATATGGTTTTGTTGAAATTTTTTGAAAAATAATATTTTTTCAACTGCTGAATTTGCATATTACGCGGGCGGATGCGGGCGATTCGTTGGGTAAAGGGTTAAAAACCAACGGCTGTACACTACATACTATTAATAACATTTAGAGTATCATAAAAAATAACAGATACAGAAAACATCCACCTGGCTAAGCAGGTAATTTCTGACAGAAGTTCACTTTTAGAAGGGGTGTTAGGTTTTTAGAAATATCTCGACTTTCCTTGAATTGATTCTTATGGCCCGCCCAACTAATTATTAAAAATGCAATGCTGCATATTTTTGTCTGTGCTGCAGAGCCCTGTTTGTTACGTTGAGGATTTTTTATGGATCTGTCGGGGAGACTTTTAGGAAAGAGCATTGAAATTTATGCTAATTTTAGAACACTTGCAAGCATTGTTAAAATTATATAATGATGAATGTCTGCCAATGTGTTTGAATACCGTTCAGCCTCAGATGATAGATGGTATATTCTGGAATCAAGTATGTTAAAATCCTTTCTTGTCCAGTTTACCGGGTTTTCTATTTTTACTGAAATTCAGGGCCAAAAATGTTAAAAATGCGAAGATAATATTTTTCCCCCGGCTTCGGTCGATACTAAAATGGTTGCAGACTGCCCATAGTATGCCACCGATCCACACACACACAACCACACTTACTCCATAACACTCCAACATGACATACCATTGTGTATTACTCGCAGCAACCAGAGGACAGTAAAAGGCGTAAGGTAAGTTTAACTGTACAACAATATGACTACATACCGTCCGTACTATACTACCATGCACGACACCCACACAAACCCCAAAACATCACCTGACCCAGAATTACGAACATGGTCAAAACTTGAAGGTATTATGCATAAGGCGGGTTTGTTGTACTACAGGGTAACAGTTTTGGGATGGAAGTGAAAAGAGTAATGTCTTACAAAACATGTTGATTTCTATGAAAAAAATACATTTTTGTATCACAAAAACCTTTCAATTTTTTTTTTACACTCGTAACCTCATTTTATGACAAAACCTGCCGATTTATTACAAAAGCGACGAGCTATGACAAATCCCGATGACTTTTACTACAAAAGTGGGAGCTCTGAGAAAAGTTGTCAGTTCTTACAAAAGTGGACGTAACATTGCATCCCAAGTAATGGAAATATTAATATGGTGTTAGCCAGAAAAGATGGGTGTGATTAACTGTGAGCTTTTGTTCAACCCCCCCCCCCCCCCCACATCGCTCATTTCAACCGCTATCATGTATAGTACAGTCGCTGTGGGCCGTGATGTCCACGCATGCCTTTACCAGGTAATAACAATCATGATCAACAAAAAATTTATTTAATGAATCACCAGGTTATACTCGGTGCTTCCTTATCCCCTTGAACCCTAGTGGTATCCTCCATAACAGTTCAATGGCAGCAACGGGGAGAGTCCATATTCTTTATATGGGGGTAGATCAATTAATATTTTCAACGTGCAGCCTTGGGGCTGCACGTTGAAAATATTGATTGATCTATACCACATCTTCACTAAAAAGTTATGAAGTATCATGTTACTCGGCCGGAAAAGCGGCGTCTGGGGTTCAAATTGTTAACTAAATTTGTTTATGATTATTCCTGTATTTAGTGTTTGGGATCTAATAATATTGCGTTTGTGGAAGTATTGCCCACCCGTGGAAAATGACCAGTCCACGGCGGCCGCACTGTACAATGTTCCTAGCATTACGTTTGAAATCAACAGAATAGCAAGTGAATAAAATGTTTTGACAACATCACACATGCATTTTTCGATAAACGACTAATTAGAAACACTATCAATGACGCCGGAGATGGGTGTTGGGGACTATGTGGCTTCACCCCCTCCCACACACACACGCACACTTTTTTCGGCGAGTATGTTCCTTAGAAGCGATCTGTACAGTCTCTTTCGTCAATTAACAACACTTGTGCAAAGTAACAAATTATGACAAACTGGAATTATTTTTCGGCTTTGGATGATCTCGTTTGACATTGCACTAACATGCATTAATAGAATCTCACAATTCGACGCTCCGTTCTGACTCAATCATTGGTGAATTGTTTAACTCGAACGGCATTTTCCATTGAAAATTTCAACAGTTTACTGTTGTTGGATATGCTGTCTAGTAAACTCCCTCCATTGTGACTAAAACATCACATAATCATGTAAACAAATGTTTTCTACTAGTTTTGATGTTTCAGTCAGAATAACGGGCGTTTCAGGCAGAAGTTCCAACATTTGTGGTATCCGGTGTCAAAATATGGTATTCATGTCGAGAGAAAGAATGCCGACGATGTAGAAGCTTAATAGTCAGATACCCAATTTTGTTTTTCGGGCTCCCGGAGATGTTCTCGATCAAGATTTTGAAACTTTCTGCCCGCTAAGACGCAGTGTTTCTGCATTAAATTGATACTGAAATGCAAGGACATTGAGTGTTTTCGGTCTAATTTATCGAAATTTTCTTCCCGCGGGCCGAACCGTACAGTACATACTACTCCAGTGGGAGCTTGGACTCTCAAAACCGGCATTTATTAGCCCCCCTCCCCCACCACACCCCCACTCCCCTCCATACTTCGAATCAGGCTCCGGTGTCCCTGACTATAACATCCATACATCAGAAAAACTTAACTTACCAAATGCACCTCCACTGCGATATGCTTCTGCTTCTCCTCCGAGATCCGACGGCTGAGGCCTATCCGAAAATATGGTACTATTCTTAACAAAAATGTTTCTCAGGTCCTCAGAACCATTCACAACAACAAACCTTTTATTAAAGAGATGAAATGTAAAAATATTGCCATATTTATTTTGATATTTCTTGAACGCCTGCTGTAAATCCTTTCCTACCAATTGTGGAAGGTTCCCGACAAGTGGAAATGGAAATGGTCCCGGCGGAAGATTTTTGTAATGTTTGCTGTTACCAAATATGATATAGCGTAGAATTAACACTGTCACAAGAAGTATGAGAAGAGATGACAAAATCCATAGACTGTATTCGCCCATTTTGTCCGCAAGATTGACTGTCCTGTTGATGAACCTTCTCCTTCTCTTATACTCCCCCTTATCAGGTGTAAACATAGATTTGTTTACTATTCTTTAATTACGTATCACACAAGTCGACCATTTGTTATCGGTTGTTGTTGTTTTTCGTCGAGTTGAATTTCTCAGGATTTACTTTCATCTGTGTATTAAAGATCGGTGATCTTTGGTAATCAGTTTTTGACCTATGAGGCGAACTGTCGATCTTGCGCACCATCGCGCCCGCAATTTTTATTTTATTTTATTTTTTATTTTATTTTATTTTTTGCGAGTAGGCAAATCCGCACTTCGGCTACCCCCTAGCTAGCCATGAACTCTATACCTAACGAATAGGCTGTTCCCTAAAGCGCAATATACCTACAGGGTATCTAGTGTTTTTGAGTGGATACCTAAAATTATCTCATGAGTGACCGATACAAATGTTTATTTTTCGCGAGCGCTTGCGCGAGTGAAAATAACCATTTGTCTCGGTCACAAGTGAGAGAGTTTTCTTTATCCACTCAAAAACTTTAGATTTTCTTTTTATTATACACTTTTTATAAGAATCTGATAATTCCACTCATTTCAGCCATGAATCGATGCATGAAAGTAAATAGCGCATTAAGGGTTTGAAACGCGGAAGTGATTTGATCGATACTCGGAACAGACAGCGTCTTGCAATCTGGTTAAGCTGACGGGTTTCTCGTCCAAACATGGTCTGAAAGTCCGTAATATAAGTTTTTGGTTTGGTACGTCCTTTGGAAGGACGTACCAAACCAAAAACTTATATTACGGACTTCCAGGCCATGTTTGGACTTGCGAGTTTCATACATCAATTCAAGGTGAATACGTGTTAAATTATTGGTGGAAATGATCGGAATGCATTCAAAAACACTAGATTTAATTTTCATTGTACGTTTTTAGAACAAATTGACCATTTCCAGTGATAACTTGACTCGTATTCATCTCGAAATGATGCTTTGAAAGCCGCCACTTTGATTGATACAGTGAAAGTGAAAATGTCTATATCTTCACAGTGGTGGATACGATTTCTATCTTTCCGCAATTTCTTCGATAATCTATCGTTTAGCGAATAAGAAAATTGTGTAGTAGAAGAACAAAAATAATTTCACCAAACCCATTATCATGTGGCCCCTCACTGGGACGATCTAGTTGAGCTCGTTCCAATTAAGGGTCGCGTTATATCTTTTTCTTCAGAATTGTTTTGAAGAATTTGGGAAAAACAATTTAAAACAACAAATTTTGATATCTTAAGCTTTTTGTAAAGGGTTGAAATCTTTTCGTGAAACTTGGCTCAGATGACTGAATGCGTACTCAGAAATGTGAACAATATACCATGAATTTTTAACTGATGCATTCCAAAAACTTCTAACTAATCAACTTTTAATTGGTATGTAATCAACAATTTCGACAATCCGTAAAGGGGATTAATACATTGCGCGTAGAATAATCCGATTATATTGCGATTGCTCCATTCAAGTGAATTCCGTGTACATGTATTTTACCAAATTCAATTAATTTGATTATTACTGAGAAAAACTTATTCGAAGAACGGGGTAATATTTTTTAAATCCCTATTTGTGAGTGAATGATTCGCAGATGTTCCTTGATGTTTGTCATTTTTTTCGATGTCGGGACCCAACAACAGCTACACTTCAAATGTTAACGAGTGGAACACAGCGCGCCTCCCATTTTCAAATTGAATGACTGCATTGGAATGAAAGATCAGAAGGCAATAATTACATTGTTAATGTAGTTATACGTTTTGGGTCCAAATACTCAATACCCATTGGTCAGCTGGGTGAAAACGTCATGACCAAATGTAATTCATTTTCCATTGAATACATTTGGTCGAACTTTGACCCGCATTTACGGTAGAGCGCAGTTGACAGAATGTAATTCGGGCGGTGTTTGAGCGGGTTTTTAACTTTTAGAGCCTCTCGCAGTGATCAACCCCGCTGCTGTTTCTTTGGTGACATTCCCAACTGTGGTATAAAGCCCGTTACTAAAATACTCGTTTTCATTTCTAAAGTTGTGAAAATTAAAATCAGAGTTGTGCGCTTTGTTTTTTGTGTGAGGGTGGTTTTTCGCCTCGTTCGTTTGTACATGTTTTATTTCGTCTTTCTGCTTTGTTGTTTGGTAAAAGATAGTTTAAACAGTTACGGAATGTAATTATAAGAATAGAATGCAATTTTTATAATCTTTATTGGAGTATGAACGTGTGGGAATGAGTACAAATTGTATGAATCCCTTCGGGATTCATACATAATTTGTACCCATTCCCACACGTTCATACTCCAATAAAGATTATAAAAATTGCATTCAATTCTTAAACAAATATTGATGGTTTTGACTTTTCAGAAGGATGTCTAGAGAATTTTAGTTGCATGGTGTGTTCCCTCTAAATTTCGAACTGTACCCCGGCCCGCGTTGCTGAACATCAAGCTTTTGATCAAAAATATCGATAATTTTCCAACTGCCACCTGTGAATTTCCCACTGCAAAAGAAATTCGTAGAAATTCGTATACACCCTCATGCCTTGCGTTCAAACCAAAATATATGCATTTGGTTTTGTATTGCCACATTTTTATACATATTGTGGGAAGGAAAATAGTTAACGCTATGACATCACTGCGAATCGAGGGGCGGAAAACGTCAAAATGAATTTCAAATTTGAAACGAAGAGTACGTTTAGACTCATGGCCCCAAATAATAAGTTGCTAACATTTTGAACTTTGAACTTTGAACTGATTGTGGTGATGATGTGCAGGGTTGTGGCGAATACATTGCAAATGAATACGAACCTTGAATACTTTGAAATGTTATGAATACGAGTACACAAATTCCAAAATGTATTTGAATACGAATACAAATATTTTACAATGTCTTCGTGAATACAAATATGAATACATATCACACAGTTCGAGGTCCAAGAGGTACAGTACGGCCGCCGTGGACTGGTCGTAATCCACGCGTGGGCAGTGATGTCCACGCATGCTTTTACCAGGTAATAAAAATCATCATCAGCAAAATTTCAATTAATGAAGCACCGGGTTTTACCCGGTGCTTCATTAATTAAAATTTTGATGATTAGTCCTATAATTACTGTTTGGAATCTAATATTACTCCGTCCGTGGAAATATTGCCCACCCGTGGAAAGTGACGAATCCACGGCGGCTGCACTGTACTCTAAGATTACAAAGAAACAACTCAACCAAATATGCAATAACAATATGGAATGAATGAATTTGAAGAGACAATGTCTGATGGTTTCAGCACAAACAATATTTGTGAATCCTGGAACAATTCTTTTAGTCACTTAGTGGGCCATAAGAACCCACGACTTTGACACGCAATGAAATGTTTGCAAAGAGATCAGCTTTGTCCCCTTACAGAAACTAAACTGTTAAGACTTCGTGGACTTTCAAGAAAACCTGCCCGAAAGGACACAAAGCAGCTTCAAGCTCGTCTGAGAAAATTGTGCTCTAAGTTTTCTGTAGGAAGAAAACACGTGCCAGAATTCCTCGCAGCTGCTAGTTGCTGCATTAGGTTTAAACTTAAACAGTTATGCAAATTAACACTGTACAATACTATACTATACCAGTTGGTGCTTGACAACATTTTATCCATATGTTATACGTTTGACATGTTTTGACGTTCAAGCATAAATTTTGTAATAGAATCAGAGCTTTTTTGAAATCCTGCATTCATATTTCAAAGCCTCTGGCATGGTAAACTCTTATAATGATGGGGGGGGGGGGGGGGGGTTCCTTGCTGATATTCTGATCGGGGAAGGCATATGCTAGGTGCCAATTCCACTGGGTGGGGCAGTTTTTCCAGTTGACATTTTGACTGGGGGGGGGGTGCATATCCTAGGTGACAATTTCACTGAGGGCAGTTATCCAATTCCTATTATTGGACTGGATGGGGCAAATATCTGGAGGTCGGGGGGGGGGGGGCACTTGTCTGGAACCCTTGGCATCCATATATATGCAAAAATAAAAAATAGTTTTTGTTCTTCAGAACACTTTGTCGGATAAAGGGTTAACTAAATTCACATTTAATCAATTATTCAATTACTGTACTGCTGGAATTAAGTTGTAATTTAACCAGAATAACATTTTAGCTTTACCTAAAACATAGTCTGTGGTCCTTCACTGCTACAAACTCATCAAGCGCAGAATATTTTGTTTTGGTTCTGAACACTGTATTGGATAAATTAAGGGATAACCGAGTTTACATTTAATCAATTATGCAATTAGTGAACTGTTGGAATTAAGTTGTAATTTACAGCAGCCATGATTAGATTAGATTTGATATAATATTTTTAAAAATACACAGCGGGTTGAGTTAAAGTTTGATAATCATTTTTTATACCATGCTCGCCAATGTTACTACCTGTGAAAAGCCAGTATGTTAAATTTTAGCTTTTAACCCCACTACCGGTTTAAAAAAATTTACAGCTATAGTCGGAAGGTCATCCAACTTGACCTTTGGCATGACGCAATTTGCCAACTTCGATACATTCACACTTCGCGATATGTTTCATTCAAACATACGACATTTTTCGGTACTATCTACTACGTGTAAATGACTCATTAAGTTTAAAATGCCTACAATTGAATATTTAAAATAAATTTTAAGAATTGTTAATAATAATTTGATTGAAAAAGCCAGGAAAATTCAATCACCTTTGACGATGTGTCTAGCTGTTAATCAAGCATTCACGTACAGCCGGAAGTACTGCCCACCGGCGCAGATGTAAACAAAACAAACCTGTGTGTTTGCGGTAGAAAGTGTCGTGTTTTCTCCATTTTAAGTGACAAAGTCGATTATTAATTAAGAGCATGGTATAAATAAAATAAATAAGTACTAGGGCCGGTAATCAGATTTAAACCACTAGTAGAATAAGGGGTTTAACCACTCGGCAAGCCGAGTGGTTAAACCCCTTATTCTACTAGTGGTTTAAATCTGATTACCGGCCCTAGTACCTATTTATTCTATATGATAAAATCCGACTTCAAATAGCGGAGGTGTGACTTCAATACCTCCCCTCTTGCGTCATTAGTACACCACAAACTACCTAACTTACCATTATCATTATATTAGAGGCGAATACAGGAATAGTTGAGGTAATGTACTTTATTTAATGCTCAGGCATCAATTCACGCTGAAAAATTAAGTCATATTCCCCTGTCGGTCGGCAAAACGAAATATCAAAATGATATTTAGAAATCGATATTTCATCGTAGGTTCGGATGACGAATCACATGTACTTTAAACGAGTCAGCACATCAGTAATGAATTCCAGAGTCCCAAATACAAACGAATTCGAATAATTGATAGTGACAGTGACTAAATCAATTCATTAAATCAGCGGTTTCAAAGTTTGACTTTCTCATTCACCTTCCAGCGAAAAGCCGAAATCACTTTCAAATTTCTTCAGTTCAACTTCACACGTCTTCAGTGCATTGAGTTCAAAAAAAATAAAATGACGTGTCTTGTTATTGAAAATAAGAAAGTGGTGTTTTTTGTTATTGTTCTATTTCTTCGAAACACATTGCGATTATTTCAATTCGCCAGCCTTGGTAAATCGTAAAGTTAGGGGAGAAATAAGACGGGACTACTTTTTGTGCGGATATTCACACATTCCAATGGTTGGAGATTGGTTGTTGTAATTTTTGTATGGACGCCGGTTCGGCACATAAATTTTGCGCCTTAATGGCAAATAAAGGCCACAAATTGGAGAGTTTGTAGTCGTAGAGCATTAAATAAAAAGAAAATTCACGAAAATTTGATGAATACCGAAAATATCTCGTTCGTGGCTACAAGAAATATGAGGATCTTCACTCGCGACTGCGTCGCTCGTGAAGATCCTCATATTTCTTTGTAGCCACTCTCGAGATATTTTCGGTATTCATCAAATTTTCGTGAATATCCTCTATGTATTATATGACTGTGCAATTTAACCGCTAAATATCATTAATGTTTGGTGATCTTTTTCAAGGTCCCAGGAAAATCGACACTGTGGAATCTGATTCCGTAACATTATAGTATGACAGACTATTTACGGGTGCGTTCGAATTTCTATAGTATTAGCTGTTCCGGTCGCAGAGAGTACTTTACTCCGAGCTGGAATGAATCGGCGCGAAAGGCGGTCCGGGCTTTTTATCCTATTCACGATATTTTTTATCGTATTCATGCGCATCGGGGGATTCCCCGGAAGTGTGGTACAAAAATAAGTGTAAACAGAAAATAGTTCCTTTTTTACTTCAATCCGACTTGCCACAAAAAGGTTGGGGGAATTGTTAATGCTAGAGTTGGCATGCGATGTTGAACTATAAGTCATATAAAAAACCTATGACCCAGATCACATCACTGTCCGCGATTACATGTATGTCACATTTTTATCAACATTGTCGTAAAATAGTTATAATCTAAAATTAGTTAGGTTACAACTCAACCCAATTTGGTTCGTGCTCAATCAACCCAGATGATTTGGGTTGACTTTTAATCCAACTGATTTGTAATACAATGACGTTAATGTCGTTTGGGGGTTTAGAAACGTTACATTTTCCTTCTTGCGACAGTCCTACAATTCAAACTATTTAACTTATAACTATCATGATATTCCAGATGGAAAACAAATAGTTTAGGTTATATATTGCCAGAAGGTAGTTAATGATATGAAGTTAATGCCGATCGAGGGTGGCAAAATGTCAAAATTAAATTTCACTGCATAACCTGAAATCCAGTTAACTTCCAGTGCCCATGCAGGGGTGGCGGAACGATTTTTAAAGGCGGTGGGGAGGGGGGGGGGGCTGCATCGGGCGATGGATGCTCGTCGGTATGACGGGCCGACCATGGTTGGGCTCGTGGTACGAAAATTTTAAATTCCAGGGTCCCAAAACCCCCATTTCCATGCATCTGAGCCGATATATTGAGATGTTTCAGGCTTTGGATTTGACAGATTTCACACTTTGAGAGCCGTTAGAAACGTCGGTAAAGCACACAGATGAGGTCTATTTATCAGCTTTGGTCGTTACGACCAAAGCTGATAAATAGACCTTACCTGTGTGCTTTACCAGACGTTAACGGCAATTATACTGTCTGTGGAATATCTTGTCTGGGAGTGGATTTGGTACTTGTTTGTCTGTAAGATTACGATCTATTTCAGTTAACAGATTTTTCAACAGACTGTATACATTTTAGCATTTGCTGCCACTTACTGCAAAAAATGATCCGAAATCCAACGAAAGTGACCCAGTACGAGAGAAACATAGCTGGCAAAAATATGGGGGAGGCTCTGGATCCGCTCCTTGTTTCACCAGTAATTGGTTGTGTTAACATATATGCATACAAAAAAAATGGCCTCACAGGACCCCATCCCCACCAACCCCCCCCCCCCCCCCCCGGGTCAACCGCCCTTGCCATGGTCCCAGATAACAAGTCGAAACGTTTGGAAATTTGGCTTCACACATCATGTGATCCGCTTATTGGAACAAGCTCGTTCCAATAAGGGGGTCACGTGATATGGGTTTGTTATTTTTTTTAGGAATTCGGGGGGAAATTCAAAATATCCAATGTTGATATAATGTGTTTTCTGTAAAGCGTTAACATCTGTTCCCTGGAAAATAGGCCAAATAAAACAATGCCTTCACATGAATGTGAAAACTATACTATAAATTATAAGCTGTAGCATTCCAAGACTTCAGGATATCAAACTTTACTTTCCAAGAATTGATACGTAAACAACATAATTCGAGAAACACCAGTAATACTTTTTACTTTCTTTTCTCCCACACGCTAAAAACTAAAGTGTTAAAAACTACACTTGAAGTACTGTATTTAACACTTACTAAGTGCTGAACTAGCACTTTGTTCAAGTGTAGATATCCCAGAACTTGACAGGTGTTACAATAATACCACTTGACAAGTGTAATGTCGCGACACTTAAAAGGAAACAACGCAGATGACGCGGATCAGGCTCGAACTCTCGAGCCTGATCAGCGTCATCTGCGTTGTGTCTTTTTAACTATGTACCCACCAAGCGCAAATCAAATTATGGACGATTCTGGAAGAGCCACCAATGCTCGACACATGGGAAGTGCCATCCATTCAAGTTTCAGATGTCTGACGGTTGTAATGTCCAAGTGCTTAAAGCATTGTACTTTGGTGTTAAAATCAAACCCTAAGAGTTAGAATGGGTTTAACACCTTGAAAGTGTCAGTTTTAACACTTTAGTTTTTAGTGTGCATGTATTCTATAGAGAATCATCTGATTGACTTACGATTGCCACACTGAAGTTGCACTTCATGACATGTACTATACCCAACTCAAATGAATTTGATTTTTACTGTGAAAAGCTTATTTGAAAACAAGTAATATCTTGGAATCCCAACTTATTGTGCATCAGTGGAGGGAACGGTGTGCAGATGTTCGTTGATGTCTTTCCTGAAAACGTTTTACCGTTTCCGGACCTCAGCAATAGCGAGTTCCACTTCAAACGGTAGCGAACATTACACAGCGCGCCTCCAACGGCTTTGACGGTTCGGGATATGTGAAACGTCAGACCCACGCGGTTCAGATGAATGAGGCTTGTTCCAACCCGAAAACATTAGTTTCTCTCAGTACAACACAACCGCTGTTCAGTGTTCTCATACGGAACTTAAAAAGTCCAAGACTGCAACTTGAGAGCATTTAGAGATAAATAGATGCCCCTTCTAGGCGGAACTTAGTGCTCTGTTTGCCTTCCAGCTTTGGTAATGGGCATAATGTCAGCACAGAAAACGTAACTTGGGGATGATATCTTGTCATAGTGTTCCATTGTAAATCGCTGGGGAAATTCGTCCTGACCGTGTACAGAGTGTAGGACCAGCGTCCGCAGCATCCGGGGAACACGAATTTAGTAAATGTTGTTCATAACTTGGCACATAGCATTATCCGGGTTTGTGGACAGAGATACGGAAGGGGCTCCGTTCCTTGGCGGGCACAGGCATGGGTTCAGCTTTGATTGTTCTAGCGGAAGGGTGCAAGGAGACACGGTTGTCGAAAAGATGGCTTGTGGTTATGGTTGTTTAAGTGAAATGTTGCCTGTTCGACCCCGACTAGTAGTAACTGCGTTGTGTCCTTGGGTAAGACACATCTTAATTGCCGATGTTACTGTGTCGTTGTGTACAAAGGCGTGCTGCACGTCGATTGTGCACTTACCTTTAAGTCTTTGCATTTTGCTGGTGGATATTGCTGCCCAGCAGAGAGTGTTACTGAAATAAGTATAAGTTGGGCACATTTAATCGTATTTGGCCCGTGTAAATTGAATGAATTTTTTTGTCAATAATTTCTCGTGTTACATTTATATTAATTTTTCAACAAATCTAGTCATGGCCACTTCAAAGCAGCCATGACTAGATTTGTTGAAAAATACCAAGAAAATACTCACCAGGTAAGAGTTAACAGCTGCTAACTCTGCTTATGTAGAGTTAGTACGTTGGGTGGTGTGACTGAGAGTTGCTCGCCGCTGCTGTTTGGTTCTCTCTGGGCACTTCACCTTCGTCAACCTGTAAAATTATGCGACAGGATGTGACCCTGGCATTGAAAGTGACGTTAATTCGCAATAAAAAACTTAGAAAACATGGAAGAAAAAACATTCGTTCGATGCTATACTGTTACATATGAAACAATAAATAAGATATAGAAAATCTTGGAATGTCTCCAGCATCTCTTGGGTCAAGTTGAGGATGTGGCGGTATGTCCAGTCCTGTGCATCTGTCGCATTAGTGGCTCATTACCCTCTCAAAGTATATCTTTACTTGCAGCAATCATTTGGAAAAAATAGACAGGTTGTATTTACAATTTAGCCCAACCAAACCATAGTCAAACCCATTACTGAAATGTCTACATGTTATGGGAGTTTATGGTTTTTTTTTTGTTTTTTTTTTTTAGGGAGAGGGGGGGGGGGGTGTTACCAGTCCTGGACATCTCCCCCACCCACAACCGTAAAAAAAGAACGCCTCCAATCCCCCACAAAAAAAAAACAAAAAGATAATAATTTGAACAGAAACTCCCGAAAATGGATGCAAAGATCCTTTGAATGTAAAGGTCCATGGGAGTTGACAAGGTTAAGAGAGGAGTAGAGATTCCTAGACCAGCTTACCCATACCCAATCCCGCCCACCCTTGCCAAAATACACAGAAGACAAAGAACAGAACATTCCGTTCAAATAACTATTTTATCAATATCACACATTACTTCGATTAATTTAGCGGGAATTTGTATGAAGCGGACATCATCAATGCATTTTATATCAACATTGATAACAAATATTAAGCTTTTGTGGAAGAGCCATGGGGAATATTGTCTGAACACCCGCCTCAGCATGTGTTCCGGTGTAATTTTCTGCAAGGCCAAAAGGAGAAAAAGTCTACAACAGAAGCAGAAAAAATTACAAGACTACATGTTCATTAAAAAATAGGCGGGAGAACATATGCGGGGGGTGGGGTGGGATGGTATCAAAGGAAGATATTGTGTACCAGGTTGGTACTTTTGAAATTATCACATTCCACATTGAAAACAAAAAAGTGTGTGCTCTGGAACAATTACATTTCAGTTATTTCCCACCAATAATATTGAGGTTTCATTCTATTTGACTTCCCATCTGGGACTTTCCAACTTGCAAAGACATTGAAAGAGAAACTTTCAATTTTGTATCTACATGAAAGTCCGCAGACTGAAGTTTGTTTTAACCCTTTACCTAACATGAAAAGCAGACGACACTTGCAAACAAAATTCTTGAGAAACTGACTAATATTTTTCATTGTTTGTCTCAAAAACATAGGTCACGTCCCCTCATTGGAACGAGCTCGTTCCAAAGAGGGGTCATAACCTATGTTTTTGAGACAAAAAATGAAAATAAAATGAAAATTAATCGGCGATGTTTTAGAATAGCTCTTGCCGGGTTTGGCCGTTACGTTGGGTAAAGGGTTAAAACTGTCAACCTACTATAAGCAACTCTTATCAGATGGCCCGCTCACCGCTTTATCGCTAAGATAGTTCGAAACTCGGTTCAAGTTCAGTGTTCTGACCTCTGGCTATACCAGCTTGGGACACATGAGAGGTTTATTTACTAAAACTGTTATCGTTAAAAGGCCGCGTTCCCGCGTTGTGTCCTTTGGGCAAGGCACTTCACCCCGATTGCCTACATGGGGGCACGATGACGCTGTGTACTAAGGCGTACTGCACGTCGATGGTGCGCATGTCATCAACCAATCTAACCCTGCCTGTGCCGAGGTGCAGAGTTCAGAGTTATTATGTTGGGGAGCTGACAGCTGCTCGTCGTTGCTCGGTGGTTCTCTCCGGGTACTCCGGCTTCCTCCACCCGTAAAACTGTCACCGACATGATAGGACCCTGGCTGTTAATGTGTCGTTAAACCCTAATAAAAAAATAAAATCGTTAAAAGGTGCCTTGTTCATTTCACGATGCGGGTCTTAGGCTATGGTCGGGGTCTTATTGGAACATATCCGTTACCGTGATCAATTGACGGTAACGTGATCTGAGGTGTGAGGCTCGGAGCCTGTGCTCAACCTCGACGCTTCGCGTTTTGATTGAACATAAGCTCCGTGCCATAAACCTCAGAAGACGTTACTGTTAATTCATCACAATAACTTGCCTGACAGCGCATGCGGCTAGAAGTGTTGGGACAAATTACACTGAAAACGGGCAGCCACAGTGGCCACCCGTCTCCTTCAATTGGATCCACAATACCAGCTAAATTGTGATCCGAACCGGACACCAATTAACTCAATAAACTTCCCTCAGGTGGATAAATATACATTTGGTCAAACCGTGTCCTGTCCCTCAGTTGGCCAATGGTCAAACAGTGCCCTATCCACAGTAAGTAAGCACTTATTCCAGTTAATAGCAAACATGTTTGCAAATATTTCGGAAATGAAAATTGACAATGGCAAATGTGAATACGTCACATTAAAATAGTATTTGTAAACATCACTCCGCGCTTTAGAAAGTAGTTATTACATAAAATATAGTTTTAGTTGTAAATGCAAGTAGATGCAAAGTGTGAAAATAGAAATAACACGATTGAACACCAGAGGTGATTTTCTGCATCGGGAAAAAGGGGTATAACTCCCAGCCCAGATGGGCAATGAGAACAGCATAACTTGAAATGCATCTGAATGCGCATGTCATGCTGGACATATGTGTGCGATTTAATTAAGAGGAAGCGTGGTGGTTCATAAGGTTGAAATGCAGGCTGCAAGCCGAGGGGTCCTCGGTTCGAATCCCACCTGCGGCAACCGTGTTGTGGCCTTGGGCATGACACTTAATCCCAATTGCCCGCATGGCATGACACTTAATCCCAATTGCCCGAGAGTCCCTTGGTTCGAATCCAACCTACGGCAACCCCGTTGTGACCTTGGGCATGGCACTTAATCCCAATTGCCCACGGCGTTGTGTACTGAGCCGTACTGCACGTCGATGATGCATTTGTCTTCAACCAATGCTAACCGTGCATGTGTGGAGTTAGTACGTTGGAGAGTCTGACAGTAGGGATTTTTTTTCTTAATTATGCGCTACCCGGAACGTCGACAGATGCATCAGATGCGAGGAATGTGGGTCCTTTTTGTCCTGAAAATCAAACTCTTCTCCCACGGGGCCGAGAAGAAATATTTCAATCTCTCGGTTTTCTCTATCAGCAATGAATCGGCCACATCCGCCCGCGTAATATGCAAATTCAGCAGCAGAAAAAATACTATTTTTCAAAGAATTTCAACAGAACCATATCATGTGGCCCCTCTGTGGAACGAGCTCGTCGAGCTCGTTCCAAAGAGGGGTCACATGATCTGGTTTTGTTGAAATGTTTTAAAAACTTTAAAAAAATGATATTTAAAGTAACAAATTTTGATATCGTCTGCGTTGGGTAAAGGGTTAAACTCGGTTGATTTGATGGCAATCTCGACCGATATGAATCAAGTTAGATCCCCCCCCCCCCCCCTCTGTCTCCCCATTGGTGCATAAATAGGCGCAACCAATTTGTTTACATTGAAATGTTACCAGTGATTGGCATTATCAGGCATGGCGGAGTGGTTTTGAGCAGTGTTGTATGTCGAGGAACTAAAGATGGCACTAAGTAATGATTAAATGGATGAAGAGGAGAAAGAAGAGAATTGTACAGAGTTGTACAGAAAACTGATTGCAAACTAAGATTCAGAGTCGTAGTGTGAGAAGCGGTGGTTCAGCTATCCGAACGTCGCGGCTTCCGAAGTGGGGAAGCCGAGACGTTCGGATTACTGAATCAGGCCACAGCGAATACCATGCTTTGATTTAAATCAAATTTCGAATCGAATATTCGCCGAAAAAGGCTAATTGAATCGAATTTTCAACAATTTCAGGTCCTTTGCAAAGATGTTCCAACAAAATCAACTCCTGTTTCCGTTTTAAGTTTTGCCAGTATTAACAGCCGTTGCAAGCTCCCGGTTTCAGAAGACATCACGAGGCGTAGATGGACTTTATTTCCTACAAATCATAATTTGAAACGATTTAAAATTATGATCGTAATGGAATTTATGTTCTTTAAATTCTCGGCTATTTGGAGAAGGGACAGAAATTTGAACGTTTATATAACAGAGATTGTTATGGCGCAATTAAATGACATGCGCTGTTATATCAGTCCCAACTCGAGAAGAACGCAAGGCCGTCGTCTGTTGGTTAGCACAACATTGACACAGTTTCTTTGTCAATATTCGTCTGATTTAACATTTAAGTCGATAATCAAGAACCATGTGTGAATAGAATAGTTTCGTTTCGGCAATTCCTCAGATTTCCACCGTAATTCGAATTCAGAGACTTCAATGACCAATCATTTTCGAATCACCGCGTTTGTATATTTTGTTAGTAGATTTAGCAGAATATTTTAACCCTTTACCCAACGCAGACGATATCAAAATTTATTATTTTGAATATCATTTTTTAAATTTTTTCAAAATATTTCAACAAAACCATATCATGTGACCCCTCGTTAGAACGAGCTCGTCGAGCTCGTTCCAACGAGGGGTCACATGATATGGTGTTGTTGAAATTTTTTGAAAAATAATATTTTTTCAACTGCTGAATTTGCATATTACGCAGGCGGATGCGGATGATTCGTTGGGTAAAGGGTTAAAACAAAAAAGAAACGAAAACCTGTAGTATCTGAGTTATTAAGAATATCTATCGACGTTTTAATCCATCAATCGCGTTTTTATCGGTAGAATATGTCCATTGTACTGAACAAAATGGCAATTCGCCGCGAAATCTCGTTGTTAACGAACTTAAAACCCGGTACCTATTCGAAACTATTATCCTAACATCAAATTCGAATCGACTATTGATATCGAATCGTATTCTAAACGAATATTCGAAATTCGCAGGAGTCTCGACTGAACTAGGGGTATTATAGAAGATAAAAAGGATGAGAAACAATAACACTGTACCAGATCTGAGAAATTTTGTTATTGTTTCTTTAGATTTAATAATTAAAGTGATTACCACTTGGTTTGTTTCGTATCTACCGAGATATCAGCCCTCTGTAACTTCCCATCAGCCTTCGACCTTCGGTCGCAGGCTAATAAAAATTTACCTTGGGTTGATATGTCGACCGATAAGAAATTAATCAAGTATACCGCTGAATACTGTCTTCCAACTGGATTAACAAAGCACATAACCCAAAATGGAAGTGTTGTGAGGTATTCCCAGATTATTAAGTCTTTTATATCAATACCGGCTGATCAGTGCTTCTTCCCTTCATATCCATTTTTCATTGATCTTTTGTGCAATGTTTCTATCATGGCTGATATGGTGAAAATCACAACTACGTTTGTATTATACGACGCCAGTGTGAATTGCGTGTGTATGAAAGGGTGTGTAATAGGGTGGGTTTGTGTTAGGGTGGGTAGGTGTGTGTGTGTGTGTGTGCGTGAGTGAGTGATAGGGTGGGTTTATATGTGTATGCAAAAGCGGGTAGCATATGTGTGTCTGAGGGTGTGTCGGTTTGGATGTGTGGGGTGCTCTCCTTACAGACGAGGTTGGGAAGGAAAGGCTTTGTTTGCTTCGTTATCTCGGTACGTGAAATATTTTATCTTAACATAAGTATGTATTGAGTCCGTAAGTACCTGAATGCGTCGTAAGTGCATCGTTTATCAGGGGCCTCTGATACAAAATATGTGGCTTGCAGCTGTATGATACAAGTATGTGAGTAGTTGGGATTTGTTTGCAACTTTACTTCCCTATTAATAGAACATTACACGCTTTCGAAACGAAACGCGCCTGTAGGGGACCCTGTACGTTTCTATATCGTCACGTGAGACCCATAAGGGTCTATTTTCCAGCAGTCGATAGAATTTTATGGTTCTCACACGAAGAAATACGAACATAGAGAAAAAATTCTCGAAAGTATAATTATTAACTGTGGAAAAATATTGCCTTTATGCCATTGTATCTGAATCACTGAATCATTTAAACTGGAACAACACGCTGCTATAATGTTACAGCGCACTATCTTTTCAGAATGTTGACCATGTACGCGCCCATTCAGTTTTCCCAAACGACGCAAAATTTCGAGGTAGACGTATACAGTTTCAACGGAAACCAGCGTTTTATGAGTCTGAATATCCGAGGGGTCACATGATATGGTTTTATGGAAGTGTCTGTTGAAATAAAGTTTGTCCAGCTGCTCAGTTTTTAAATTACATGGGAGGATGAGGCCGGTTCGTTAGGTAAAGATTTCATTAAGTTATTACAGTTCAGATCTGTAAGATAAATCTATTATCTCCACCATCATGTTTATGTACAAAATGTTGTGTTTTTGAAACAAAAAATGGAATTATTAAGTATTTGAATGGCAATTTTTTTGTGTATCGCACTGATGGGTTAACAGTAACGTTAGCCAAAGGGTTAACTTACTATTGGGGGAGTCTGAGGCATTGTACGGAAAAGGGTTTGCAGAAATCCGTCCTAAAATAGCAATTTAGAGCTATCCTGAACATGCCGAGTGGAATGTCCTCGTATCGTCGGTTCAGGCGTGGAAACTTTTAACGGCAAAACTAATAAAACCATTTCCCAGTAC